>JAKCOX010000022.1:7522500-8170000 GCA_022605575.1 Laterallus jamaicensis coturniculus
AGGTGCAGTTCTTGTTTCTGGGTGCTGCACCCATTGTATCACCGTGCTATATCACAGTGTTTCAGAGTTCCATGTATCTGAGGGTAAAACCCATCCTCTCACCTGAAAGCTCAGTGTCCTGTGGGCTGGTTTAATGTCAATGTGGAAGTCTGGTTTCCTCTCAGGGCATCTGTTGAGGGCTGTTCCTCAGTTCTCTGGGAAATAACAGTTGTGGGATGAGAATGTCCCAAGTCCTGTAGCGTGCCACCCATATCACTGGTTTTACTGGTGTTCCCAGAGGATGGGGTCACCAGTGGTTTGGTTGGATTATTTCTCTTACCATGGCAATTGTGTGTCAGCTTTCATGTTCCATGGGGATTACACTGGATAGAGATACAGCGAGGTGTCCCTTTCTCTGGGCATTTGGTTACCTTTATGCATTTTCTATAGTGCCTTTTCTTCCCCTAAACCATTGCTATTGTTGTCTAGGTGTTCTTATTTTGGGGCTGGAGGTAAAGGAGAACTTGAAAATTACTTTAAAATGAAAGAACTTTCTATTATATTTATCTGTCTAGAGGCAATAAATCTGTTTCAGCAGATTAAATACTGACTTCTTTATAAAACCCTGTTTTCTCAAACCTCTTATCAGCAGCACTTGGCAGTAATCACACCTAAGGAAACTTATAATTTTCCTCAAGGAGGTGACACTGACAGAATTAAAAATGAAGGAGCCCCCTGAAAAGCCAGTTCATTACAAATTAACAGTGGTCCTAGCAAAGCAGTGGGCTAAGGCGTGTCAAATAGTGATACGGATAAAGAAACCCAGCATTTTAAACTGTCAGAGCCTGGAGCATAGCTAGCCTTAGAACAAATTAATCACATATTGTCAACGCAAAGTTGCATCAAATTAACACATCGGATTCCAGCATATTAATGTGAGAATGCTTTCACCTGATTATTACTGCAAACCATTGCCACTCTCTGACTGCAAAGATATAATTAAATTGCTAAATAGAAAGTGCATATAATATCTCTGCATGCATTTAGGATGCATGAGCTGAAAAGATCACATCCCAGTAAGTGACAGTTTCTATTTGTAGGAAAACTTTACTTTTTTTTCCTCTCTTATTTACTTGGGAGTACTAGAGGATGAAATTAGAAAAGTTAGTAATGTTGTTTGCACTCCATCCAACTTAGGTGAAATACTGGTTTAATTTAACTGATTTGCTGTGCTGCATGTGAGTACATAATTAGCTTCACTCTTCTCCCAACTTCCTCGGGGGCAAGGGCAGAGAAGAAGAGACCCTCTGGAGCTCTGCAAGGCGAGTAGGAAAATGCAGATGTTAATACTTTCCTAAAGATGCTGTTGATTAATCTTAGGTTGCTGGCCAATCTGTTTAAAATTAAATTGCACTTGAAATCTGTTGAGATGAGAGAGGGTTTAAATTGGGTACAAGTTTATTACCCACGCTGTGTCTGGTGACATGTCTGCTTTGGAACCTGATCCGTGCCCTGATGCTGTGTGCTCATCACAGGCTGCTCAGCTCAGCTCATCCCCTGATGGACCAAGGGCAGTGCTGTGCAAAACCAAGTGCTCCACTTAATGATTCTTTGTAGAATACTTGAAGTAATAACAAAAATCACCAGCGCAGAGTTCCCAGCTCGATGCTGTGTAGCCCTTCACGTAGCTGCAGGTGGAAAGCAATGCTCTGTGCTGTCACCCTGCAGCTCCTCTCTTGCCCATCCTCCTCAATTCATGGCACAGCCTTCCCGTGTGAATGTCCCACCCCTTCACTCCTGTGAACCCTCACCGAATGGTTGTGTTTAAACTGCCTTGGGAGTGCCTTTTCTAGAGGGTGTGAGCGCTGGGGAGGTTTGGAAGCTCATGAAGACATCCCTTGGTGTGCTGGAGCTAGTGAAGGTGCGGGACAGACACTGAATTCTTCCTGTAGCAAGGGAGAAACCCTTCTTGCTCCATGTGCTGACAGCAGAGTTGTAAGAGACTGAAATTGTGTCCTTCCAACTGTGTAAATTCATCTGGGCCTGGAGAGCATCATGACACCCCTCCTGCTTCTGGCCAGTTTTAATATCAGCACTGACAACAAAAAGCTTAAAATGCCTTTTATGTCTTTAGAACATCATTTGTCTATTCCCTGAGCATGTTTTGGGGTGGTCCAGCCTGGCTGGGCTTCAGTTCCCCTCCCCAGCAGCTCTTTTGGTTAAGAAGTAGAAGGTATCCTCAGAGTGCAAGGTACAGGGCTTTGGTTTTGTGGGAGAAATTCTAATTCTGCTTGTATATTTTAATTTCTGTGAAGTGCAGAGCATCGCGAGCTGAGATGGTGCTGACCTTGCCTGGAGTCAGTAGAGGACCTGAGGGTTTGATGTGAGTTCTGCAACGGCCAAACTCTCTTTCTTAGCATGAAATCTTTCTTTTTTAAAAAAGGGAAAGGAAGGAAACCAGCTGGGTGTGAGTGTAATGAAGGGCTGGTTTAAATAAAAAGCATTTTTTGGGCCATGGTCATCTAAACCAAGCTTAATTAGAACTAAAGAATTTTAAAGTAGTTTTTATAACGCACTTGTTAATCTTCTGGCTGAATCATATTGCATTTTATTCTGTCTAATTGATTTTTAGCAATTTACTAATGTCATTATCTTTCTCTTAATTACAGATCAAACCAAATGAAAAATACATTCACAAGTTAAGGTTCTTAACAGCCAAAGAAATATGGAACTGGGTTTAATATCTGCTGTTGGCAGGAGGCTGGGATATGTGCAGTGAAGGGACTTGTTTATTGGCAGAAAAATACCTGAGAGAGTTTCAGTAGGTTTGTGTAACTTCTCGAGGTCAGACTATACCCATGTCCCCAGGATCTGTCCCCATGCAGGACCTGGCAGAGGAAGTGAAACCCCATTGTGTGAGCAGCTTTGTGTCTCGCTGATGGTTTTTAAATTGAGGGGGGAAGAGCTGTTGTGATAGTGTTTCTGAGCGCTGCAGAACATGTTTCCCTAAAAAACCCTCCTTGGATTGGAAACTCCAATTAATAATCATTTGGAGAAAAACCCATGGTAAGTCTTGGAACGTATTAAGAGTTTCATTTGAGCTCTGGGGGAAATGATCTATCTAGATAGGCACAGAAATGGGATGAGATTTCAGGCAGGTTCTACAGATGATTTTCTTTTTAAGCATAATTGAGTTGTTCTAATGGTAAGCCTTGCTTGGCTTCCTTGAATGGACTGCACATAATTAGTTGTAGCTTCAACTTTGAAATGTTTTGACAGAAAATGTATCATTCAGCTGGTAAATCTTTTTTCTAGCATCTGCCTTTAATATTTGTTCATTTTCTGCAACATGCAACTTTGCTACTTCAGGTCAGATTCCAGACAGGGCTCTGTTTTCTTTGTTACCTCGATTGTTTCCTTCAGGACGAGGGAGAATAATTACACAGAACATCTTTTCCAAGCAGCTGGAGTCAAATTCCAGCTGACTGCAGCACCTGCGACGCCGGTACCGCTGCCTCGGGCTGCGCGGTGCCGTGCCAGCCGGGGCCACGTGGTGACGACGCGCACCGGAGCGGCGGGCTCGTCCTCGCAACGCTACTGCCCTTCTGTGAGCTTCAGATGGCAATAATGCCCGTGAATGCAAAGTGTCTGGTTTAGACTAATTAGAGGGATGATTTGTGAAATGCTGGCTATTTATTTAATTAATCACCAGCGCAGAGCTATAAAACCCATATTTTAAAAATCCCTGTTAGTTTGCCATGTGGTTAATAGATTGTGGCACATTAAAAAGTGACACGGTGATGTATTAAAAATGTTCCACCTAAGGTTGGCTAATGTCCTCGAGGAACTTAAGCTGTCTGCTTTGTGCAGCAGAAGCATAGGATTAGAGGCTGATCTGTTTAAGGATTGAATATTTCTGAAAACATTTATCTTTTGTATAGCATCTGTTCATTAAAACACATCGTGGCATATTTCTTAACGTACAAATAATGTTTATGGTGTAGTTTTAATTATAAGTTTTTGTTGCATTTTGTTATTGCAAAGAATAACTCTATTCCTCAGTATTAAATTGTAATGTTTATTACTGAGTAACAAATAAATAATTCTTCTAAAGTGGGCCATTCCTCCTCTCCAGTGCGTGGAAGCCGAGGACGGGCGCGTGTCGGGAATGTGTTTTTGTTGCAGCTACACAATTGTGTTTTGATAAATCTGAATCCTTGTGCTCATCCTTCAGCAGAGCTGCGGGAGCTCAGTAGATAAGGGTTTTGTAGCCATGGTTAGCTCTGTGCCGGCGTGGTGCTGCGAAACCTAGCTCTGGGGAAAGGCAGCTGCAGGCCAGGCCCTGTGTGGGCTCCAGCGGGGCCGCAGGACGGTGCTGACCAGTTGGAAGGATGGGAGGGATGTCTGTCCTGCTGGTGAAGGGCTCTTGGAGTGCTGCAGCTGGACTGGGCCCTGCATCCCGAGCCTCTTCCCTGTAGGACAGCGGGTGAGGCCAGGCTGCCCACGGACCAGGCCTGGCGCTTCTCCCTCCGCTCCAAACCACTTTCCTCAGAAAACCCTTGTGAGGAGAAGCCGCACGCGGTGCTCTGGGTAAAGTGCTTCTTAATTGGCCATGCGCACTGGAAATGAGCATGTGTGAACGGGATTGAGGGGTGCTGCTGGGGGAAGGATGTGCCTTGCTCTTTGCTTGGGATTTACAGAGCTTCATTAACCGTGGACATGAGTGCCGGGAGGAGCAGGCAGGGATTTGGGAGACTCCATGATGCAGTTGTATTTGTGCACCCTAGTTTTGAGGTGCAGATAACAATTCGCTGAGGTGGAAGTGTGGAAGGAAACTGTCCAGCTCTGGAGGTTATGTTTCTCAGCTGTGTGTTGTATAATTAACTGGTAGGTTAGGAGGGGGGCTGGAATAAAACATGAGTATGTTAATGCAGCCTGGAGCTGATGTTGTAGTGATCATTGCAATGCAGATAACGCATTTCTCATAACGGCGGCTGCCTACTGGAGCCTCTGAAACATCTGGACCTTTAATTGAAAAATAGTGTGGTGCTGTACAGAGCAGACATGCTAAGTGAAGTCAACAATTTAGAATAAAAAATAATAGTGTGTTATTTACCTTGTAGTTAAATATTCATACTTTGTTATGCTTTGTATAACAGGAAATTACTGGGTTAAATTTTTATGAATAGTGACAGAGTGAATAAGATAAATTAAGTATTTAACAATGTTAATGGAATTTTACATTGTGATCTCCTCACTCTGCAGCACGAGCTAGGGTGACGCCGGGGAGAATCCACTCCTCAGAAGGGAGCAGCCTTGGACCTTCCTGCTCACTTAGAAGCATGGGCAGGTGTGCTGAATACAGCCCCATGGTGGCTGCTGCTGCACGGCCCCTTGTCCCAGTGACCTCGCTGGTGGCATTTGCCATGAAGGAGCTAAGGATAACCCCAGTCATCCTGTGGCTGTGGTGATGGCAACTGCAGGACTGGCTCAGGCACCTGATGATGTAAGCGCCACGCTGACCGTGCTGTGGCAGGATGTGTGTTGGAGAGCCCCAGGGACAGAACTGCCCTGGGGTTTCGTGCCAGCACTCAGACTTTGCATTACGCCTCTGAATGCTGACACAGCTGAAGAGGCACCTTCTCCAGATCTGCTGCTGCACCATGCAGATTTCGCGGCCAGGCTGATAGACTGAGCGAACCGCCATGTATGTTCGCTATCGTGCCGCTCACCAGCTGTGGCTACACGTGTGCCGCCGGTGCCACGGGATGGGTGCCATGACTGTGCTGGCATCCTGCTCCGCGGCCTCGTGTCCGCTCTGACCCGCTGCCGGCAGCCTCGGTACATGGCGCTGCAGCACAAGGTTTCTGCCCCGTGCGTATCGAAAGCTTCTAAGGTACTGGATCATCTACGCTTTAAAATATATATATATCTTTTGGTTGGTCTTTTTATAGGGCTCATCTGTGTCTGCTCAGCCCCTCAGAAGCTGTTTTGCCTATGAGTGAGTGTGACTGACTTCTATTCCCACTTACTTTGAGTGGGGAAATATTGAGTGAAGAGCTTAGAAAAAGATGCTTTTCGATGGTTGTCTTAGAAAAACATAGTCCTTTGTGTTGCCATAAACACCTGTGCTCTGTTCTGTTTGTGTTTCAATGCTGAGGTAATACATCTCATTTTTTTCCCCTTCACATGTTTTCTGTATGTTTTTGAATGTACATGTGAGCGAGGTCTGTTTAGGAGGTGGTTGCTGGACTGTGTAGTATGTGAAGTGCCATCATCTAAACAAAAATTTCACTGAGTTTCAAAGAGAAGAAATGATACATTTTGAATGGATGAGCATTTGGTTCCATTCTGTGTACCGTTTAACATTGTTTACTGGGAGGTGAGTCAATGGCTTGAATTAATTATAATTACTGAAGAGACATATACTGATTGAGCAAATAAAGTAGTAAGCTCATTCGTGCCAAGGCCATCTAATTAAATGCTAACTTTGGGTAAGCTAGATGTGCATGAAAGATTAATTTTAAGAGGTTTTTACGACTCCCACTAAATAATGATTCAGTAAAATCTTTGCATTATATCATTAGAACATCTAATCTTAAAGTGATATAACATTTAGTCACAGAGCTCTATTGTACAGGAAGATGCAGTAAATTATTATTGTTGCAAATTAATCACTTTAAGAAATGTTTATGGACTTTGTTTTAACTTCTGCTGCGGTGTGCAGTGACGCAGATCGGAGTGGGGAGGGTTACACGGGCCCTTGAGTCTCAGTGCCTGTTCCCTCAGCATCCCTTCGTGCGGGTACTTCGGAACGATGCTTAGCTATAAGGCATCCTAGGGTTGGACAGGACATACAAGCTCCCTCTGTCATCTGGAAGAATAGTAGTGGCCCCACAATAATCTATTCAAGATGTACATCAGCGGGTGTTGGAAGGAGGTACCCATTTTCTCATGGTTTGGATCTTAGAAAGATTTGTGTTGAAAGAATTGATCGTTTAACCTTGTATTTTTTCTTTTTTTTAATTTAACATTCTGTCTTTAAAGCACATTGATTTTATCAGAGAACATTAAATAAATGGTACAGGCATTTCTGAAGTTCTGTAGCCACTGAAGATCATTCTGTATGCAGTTTGCCTGTGGTAATTGTAGTAACCAGTATTGGTATAATAACCACCACAGCTCGCAGACACAGTCCTAGAAAATCCATGAGAATTCCTGATTGGGGTTTCCTGTCATATCCTTCCCTCATACCCTTGTGTCTCAAAGTACCAGCAACACATGTACATGCTGTTGGTGCCATGTACATCCTCGTAATTAGAGCAGCTGCTCTGGTTATACATCCCCAGCTATCGCTGTCCCGTGTTGTGGCTTTCTCCGTTGGACAGCATGAGCAGCGTGGCTTCCTGGGAGCATCCTCCTGGGTGCCAGGTTGTCCTTTTAGGAGAAATTTGTTTATTAATTGGCATAACTTCCCTAAGCTTGTCTACTTTTCATTGTCAAAGTGCATTAATACACATTCCTCTGCTTCATTTCAATTAGAACAGAGAGGAGCATGTGTGTGAGTTCAGCACCCTGCGCCCTCAGCTGTGTCAGACACTGGACACGTCATGCAGCTCTTGAGTAGCAGCAGAGGAATGGCTGTGATGAGCCCAAGGACAGCGATGTGCTGACCACAGAGAGCTCTGGTGACAGGCAGGGGAAGCGGAAATGTAAAGAAGTTGCTGTGTGTCTGTGCTGGCCACAGCAGCAGTAGCTGGGGGAGCAGCAGTAGTTGGGGGAGCAGTAGCCCTGTGCTTTGCCCCTTCAAGCTGTGTGCCCTGCGCAGCACTGGGTCTCCCACAATGGATTGCAGATGATGAACCATCATCTTTGCTTCGAGTGAGGTGGAAACCCGACAGGAACAGGCAGTGGAAGCTTCTGCAAGACCAGACTGGCACAAGAAGGCCTGCAGAGAATCCAGTGATAAAAACACTGACAAAGTTTTCCTTCATTTATTGTGGTTTCTGGGTATGGAGTTACTCCTTCCTTCTTTAAAGGATTGGTGGAATGTAACATTTCTAACAATAAAAGCTTAATGGAATCAGATTTGTGATTTCCTAGAAAATTAACGAGATATTTTGTCAATTTTATTCCAGACTCCATTTGTCAGAATACGCAGTGTCCAGTGACAAGCTAAAAGAATTTTTTGACAAATTAACTATGCCACAGGTGACAGATCAGGAAAATGTTAATTTAACAACCCCTTTATGCTTCCCAGATTTATTGGAGGCTATTAAGGAAACTCCAAATGGTAAGGCCCCTGGCCCTGAATGGATTTTCCATTGAATTTTATACAGGATCTATTAATAAAGTTTGATGCTGCCTTTTTGAATATAGGTAATTGTACTCTGTCTTCTGGGTCTCCTCAGCATTTCCAGTTGGAATACTGTTTTTAGTCAGGAGAAGAAAGTACCTGTGCTTCTGGTAGTGCCTATAATCTGGTTCTGAGTGATTCCTCCTGAAGCATCATTGGGTTATGAGCTTGTGAAAGAGTCTGTACGTGTAGCAGTGGCCAGTGCAGTGATGTAGGCTTTCTGGTTACTAGGTGCAGCTCCTGGCATGTTTGTCCATTCTCCTCTCTGGTGTTTAAGAGTTGTAACTGTGGCAGCGACTGTCACATCTCACTGTCATGTTTCCCTGGCTGTTCCATTGTCAGGACCAAGCATCACTTAGGATTCTGCCATTCTTGGATTTGAATATGCAACTAACGTAGTGCCAAGGAGTCACATTCATTTCCTTGATAACTGCTATTTACTCATTCAAATGCAAATGTGGCTGAAACAACAGGTCCCAGGTTCTGGCTGGTGTCTCCAGCCAGAGCGGGAATGGGAGCGGTGTCACAGCCCCAAGTGTCTGTGTTCCCCTGGATGGTGTCTGCAGTGTGCACAGGCAGGGATGGGCTTTGGGATGGGAGGTTGGTTACCTGGCACCCGCTTAACTCCCCCTAGAGAGGGAGGAAGGACCCCTCGTTCTTTGGGCAGCTGTAGTGGTGTTGGTGGTTTCCTGGAGAGGTGTGGTTGTGGGTTTGGGTGCTGCTCTGGGAATCCCAGGCACGCCAGCTCCTCCAGGGCTTGTTCAGGCTTATCCACACAAGGTGATGGAGTGTCCCCTGTTCTGTTACAAATAGAACCTTTCTTTTAAAATGAGTAAACCCCATTTCTTCGTTCCTCAAAAGCACAGGGAGGTTTCTGCTTTCTTTTAAAAAAACTTTATTATATTTGAATAGATTTTAGTAATACTTTTAGCTATGCTAGTATGAATAACGTTAATCTTTAAATTCCTATTATTTCTCTAATTTATAATCACACTGAAGGATCAAATGGTTTTTAACAATATATTGAAATTAGCACATGGCATTTAACTCCCTGTTTTATACCCTTATCCTAGATTTATACCACTGAATCCTTTTATTCTGTTACTGAGAATTCTGAGTGATTAATCTGATCGGTACTTCCCTCTCTTGAGGCTGATGCGTGTACAGAGGTCGATGGGGATCCAGTTGCAAGGGGGTGCTTTTCCCAGGGGATCAGGATGCACAAGCTCTTGTCTCTTGCTGAGATCCCCCCTGTAAAGATCTGCTCTTACCCACAGTTGAGGAAACATTTTTTTCTTGTAATGCAAACTATAGATGTTTCTGTCCCTGTGTGTTGTATGTTGTATTTAATTGCTAACCTCCACAGTGCCAGAGGGTTGGGGTTTTTTAAATATAGTAAATTCCACTAAAAAACAGTATTAGTTATTTTTTCTTGATTGTCTTCAAATAGTTCAAGGTAGTTTAATGGCTCAGCTGAATGTGTGATTTTGTTCCTCTCTTGGCAAACCAAGGTCAAGCCTAAGGTTTATTTTTAAGCATTGTCTTAACTTGTGTGTGTGACTGCCATCCACGTTCCCTGCTTGGGCTGGTTCCTGGTTCCCTTTCCTGGGGATGAGCAGGCTGTGGTGGCTGCCCTGGCAGTGGCTCAGGCTCCGAGCACTCTCTGAATTGGTGGCATCCATGAGAGTCAAGTCCAGGTCTCACTGGTTTGTGTCTGCAGCTCCAACACAGGCTGCTCCTCTTCCTCCCCACAGGAACACACTGGCCAGGCTCCACTCTCCCCTTCCACGCATGCTGAGCAATGCCCTGTGTTGTATCCACTGTGCGTCCAGCTATGAGCTCCTTTCACTCCCTCTGGGACAGCACCAGGGGAGGAGGGAAGGAGTGAGTCCTGAGCCAGAGGGGACCCAGGACAGTGCAAGGCAGGTGTGACTGGCAGTGCTGGTGGGTGCCAGAGCTGGAGGAGCTGGGGATGCAACAGGCACGGCTGCGGGTGATGCCTCACTGCTGCCCAGGCACCGGAGCGGCAGCTCCAGGAACACAGCTCGTGCCTTGGTAGTTCTGTGCACAAGGAGGTGAGCTCTTTGAGTGCTGGGGAGGAACTGCAGAAGGAAGGAGTGTGGAAACAAGGGAATGCTGGTAGGAAATGCTGATGTAGAAATGGTGTCAATGTTTTAGGTGCTCCCCTCTCCCCCCCATCCCACCCTTGTCATACTTGGGTTTGAAGGGTTTTTTTGAATCCTGCAGGAACATGGGGTCCTGCAGTGGAGTTCAGTCTCTTCATGGAAATCTGTGAAATCCTTGCCAAATATATCACTTTTACAGATACATTAAACAGCAGTAAAAGAATTGGAATTGAAATGTTCGAGATTCTTCCATGTTCAAGCCCCAGCAGTGTGTTTTAATCCTTCTAGTGAAGAGAATCCCCCACACCAGGGTCTGTGTGAGCTCGGTCGTACTTTTCTCTTACACATTCTAATGACATATATTTTCTCGACAGGGTCATGTTGGTACAACGGCAACCAAAAAAATTGATGTCTACCTCCCACTGCACACAAGCCAAGACAAACTGCAGCCCATGACAGTTGTGACGATAGCAAATGCCAAGGTGCATGACCTGATTGGACTAATATGCTGGCAATATACAAGTGAGGGACGGGAACCAAAACTGAAGTAATGTTCTTTCTTTACTACCTCTTGATCTCTAATTTTCTCCTCTGCAGCCTTTTTGCATAATGAAATGGATTTCCATGTCAATGTTTTTGTAGATAAATCTTGGAGAGACCACCTACACATTTATCAGTATTGCCTTTTGAGCAGTACACATGCAGCTCTATCCATTTCTCTTTCAATTAAGCTATGGGGACTGTATAACGATAAGCGTATGAAACCCTGGATCTGGAAATGAATCATAATTTCAAAAGGCTCTATGGGAAAAAATAATAGAAATCTTATTTCTTGTGGTGTTGCAGAGGCATTTTGTTATTTGATGTCCCATCTGGTTTTGGTGGGGTTCCTAGTGGCTTGAGATCACAAGGATCAAAGTCAAAGTCCAGGAGCCACCCGTAACCCCCACTCGTTTGTGCCCCAATTCCCACTGGTCTGCCCATGTGGTACCAGTCCCTCCCACAGGCTCACGGAGAGGAATCACTGTGCAGGGTGACCATGGGTCTTGGAAGTACTGGTAGTGTTCTCCTGAAACCAGGGTGTAGGTCTCAGCCATGGGGAGTCTGCTGAAAGCAGTGGGATTCTGTCAGAGTTTCAGCATTATCACCACTCCCTGCCAGCCTTTGCTGACATGATGCCTTTCTTCACCATACATGTGTTAGATGTTCTGCTTCTTTATGGATTGATGGGTGAGGGGCTGGAGGTGCTTTTCCTCCCAGGTTATCATAAAGATATGCAAATAAGGATCTGGAAACAAAATAAGTACCAGCTTGCTTCAAAATTGGGCATCAAATCCAAAACCTCTGTCACGCTGTGTTTGCACAGGACTGACCTCTCTGCTGTCAGAGAAACAGCTGTGTCCTCCTCAGAAACTTTACCTTCAGTGAATCTATGGATTTTCAGTATCTTTGGTAATTGTTGCTCCCGTCTTCATTGGGCAAGAGTTCTGCCCCAGGGCCTGGGGCTGCGGGATGGATCGGATTCACTGTGCTGGAGACCTGGCACTGGGCAGTGAGAGCTGTTCCTCGAGCTTGGTGTAGGTGCTGTAAGGTGTATGAACCAGGTACTTCAGAGCTGCTTGCTGGAGCAGCTTTAGGTTTAAAACAGCCTGTAAAATGCCTCCCTTTTTGTGGGGACACAGGACATCAAAGGAGAGTTAAAATAGTTTATTCTGGAGTTGTTAGGAACAGACACCAGTGGGTGACTGTCCTGGTTAATGCCTTGGGTTGGGTTTTGCTCCAGGAGCAGATTCTCACCTTTTTTTGTGTTCCTGAGATATCTGGTGAACAGGGCTTCGATACAGAATGCTGCGGTTTGCTCTTTTGGAAGCGTTTGGGGAGTCACTGGTCTTGTCTCCTGTTGTAGCACAGTTGTGAGGGGGAAAGGGATGTATGGAGCGGGCACATGAGCCCCCTTCCTTTAGGATCAGTTCCTTGTGGTCAGTCCCCACGGGACAGCCCCTTGAAAATGGCTTCCTGGATAGCGCTGCCTGGGATGCAGGGTTTCCCTGAGCTCTTCTCAGCAAACACAGGAGAAGTTTCAGAGGTTAAACACTTCAGGTTGAGTTGGCATTTTTTCTACACTGGAGAAGGAAGATGAAATGATTTGCAGATGGAGCATTTGCTGTTAATAATTTCTGTTGGTTATAGCATAAGTTCAGAAAAGTGTCCTTTGTGTATGATTAGCTTATTTTTTTAATGAGTAAGACACTGCTGATGTCAGTCTTTGGACACACATATTTTTCAGCACACCTCAGCTGTAACGATGCCCATGAGTAGAGGCATTCCATGGAACAGCATCGCCCACGGCAGGAGTCAGCGGTGGGAGGAAATGAATTTCACTGTCTGCCTTGAAGTATAAGATGTTATGATGTGTCAGAGAGCCATCATGACCAAGGAGGCTGTCTGATGTAATCAAATCTCAGGACAGAAATAACAGCATAAAAAATGGATGTGTGAGTTCCCCAGAACAGTCAGACAGCAGCAGTTGAGCATCTGGGCACTTGGGCTCCAAGGAGGGGCAGAGCCTCAAGATTGCAAGAAGTTTGTTTTCTTGTGGAGTTCCCAGTTATTTCTCACATCTCCATCATCCTTCTTTAGCACTGCTGAGTGCCTATCCTGTAGCAAGGCCTGACTGAACTGCAGAGTGATGCTCATCACTTCCAAACGAGGAAAGACCTTGCGTAGGTTGCACATTCTGTGTTTGCTGTTTGTTCCCAATTTAGTCAGAGCAGAACAAGAAGAAATCAGAATCATTGTGACACTGCACTAAAATATACACAGAGAATGCTTCAAACCTGATACACAAGGCATGCAGAATGACAAATACACCTACTAGTAACACCATTTGAGAATAATGAGGAGGCTGTAGACTTTGTAATTAAGAAACAACCCCTTTGTCTTTAGGAAAATAATATATTGCTGTCTAATTCTTTTTCCTAAAAGGTAGAGGTAAGAGTCTGAAGTGAGTGAGTACTAGTTGGCAGCTTTGAGAATGTTTTGCATTCAGTTAGGCTGGGTTTTTTTAGAACAACTGTAATGTATTTGTCTCTCTTCAGTGTCTTGGTGTGAGGATCCACTGACAGTGTTAGCATTCCTGTTCCTGGCCTCTTAGCCATGACCCGCGGTCACAACCCACTGGACCATTCCCTTGCCAAGCCCGACAGCTGTGCTGTAACCGTTCGCCTGCAGAAAGCAAACAGAATCCCTTTCTAGGAACAAATTAATTGTGCAATGCAAAATTCAAATAAACTCCCTCTCTTCAGAAGTGGAGAGGGCTGCTCCCTCTGCCAGCCATGCTTCTCTGTTCCACTCATCCAAAGCAAACTGGGATTCTCAAATCTTGGCACCCTGTCACATGAAGCCTGAAGTTCAGGGCTTTGATCCTGTCCTGGTATTGGCTCCAAACACTGAGAGGTTGTACCCCCTGCACTTGTTCTTTGAACAGGCTGTGACTTAATCTGTGTTAATGTTCAGGAGCCTGCTCTGTGTTCGCAGACCCCTGTAAGCCCTGTGCTCTGTGGGATGTAACCAGTTTTATGTGTTTTCAGTGCAGTGGGTGGCAGATGATTTGTTGTCACCACCACCTTCTTTTGGCCCTTGGAACTCTTTGAGACTGCACGTTCCTCAGAGTTCAATGAGAGCAATGCAAATGCACCGAGTACCAAATGAAAATGTTAACTTCATTTACACAGAACTTTAAGCAGAGAGTCCTGTCAGGGGATGGGCTGGGAAATCAGCTGTGTGAGGCCCAGACTGCAGCTGGGGAACGACACAGGGTGCTGGGGAAGTTTCGTGGTGTGAGGCGACTTCTGGCTTGGTTGGTGTGGACAGAAGGAGCATGCAGAGCTCTGCCTGTGTCTGTAGCCCTGGGAGTCTACACGGAGTCAGAGCAGGGCTTGCAGATTGTTCTGGGGATTTCTCACAGCGTGAGCAGGATCAGCTGTTTCTCTGTTACCCACAGCCTTGTTGTGCAGCCTGTTCCTATATGGACTGGCACCAGCACACAGCACATGGGCTGCGCAGGCTTCCTGCGCTCACCGCAGCCCTGGGGCTGGCTGAGTTCCCTCCCAGCACTACCTTCCTCTAGCTTCCCTAAAAGTTACCTCAGCTCTTGAAAGAAGTTGAAAATCAATTCCACAGCAGTGTTCCTGTTCTTCTAACAGTCCAGTCACTCAAGGATGTTTCTTTAACAGTACTGCAGAGTTTTCAAAGTTCACCCTGACAAACATTGCTCACTTACCTTGTTGGGAGCAAATTTCCAGCTTACATGATGAGTGATGCATCATTATTACCTGGTTTATAGAATAAATGTCTCATTTGTGACAAGGTGCATACAGATCACCTGGACTGAGCACTCTCAGTAAAGCACAGTTGCAACCAAAGGTTTGTGGATTAATTGAGAAAATTGCAAATCAGGTAGTCAGCGAAATAATTCATTGTCACATCCAATCAATAAACTTTGTAAATCAACTCATTTAATTCAAAAAATGATCTATATAGATCAAGCGACCAATTAAACAATTAGCATACACTTTGCAATTAATTAATTTAAGCATCAATCATGCAATTAAAACTCCAAATTTAAACTGCAGACTTTAGAAACACATTACCACGTGAGCGTTCAAGCTATACTTCATGGCTGTGGAAAAGCCTGTATGCTGGCACATCTGCAGTAAGGAAGAATGCTTATTGTCAGCTCAATAATTTAAATATTAGCATTTGAAATAGTTTTTAATGTTAGGAAAACATGATTAATACTCTGGTATATATAGATAGGTATATCCCTCTGTGCCCTTGTTTGTGCAAAGAAGGGCTTGGATTTTTCTTTCGTATTTTCTTCACGATGTATCAGTTTAAAACATTCTGTGTTACTTCATTCTGGGAGTTATCTACACTCATTGTTAACAGTTTTTAGTGATTGGAATTCTTGGCTGTTTAGAAGCTGCAGCTTTTCCACTTGTCCTTCCTTCCCTGTTGGACAGATCCCTTACTTTTCCTGCAGTTTATGGCCACTGACCTGCCCAGGAGCTGCCTCAGCTTCCCAAGCCTGTATTCAGGAGATAGACACTGCAGTTTGTCTGTAATTCTGAAGAGATGGCTGTATAAATAAATACATTTTCACAGAGAGAGAAATAATTGCTTCCAGCTTTATGAAGTCATGAAACTTTAATGGACATTGGTGTATGTTAATCACTGTCAGTCTTTGCTTGCAGTTCAGTCGACGATGAAGTAAGGACTCGCTTTACTTTGAGGTTTTGGGGTTTTTTCTGTTACCACGTGGTTATGGTGGTGAGATCTGTTGGGGCTTTGTTGGGACATATTTCTATCGGTCCCATGGGTGGCTTTTAAGTATATCCCTGCCAGAGCCATGCCTGCTGATTGGTTTCCTGCAGCATTTAGCGAGCGGCATTGATCGGCTCAGCTGACTCGGTTGCCTGGCTTCCCTCCTGAATGAACTTGTTCTGTCTTGCAGCGACAACGTCAATGCCTACTGTCTCCATATTGCTGAGGATGACGGGGAGGTCGACACAGATTTTCCACCCTTGGATTCCAATGAGCCCATTCACAAGTTTGGCTTCAGCACTCTGGCGCTGGTTGAGAAGTACTCCTCTCCTGGGCTGGCAGCGAAACAGTCGCTCTTTGTCCGCATGTGAGTATGGACGCTGGCTGCCAGCGGCACTGGGAAACCTCGGTGTGTCCATGCCACCTCCGCCTCTTTCTGCTCCTCCTCTTTCCTTCATCTGAATTCAGGGAGATTCAGGGGTGCGTATCCAGGGGTCCCACAGGTGATGCCCAGGTCTGGGTCTGTCACGGGGCAGATAGCAAAGTCACTGCTGGCAGCCATGTGCTGATCCATCGCTGAGGGGCTGAGGCTGCAGGGGAGGAAATGTGTGTGCTGCCTACAGTTAGTGGGAAGAACATGGAACGACTGCGCTCCCGCTAGTAAACAGGGGGACTTTACACCAAGTCTGAGCTCATAATCTTCATTTTGCTCCAGCCATGCTGCTTATTTATGAAAAGTATATTCTGAATACTAACTGAAATCATGTACATAGTAGCTTCAGATAGTTAAAATGGTAAAGTCATTCGTGTGGGATATCCAGAGCCCTTTTCAACAGGTGTTGGGGACTGATCTGGTGAGTGACTTCTTAATTATTTTTGGGAAAACATACTGCATTTTAGGAAAAAAAAATCCTCTCATGGTGTTTGGGTTGTCCACATGAGGGACTTCGACAGCTTCTTCCGAAGCCTGACAGACAAGTAGTAAGTTTGTGTTTTAAACCTGAAGAGCAAGTGATTTTAAATGCAAATAGATTCAGAGTGCAATAATAGTAGCATGGTGGTTGAGAAGTGAGCAGCCAGTGAGACCAGGACCAGATGCTCTGGTGTCCAAGAGGGTTTGAAGAGGAGACCCCTCACCCCCGCTGAAGCTCGAAGCTGTCTGGTGTGTAGCTCAGGAAGAATTTGCTCTTATCACTGATAGGGAATTAGGGTTTGAGTGATCACTTTAATTTTTCTTTACTTGTGCATGAAAAATGTTCCAAACCATCAGAAGGCCTTAATTATTATAACAAAATACTAGAGTGTGAGCCACTTCATACTTGGGAAAATACTGAATGCTGGGAGCTCTTGAAGTGAAAGCACTGGTGGGTTTCCTGGCTATTGGATGGGGCTTTAATTTATAAAGGATTACTTACATTTTGTTGCCATACAGCTGCTTCTGGTTTGGAAAAGTCAGACACTGAAGCAAATTTCTGAGCTATTTCCTTACATTTTGACACTCTTTACTGTGGACTGAGCCGCTCTGGAGTGTCCCACTGAAAGGCATTTCCAGGCCATGGGAAATACAATGCTCTGTCAGCAGAATTCACAGATTGGTTATTGAAGGTAAAGAGATTCATTGCCTGAGCTGGGTGCAGTCAGGAGGGAGCTGATGGAGGGAGGAGAGGATGCGTCCTGCCCGTCGCAGGATAAGGTCTGGTTCTGGTTTGTGGGAGTCAACTGACCTTTCTGGCTGCAGTGTTTGGCTCCTTCCACCTGACTGAGGGGTGCTGATTGTTGTATCTGGAAAGGGACTATCTTTCACCTGCACATCTCTCTGGAGTCAATGGGATTGCCATCAATTCCTTTTTTCAGTTGTATCATTCTCTGACTGTTTTACTGCCAGGATAACCCTGCATCATTGGGATCCCCAGAAAAACTCCAGCAGGTGTCTAGAAAATTCTGTTCTCACTCTGTGCAGTCAGAAAGGGTCCAGAGTGGTTACTGCAGATAGGCTAGTTGTTGATTTCTCATCTGGAAAAAGTGCCCTTTCTTTCTCAGCTGCCTCCTACCTGAATCCCTTCACCCCTACTCAGTGCAGATAAAGGGTTAGGACTTGAATGCAGAGAACACCCCAGGTCTCAGATTTTGGCTGTCAGCTCGGAAGAGGTACAGCCAGCATTCCCACGTGGAGCCCAGAGACCTCCGCAGCATCCCAGCCTGGGCAGCTCTTCTCTGGTGCTCGTGGCAGGATTAAGTTCCAGCTGCAAATCCTGCAAAAGAAATGTCAGAGCTCTTGCTTTAGCCTGATCTGTGCTCACGTGAGGACCTTCCCCCTAACCTGGGAGCTCCTGCTGACTAGAAATAGGGCAACTCCAGCATAGGCAGTAGTGTTTTTTTGAGAGGGTGCTGGGTTTTTCTGTGTCTCTGTTAATTTGAAATGGCTTGTGTGTAAGTAGCTATTTGGAAATGGTTAGCATAAAATCAGAATTTTTACTGCATCTCCTAGAACAGGGAATTATATGATTATCCCTTGATCAAAAGATTGTTACTGCTGTGAGTTGAAATGTGGGTGCTGTCTTATTTTTGTAGGAATTTGTTGTAAATTTTACATCCTCTTCCTTCCCTGTCCCCCTATAGTACCTGCAATCGTGGGGTTATTTTTTGCATCTCTTTTTGTCCTCCTCTTGCTGAAGTGTTGCGGCTGCTGCCATGTCGGGCTCACGACCTGCAGTGTTTATTACTATTGAATCACTATTGAGCTGAGTTGATGATTCTAAGTGTCAGGAGGAGGCAGGTGGGTTATTTCAGAGCTCACTATCCTGGGCGCCTGGTCAGACGTGCTGCAGTTGCTGGTGGCTGCAGAACCTGGCCGGGGACCCCGCTTCAGCAGGATGTGTTTGAGCAGAAGCAGTTTGCAGAACTTCATCCACTCAAACCCCTGCCAAGGCAAACTCTTAGCCACTCGAGCTAGTTATAAATGCCCAGTGGCGGTGGCTGGAAGTAGCCCATGGTGCCGTTTATATTATGAGCTGAATGTGACTGTCGCTGTGGCTATACAGAGGAGTAAATAATTGAGTTTGATTAGGGAGAGGGACCTCATTATCCCCCCACCCGTGCCCAGCTGGTAGGGGAGGGTCGCAATGAAGCCATTAGCTGTCTCTCTTCCTGGCATCTCAAAGAGCTCAAATACATCTGTGTCTTATTTTCTTTTCTGGCACAATCAGTCGAGCAAGCTAAGCAGGCATGACCGAATTTGGCAAGTTCCAAGGACTCTGGCAAAGTTACACAAGGAGAAGACGGAGGGCAGTCGTTCTGGCTTCCAACTGCCCATTAGTCTAGCGAGTTATGTTTTTGGAAAATGTCTGTTGTGGAAAGCAGTGCTTTGTCCAATGTCAAGCACGGCGCTCGCAAACAGCCCCTTTGATGTGGCGTCGGACCTGTCAGGAGGAGTCAGGCAGAGCGCTGCGTTCATGTAAATGCACACTTCTCCAGATGATGAAGTAATACCTGAACAGCTCGGAGCAGAGGTGACTTAAAATAAATCTGTGCTATCATTAGGGCTTTTTCCCTCAGAAATTTTATTATCACAACTTGACACACTCGATCTAATGGTGTTTCTAGGAGTTGCGGCTCAGCTGCCAGTTGGCACACAGATGAGATTTGGCAAACAGCTCCTCAGCTCTGGAGCACTTTTTTCCTGTTTTGCATATTACGTTTAGATTGCTGTGACTATTATATATGGGTTTTTCAAAGCAGCACCTCTGCTATACAGGATAGATTAAGGTTAAATATCAGGCTTTCATCGTACATGTACAGATTTGATTCAGAGCTCTGAAATTTGGGTTTCACTTCCCAGAAGGCCCACAGTGAGGTTTTACATGGGCGTAGGTCATCTCTAAAGCTCCTTCTAGAATATTCATACAATGCAATTTCAGAAAGTTAATGTGGGTGCTGAATCTGGGGGCTCCCAGCGAGGGCTGTGACCCTGAGACAGGAGCGGGAGCAGGAAGCTGACTGGTTGGCTGTCGACGCTGGCTTACCCAGGGCTGACCTCAGGTGCACAAAAGCGAGCTCACTGAGGCTCAGAACAAGCATCGGGGCCAGCATGGTTATTCTGGTTCCTATCATCAGGTACTTTATCTTAAAAATGACCCAGCTTAACTTAAGTACATGGCGTCAGCTGGGATTCTGGGTCTTAACTTTGGCTTTGTGCTGACCAAGTGGAAATAGTTATTAGTCATTCACAGGCATGTTGAGCCATGCCAGCCACGCTCTGCATCCAGCTCTGAGTGCTGGAAACTCCACTTAGGGGTGGGAAATAAAAAGGAAAAATTTAATATATTTTTTTTAAATGGTCTGGATTGCAAAGGCAGCTTTTGGAAAAGTTTGTTTCTCCCTGGGAACAGAATGTCCCTTAAGTGTTGGGTGTTACGTTGCCACACAACCAGAGCCTGTGGTGAGGACGCTGCCTGTTTCCATCCACCTCTGAGCACCTTCCCCTCAGCAGCAGCTCGGCGTCAACCCGCCGAGCTCTTGCCTCTTCTGTTGTTTTCTTTTTCCTCCTCTGAACCTTGCCACCCTGGCTCCAGTGCCGAGGCTGTAAAAGAAGATGGAAAGCCAAGTTACCGCAGAATGATCACTATCATTAACATTCACGGGTGGTTCACTTATCATTCCTGACTGCACAGACATGGCAGCCGTTATGAAACGTCCACAGGTGTAGCACGATGATACATATTACATTGTGCCACAATGGATTTATGTATTCTGTAACAAAAGAAAAGTGTAATGAAAAAATACAGAAGGTAATCCTTTATTCCTCCACTGCACAATTTATCAGTAATGCCTGTGGATGATAAGTGCCAGGGATTTCCTTTGCTTGATTTAACCTTGTCACCCAGGTATGTTTTTGCAAAATGACAGAAAATACAAGCTAAGGAGTTTCTTTGGCTTCCAATTTGTAAGCAGCAGTTTTAATTGATTCAATAGCATCTGCTTCTCCGTCCGGTTTTCTCATGTGTTGACTTAAAATAAAGGTATTGCCCATTAGGAGAGTAAGCTAAACCACGTAATTTATAATTGCAATTAAGGATTTGCTGGAATTAGGTTGAGTGAGGACAGTTCGTGCCCATTATCGATGCGGGGCATTGCTGGGAAGCTGGCAAGGCGAGCCAGGGCGGACGATTCTTCCAGAAGAACCTGGCTGTGCCGTGTTCACATGGAGGCAAGTTTTGGAGATTGATGGTGGTTCAGGCCATGCGGTGCGGAGGGTGGCTACACGGCTCCCTGCCCCTTTGATGCCACTCCAGTGCACTGGGGATGGCACGGGGCTTCTCCATGGCTCTGGAGCCGTGCTCTGACACGCCAGCTCCTGTTTGGGGACAGAGGCTGAAGCTCCTTGGTCTGGGCTGACAGCCGCTGCCGGCTCGTAGTGGTGGGTGTGCTGAGTGCCCAGGTGTCATTCCCAAGGTTGGTTGTGCATTGTTAGAGAGTAGCTGTGCTGCACGCGGAGTGAGTCCAAACAGAGGAGAGGAGAGGTGTGCACTGAGCTGGGCCGGGTGTTTCAGACCCTCTGGCTCCCCTCCAGAGCAAACAGCCAAAAGTTTACAAACGTGGGTAGGCTTTACATTTCCCTGTGCTTGCCAAAGCATCACTGGCTGGATAGCACACTAAATATAGTCAAACACAGAGGGTTTTCTTATTTTGCTTTGATCAGTAAAGTAAACTTCTAAAGGTTGTTCTGGGATGAGATCCAGCTTCTGAGGCAGAGAATGGCCGTGGCTCAGCATGAGTTAGTAATAGAGTGTCAGGGGAATGAGTCTGACAGTTCTCAGGCCGGCGGCTCCATGGAAAGAATCAACCAAGTCGCGATGGCCTGAAACACGAACGAGACCGACAGCAGCATGTGCCCTGCAGTGGCTCAAGCGCCAGCACTCAGCACACAGTTGCCTGTTCTCGGGACGTTCCGGATGGGTGCTGGCATGAGCAGCCCCGGGCTGGGTCAGGCACTGCTGGGAAGAGGGGTGAGCCGTGGTGTGGGCTGCAGGCCCTGCTTTGCCTGTGGGAAAACACATCTGGAGGGCATCGTGTGCTAAAGGGAAGAGTAAAATTGTGACTCTGGTCTTTGGTCATAGAAGGGTTTGGAAGAATTCCTACGGGGTTTTTTCAGTATTTTACTTTATTTTCCTGTATTTTGATTCTGGATCTTTGGAAACCATCTTTCTGTATGGCAGAATGTTTTGAGAATTACCTGAAGGCACCAGATGTCTTCTGAATCCGTGTCTGGTGGTTGGGTCTGGTGCAAGGCTTTTCTCATAGTGCTGCATCAACAGACATCTCGCCCTTGAAATCAAAGCACAAAGGTAGTTTCCTCCTGTAGTTACAGTACAGCTGTATAGGAGGGTTTTCACTTTAAGCACCTGCTGGATTCAGCTCGCAGAGCAGTTCAGATGGGAGCTGTAGTGACTTGAGGAAGCGAGGTGAGCGACTGGGAAGCTGACGGGCAGAGGTGTTGCACACCACAGTGCTTCTGCACTTTGCAGGGCTCCGTAGGAGCTATGGGCAAGGTGTGCTTACCCATAAGGAGTGCAGTAAGGTCTGTGCTGACTGTACGGTGTCAGTCAAAGCCCCTGCCTCCGTGGGCTGTGCTGAGGACGTCAGTCTCACCCCTGCCGACATGGATGGCACTCCCTCATGTGGAGCAGCATGCTCAGTTCTGCTCCATGTGTGTTAAACATGTGGCAGCAGTAGAGAGGGAAAAAGGAGATGCATGAAAGGATTGGGAATATTTGGTTTGAAGATGAGTAAGATAGAGTTATAAATAATAAATGGTCTAGAGAACATAAATTTGGGGCTTTTAGGCAGTTTCATTTTGCCAGGAACAAAGGGAATCAAGAATGAAATTCAGATGAGACCGCCCCACAACTGATGAGCCGGAAAGGCTAGGTTATACCAGTGACTTGTGGGACTGTGCCGTGGTGTGAGGAGCCAGGGATGCTCTGGTAGCAGCCCCATCCTGACAGTGTCCAGGCATTTCCCTTTCTGCAGGGCAGAAGTGACCACGGCTGTGGATTTTGTGACTGTCCTTCGGCCTGTTCAGATGATGCTGAGCTACCAAGCTCGCTCTGTGCACTGAGCGGGGCAGAAACGCACAGCCGTGCTTGCTGCTGTGGCTGCTGCAAGAGGAAAGGAGTGAGTGTTCATGGCAGTGAGGACTTCAGGATGTCATTGTTTGTCAATTGTGTTGTGGCCTGGGCCAGGGATGTCGCATCTGAAGTGGTCTGAATTCCAGCTTGTATTCCCAGCGATAGTGACAGAGTGTGACATACAGTAACGGGCCTGGGTTAACCATGGGACTGGGTGGCTTGGGTTGCTTTTCGCTGCCATTTGCTTTTATAAATACTCCAGCTGCGATCTTCGTATAGAGCTCCACTCCCTGATTAAAATCCTCGGTTGCCAGATAAAAAGCTCCTCCTCGTGTATAAAGAGCTTTGCAATCCCCCTTTCCCAGCCGCTCCAGCGGGTGCGGAGCAGCTCAGATTCCAGCGCGAACTGTCTGCAGTGACATCTACTGACACGAGCAGAGATTGACTGCGAGGGCTGAGGGGCACAATGTGCCACGATATGAACCCAGTATCGCTTCTATTGTATTGTCATCATCTCTGCTTCCCCGGTGATGCCACCTTCCCTATTGGGCTGGCAGCGTGTGCCGTAACCATCCCTGTGCCGTAACCATCCCTCTGCCTCCCCAAGCGCAGACTCTGCCAGCCACAGCCGGGACAGGCATCCCACTGTCCAAAACCCTTTGGTAGATCCCATGCCAGCCTGTCCACAGAGCCGTGGCCACAGGAAGGACGCTGCTGGCGCCTGAGATAACACCAGGCATTAGCAGTGTTGAAAAGCGGCCAGTGCTGCTCCGGGTGCTGTTCTTCCCCTTCCCCATCATGATCCGACCCCTGTGCGGTCGGGACGTGCACGGAAAGGACACTGCAGAGGAACGCCTCCCAGACACTCAGTAATGAGCACTTGAGCAGCTCCTCAGCCACATTTGCTCATTTTTCTTTTTTAATGGCGAACACAAACTGATCAAAAATAAAGATAAATTAGGAAAAATCCCTGCACGCCTCGAATCTCAATCTGTTTCCTCCCGGTTTGTCTCTGCCTTCCTGAGGGAGTTTGCCCAGTTTCTCCTTTTAACTTTGTAATTGTCGTGCCTAACAAGTCCTGTGCTTGACGCTAACAAACATTGTGGGGAGCTGCCTGATGATGATTGTTTTGTAAAAATGCATGTGCATCTGTCTTGCAGAAATGCTGCTCATGGATTCTCACTTATTCAGGTGGACAGTATGAAGGTCACCATGAAGGATATCTTACAAAAGGCCTTAAAGAGAAGGAAGGGATCACAGAGAGGCTCAGGTGGGTTATTTATCGTATTTTCTAGAGGGTAGGGTGTTTCTCCATGAGCATATTTTGTATCTCTTTTTAACTGTCGTGAAAGATGCTCGGGTGTTTTCAGTGGGTACTGTGATTTTCAGCACCAGTAAAAGCAGTTCTGTGCACAGGTTTGTGTTCTAGATCCTGGCAGAAAGCAGGCAGTGGAGGAGCTGCGCAGTGGCTGCTGCAGAGCCGTATAGCCATTCCTGCAAATATTTATTTATGATAACAAAGCCATTTGCATTCAAGTCTTGCCAGTGGAATTTGAGATGATGGGTGGAAGTACAGGGAGACCGCTCCTTGATGGAATTTGTACACTTTTTAATTTATGTAAGAAAATGATGCTTAGTATGATTTTAAATAATTTAAAGGATTCATCGTTCCTTGTAGAGAAAAAGAAAGATTTGCTCCCTGCAGCGTTGTCAGGATGGTACTGTTACAGCTGAGACACAGCAACGTTTAAAAAAGAGAATTTACAGTACTTGCATTTCTGTTTTAGAGCAATGCCTTTCCAGGGTGTAAATGTGCATTCACGTATATGTTCGTGTATATATATTTCAAAAGTATGAGGCTGAGGGATCTTCCCAGCAACAAGAAATAATTACTGTGAGAAATTGCACCGGGTCTTGTCACGCAACAAAGGAACTTTAATATAAACCTATCTATATGCTGGGTAAAGATAAGGATCTTGTCTTTGTAAATGAATGAAACCTCCTTATGTACCCTTAGTTTTAACTATGGGAAAAGAAAATAAACCCCTTTCTCTTTAGAAAAAGTCGTCCAGTGCAGTTTTTAAACGAGTGTATAATCTGTCATGGATTTAATTAGCTATCTTCAGATGAGAGCTGAAGTTTTAATAAAAGTTAGAAGAGATAACACAGTGAAGGACACGGATGAGCTGTCTCAAGGCCATATTCCAAGGGAACGATAAGAGCTGTAAAAAATGGCAGAGGAGAGCAATTGAATGAAGCAATGAAAATCTGATTCTCGTAAAAAAAAAAAAAAGGGGGAGGGTGGGAGAGAGAGGGAGAGCGAGAGAGATGCTGGTAGGGGTGGTTGTAGATGAGACCCGCCAGCGTCTGCAGCAATTTGGCCGCTGGCCAGGAGTCATTGTTCACCCTCGGCGGTGGCGGCTCCGTCCAGATGTGCCAACTGCACGTTCCGGCTTTTGCCAGCTGACTGCGCCGTTTGATAACCAGCTCTCTGGATGCCCATCACTGGCCGCAGAGATAGAATTAAATGATGATGATCTTCCCACAAGTTGGGAGAGGAAACAATGCATATAAATCTTGATTTCATCTCAGCGTGAGAAGTCTTTATCCATCATCACTCATAATGAACAAGTCGTTAGCTGCGATGAATGGTGTTCTGTTTTTTTCAAACACCTCTTTTGTTCACTTTTTGGGTGACTTTTATTTATTTCCTGGGGTCAGATTTCTCTTCCCTGAAGGGAGGTGGCTAAAGGATTCACTTAGCTCCCTCTTTAAACTACTTTCCTCCTTCCTGTAGCAGATGCTTTACTCTTTGTCCCTTTGGAATTTGGTTTTGCTTTAATTTTGTTACTTTTGCTCAGTAGTTCAGAAATGGAATGGACCTGTCACTTATTCCATCAGCTTGTATGTGCATTAGAAGCCTTTGTAGTAACTGGGTCTGTAAGCGTGTATGCATCTTCTTTTTTGGGGGGAATGGGGAGGTGAGGGGGTGTTGGTTATATAAGAAATTGCCTAGATTTACTTTTTATAAATTATCCATGTGACATCTCATCTGTTTGAAGTGTGACCGTCATCGCTGCTGTGGCTACAGCCAGGGAAGTCACAGCTAAAAGCCTTCAGGTTACTTAGAGGGATATTTACTTCTGAACATGTAATTAGATTGCTTGAAGGCGTCGGGGTCGGGTGGGGATTTCAGCTTGAGCTGTGAGTAGGTGTTTCAGCCTGCACTCAGAGGCTTGTGTGAATTGGTGCTAGGGAAAGGTTTCTCCCTGAATTCCCATTGTACCGAACTTCATGATGAAATACTTTCTTTCAATGGTGGGTGCTTGTATGATGTGATTGAGGTTGTCGTGTAGTGCTGTCAGGGGTGTGAAAGGCTGTCTCAGATTAGGTATTCAATGGGTAAATCACCAATTAAACACTTTCATTAGAATTATCCCGTGTTATCCAAACTGCCCTTAGTCCTAAATCCTTCCCTGAGCCAAAACTGGGACTCACTGGTCCGCAAAGCTGGGGTAGCAGGGGGGCTTGGGAGGTCACACTGAGGGATGTGACACAAGCCAAGCCTTTCCCGGTCCTGTCGGACACATCAGCGGAGCACTGGGAGAACAGCCTGGGCTGAAGCACGGACAAAGCCCGGGATGCCACCACAGTGGGCATGGACAGGCTGGAGTGGGAGCAGAAAGGGAATTTGTCATCATATGTCATCTGCCAGCAGGTTCCTCGTATTTGGAGGGGGTCTGCCTCCTGCTTCCACTGGGACATGCACAGATAAATGGGATTTAAGATCAGACTATTAGCACGGTACGGTCCTGTGCTATTGTAGTTCAGGTCATTATTAAGCAGTGGATTAGGATGTCAGAGTTCTGAATAAAAGATAAGAACTGATTCAGGGGAAGCATTTCTTTTTAGGCGGTGCTTCCCTTTAGGCTGATTGTTCTGGTTTACAGAAAGTGCTCACCAGAACCAGACTTCATGTGTTTGTTTAAACCTTCCCAGTAGTTTACTAACGCTGAGATGCTTGTGAACCTGTCTGCACAGTTTCAGTGTCCCTCTAGACCAGTCTTCCCAGGACAAATGAATTTATTCCGTTTACAGCCTACGCTGTTCTCAAGAACCTGTACAAGAAATGGCTTTCTGACCTATTTCCACCACTGACTGACATGCTATTCCTCAGGCTGGTGCTGTGTCTGTAGGAAAACACTGTCTCTGGTCTGCTGGTTTGGGTGAGGAAGAAATGGTGGCATTTCTGTGGTGCAGCCCGGAGGGGTATGTTCTGCTGTGACCAGGCTGACGGACCCACTAGCTTCCTCTCATTACTCCTTCAGCCTGCACTCTGCAGCCTACAAGTAGATTTTTCAACCAGCAATTGAGTCTCAGGTTCCTGAAGACCCATCCCCCTCCATCACCTCTGTGGGTCAGTGACCTTCTGAGCTTCTTTGCTTTCGAGGTGTGTTTCAAAGGGCCATTACCGACCTCGCAGCTGCCAAGCCCGTCCTGCCAGAGCACGAGGCTGATGCTGTAGGTTCCTCTCAATGGAGGGTCACGTGGAGCACAGGTTCCCACACCGGCACTCATGTCGCTCTAGGGTGAACTACACCTGCAAAACACATCAGTGTGGTTATTTCAGAATCCCTTTTGCTGGGCAGTCTAAAGCTGAGTAGAGGCTTCTGGCTGCAATTTAACTGCAAGCTGAAGGTTATTTGCTGTGGGAAGACACAGGTCAGGGAAGGAGGTAGAAGTGGGTACAACCTTTGTTTATTAGAACACTGTGTGAGAAGAATGGAAGTGGTGTTCCGATTGCACCCAGCTGTGTTTAGCTGTTAGGTTAGATAAACTCACTGCTGACTGTTCCCTGTTCCTTGTAGTTTTCCTGTCCCGCTGTCACAGGGCTTGTGTCTTGGACCTGTGAACTCTGACTGTGTTAAAAGAATGATTGTTGAGTCAATCAACAGGAAATGCAGGTGGTAAAATAACCGGTATGTGTGATAGCTGAGAGCACACGGCCCTTCAGGCATTTGTAGAGGACATGGTTGTACCGAAGCAGTGCTTCAGGAGCCTGGTGACCTGTCCCACAACAGGCGGCGGTGGGGGGTTAATGGGAATACTGTATCATCTCTCACCACGAGCCTGGATAACCAACGGGAAGAAGTGTGGGGGAATGCCTGCAAGTTAGGGAAGAGCCTTTCACAACCAGTCAGGGCTTCATACTGGAGAAGATAAATCTGCAGAGGAAATTGTTGAGGCAGATGTTTAATTAGTTGGAGTCAGGCTGGATAAATCAGGATAGGAGCTGTCTGTACAGATATGCTGGTGTGCCTTCCTCTTCTCTGGGCTGGTTTCATTGTCTTTAAGGACTAACTGTTCTTCTTGCTTAGGGAAGAAGCAGCAAACCAGCCTCTCTGTTATTGTAATGGATTCCCTTGTGTACACTCGTAAAATAGGAAATGTAATTGATGTTTTCTTATGGTAATGAAAAATAACTAAGTAGAATACTTTATCATCAATTTGTTTAACCTATCGCGTGCTCAGCAGCGTGTGCTGCACATGCATATTTTACATGGGGGCTGGAGCTAAAACACTCTTGGTTGTAGAATGAGCTCCCAGAGGAGAATGGTCCAAGCCGGCGATGGACCACCTTGAGAGGGGAGTCTCATGTGTGAGGGTGTTTCCTCAAAATAGCTAGGACAGGAGGGAGGGACACTAGGGATGAGGTGGTACCCAGACCACGGCAGGCTGCAGCAGCGAGAAGAGAAGAGCTGGAAGCTCCCTTAGTGCTGCAGGGACCTTGCTGTGCATATCCCGTTGGCCTGGGCAGTGCTGGGATGCTGGGATAATCCATGGGGAGTTTAAGGACTGCTTTGTATAAACCTGCATATCTAGATGTCTTTAGGAATGTTTTTGAGCAGTGTGAGCACTCCAGCAGCAGAGAATTTAAATATGAAATGGGTCTGCAGTGTGGCACACCTACAGAAAGGGACTTGCATGCCTGAAGTCGTGAGCAGCACTTCTTCTTCCTCTTGTATCAGGGAAATGTCAGATCTGGTGCTGTCTGGATTTTGGCCAGATACAGTAATGGAAACTCAAAAAGCCTCTTCAGAAGGTGAGATTGGAGTGGTTTGATACTGGGTAGAACTCTGCTCCCTAGAAATGAGCAAGAGGCTTAACAGGAGCTTCAGAAAGGGGTGGGCTTTGGGCATGCTCCTAAAATCCCACTTCGTGGTTTGTAGAGCAAGTTCCATCGGTCGTACGGACCGTGCTGGGGCACTCTAAATACCCTCATGGGTCCTGCTTGATTTGCTTGGCTGCTGAGTGGGTTTCCTACATGATAACCTAGCGTGTATTTCTGCTGGGCTTCCTTTTGCCAGTACTGAGGTGTCACCCAGTTAGCCTGGGAATTTAGTTTGGTAGGTGTATGTTTTAAATCCCGCATTTCAGGAGGACTCTTGGTTGGGAAGGGCGTTCAGGCAGAGCCCCTCCTGTTCAGAGGCCCCGGCAGAGCCCCCACATGTGCAGCGGGCAGGTGGGTCTCGCCAGGCCCTCTGGGTTTGTGGGGAAGCATTCAGTATGTTCTATAAACCATGCTGCATGGCTTACAGTAGGAAAGACATTGATTTCTTTCTTGCTGCTTTGTGTATCTTGATGCTGTGGAGATTCTCAAGCAAATTCATGCAGGAGCTGTACCCACCCGTGGAAGTTCTCTCCCTCTCCTCTGGGCTATCTCATTCCCTTTGCTCTGCCACAGACACATTCTCAGGGATGCCAGTTGCCTTCTCCTCCGGAGCGTGGCTGAACGGACTATAAATACTAATGTAAAGTCAGTGAGAATGCAGTGCCGATGTGTGCAGAGGCTGTGTTTGCAAACAAATTAAGTGTTGATGTCAGTGTATAAAAGCCGAATGTTCTTAGAAGGAAATGAGAGGCAAAACTAAACAATGTGTAAGGCTGAAACGTTAGAGTAATCCTGCCTGTTTCTGGTTCGTGTCAACCTCTCTGCATTGGAAATTTCTTGTGAACAGAGAAGCCTTGTCTGATTAATCTTCTCTGATTTTGAGTAGAAATTCTTTGCGGGGTGAACACGCTACTGATTATTATTTAATAGCTGCTTCAAACTGCAAACATCCCTGAACCAGAAATGCTCAGTCCTTTTAAGAACAAAATGCTATACGAGTTTAATTGTTATAAACAATACCTTCTGCCAACATTTCACAGACATGACCTGTATTTTCCGTAGGTTAGAGTGGGAGTTATTAACTCAGTATTCTGCACAGTTTGGAGAAGGACTAATACTTTTTCAATAAATGAAAACAGCTGCTTTACAATAACATTTGAGTCCCTAACAGCTGTCAACTGGTGCTTTTTGCATTCTTTAAAATGTGCAAAGTGACCGAAAATAGCCTAAAATAATCTTACTAGCTTGGATAAGTGTATTATCTCACTGCCACAGGAAGCTGAACAAGAAGGAAAGAGAAAAACCTCAAGAAACAGGGATAGGACACAAAAATGAATGCTGCCATGTTATGTTCTAGTCGGAACTGTAGCTGCAGAGGCCGGTTACAGAGCTGTGCCCCATCTCTGGTGACTTGGCCCTGAAGAGCCTCACGACCTGTTGCCAGCCTCTGGGTTGGAGAGGTTTATTCTGTGATTCAGCCTCGCTCACATGAGGCCATTATGTTATCCTTCAGACCTTTGGGCCCACAAGCCCAAAATAAAGGTGCTGCTGCAATTGTGAGGCTCGTCATCTGTTCAGGAAGCAGTGAGGGAAAAGAGATGCGAGTTGTGTTTGAAAATTCCATTTTAACATACCGGCCTCAGCCCTGCTTGTAATGCCAAATTTCTTGTCGTAAACGAGCTTTTGGAGCTGTTTGTAAACACATTTTATTCAAAATCCACACAGGAGAGAACACAAACTGCAGCACCAGGATACGATTTGTGTGAAAAACCACTTAGTGTCAAGCACCCCGCCAGGCCCAGGGGAAATCGCGCAGATGCCGCGTCGCCGATGGTTTTCCTTGAAACCTGCCCCACCATTTCCCTGTTCTGGGGTGTCTGTAAATACACGGGCTTGATGCTGTGGTGCCAGGTCTGATTTGTCTTGTCCCTGCCTCCCGCAGATGCTGAGGAGAGCTGGAGTCCCCGCAGTGCCCGGCAGGGCCTCTGCAGCTCCCTGTCCCCGTGGCTGGAGAGAGGGAGGGCAGCAGGTTGGGGCAGTGTGAAGGTGGGTGCGGGAGGGGGGCTGGCAGGACAGGAGCCATTTGTAACACCAGTTTTCTTCCTCTGGGGAGCGGGTCACCTTCCACCAGCAGTATTCCTGCGAGGCCCCAGTGACCCTGTCCCTGGAGCCAGGACCCGGCCTCTCGGCTGCTCTCCGGCAACAGCCTTAGACCTGGAACACGGAACCTGCTTCCCGTCACAGACACATCTTGGTTTCCATTTCTGAACGATTGAAAATTAGGCCATTAAAGACTCGTAATACTGTGACTTCTAAAAATACCCCTAATAATCCCAAACCAGAGTATAACTCTTGCAAGTTCCTAATTAGATTCAGCTCCTGGGACTCTTGTGTTGGCTGCCTCAGGATTGCTGTTGGCAGGAAGGAAATGTTTTTTTGTTATTGTCCATCTATAAATGTTTTGCTTTCACTGGAGGACCAAGGCCACAGGGACCTTGCTGTGAGCCTGGGCCCTCAGCAGGGGCAGAGGGTGGGAACCCATCTCCATCCCTGCCACAGGACCCTGCCGGACTCAGGACAGGGGTTCCCTGTCCCCCCGGGCACCTGGAGCCCCTTGGAGCCAGGGTGGTGGCATGTGGCAGGAGAAGACAATTATGTGGAGAAGTGCTAATTCTGAGCGTCTTTGGGGTGGTGTTCCACCAGTTCCCAGTTGAGGCCAGGCAAGAGTCGGCACACCGCATGGCTGGCTGGCACCTCAGCCTCTGCGGTGGTGCCAGGCGGCTGGACTCGAGCGTACCTCTCCTCATCTGCTCTCGCTGCCGGATGGGCTGTGGGTCCCACTTGGGTTTTCATTCCTCATCTCTTCCTTGTAGGTGGGGAAACAGGACAAAAAGAAATTGCTGGAAAGGAGGGGGAGGGCATCTTTTTATTGCATATATTTATTGATAGGAAAAAGAAGAAATAGGGAGATAAAAGCAGCTGTGTAAAACCAGAGCCCTGTGATTAAGGCATTTTTAAGAGATGAACCGCAATTAGATTGAACTGTCATTAAAGTTTGATACTGTCATTGAATGATGGTAACTGAGGAGCTTAAATTTAAAAGTAAATATGTTAAGAGTAGGCGATGCATATGTTTGCTCTGACTCTTAAAGAGATGGAAGCCCCAGCATCTGTGACAGTGAAAAGCCAATTAATTTGTATTTCCTTGTGTTTACATGCCTGCTTTTCTGTGTAATGGTAGTTCTGAATTTCTTTGGCTTTCAGTGCTTTGTTTTGGATAATTACAGCATCCCTGCAGAGGCTTCTGGCCCTGGTTGTGAATGGTTTTACCTGGAAACACTTCAGAAACCCTGGTTTTCCTTGCATTAACCTGTTTACATTAGAAGGATTTAATTTAAAACAGTATCAGTATTTGTGGATCCTTGGCTAAGCTTTTCTCCAGTGTGCTGCCTCCTTTCCCCAACCTGGTATCATAGTGAGAAAGGTGTGAGTGTAAATGTGCAGCCCCAGCTGTCCCAGCTTCCTCCCAGGGCTGCGAGTCCTGTGCAGAAGGGGTTGCTGCGACCCTGCACAGCCCTCCTGTGCAGCACCCTGCACCTTCCCCAGCCGGGTTCGGGTCTGACCTTGTGTGATGTGTGGAGGGGAGGGAGGGAGGATCACTTGCTTGGGTGTGTGGCAGCAGCTTCTCCCCACAGGTTTGGTGCTGTGCAGGGTGAGGGTGTGAGGAGGGCAGCTTGAAATGATTTCCTTCTGCCTACAAACTCCGTCACTGTTCTGCGGGTGTCATAATTTATTTCAGCAAGCTCTTTCTCAGCAGGCTGCTGATGCTGAGCAGGCAGTGCCGTGCTGGGGGCCAGGGTGTTGGTGTGCGTGGAGCAGCTCATCGGGAATCAAGTTTGGGACTAGTTTGTCAGAATAGAAATAGCTCGTTAGGCCCCTGCGTTTGGGCTGATGGGATTCTGGACATCAGCCCGAGTGGGTGAGGGAAATTTTTCATGCCTGGCCTCCGAAATGAAAGTGAAATATTGAACTGAGTCTATTTTAGAGCTGTTGGTATTGAAATCATACATTTATTGGTTCTTCTGGGTTGGTAATAAAGCTGTAATTTATGTGACATTTTAAATTCTACAGTTCAGTGTTTGGATGACAGAGAGTTTTTGTTTATTTTATCCACCCTGATGAAAGAAGATTCCACTGGTGCACCAGGTGCCTCCATAGGACCCTCTCCTTCCTGCTAGCCTTTCAGACAAGGTGCCTGTCCATGTGGCTAGGTTGCCCCTTGCTGCAGCACGATCACCTGAACTGGGAGGAAGCACCTTCCCACTGTGTAACACGCAGCAGGAGGGCAGAGACCCCGTGTTGCTCTGATCACAGACAACCTGAGCCCGGTTGCTCACATCAGAGGAGTCATAGGAGGGGAGGGGGTTAGGGGGTGTGAGCTGCAGTGGGTACAGAAGCTGCTTGCCCTGACACCGGCTCTTAAATCTGTGATTCCAACAATAAATAAATCTGTATATCGTATTTCTGCTATAGGTACATTGCGTTATAGATCAGATGTGATTTGTTTCTCCTTTTGCCTTTATTTAGAGCTCTAGATCACTAATGTAGAAAGAATAAAAGTCTATAGTAGCAATTAAATAAAGCACTTCTGTTAATACTCCACACAGAGTGTGTGCTGCTAGTTATGTTGTGTGCTTTCTATCCTACAGAAAAGCAATCCATAAATGAAGCATTTGTTTCTTTTTAAGGGACTTTTGACTAAATTCTTTAATTTCACTGGCTGTCAAGGTAGTGTTAAGTAAAATGGGTTTGAACTGCTGTAGTTTTTGTGTACTGGACTAGATGTCAGAAACCTTTGCCATCACTGGAAATTCTGTCACTCTGGATTTACTATCTGTTTCCCACAGCTGAATTCTTAAGCAGTGTGATTTAACACCTTGGCTCTCCATCAGCCAGGCCTGGCATTTATTTGAATGCATTACACCACTGGTTTCCATAAACTATTTTACAATTGTTTCATATAAATGACTGTTTATTTCTACAAAAACCATCTGTATTTCTGTGGAGAGCAGCAGATAACTGTATGTAAAATTCAGTAATGTCACAACAGTGCAAGTTAAGAAAAAACAGATTGGACTGGGAAAAAAAAGTGGTGCTTGTGTGTAATGTTAAAAGTTTGTTTTCACTATTTAAATATCTTTATTTATTAACTAGTATTTGCATTTATAATGATAAAATCTTTATTCCACTTCAGAGGTGTTGAGGGGCTTTGGGGATTTTTAGCGGGTAAGCAGCTTTCAGCTGTCCTCCCAGCAGCAGCATTCGAGATGTAAACATTCTGGCTTTGCAGCTCCTTCCTCCCAAACTGGTGGCATATTTCCTGTGGGTTTATTGTCATTGCCAAGCGCACAATGGACTCCTTGCCCCTTCTGTCACCATCCAACAGGAATCCTACATGCAGAGGCTGGAGACACCTCTGGTCCCCATGCCTGTGTTCCTCACGGCGTATTGACCCCCCCCTCCCTCAATCCCCTCTGGTTTTTGGCCGTCTCCCCTATTCACCCTCTAGCCGGGCTCAGTGGGCTGGGCCAGCGCCTCTCCCGGGTGGCAATGCCATGCCTTGGCTCTGTGCTCCCAGCCAGCGCCCGAGGAGCATCAGCGCTGAGCTGTGTTATTCCTCCATATGCTGCCCATGTGCTGGCAGAGGGAGAGCTGGAACCCGGTAGTCTTACACTTAGTGCAGCTGATACGTTCTGACAGACTCTTTGAAATGATAGAAATACATAAACCTCCTCTTTTTTATGACCTTGTAATAGCTGCAACATATTTCCAGCAAATATTTTCTATAGCAATAATAAAAAAGTGATAACAAAAAAATAAATATAAATATAGTTTAAACTCAAAAGAAATCACACTTTCAAAACCTGGGGTTGGAGCAGTGAGGCAATAAATCACCTATCCTTGTGAAAGGAGAAACTTGGAATAGCCAAGTACCACAGGCGTCAGTGTTAAGTGTTTATCAGCTTTTCCTGTGAGTGCTTTCCTGTCTGACTGTCTGTCTGTCTGTCTCTCTGTGGCCAGAGCTGTGTGCAGAGCTCCCAGCTGCTTCTGTGTGTTGGCTCTGCCTGGCATCTCCTGCTTGGCCGTTAGCTGATGGCAGCCTCACCGCCTTTACCTCCTGCCCTGGCTTGTGTCGCTTGGGCATCGTGCCCTGTGCTCTCCTCCCAGTTAGCATGAGCTGGTGTGACGTGTCCTCTGTCACTACACTGCTGGTCCCTGACGCCAGCTCTTGCGCCAGTGCTGTCCAGGCTGTGTGGGAGTGGTGGGGAAGGCTGGGGCAGGCCCTACAGAGACATGGAAATCCTCCTGGAGCCCCCGATAAACTTTGGCTGTTGGTTCGGGTGACATGATGGGTCCAAATGCCATGTCCTTCCACACCACAGGCATTCAGGCAGCCACACAGCTCCTGGTGTAGGGTTTGCTGGCTGACTGGGGACAGGTCTTCATCTGCTGTAACACCAGCTGAGCTCTCCTGTTCTGCTGGGACATGGGGATGTGCGTGCCCCGTCCTGCCGTGGGTCTCGGCCCATCCTGCATTGGGAGGCTGAAGTTGTTCTCATGCCCAAGCGTTTCTGTAGGGAGCTGTTGGAGGAGCTGTGCCAGGACAGCAACTTTTTAAACTGCAGTGAGCAGACAGAAGTCCCGAGGCGTTTGGTGAGGTCGGGGAGGAGGGTGCTGTGCTGTTAGATGGGATGTGTAATGCACTGCTTGTGCCTGCTGCTCTCAGGTGTGGGTGGCAGCGAGTGTTGGTGGGAGTTCAAGGAGAGACCGTGCTGCCTTGACTTCTATACCAGGCAAACTGCAAACTGAAATGGCAGCAGAGAGCAGAGTGAAGGTGTGACATGTGGACAGACACGATGTGCTGAGGAAGAAAATGGGCATTGCTTCTATAGAGCAGGGTGTGCCTCCAACACCGGCGAGCAGCCTCCGAGGAGTCAGGGACCATCTGAATAAGGATGATGTGTTTTATGTAGCACGCTGAGATTTCCAAAAAAGATTTGACAAAGGCTCATAAAGCAATTAAGCTGTCACAGGATGAGAAGGAGGATCCTCACATGGATTAATAATTGATTAAAAGACAGGAAACAAAGAATAGGAATAATGGCCCTCCGTTATTAGTAACTAGGTTACTGGTAGAGTTCCAGTGGAACTGGTAGAACCTGCATTGTTCCCGTAATGTGGGGCATGGAAAAGGATGTGAATGCTGATGTGACAAAACGTGCTGTTGATACAAAGGCAGTAAGAATAGTGCAAATAAAAGCTGTCTGTGAAGCACTGCAGAGGTATCTCACAATGCTGAGTGACAGGACAATAAAATGAGAGAGGGAATTCAGTGTCAATGCAAAATAATATACATGGTGAAAAGCAACCGTAACTATATGTGTACAATGATGGGCTCTAATTACCTTCTGTCAGTCAGGAAAGGTATCCTGGAGTCGTTGGGGTAGTTCTCTCATGCCTCAGCTGGTAAGGAGCAGCCAGACAGACAAACGGAACATCAGAAATTGAGGCAGGGGTAGAGCAAACCAGGGACTTTATGGAGCCAACCCCTGAACCATGTTGTGCCCACATCTGAATCGTTGTGTTTTATTTCAGGGTAATACAGAAGCAAAAAGGGACAGGAATGGATGAGTGCACAGCTGGCTCAGCCCCTGAAAGGGGAAGGAGATGCTGAAGAGAGGAAATCTGGCCTAGTTGGGAAAGGCAGACCAGGTTGAGAGAAGGCTGTGAGGTGCATGTGGGGAGCTGTATATTGGAAGGGGTTTATCTCAGTTGTTCTCAAGAGCTGTGTGCCTGGAAGGCTGTGGGATGGCAATGGCTCTCTGAAACAAAGCAGGAATCCTTTTTCTCACCCAGTGCAGTGATTCTGCAGGGCAGTGTTAGGGAAACCTGAAATTCAGGAGGGTTGTGAACAAATGTATGGCCATAAAGGGAGCAGAAACAGCTGAAGCTGGGGCTTTGGGGAGAATTACAGAAGCTCTTGAGAGGGAGGTAAAGGTAAAGGATGAACAGGACCCAGTGGTGGTTTTGTTGCAGAGACTGACAGTGTGAAATACAGGTTCTGTTTTAAAGCAGTTGCGGGGTTTGTTTGTACTGGGCTTTGGTTCAGACTCCACAAATGTTACATATTGAGCTAAGTCTGTATTCCTCATTTTACCCCATTAACCAGTTTGGGGCTGGAGATGGGGACTGTTGGGGGGTTGCTAAGCCCCGTGCTCTTTTTAAGTGTTAGTGATTGTTTATTGTGCAGATTCACCCCTGACCGTGGCATTCTTCCTTGCGATTGAAAGTTAATGGGGGAAAAATTGCATTCCAAACATTTGAACCCCTGGTAGCCGTGGCTGAACTTAGTTGATCTCTGGTGATCGGTTCAATTTAGTTACGATTTTTAGCCATTAGGCTGGGGCTGAATGATGGTGATTTGGTTGAGGCCAAATGTCTGTAGAAAATTGGCTGTTTGATAAGAGCCCTGTTATCAGAGGGGGATACTTTCTCATTTACATTTAGATGAGTATTGATTATTTATTTACTCAGAGAAGTGAGATTCGTTCCCAATCTTATCTCTCTCGTCTCTGCTTGTCAGCAGAAAGAGAGATAGAGCTCCTGACATCAGCCCAAGATAACAGCACTTTGTAGTGAAGATAAAAGTTGGAATGGGCCTTTTTCTAGGCTTGACTGAAAGGATAAGTTTTAAAAATTAGAACTGATGGGTCATGCTTTCAAAACCCCATCCTGAAGGCTTTGTGGCTTAAATGGCAACAGAATTGGTTTGTTTTTACTGGGATGGCCATTGCCTTTTGCAGGGGAGCTGCTTAATTCGATTATGTGGTGAGATTCTTCCCGGGTCACCCTGGTGCACAAGGCAGGATGTGGTGAGGTAGTGCCGGGCCCTAATTCCTGATGAACCTTCCACTGTTAAGAGGGGAGATCTTGAAACAAAGGTACTGGGGAGATGTGCAGGCAGAAGCCAGGGTGAGGAGGGCTAAAGGGGTTCTGGAAGAAGGGATGTCCCTCACGGAGGATCTCCTCAGCAGTGAGGCATCCAGGGAGCAGTGTCCAGCGGCACCTCTGCAGCTGCTGCTCTATCTGTACGCCAGAACAAGCCCACAGGAGAGAAGCTGCTCTTGCTGGCAGTGCTTGCAGCGTGTGAGCATGATACATGTGATTTACTCCTCCCTTGCTCTAACGAGCAGTGCTGTGTGATGCCACTGGGTGCGGGATGTGCTGGTCCCTGCTGCGGCAGGGGAGCTCGGCTTCAAAGACCATCCGTGCCAGGATTTCTATTTAAAGTATATTATTGAAGAGTAAATAGTGTCTGAAAATCCCTTCATACCTGCTCCGTAACATTTTCTGTGGTAAAGGCCATGGTGATGCAGAAGGTTGTCTTGGTTTCTGGTCTGTGGCTGTTTGGTTTGTTAGCAGACAGTTAATAACCCCCTTACTGCAGCCTCAGCACAGCCTTCCCAGGTTGCTCAGCCAACAGTCACCCTTTGCATTGGCATGGCAGTGATGGAGGTCACGATTGCCGATGGCTCTCCATGATAGTGTGAGGCTTGTTTCTCGTCCCCTTGTCCTGTGCCCGGGGTGCTGGGGTGCAGCAGGAGCTGAGCGCTTGGCACTGGGAGCCGAGAGCGAATGTCCCAATGCAAGCAGTGGTTCCACTGGCCTTGTCATCGTGGCACGGCATTCAGGTGTCATTTGGGAAGGTGTTTGCAGACACACAACACAATCAGGTTTTGCTGTTGCTGATGCTGGTTTTAAGCCCACAGCAGTTTTTAAGCACAAATTGATTTCCCACTTGATATTTGTTTCAATTCAGTGTGTTTTGCTTCAGCCTAACAACCCAGGCTCAGCTTAGTTAATTTATTTTAAATTTTTAATCACATTCCCAGGAGCTGGGGGAGGAGCAGTGGAGGTGTCGTGTACATTTACAGTGCTGGTGCTCCTGAGACGTCTCTGCTGTTTCTTGAGCGTGGTTCATTCGACACGTGCAGTGGCTGATTCCTCCTGCGCGTAGCTGGGTCTGCTCTGGGGGTGAGGGGGCTCCGCTTTAGGGGAAACTTGGGGCAACCTGGGCTAGTAGAGTGTGTCCCTGCCCATGGCAGGGGTGGCACTGGGGGGCTCTGAGGTCCAGTGTGTGTCCCCCTCCCCGAACTGTTCATGGATTCTGTGAAATGATGCGCTGAGGCCGCACAGCGAGCACTCCGTGTCGCTTCTGGGGAGCTGAAAGGAGAAGCTTTAATTGAAATCTCGCTGTAGTAAATTTAAAATTAATTGGCTAACAAATTCCATTTCTTAGGTGTCCCATCTGAGGCTAAAATACTTAATTTTTTTTATATGTTTTAAATATTTCATCATATACCACCATAATTCAAAGTCAGGAAACACTCAGAAATACTTTAAGTACTGGTAAGAGGGAACAGATTGCGTTATTTCAGCACTGGGGTTTCACCACAGGGGAACCAAGTAAAGGAGCTCTGCATCGCCTGTGGCTTTCGGGTCTCTGTTCAATGTGTTACTGGGTCAGACAGAGATTGTTCAGCTGGGGACGTGGTGGCCCCGCAGCTCCCGGGGAGCCTGTGGTGAAATGCACCCTTGGCAGAGGTAGCGGTAGCTGGACTGGGAGTCGTGGGGCTGGTTTCATAAAGGCTGCTTTCCATTCTTTTCAGGGCAGACACTGCGGAGCTGCCACAGCCTCACCTGCGCAACCGGGCTGTGCGGGGCTTCCCATGCCCGCCGAGGGTGTGAGGGTGCATCTGGGTGAGCCCACCATGCTTTAACCCCCAGCCAGAGGAGTAACGGGCTGGGTGCGCAGGGGAACAAGGTGCTGTGGGGCTGGGCTGCCCGGGCAGTGCGAGACAGGCTCCATCCCCCAGCAAACATCTGCTTTGCAGTCTCAGAAGAGCCACGAAGAGGTCAGAGCAGAGGGGAGCAAACACATTGTGCTACTCCGCAGCAGGCAAGAGGTGCAGGCAACGCTGCACGCTGGTCCGAGCAGGGTCTCTTACACCAGACAGAGCCTGACCTGCAGCCCAGGCAGGGCTGATGCAGGCTCCTTGGGCACAGGAATTACCTGAGATGCTGGACAGGCCTTTGCCAGGTCAGTTGTCATCCAGCTGAAGACGAGCAGTGTGGTGTTCTGTCGTGTGCCATCCTCCACCCTGGTGTGGTTGGGGTTCTCCCACCCACAAAGAGTTTTGAAACATAAGCGTCTGCCCACTGCGCTTGTAGGCTCTGGGTGATCTCATGTTAGCTGAACGTGATAAGCCATCGCTTTGTTAGAAAACAGATGATTTTACAAGTTACTTTATGTTTCAGGTCCTCAGTATCGCCTGGAGAAGCAGAGTGAACCTAATGTCCCAGTAGATTTAGACTGTACCTTGGAGAGCCAGAGCACTTTGGAATTCTGCCTTGTCCGGGAGAACAGTATGTTTCCCCTTTTCACTTTTGCTCTTGTGAATTGCTTAAACTCACATAAGTTATGTATTTTGGAATACAAGCTGTGCTGTCTGGGCTAGTAAGTTTTGACGAGACTCTTTCCCCAGGCACTTCTCAGCTGTGCCAAAACAATATTCCAGAGGGAAATGATGGATTTCATACCTTCTAGTAAATAGTCTGCATCCTGTTTATCACTTCATGATTAATCTCGTTCTGTTAAACTCTGCTCTGAAAAGTTATGGCCAGCTCTGAGAAACACTGGGACTGTGAAACCCTCCGTGCCGCAGGCGCTGCGCAGGGAGTGACGTGGCTGCTTCGCAGTGTTTCACCCTGGCAGCACGGCTGGCAGAGCCAGCGCTTCCCCTCTGATAGAGTTTAAAAAATTAATTGTTCAGATAGAACTAGAGCGGTTTGATGATTTTTTTTAAGTGCTAGACAAATAATCTTCTCTCCAGCTATGCTCAGATATTTTTACCCTGTTCCTGTTTTAACAGTTCTAATATTATTTCCTGATTTATTTCTTTACAAGGAATTATACGAGGCTTTAAAAAAAACCAACCCAACACTGATTTGTGTTTGCCCTCCGTAGCAGCTCAGTCCATCCATTCTTTCCAGCAGCCATGCTCTCCCTTTTGGGGGGTTTTTCATTCCATTTTAATTCAGCTGTAAAAATGTTGTTTGTGCTAATGAGGAAACCAGTAGCATTCGTGCTCTCAGCCAAGCCCATGCCGGGAGTGTTTGCAGCAAACAACCACAGTAAAAGCCCCTTTCAAGTAGAAGAAGAGGGTTTTTCCTTTCTTTGCAAAGATTAGACATTCCCATTTATGCTTTTTGGCTGTAGCATTCTGTATTTTATCCTGGAGTGACAACAGAACATCCCCCCTGTACCTCCTAATCCCCATGGCAAGTGGGAGGCTCTGCTCCCAGTAAGGACTAGCAGAGGTGAGATGCAGCTATCACGAGCTCTCTGGTTGCACCGCGGTGCTGGAGGTGAGATTCAGCTCACAGCTTTGGCTGCTGTTCTCCGTGGAGTGGGACTTGCTCCCGAAATACTCCTCATGCTCTCAGGTAGCAGGGGTGCTGCACACAAGGAACTGGAGCAGTTTTAACCTGCTCATCAGGTCGCACTCTTTCACAAGCCAGAATTCCCCGACATCAGCATTCCAGCCTTTATCTTTGTATCAGTTTTTAATCTGAAGAGATGCATACTAGTCATACTTTCATAAATTTTGCACGTTTTGACCAAAAATAACAGGTTTTATTCCAGGCTCCATAATTAAAAGTGCATTGCACGTACTGGATTTTTAACATTTTATCATCATCTGTGGGGGAACCCATGCTGTAGTGTGTAGCTACACCTACTGATGCTCTTCACTCTCATCAGGGACTGCTGCGGCAGTACCATTACTTTAATAGTAAATCTGTTGTGAAGTTGTAAGTGGTTTAGCAGAAGACATTTGGTCTCCTCTGCATCAGTAGCAAACCCTCCAGGAGAGCCTCAGCAGCCCTGTCTCAAAAGAAACGTCAGTTGTAATGTAGAGGGATCTTTTCTCTTTCCCTGAAGTCGTTGTGCAGTGACTGCTTCCCTTCCCTCCTAGGTGAGTGGACACAGAAGCAAGCGCGGCGGCAGGACAGAACGAGGATAGATCCTTGAGGCTGTCAGGTCAAAAGTGCTCTTAATTTGTGAGCTCTCCTGGCCTTAAGCAAATGGATGGTATCCATGCAAAGGCCCTTAGGATGGGGATTTCCTGTAAGGGGAACACCCTGGGCTGCACCTCAAGGGCTCCTCAAGGTACTGCTGCAGCCGCCATCCTCCTCCCCTGCTGCTGTGGTATCATAGGGGTGGGTGGTGGCTTTCGGACCCATTTGTGGGTCCTGTGTTTGTCAGCCGGTGCCTAGGACAGGGAGGAGCAAAGGCAAAACAAACACTTGTTGAGTTCAAGAGCAAGTCCCTGTTTTGCTTTGTTCAAGGTTGGCAGTGATCTGGGCAAAATAATAAATGCCTACAGGAGATCTGTGTGTTTGTGCTGTGCTGCTCCTGGGTGTTCTCTGAGCTGGCACTAAACACTAACAAGGAATGCAGGAGAAACCCTCTGGTGAGTTTAAAAGGGATCTTCCCCCGTGCCTGCTGGGGGATGTATGTGAAACACCCGTGCAGGTAACTACACACACAGGTCTTCAAGGACAGCACAGCATACAGGATCAGTCAGTACTCAGGGATTGTGTGTACCTGGTTCCCCAGTATGCAGTAAGAGTGGGTTTTGCAGTGCTTAAGTTGCTATCTGTTGGCGTGGCATTGGGATAGAAGTCCGGGCACTATTAGTACAATAGCTTGAAAACCCCAAGGCAACAGGCAGGGCTCACCTTGAGCATGTTGTTTTTCTGTAAAACACCTTTAGCTTAGATGGGCCAGTCAGGAAAAGCTCTGTTAGAACAGCAGTGTGTTTAAACATGCTCTTTGTAGTCTCATGTTCATTTATAAACACACACACACATATATATATGTATGATGCCAAACTTCTGCTAGGAAAATTGCTGCCATTTTCCTTTGGGCAAATAGAAAGTTCCTGTCTCAGGGTGTTAAGTGAAACAGAGAACTTTCCATTGTTAAGAAATATGCACAGAGAACCTCTGTCTACCCGACACTTACTAACAACATTCAGACTAATAAAGTACTATCAGTATGCAGAACTTTCTAACTCACACTAAGATTTATCTCTAAACTAAAAGCCTGCACTTTGTAATGTGAAATGCTTTTATGTGGAGCAGCAAACTCTTCATGGCTAATTTAGTTTTATTCTTACCATCTTACTTCTGGAAAGTTCCTCTTTCTCATTTTATCATTAGATAGTAATTAGTATTCAAGGGAAATTGGTCTTAATATATTAAAATTGGTTTAGTGCCTTTAGACCTGTACCAAAGCCAATGTCTTATTGGAAAATGTAATTGGGGGCTCTGTGTATGTAATTAATTGTATTACAATTAAGAACTTTCATTAAGCAATATACTAGTACATTAAAGTAATAAGGGACATTTTTGCAATGCAGTTAACTTTATATTTTGTTGGTTTGTCGAGGAAATACAGGTTCACTTGCTCCTAAACAGGTTTCCTGTGGCATTTCAACATTCTGATATTACTAATATGTGATTTGTACACAGCCTATAGTGCTTACAGGAGCTCTTGTGGCTCAGGCTCCTTGCTTTAGCTTCGCACTCATTTTCAGATTCATACCTCTGGTGCCTGTTGTTGCAGTATGTTTGTCTCATCTGAAAATCTGGATTTTCTGGGAGGACATTTGGCTGAGTTACAAATGCAGCTCTGTGTTTCACAGTACTCCACGTACTTGAACAAAGAGACTGCCTCCAAACCTGCTTTAAAAATAAACCAAACCAACTAAGATAAAACCCCCAAGCAGAGTAAAGGCCTTCAGCTCTTCTCTCCAGGCTGGGAAATACATCCGTTTCCTGGATGACCATCCAATGCAGAGACTGCAAATTAGTGCCACGTCTGTGGCTCTGAAAACACCATCAGGCTCACCACAGTGCCCATCCTAAAGAGCCCAGTCTGTGGCCCTTGGTGCCGTCTCTGCTTTGCATTCCGCTTCTGTGGGCAGAAACCACCACTCTGGGGTTTAAGGCAGAGGCAGTGGCTGATTGGTGCCTGTGATTTTGCTGCACACACAGTCTGAGCCCAGACGGAGGGCAGGCTGACTGGCTGTCAGAGTCAGAGTCCCTCTCTGATGGGGACTGGGACAGGAGCATTAAGGAGGATCAGGTGGATGAAGGAAAAGGACGCATGGCTGTATGGAACGCACACACCTCTGGATGGGATCTCCCTCTGCCCAGCACCGTGTGTGCTCAAACAGGGACGCTGGGTTTAGGGATTTGAAAACATCATCTCTATGAGAACATCCTGAGCTGCACAGTGCCTGCAGTTCCGTCCAGGAGCCAGAGTCTGGAAACACAGACAGCCTGAACCGCGCTCCACTGAACCAGACCGAGCTTCACTGTAGCCTATTGCTGTTCAGCAGCGCGGAGCAGCCTGTGCAGTGTATGCACGGCCCGAGCGCAGCAGGGGGCTGTTCTGCCTCTTGTACCTGCAGTTGTGAGGAGCAGAGCTGGGAAAAGGAGGGCTTGGTCTCAGAAGTTACCCTGGCAGTGCCCGGGGTAGTGCCGAAGCCGTGGCTGCTGGTGCAAGGCGAGGTGGCTGGCTGTGTGGGCAGCAGACACTGGCTGCTCGGCCCATGCAGGCAGCTGCTGAGCTGCCTGCTGGAGCCTGCGTCACTGTGGGCACCATCTCACTCTGCCGCGCACAGCTGCTCCAAGGGTCAGGTGAGGGGGCCGGCACTGGCAGTGCAGGGTGCTGGAAAACCAAGAGCTTCCCAGTTAGCTGTGGCTGGTGTGGGAATGTGGGGCAGAGGCACATGCTGCCCCTTGGCTGTTCCTTTTCCCTCTCTGTTCATGGATTTGCCTGCCTCCTCCAGCAGTTAGGGCCCACCCTGGGGTTAAGCCCTAGCCCTGGGCTGAGGGAAGGGCCTCCCTGGAGCAGGACTTTGCAGGTTCTTATCTTGTGCCTTGTTCATCCCACACCTGACCCAGCTCTTCTCTTTGTTTCACAAAGTCCATCATCTTTAATTAGGCAGACTACAAGGCAAAAGTGCCTTTGCAAAGCAAGTCTCTGTGTCCTTACAAGGCGCAATAGGGATCTCTTCCTCCCAGGACCAGCAGTCTTGCTGCCCCAGCCCCGTATGGGTCGGCTCTTGGGCTGAATAATCGACCTGGAGCAGCCACTTTACTTGATTGTCTTCCCGAGCAGAAGCTTTTACATTCAAAAGCCACACTGTGATCTCCATTACAAATACCCTGACAGGCCTGTAAATATTTGACAGGTTTATTCACAGCTGCTTGCATGTGGAAAATATTTTTATGATTTTTCCCCCAATCAGCTGTTGGAGATGGCTCTTCCCTCGCCGCCGAGCGCCGGCAGTCTCTCAGACATCCTCGCAGAGCTGCGGGGTAAGAGCAATATGCCAAGTTCTGCAGTCAGGTTTTTCCCCGCAGGGCATTTCTCTCTGTTGTTACTGATATTGCTGCTATTATCCAGTGCCCCCTCAGGGGTCCGCATGTCTTGCCATCTTTAGACAGATGATCTGTTTTGATGGTGGAGTTCCTGGCTGCTCTCCCAAGAGCAGCAACTGTAGAAATTCTGTAAACCTGAATCCATTCACAAAGCTTCATAAAACAAAGTCGGCAGAGGTTACGAGCACGCGGAGCATCTGCAGGGCTTCCAGAGCGAAGCTGGGGCTGCGGCAGGCCCTGCTCCTGCAGGGCAGTGCTGACAAGGTGACTTGCGAGTTCACTTGCAGCGACCGTTCCCACCCCCGGGTGTGATCTGGCAGGCTGCTACTTCTCCTTTTAATACCCGTAACTTGGGTGTGTGAATCGGGGGAAGGCTCAGCTTCATGAGGTCGCAGCATGAGGTCGACACGGAGGGCACCCGCCATGCCCTCCATGAGGCGGGTGGGCAGAGACCAGGAGCGTGTGGCAGCAGTGTCCTCCCAGTCAGGGCCTGGGCAGGAGTTTGGAGAGCACCTCACAGGAGGTGCAGGGATGAGGTTAATGTCTCATGGCTATTTGTGTTGTTTCTGAGCCGCTGCCGATTCCATGTGTCTGGTGACGCTGGCACCTCCTGACGTAGGGCCCTGCACGTAAACCCCCGCTGCGTGGAGTGCTGCCTCCACAGTGTGCCCTGACATCGGGAACCGCTCGGACGTGGCAGCTTCCCAGAGCAGGGCTTCATTAGGGGCTATACTAACAACCTCCCACCAGCAGTGACCCCTCTGCACTGCTGGGGTTCACCTATAGGCAGGGGGATTCCCAGGTATAACCACCCAGTCCCACTGTGCCGCAGCTTGTGTGCCGGTGTGAGGCCTGCTGCATGCCTGGGAACCGCTGTCAGGGCCGAACGGGTGTTATGCTGGTTTTGGGCAGGGAAGGAAGGTCCCCGTTCACTTCTGGCTGTGGGGCAGCAGTGCCTTTGCCCTTGCTCTGCTTTGCTTTCAGGCACTGCAATGCCACGGTGTTTCGAGAGGCTTTTAAGTGCACCAAAAAGTTTGACATATCTCAGTGTATCTTTGAAGTACTGCAGCATCAAGGTTTGACATGATACATTATGATAATCCATAGTATAGAGACATTAACACAGGGGTCTTCGACAAAATACATTGTAATGTCTCTGAAGGAGCCATTACAATTTATCTTGTCATTCTGGAGCATAGAGTGGTTGCAATGTTAAGGCGGCTCTGCATAAATTCACATGTAGACTGTTTCATTTGATTTTTGGAACTCTTTCAAGTTGGATGGCACAGCCCAATTTGTAGCTTAACCCTTCGCCTCCCCACTTCCCCAGAGAAGGGTCCCCAGTTGGTGCTGGGAGCCTGTGTCTGAGTGGTGGGGAGCGGGCAGGGGAGCTGCTGGCACAGATGACTGTGAGAGTGACTCTCCTGTTTTGAGCTCCCGACGTGTATTTTGCCTGATCTAACAGCAAAAGCTAATCTGCTCGTGGCACGGACACAGAAGAGGTTTATTGCAGGCAACGGCGTGTGGTACTGAAGTACAGGAAAGGGGGGGCTTTTGCTCCATGCTTGGGTGGGTGGTTCTTCTCTCCTCCCTCCTTTTGTCCCGTTTATGGCCAGCCACAGCCCACCAGTTTCCCTCGCAGAAGCAAGAGACTCTCCAGGGCTTCCCCACGAGCCCAGATCCCCGGGCGGGATGGGGATGTGCATCCCAAGGGAGAGGTCTGTGCTGGGGGTGTTGGTGTTGAGGCTGCTCCAACTCCACCAAAGTTAATGCAAACAAACCTGACAAGTCCTTATCCTGCTCCACTGGATCTTTAAGACCTGTACTAAAACTCCATCATCTCATCTTCCCTTTATTAAAATTTCAGCAAAATATAAAGTTTTCATTAATCTCCTGCAGCAAATTTAGCACTCTGAACTGGCAGTTGATTCAGCTTTTAGGGCTACATTAGCTGGGATATTAAACAAAACGTGTCATTCCTCAGGATCTTCTGTAAGAAGCTAAATCAGTTTTCAAACATATTTATACCACTTTATCTAACAGCATTTAGAGCTGAGATGCTTTATTAGCAGCTGGCATAGAAATTACTCTGCACAAAGTTATATATCGCATTATAGTAATGTTTAAATTGGTGTTAATCCAATGTCATAAAATGTAAAAAATCTTTAAAGTGCATTATATTTTTTCAGTAATTGGCATTTTGGCTTAATGAGATTGTTACCTTTTATAAAGCCAGTACCTGCAGTAGTAATGAGAATACTAATCAGTAAATAAGCGCAGCTTCATTACCACAGGGCTGAGAACACGGGAGAACCATGTCAGTGCTACTCCAGCCAGGGACAGCCCCCTTGACCAGGGCGCTGTCGGGGTGACGGGCTTGGGCGTCCCCAGGCCGTGGGGATGCCTGCGGTGTGGGGCTGTCTCATGTCATGTGGGAATCTGCTGCTGGGATGCAGCCCTGCTTCTCACGTGGGATGTGGGTGCACATCTCGTCATCTTAGTGAATTGGTGGGCTTGGCTTTGAGCATTCCTCCTCCCAGGGATGGCCTCGAGCGCTTTGTTCTGCCTCGCAGCCGTCCCCATGTCCTAGCAGAATGGTGTGTCGTATTTTAAACCGCCGTTCATTATTGTTGGCTTGTTTTGCAGGTTCAAGAGGAGAAGAGGTCTCAGAGGAGGACCCCCAGATCGATATAGCTACAGTTCAGGACATGCTCAGTAGCCACCATTACAAGTCCTTCAAAGTCAGCATGATCCATCGGCTTCGATTCACCACTGACGTTCAGTTAGGTAAATCAATCCGTACTATAACGCTTAGGAAAATGGAATGGTTCAAACCTTTGGCCACCTCTAATAGCTGACTGTCCATCTCCAGCGGTTTTAAAGCATCATTATCACGTTGGGCCATTTCACCGCGCAGCGCATCACTTGAAAGTGTTGCTAGCATTTCAGCAGTTAAAAAAACTGCTTTCAGTTGAAAATACTTCAGTATTTTTATTGTCCTCAATCAGCTAGCACATGTTTCTTCTGAGAGAAGGCCATTATTTAACCACCTCATCTCTTTTTTTTAACCTAGACTTCCTAATGGAAAGCTTCTTGCCAACTGTTTTGTTATTTTTAAATGAGGCTCTGCAAAGTTGGGAATGATGAAGTTTTTCCTTTCCTCAGACTGAAGGATTTTAACGACCAAGTGGAAATTTGAGGTGGAACAAAATAAAACTAGCGTTCTCAAAGGTTTTATATTGCCCTGATTAGCTTTCTGAATGCTTTTGAAAACCCGAAGGCCAAGGGCTGACAGAATCTTGAATTATAAAAGCCCCATTACTGTTCTAAAATGATTGAATGGCTTTTTATCTTTGTGTTTAAATTGTGAAAATTTGATTAATGATGCATCGCTGGGTGACCTGTGACATTCCTGCAAATACCTTCCATAAAGAAATGATTCAGCAGTAAAATATGAAGTGCTGGAATGTTTACGAAACACGTATGTTCTGCAGAATTCAGTAGAATGGTTCAGTTGAAGCTCCATGAGTTCCTGCATTACTGCCACTACGGCCTCTCCACTCTCCCGTCCCTAAGCCCATCTAAAAGTGTCTGTGTCTAGTGTTTTTACAGAAGAGGCTTTCTTAGTTTGGTCTGAACTGTCTTGTTAGGGAAGGATTGATACGCTGGTGCTGAGGCAGGACAGCGCTGGGCATGTGCTCTGCCTCTGAGCCAGCTCAGGGTGTGAGCGTTTGCTTCCAGTGAAGTTTGACTCACTGTATCTGGAAAGTGTCAGGAACGAGAGCTTGGAAAGGTCAGGCAGATCACTAAAGATAAATGGTTAAGGGAGAATGGCTGTTAAATGAAACAAATGGCTTAACTTGGGTAGCAGTGAAGGAGCTGACCCTGTCCGGCGCTGTAAGGGCCATAAAATTTCCCTTTTACAACAGTCTGTGAACTTGCACACCGGTGATGGCAGCACACTGACACTGGGATTTTATAATCCAACTGGTTTTTGAAAATCAGAGAAAGCCTCAGTGGGGTGTTCAAAGCCTGGGCAAATGTACAGCATTGAAACCGTCAAATAAAGGTTTCTCCCAAATTATTTTAAGCTCTTAAAAGAGTGCTGCTGTTAAAATACACATCGAGGTGCTGTTTGGGCTGTTACTGTGTTCATCTTGTGTGTGTGACAGACTGCTCCAAACAGCCTGAGCTGTATAGAATGGTGTCTAACGATGCCTCGTTGTTTTCATTGCTCATGGGTCACGGGTTTGGGAGCCACTCTGGGCCAGTCTGATGATGGCCAGCTGCAGAGACTCCTTCGTACCATCAGGATGTCCTCAGTTCTGCACAGTGACTAGCAAAGCGGTGGTTTTTCCCAGGGACACTGAGGATTGTTCCACTGCTCCACATCCAAGTGTCCACAGAGCATGTAGGCCAGCAGGCTGGTGGCACTGGAGGTATTGGGCTGGTTTGGGGGCAAGTCCTTGCATCCCAGACTGCGTGTGGAAGGATGCTCACATGGGACAGAACCCAGAAGGGGTGGAGGAAACACCCTGTAGCTCACCCCACTGCCCACAGGCTGCTCTGGCACTGCCAGACACACATGTCACTGCGTTTCCATCGGCTCCTGTTGCACTTGAGCTGCGTAGAGCTGGCAGCGATGGTGTGAGCTGTGTTTGGGAATTCCAGTTTGCCTACTGGTACTTCAGATGTTTTGGCTGGTTTGAGGCTTGATCACTGAATTTCAGGCAAGGCTTACAGCAAATACTGAGTAAGCTCCATCTTCTGCACATTGTGCATAGTTCTTTTGTAGTCAAAAGCAATGTGTAAATGGCCAGGGGAGGAATGACTCTTTGGTCTGATGGATTCGTTACCCTGCAGAGCTGGAGCAGTTGAAGGTCTGGGGGTTCTGGTTTAGCTCACATTACTGTGCAGCACACACCCCGCAGCACTCTCAATATTTTTACAAAGGTTCTATCAGGTTGTGAAGGAATAAGATGTTTGCTCGTGTATCACAGAGGCAAAACTAAAAGCAGCATATTGTCTTGGAAAATTACTGCTGGCAAGTATGTCAGGAAGGGGGGGCAGTTGCAGACACCCACAAAGGGAGCAGGAACAGAACAGTGTTACTTGACTAACACATCAGTGACATTTCTTTTGATAAAATGAATGAATTAAAAAAATAGTAAAGGAGCATTTTTACTTGGGATTTGAGCATGACTAATTTGTGCTGCAATACAGAGACTGCAGAAGCCACATCCATAATACTGGTTTGATTTTAGGTTTCAACACATACAGATTGTGAGAACAATAACACAAAAAAGACAACGTTCTTTGTCAATGTGCTCTGTGGATGTGTGTGAGCTTAAGCCCATGATGTCGAGATACAGAAATAATGGATGAAGTATACAGCAACAATTTGCAGATAAAAATAATAGAAGTTAAAGTGTATTTTACATGATAAAAAAAGATGAAAGAGGAGGAAGTCTGTTACATCGGAGATGGTTACAAAATCCATGCTTGGTGAAGTAGCCTCTGCTGAGAAGATTGATGCAATGGGGAGTGACCTTGGCTTGGAGCAGGAGCTGGTGATGTATGTATGAGCATCTCTCTGCTAAATGGACCCAGATTTGTAGCACTAATATACATGGAAGCCCAGAACCAAACTCAGGATGGCAATAAATCAACAGCCACTTTGGGTGTCATTTCTGGTTTATATTCCACTATTGTTCTATCACTTTAATTCATGTCACTATCATCTGTTCATCTGGAACAGTTTTATATAATTTTCCAGTGGAGTTACCTGACAAATCCTATCAAATTAACAAGGTGCATTAACAATATTGACTGACTGTGAATTCTGAAGTTGCAGGACCATACAGTGAACGATTTGAAGGGATATTTTCAGGGGTGAGGTTTTTAGTGGAAGGGAACTACCCTCACATACGAAAGAATCTGCACCTTTATTTTTAGAACTCGACGTGACTTTTTCCAGTGGGAACATAAGAACTTGTACCACCAACTCTGCATATTTTCTTTAAGCTCCAGAAAAGGCCCTTTGGAGTTACAGTGAAATAACACTGATTTTAAATAATCAGTCCGAAGTTAAATTGCAAACCAAAATGGGCTCCAGATACAGCATCAGCCTGCTCAAATTACCTCGTTCTAGCAGTCCTCATGTTAATTGGACTCTTGGTACGATGCTTAATTGAAATGGGGTCTCTCTGATGTGACTAATGTTCACATTCTTAGCTCAGCAGAAGGGGGGTGCTGTGTTATTAGCACCTGTCAGAATAGCCAGGGTTAAAATGAAGGTCCCAGGTACTCGTGGAAAGGGCAGTGAGAAGCCGGCCGTAGGGTCTGCTCCTTGCTGCCTGCAGCTCTGGCTGCAGCATTGCATCAAATGCAAACAAAATACAAATTCTGCAGGGTTTCAGACCCACAGAGCTCCTTTCGGAGGGCAAGTTGCCGTATGTGCAGCATCTTCCTTTTGTTTTGTCATGTCTCTTAAAAGTTTTGTCCTCGGCTCCTGGAGGTTTTCTTGTGCTCCTGAGGAGCCAGGCGTAACGTGTGTGAAAGCATCAAGCATCGTGCCACAGCCTCGAGGGACAAGGTTACCTCTGCTGTTTGGCCAGAGAGGCAGGAGTTAGATGATGTTTACATGCTTTTTCCCTGGATTGCTTCCTCTTGTCCCGTTCCCATGAGCTTCACCCATAACTCAGGGCCGAAGCAGCATCGTTGGTTTTAAGGCTCCACACATCTTGATGTGAAAACCACACTGGGAAGTTTGTCCAGTCATGTCAACAGCTACTGAACAATGAGCTTGTGTTCGCCTGCACGCAGCAGGGCCTCTGCTCTGGGGTGCTGGGCCAAAGGCTGCTGTAAATCGCAGTGAGTGGGTGGGCTAATCCTGGCACCTCAGCCCCCAGCCTGCCCCAGCAGTATCCCCCTGAAAGCCAGTTCCTGCATGGCTTCATCAGGAACATGTGTGGGGCTGACCGAGGGGGTTCCTGCCCTGGCTCCCCAAAGCTCTGCTCCAGGGTTCATGTCTGGCAGTGTGCTGGGCCCAGGTCAGTCAACATGCAGCAGCCCCGAAGCCTCATCTGTCTGGGGAAGCCCGTGGTGGGCAGCAAGGCCCGGCACCTGTGCCAGGAGCTACAGAAATCCTCAGCTCACTGTCAGAGCAGCCTCATTAGAGCCAGCTTTAAAATGCCAGCAGCATAAAGACACAGGATCTCCTGGACTGGATGTCTTTGTCTGAGTGTCTGGGTGGCACAAAGCGGTTCCTGTGACGCTGTGGCTGGATGTGTGCGGTGCGATGTGGAGCGGGGCTGGGCTGTGGCAGTGCCTCTCGTTGTAACAGCCCTGACTGAAAAACTAACAGTATCTTTTTATAAATCTTGTGGCTCGTGTAGCTGCTGCTTCCAGGAGAGCTCTGTATGTGCTGAGAAGGGTTTCCTCGGTGATATTTCTTTCCTGCTGGTGGGCTTGTGCAGAACGAAATGCAGATTATCAAATGCGGTTTGATAACCATTTGCTTTTGGTTTCACAAGCTCCTGTGCTTTCAAAAAGCCCAAAAGGGCAATATACCTTCATCCCATTTAAGATTTATAAAGTGTGTCAAGCGGCTGATACGAAATCACTTAAACAGATCACTGTTGTGGCTCTCTATTCTTTCTCATCTCAGGTATTTCTGGAGACAAGGTAGAGATAGACCCCGTTACTAATCAGAAGGCCAGCACTAAGTTTTGGATTAAGCAGAAACCCATTTCAATCGATTCTGAACTCCTCTGTGCCTGTGACCTTGCGGAAGAAAAAAGCCCAAGTGAGTAGTCCTTTTTATTTATGTTCTCTCTTCTCTCCCTCCCTGTATGTGCTAGATGTCCAAAGAATTATTGCTACCATGTCCTTTTCTTTCTATAGGTGTATTTTATTCATTATGGGATGTTTTTAATCTGACTGGATTCTGTTACAGAGAACACAGCATACGGAGACACACGTTTTATGAGTGTCCTTTTAACGCTGCTCACAGCTAATGGCATCACTGAGGGTGTTTGTTGCCTGCTCTCAGGAGCCACGGGCAGCATCAGGCCAAAGGGAGGCTGGCTTTGCAGAGCTGGTCTCTAGCCCATAGCATGGCCATCAAACCTATGTTTTGCCATCACTGCAATCTCTGTGAACTCCTCAACATCCTGACTGGTTTGCAACAATTTCTTAGGCACATTTGAGGGTCTCAGGCGTACAGTGGGTACCAGTGCAGCCTATGTATGCCTCGGATAAGGCTGCAGGGTCACTGGGATTACGACATGCTGCTCTGCAGGTTCAGTTTTGGGGAAGGTGACTGCACCAGGCTGGCAGTGACAGCAGCCAGAGGCCAGGTGGGACATCTGAGCCAGTGGTCATCAGCACGGGGTCAGAGTTTGCCATGTTTAGAGTGCGACTTCAAAAGCCAAGTGCTTTTGCTTGTCCTATCAGTGGAGTAATAAGAGTCTACATCTGTAAAATTTGTTTTAACAAGCAGAAGACTGGCCCTGGGGGAATTGGGCAGTGTCTCTCAGTGGTGCCAAAATGTAACCAGCTCCTATCGCAAAGTAACCGCGGCTCAGAAGCTCTGGTGGCTTTTATTACACTTGTGCTTCTGCAGGGTAGGGATGCTGAGTATTAAGTACTTATCTGCAAGGTGACAGAGAGGGAGAATTATGTGATACATATTTACAGAGGTAATGATCTGTTCAATTCTCTTGGAAGAGTAAATTTATGGCTGCCACAGATTTTATCAGCAATTATTGAACTATATCCTTCTCCCCTTCATTACCCCTTCCTACTTCCATGTTCTTAGCTCAGGCATTGTCTTCCTTTTCTGTCTCTCTGGCAGGATTTCATAGTCCTTGGGAAGACACGATCCCAGGGAGGGGCTTCCCATGGGACCAGGCAGTCCAAAGTGTGTAGCAGTTTTCTTTATAGCTCACGGTGCAGTTTTGCACTTGCAAATACACTCACACCTCTGGGCTTGCAGCCACATTGCATTTGAAATGCAAACACTTGTGGTGCTAAAATTGTGCCCACAAAATGGGACTGGATCTGAAACACCAGGCTCAGAACCCGGGGTTTCCAGCACCATTGTCCCAGACATTGGGGGTGTCCCGGGGCCTCCAGATCTGCGTTCTGCAGGGACCGGGCTCTTCCACCCCCAAGGCAGCACTTGTGCTGGTAGGAAATTAGGTTTCATACCCAAATCCTGCCGACCAGGGAGCAATAAGGGACAGAACTGCAGCCTCCAAGCAGAGGCCAGCAGCAGAAGGGCAGCACCTTCCTGTGGAGACCTTCGGGTAAAGAACCGTGGTTAAGTTGGAGAGGATGCTGACAGGTTACAAAAGGCATCCTTTCTGATGCCAAGGGGGGTCATTTACTTGGGTTTGCATGGCCATCAGAAACATTTCCTGTTAAATAAGTGTTCAGCACAGTTCCATGTGCTGCTGACCTCCTCCCCGTTCACTGAGGATGCTCCAAAAGTCGTTATTTTAGGCCAGTAGAAGATACTTCTATGTGACACTTCAGAATGATACATTCTGAGGAACTCTCAACAGCAGATCAGTATCTCTTGAATTTTAAATGGAAAAAAAGTTATTTTAGTAGCATAAAGGAATGAAACTCACTGTATTTCACAAGTTTTGTCTGTGATTTTTATCAGCACGGTGATATATGTTTGTAGCAGAGTTTACATCAAAAATTATTCCCGGATCTTCCTTGAATGAATTATTGCAAAGAAAGAGAGGCTGAGTAAAGATAAGGTCTTTGAGTTCTGCAATATATTTTGTTTTCATGTTTTTATCTCTTGTAACACAAACATGCTCCATCTCGTCTCTCAGAAGTGTTCTGCACATGTACCAGAGCTCAGGCAGTTACACTGGGTGAGCGCCCCTAGAGCTGCTGCCTTCCCCAGCCCTTGGTGCTGGCGTTAGAGGGAGGGTGGCTTTGCCAGGCTGATGTCATGAGGGGGGTGAAGGACCCTCTGGGCGGGACCTTCCTGCCAAGAGGGGCAGGGGGTGTTGGACTGGGGTTTGGTTGCAGTGACCCGAGGTCTCTGCAACATTTGTTCCTCTGAACATGGTGATGAATGCAGATTAGTACTGGGGCAGCTCTGACCTTCTCTGGATTAAAGGCATTTCAAGAGCCCTGAGCGATGCTTTGCCACGGGAGGGCTGGGACAGCAGAGGCCTATCAGGCAGTGAAGAGCTTCACGCTTGTTTTCTGTTTGCTTGCCCTAACAGATAGGGCTGGAGCAGCAGAGCTGTAGTGGCACTTGTATGAGTGTTACAGTGCTTGGCAACTTTGGAAGTGACATGCTGGGGATACTCAGGAGGGACTGGGGTGGCTATGGACGGGGCCGCAGCTTCCCTGGGCCTGGGAGTTGGGAGAACTGAGAGCTGCAGTCAGTGAAAGCAGAAATGAAAACAGAATGCTTTGGCATCTAATTTGCCATTAGTGGGGGCATTGTAGGCAGGAATGGCTGATGATTTTTGTTTGCCCTTGTAGTAGGACTGGGTCAGCATTTGAATTTTTATTTGTAAATCAAATCAGACTCCCTGGATTTAGACAGAGGGAAGAGGTAATGGCCCTGCTGGCTCGATCAAATGCCATTAGAACCTGAAAACACTGTATATAAAGGGCTTGTTTAAATCAGGTTCGGGCTGATTATCACGAGAGATTCTGAATGTTTTGAATCTTGAAAGGAAGCATCCTATCATTGAGAAATAAGATTTAAGCCTTAATAAAGTAGTTGTCATTTTTATAGCTGAAAAGAGCTTTGTATCTCAATTAAGTGTACATAATATAAAGTCTTAAGGAAGCAACATAATACGTTTAATACAATTATATCCCTTTGCAATAGTGTAATTTAAAGGAAATCTGATTCTGTTAATGTCTCTTACATTACTTGGACAAGGAAGAAACTTCAGTGTCACTGGCCGCTGCCGTTGTACAGTGTGCTGTGGACTGAGCGCGGCTGTGATGGACGCTGTGGCTGCCCCTTCCCAGGCCGTGCTACTGGCACCCTTGGCATCCGGCAGCACCAAACTGGTGCTGATGCATCAGGGATGAGCGGACGCAGGTCAGGCCTTCCCATGGCACTGAGGCTGCTCCGCTGGGCAGGTCTGTGGCTTCCCACGTGTCTGGGGCCCTTCCACTCAGGGTATTTTATGATGTGGAAATCGGGTTTATTGATAATTTACTTGAAATGCTGAAGGAATGCTCTGTGTGATCCTTTCCTGCCTTTTGCTGTTCTAATAAAGCAGATAGATCTCAGTTGCTTGGTCAAAATATCCTTAAAAATTAAGGTAGTCTAAACAAAGGTGTTCTGTAGGTCACAGAGTACACGGGTAACTTGGGTTTGTAATTTAATTGCTCACTTTGCACCCTGCAGCTTAAGATTTCCTTTAAATTCTTATTCCATTGTTGCACTGGGGCTTAACAGAGTGTTAACCTGGTAATAGGCACAGGGCCTCCCCATTATATGTCTCGCTATCGAGCGGTTCTGCATGACTAGTTAAAAAAGATGGCAAGAAGATTAATGAAAGGCGCCTGGTACAGAAGGGGGGTAGGTACCTTTGCAAGACTTCTAGCGAGGAGATATTAGAGCTGAACCAGAGCTTGGCTTTTTCTTTATCCTGTGACCTTTGAACCTGCCTTACTGTCGAGAGCTGCCAGCGGAGCCGACGTTTTGATTGATGTTGCTACACGAGTCAGTCTTTCCCATTGAATTCCACATCTGCACGAAAATAGCTTTTCTAGCAGTATTCATACTGGCTGTAAGTGATAGCCAGAGTGATGCCTGCGCCGCTTTTATGTACTTTTCATTTAAAGCTAAAGGTATGTGATGTTTTAATTCAGTATCCAGTTCCTCCAGATTATGCACGTTGGGTAATACTAATTTAATGAATTCATTACTGGCTTGTGAAAGGACTGAAGCCGTACAGAAAGCGTTGGGAAGGCATGGATCCCTGCTGCTCAGGGAGCTTAAATAGAGATGTTGCATGTTTGCTCAGAGCCCTGCCGTGGAGCCAGAGCAGAGAGGCAACAATTACCCGCCTGCTCTGCAAATGAATGGCACACAAAATCCTGTGTGGTCGCTCCTAATACCCACGCTGCCACTGCAAGTGATGCGGCGTGTGACACGGGAGAGAATGCCAGTGTGATAGGGGACTGACCACAGAATCAGATCAAAAGGTAAAAAACTGGGTTCAGCAGAGGAATTGCTCCCAAACTTTGGGTTTGGAAGGAAGGAAACCTTCAGGGGTGTAACAGAAAGACAGGAGTCCAAGCGGACATGGATGTGCTGCTTGCAGAGCGGTGAGGTGCCTGGGAGGAGGGAGGCAGCGGAGGCGCAGGTGGCACTGGCTTTGCTCTGGTCCCCATTCCCCGTGGCAGCCGAGATGGTGCCCAGGCTAGGGTGGGAGGGCTCGGCAGTGGGTTTGGTGGTGGCCGGGGGGCTCTGGCAGCAAGGGCTGAAGGAGCCAGCAGCGGTTTGGCGATGGTGAGACGCTCCTGCCTGCTGCCCCTCTGGCGCGACTGCCACTGATTAAACCCATCCCTATCGAGCAGCCTTTTCATAAAAGTACTCTGGAGCACAATCAGGAGCACACATTGCCTCATCCTTTTAACAAATATGTTTTGTAGCCCTATTAAAAGGGGTCTTCATCTATCCTGTCAAAGCTATTCTGCTGGGGTTTTTTAGTTTAATTACACTATCCAATTAAAACTCCTTGCTGCATTTTGATTCGCTTCTCCTTGGGCTTGAGTGGATATGACATTTACAAGGCTCGCCTTTCAAGCAGACAATGGCGTGATTGATGAGGTGCAGACGCAATGAAGGAGGCGATTGCCATGTGGAAACACTGCTTAGTGCATTTTGATTTATTTATCATCTTTTTTCCCAAACAAGGTTGCTGGTGAAGAGGTTTTGGGCAGCCCCAAGTTCCACCTCAATTTTCACTGTTCTTGCAGAAATCTTTATTAGTATTCTGCCTTTGATAATAACTGGAAGAGGAAACAAAAGGGCTTGGGGGGGGGAGGAAATCCAGATGTGTGAATAGTTCCCACGTTTTGACATGAAAGTGGATGTATGCAAACTTTAATTGCAACTCTGCTTTCAGGACATCTAGAGAGGAGAAAGTGCTAACAGCAGCGGTTTGTAATAAGCCAACACCAGCACATAGCGACCCGAGACACAGGAAGAGGGAACAGGAGACGTGCTGCTCCCTGAGAGCGCTCAGCAGCACTGCAGCTCTTCTCCTTCCCTTACCATACCTGTGACTTGCTCCAGCCTGAGTTGTGCCATAGTTTGAGGGTGATTCCTCAGAGGCCAAACTCGCCCGTGGTTCCACTGGTATTGGTGGGGTCAGGATTTCACCTGTAACTGATGGCCCTCACTACCTCTGAGGGAGACACTGCGCCTAAAACACATGCCTCTCAGACAAGTAGCGCTGCATAGAAGGGGCTTAACTGGCTTTGACACTCAGGGCAGTGTTCCTGTTCAGTCTGTGTCCCTGTCCGAAATCCGTACTGACAGTCCGGCTGTGGCTTGTGACATCCCCCTAGAAGGAAACCTCAAAGAGGCTGGCAGGATGGGTGGCAGGATGGTGGTACAGCACTTGACTCTTTGCAGGACCTTCAGGCCCTGCTTGGGTGCCACAGCATCGTCTTTGAGGTAGCACATGTGGGTTTCAAACAGCAGAGTCCCTCCCCACAGCCTCCTGATTCACTCCAGCAGTGGCTGGTGAGCAGAGGTTACCCCATCCCACGCAGGGTTCAGCTAAATTTGCCTTGGTGCAGCAACAGTTTGGGTGTGGTTTGTTTTCACCATCCCTCCCTTTCTGCTGGTGTGTTTGTGGTTCTTTGGGACCCTTTCTGAGCCCATGAGAAGCGGTTCCAGGTTTGGTCTTGTTCTAGTCTCTGAAAGGGTGAAAATCTGTGATTGTGTCAAATGATGCCCCTGAGTGTGTGTTCTTCAGAGAGGACTTGCTCTAGCTATTCATTCCGCTAATAACTCTTAATTGTTGACTTCTGCCTTATGGCCCTGTAATGACAAAGCAATCATCAAGGTATATTGAAAAATTAACATAAATTTGCATCTCCCAGTGTTTGTTTTCTGTTTTGGCCAATTCATGAATATTCTTTTCATCCCCCATCTAATTAGTGCTTTAATTCGGTGCATGCTGGCAGAGAGGGGTTCGGTCCAGCCCGAACTGGGGGGTGGGTGAGGAAGAAAGCAAACCATACCAGCCCTGGCAGATTGTCTTGTCTTGTGCAAATTCACACTCTTCAAGTGTTTGCCAGGCAAAAAAGAATACTTTTCAGGCTCTGACAAAAAGAGTTTCTTACTTAGATTACAAGGTGGATTCTGTTTTCTCCCGTGTGAGGTGAAGGACGGCGGGCTGCAAAGTTGTCCTGTGTTTCTCCAGCCTGTAGCCACCGATTCACACAGGGTTTGCTAGTCCCGGGTAGGCAGGTTTGGGGCAGCTGGAGCTCAGCAGTGTTTCTCGCCGGGTGCCGGGGGAGGCAGAGGGGCTGCACGGCTCTCACCAAACCTGTGAGCAGCAGGAGCAGCGGCGTTGCACCTGGCTGTGTTTGGTTCTGCCCTGAGGAGCCTCTGGCTTTGCTCAGGCTGGAGTACAGGGATGTTAAAGGGCAGGAGATGTGCCAAACAATGGAATGTGAGGCCTGGCATGGAAGAGTAAATGAGCCATCCTCAGTGATTTCCAGGGAATCAGCATCCTGCCCCTCCGCCTGAGGCTCTTCTCCAGGTGTAGCCACACAGGAGCCTATTAGTGTTCCTGGGTTAGGGAAGATTTATCAGCGCTCAGAGCCGAGGCCAAAGGGCACCCACGGCAGGATGTCACTCCCCTGCTGTCGCTGCGAGGTTGGCCCCAGTGCGGGCTCGGATGTGGCAGCAGGAACGGGGCTGGCGGTGGCACCTGCACAAAGCCCGTGCTGAGCTCGCCCTCTGTGCCGTACCCACATCGTGACAAAGCCTGTGACACCAGATGACTTCCTCTCGCTCCTCTTGCATTCTGTACATGTTTTAGCAGATAAACATGGTTGGGAATAACGTGTATTTTTCATTGTGCAGCTGATTAATTCTGATGGCAAACTATTGACATTGCTCGGTTTGCTCTCGCCACCCGCTGCAGCGGCTCCATCAGATGCACTTATGCACGGTGCGGGCAGCACCGACGGCTGCTGGGCTCACACACTTGTGTTCCAGCCCCACAGGCTGAAGGATACCAAGACTCTGTTCATGGAGGAGTCATGGCGATGACACCGTTCATGCAGTGTCTGCCTGTGTTTCGGTTCCGCTGCTGCGTGTGGCAGAAGCCACCTAAGCCGCTGGTGTTTGTTACCAGATATTCCTGCGTGGAAATGCAAAGCCAGTGGAGTTCCTATCGATCCCTGAATTGCCACGCGTGGTGCTCTGCTGTGAAGAGGTACACACGGATTTAAGCACTCTTGGAAATGGAAATCAATCTCACAATTCATAAATTCCATCTGGCTAGAACAGGGGCAGAGCAAAGTGCCCATTTGGGTTTCAATGAACCAGTATTTCATGCTGTAAATTGTGTGACGTGGACACAAGGCGCGTAACGGAATGCGGGAATGGGGCGTTCCATGGAACAGTTGCTTGGGCCAGGGCTGAGCTAGGTGCCTGCGCTGCCGGTTGTGCTCCCCCTGTCCTGTCCCCGAGAGCAGAGCCATGGCGTGTGAGGCCGCGCCGCTGGAAGCGAGGGGCTTGGCTGCATGCCCTTTCAGAGCCCTCTGTCTTTCCCACTGCCAGCAGCATCCGGAGCAGCAGCATGGCAAGGCCAGCACAGCAGCGCAGCTTCTTGGCTGGAGAGAAATGTCCCACCCAGGCGACGGAGCCTCGGTCCACACCAGGAGCTGCTTAATGAACTTCCAAGGCCAAAACCAGAGACCCTTGTCAGGATCCCCTGCCTGTGTGTTGTGCCTGGGCACCTCTGGGTGTTAGTGACCGCTGCCTGTTGCGGGGTGCTGTATTAAACATCTGAGGAATGCTGTGGCACCGATGGGGCACAGTGCTGTGTCCTGCCCCCAGGAATGGTGCTTCTGGAGCTGTAAAGATGCTGAATGCAGTGGCAGCCAGTGCCGGGCACGCATGCATTAACATACTGATCAGGAGATCCCGCATTTTTAGTACCACTGAGGCATCATTTGTCAAATGATTTAAAAGGGGTTTTTTATTATTACTAGCCAATTTTTCAATATAGGATTTATATTCCAGATTAGTGCATCATAATGGTGTTTAATTAACATGCCACAGTAAAATACTTGCATCTCAGATTTTCTGGCCACAGATCTGAGCATATATCAATCACTTTTTAGAGATCTGGAGCATCAGATAATATAAGCAAGGTTTTGGAGTCACTTTCCCCAGCCCAGCAACGTGGCTGCCACATACAGGTTGCTCACGCTGACCTTTGAACCGAACGGGCTGAGGAAAGCGCTGGAAAAGTGTCATGTGTGGGAAATGATTCCTTTTCCTTTCAGAGCCATGAGCATCCACACAAGGGAAGGACATTCTACCTTCCCAGGTGTTGTGGAGAGAGACCCACTGCTGGCACTATCCCTCCCGTCCTGCACACGGTGCTGTTGCAGGTCGGTCGGTGGTCCCACACAGCACCAGAGCAACCGCGGAACCTGGCTGGGCCACTGGCACCTCCCATCCCTGTAGCCCCTTAAAGCTCTGTGTGGGACCACGCAGCCGTGAACAGTAAGGTGCTGCAGGGAGAGAAATACTGGCTGGGTGTGAATTGGGCCATCCCGCTCGCAGGGAGCGAGGTGCCCGGTTCCGAGCACGTCTCATGGCGTAGCTCCCACGTCCTCTTGTATCTGGCGCTCTCCTTGGCCACGAGCAGCTGGGATGGGGCAGGTGGTGTTTTGGGGAGAGGTGGGGGGAGTGGGGATCCGGTGGTGAATTGGCCTTTTGGATATAACCAAACAAAGGGGTCTGGGTGAGGGGCTCCATGAAGCAGTCCTGACGCCTTAGCTTCTCCACCGTGCAGTCCTGGGCTGAGCAGGAGCTAACCACCCGTTTGATAGATTTCTGCCTTTCCTGCAGTGGGGATGCAATGGGAAAAGGAACTTTATTGACTAGAGTTCAGCTGCTCCTGTAAGCCACCACTTGCCTTAAATTGAAATGACATGAGAAGCCTGTCAGCATTTCATTGCTTCCTTCTGTCGTGCTGATGGTATGCGAAGATCACCATCTGTGGTTCTCTGCTGTCAGGCACACGAGCGCGGCTGAAACTTTGCAGGAGGATTCTGAGCAGTTTTTTTCTTATCTTTGCAGGTCATGCAATATTTAAACTTACATATCTAAGCAATCACGACTACAAACACCTTTACTTTGAATCAGATGCTGCTACTGTCAATGAAATTGTACTGAAGGTGAGTATTAAATTTTAACGTGCCCCAAAATCCTGGGTGTTTTGCCACTTGTTAGACACAAAGGTGCTCAGGAGGCTCTGGGAACACGTCAGTGGTGCAGCCTCACTAAGGTGCGTTTGCCTTACCAGCGAGCCGCTGTTGCCTGGTGTTTTATTCCTTTCTCAAGCAGCCTCACAGCAGCCGCCCCATTTGTGCATTGTGGCTGCTTTTGCACTTGTCTCTGGGTAACAGCGACTCTGGCTTTCTGGGGGATTTACAGGAGACCACTGAGCTTTATTGTGTCTGGATAGTTTGCACCTCCAGCCCCACGGGACAGCCTACAATGCCTGTGCCCTGTCCCGGGACACAGATCTGGCAAGGCACCGTGGTGCTGCCAGTGCGGGGCCCAGCCTCATGGACAGGGGCAAGGCACTGGGCTTGTGTAACGCCAGCCCCTGGTCTGTGAGGAGCCAGGGGAGCTGGGAGGGCAGCTGAGCTAAGGTCCCGGCACCGTGGCAGCTCTCGGAGCCACTGTTGGGAGGCTGCAGGAGGGCTCTGGTACAGCCATGTGCCGATGTAATGTTTGAGGCTGCAGGTTGTGGCCACATACATGGCTCCAGCGTGGGCAGTGATGGTGCCAGCACAGCGCTTCTCCTGTCTCTCACACGGCCGTATACCGAGCACAAGGGTCCTTCTCACGCCCTGGGACTCACTCAGTGCCTGTGGTCCCCATGGCTCATGCACAGCACCCCTGGAAAGTTAAACCTGGTTTTCCACAAGCTAATATTCCATAGCAGTTCAGAGAGTAAAAAGCAGTATGTTTGGTAAGCCATCTGCTATGTTTGCTTTTCTTTTCCGTGAGGAGTTAAGAGGATGGACAAGTAACTGGCACACCCCAAAACAGCTCTTACAGGAACAGGGAAGGCACATGCGCTTGGGGGGTTCTGCTTCCCTCATGTGGGGCCATTTCCTTTGTCCCCACATTACTTGCAGTAGGCTACTGCAGCCAGGACACTTGGCACAGCCCCAACAAGCCGTAAATGAAGATTTGCTGTGAGTAAGGTGAACGTTGCAGAGAGGAGCATTACTACCTGGTTCCTCTCTCTGCAGCTGCAGGTGCCCATGCTGGACACTGTCTGGTCTCCTGCAGAAGTTGACAGTTTGTTTTTCATTCCAACAGCACGAGGAGACGTGGGGAAATCCGACTTTTCAAATTAGGCTTTTTACATGATCAAGTGAGAGAGACCGAGGCTTTATTGACCATGAAAATTCCCTATATTTTTATGCCTTAAGCTGTAATATGCAATGAAAGTGAAACACTCTACAGTGCATAAAATTGTGCAAGTTTTAAGCCACAGCGTATTAACCAGCTAATGGCAGACCAAAGGGCATTTTTATCTTTTTGATTCTTGCATTAACCTTCCATTAAAATTATCTATGTGATTATCACAAAGCGCTGGAGATAATAAATTTAGGGAATAGCAGGCTTGTTAAATATCATTTAAAAATGCTTTCATCAAGTAAAATGTGCCAAAACACAGGGAAACTCTGAGAGTAGCTGAGTATGCAAACATTGTCATGAAAGAATTATTTTTATTGAAGCCGATAAAGTCTTTTATTGAAGCCCATTACGATATTAGACCAGCACTCTGGGTCTGGGGACTGGCTGCCTTCACCCAGAGGTTTGGGTGACAGGGGTTGGACGGGGTGGGAGGGATGCCAGGAGCCTGCAGCCACTGTGCCCACCGTGTGCCAAGCCGAGCACCATGGGAGGAAGAGCTGAAAGTGGCTGAGCACCGAGCAGGCATCCCCCACAACTCCAGGTTGTCCCTGCTGAGCTTTGGTGATACCCCAGTGGGACCACTGTCACCGAAGCCCCGTCCAGCTGGGAGGTGTGAGGGTCCCTTCACTCCAGCCACCCCGCTCGTGTGCTGACCAAACCAAACGCTGTTTCCTGTCTTGCAGGTTAACTATATTCTAGAGTCACGAGCAAGCACAGCCAGAGCAGATTACTTTGCTCAGAAACAAAGAAAACTGAGCAGGAGAACAAGCTTTAGCTTCCAGAAGGAGAAGAAGTCGGGACAGCAGTAGCGCCTAGCCTCGAGGAGAGCCTGTCTGCCCAGCTGGGAGGAGGAGAACGCTCCCCACCGCCCGAGACAGGGGGGAGCCAGGACTGTGGTGCTCCTGCTGCAACAGGCTGGAGCTGCCGGGGGAGAAACCTGAATTATCCCGTCTCTCACGACCAGGAGATGATCCCTCGTCGGGGATGGGAAGTCTCCCCTGTGACAAAAACAAAGAGCCATATCAGCCGGAAAGAAGACTGTTACGCTTCAGGTTCCTTTGATTAGAAATAAGAGAATGACGTAGACTGGCATCATTTAATTACTGTATTATGTACAATCACAAGAAGAGATGTGATTACATATTATTTCACAGCCTGGTTAAAATAAATTATATACATCTGTAATACACCCACGTACACACAGGTATTGCTTGTGACATGATCAAATTTCTAAAAACAAAATGTAGGACAAATGTATCCATTTTTACTATTAATAAACAGATGTAATCTTTTTTCAAGGTCCATATGATGCACAGTTCTTTTGGGGGGAGGCTGCAGTCCCAGATGGTTTCACTTCTGTTGCTGAAGTGCAGGAGGCAACCGTGAGCCAGGGAACAGCAGCCATTGCAGGGGAGCCGATTGGCGAGGCAGCGCTGTGACAGCCAAGTCTGTTGTGGTTTGTTTTGTTCAAAACCGGTTTTATTTAACTGTGCTTTTCAGCTTTGCATACGATTTATTGGAAGTTACTTGCTGTAGGCAGCATGGTGTTTGGAAAACCAAGGCAGCATCTCGGTTTGAAAGGAGAGCATCCTCCTGCCCGCGTCCGCCTGGGTCAGGGCTCCTGCCGCTGGGGTCTGCTCTTCCTCCCCGAGAGAGCTGGCACCTGAGGACTGAGAAATGCCTTCACCTTTTCTTAATATTACTCCTTAAAAGTCAAATTCAAGACCTCCTTGGCACTGGGATTTGTAACTCTTTTGGCCTTGTCCATCCCTACTGCGTCAGGGAGCGCCTGAGGGGGATTGCTGAGGACTGGAGCTGCACTTGGGGCTCCAGTCACCAGGCTTTTGTCCTTCACAGCTCTCTCCAGTCGCTGCAGCTGGAGCTGGCTGCAGCGCTGCTGTGGGCTTTATATCAAGAGAATGCCCGGGTGCCCAGAGGCATGTCCCAGAGCTCATGCGGTGCCGCGGCGCCACGGGCAGCCCTGGCTCCTCCTGCCCAGCCGTGCCTGCTGCAACGCAACCTCTTGCAGTGTCCCACCTTGCTTTTGTACAGAAAAACTTCCTGAGCCTTAATACGTAGTCTGGGGGTAAACACTAAGGCAGAGAGGTCTTTGTGTCACTTAACCTGTTGCGTTTAAGCTCTCGGTTTTTAAAGGTCTCACCCTCTAGAGCCGGTGTGGGTGCTGCCTCGGAGGGGGGTCCTGCCCACCAGTCTCACTGTACAGTCTTCCATGATTCCTGCAAAACAAGAGAAACAGTATTTTATAGTATATTAATTTTTTTAATATTTTATATGTGCAGATGCAGCACAGATGCAATGGGGAGAGACCCCCAATAATGCAATGTACATGACTCCTTTAACCAACTTTGTGAACTATTTAACATTAAAGTTGTTATGTGAATGTTCTTTTGCCACTTAGTTTCGATTCTTTCTCACTGAACTAGAAGGTCGCCTGGGCTGGTATCAGAACCCACCTTAGTCTCCATGTTCCCATGGCCATAACGCTGTTACCAGCCCCTTACAGGTATTTAGGGTGAGCAGGTGGCTGGTCTGCGCACCCCTTTGCTTTCGGTAGAGCCTGGGGATGCACAGGGTTGGAAACCTCTCTGCTCTCTGAACCATGGTGATGTTTGTGGGCACGTGGTCACTTGCCCCCACCACGTGCATTTGCACCATCTCATAACCCCCTTCCACATCCCTGGAGCTGGGAGCCTGTGGAGCTCGGGCAGGGCGGCAGGCATGGGGTGCTCCAAGGGCTCGTTGGGGAGCAGGCAAGGTGTGCAGCCCAGCATCAGTTTGCTCCAGAAGAGCCATTCGTGGTTAAGGAGCAAATTCACTTTCAAAGATGAGCTCCAGTGTGGGGGAAATGTCCCTTAAATCTGGAAACGTCCGGTGCTCAGGAGAGGAGCAGCCTCAAAACAGACATTCCTACTCTCCAGAGCTTGCTGAAAGAGTTAAATGGAGCTCGTGGCTGCAATCTGTGCGCAGCTGAACACAGATCCATCACGGGCTGGTCTTTCCCCGGTAGTTGTAGATTTAATTGATTCAGATGGGCATTCAACTGGGTCAGGAAAGCAAGCTGTTCCTTCCATGCCTTGTTACTGGGCTTCGGCAGAAGAGGGTGGCTGCCCACTCACACAGCGAGGATGGCTCCTCGCTGACGAGCATCCGTCGCTGTGGAGGCATCAGAGGCTTTCTGAATTGTCGCCTAGTGCTGCTGCTGGAGGGAACCCAGCTTCCACAGGCTCCTGAAGCTTCACAGTCAGTTGTGCTCAAAGGGTGCCTGAGCTTTTCTCTGGGAGGTTTGTGAAGGAAGAAAGTGGCTTTGCCTTTGCCTGCTCAGGAGTGGGAGGCGGGGGGGGGGGGGGGGTGTGGAAGTGGTCAGGTGGGGACCAGCCTTCGCTGCCTCCTTGGTTTCAGCAGGAGACCAACCTTTTAGCAGAAAGCACCCAGGCACATGCCAGCACCCATGGCAAGAGCACAGGGACACCTGGCCTGACCCAAGCTCTGCCGGCACTCCCCAGGGGTTTGCCCCAGAGCGATTCGAGCCAGACACCCCTTTGGGTTTGGGTTGGTGGGAGCCTGGTATGTCCCAGGGGATCTGCAGCTGCCCCTTGGACAACGACAGCAGGGCTGGGGCCCAGCTGGGAGCATGAGCTGCACCCACCCCATGCCGGGACAAGCAGGCAAAAACCCATCGTAGGGCCCTGGGTGCAGCCCTGAGATTAATGGGAGGAGTTATTTATGGAGACATGTTTGTAATGGGCCCATGAATTTCATGGAAATGCGCTGCTGTGGCGGCGTGTGGTATTGGGTGCTGCTGCTGCTAAAATTAATGCCCTTTAAATCACATCCCAGTGCAGCCTCCCTGGTGCGATGCTGGGACAAGGACAGAGGCGAGGACAGGGATGTGCAGGCACAATGGGCACAGAGGCTGGGTAGAGCAGCTGGGGTGCCCTGTACCCCCCCATACCCCAGCTGGGTGCTGCAGTGTCCGTGGCAGGCACCCGGCATCACCTCATTCAACTGGGCACGGGGAGGGCTGGCCACTGGGAGGGCTGGCCCAGCACACAGCCCACGCTGCCACCACACAAAGGGTTAAGTACTGTCATGTTTGATTCTCCACACACACCTCTCCTTAAATGCAAAAAAAAGGGGAAAAAAAAAAAATCTCGTGTTGTTCACTCTAAAAACCCTAAGCATGATTTGTGAACTCTCACAGCCTTGGTAATCTCATCAGAGTAATGGGATTATATTTCAAATCACCATGGCCTGTTCATTACACATTTAAACTCCTTTGACAGAGGAAAAGTTAAATAAAATGTGTGCGTCAGCCCTGGTTGACTTTCCCAGTTCTCTTTCTTGATTAGACAAACAGATGCTGAGCTCCAAAATGAAAAAATAATGCGCTCATTTATTCATTTTTCTGACAAGTCACAATAGATTTTTAAGTACAAATGAGCCCCCTCCCCAGGTGGGAGCGTGGGGGCAGCACACAGCACGCTGTAATGGGCTCCGAGCTGGCGGCTGGGGCTAAACTGGGGCACAACTGGTCATTTCCGAGCCACGGGCGCAGGGACTGTGCCACGAGTCCCTCGCTGCTGCCTGACGCATTTCTCAGAGGAGCTGAGGAACAGCACTTCCAGCACTGCCCTGAGCACAGCCAGAGCAGCAGTGTGGCCCTGGCTGAGGCAGCACGGCATGGAACACCCGAACTGGGGCATCCATGGAGATTTTTGGCACCTCCAGCTCGGCTCTGCTCACCCGGGCTGGAACCCACCTGAGAGGCTGCACCAGTGCTGCCATGGGCATGGACCCGCTCCCATCCCACTCTCCAACTGACCTTTCACAAGGGTCTGGAGCATGATGGGGGGAAGCAGCCAAGCTCGGCCCGAGCACAGCAGGTCTCACCTGCTGGCCGGCATGGAGCCCCTGAGTCCTGCATGGGACTTGGCCAGTGGAGCTCAGGGGTCTTCCCAGGAGCTGCTAAGGAAGCAGCACACATGCTGTGGGGAGGTGTGGGGCTGCTGGCCGGGCTGTGCTCCCCGCTGAAGAGGAGGGATTCTCATTGGGGAGCACTGGGGGTCTATTAGGGAGCTGAAATGCCAGATAATTAGAAATACACCAGCAAACACCATTATTGTCAGGAGAATGTGATCGCATACAGTAATGAAGCAATTATTAATGAGGAACTGCAAGGCTGTCATTAATTTAAGCTTTTCAGGATCACAGACTAAGGCAAGTTAAATGCTAGAGCCAGGGCTGGACCGAGCCGGGCCGAGTGGAGCTTCCGCAAACCGTGAGGTGGCAGGCCGGGACCGTCTTGCCATGTGAGATGCCCTATTTGCCCAGGGTGCCCTTCCCAGCCCCATGCCCTCCCTGCCTCAGCTGCCTCACCCTGCACGCACACAAGCACAGGGAACTCCATCATCCAGCATCGGCCCCTGTGGGCAGCCCAGGCGATGGATGGGGTCGGGGTTGGGCGCAGGGTCGGGGTGCTGGCCCGGCTGCAGCGGCACAGCCCTGATGCCTGTGGCTCCACGGCACAAGTGCCGGGTGTGTTTGGGGACGGTGCAGCCGGGAGCCGCTCCCGCACCAGCGCAGCCCCGCGCTGCAATCTGTCACGGCGGCTGGGGCTTGCCGGCTCTGCAATATGTACCTCATGTCTGGGCTGTCATCGGACATAATTCCTCCCTGCTGGCATATTGCTGATTTGTGCATAAGTGATGCATGCAATCCACCTGAGCTCGGAGTCAGGGGTTTCTTGATCTGGGGCTGTCAGGGCAGAGTGTTTTAGTGCCTCCTGCGATTAGCTGGAATTGACAGGCCCTGAGAGCGGGGAATTGCACAACAGGGGAATTAACAGCCAGGGACTGAAGTGGAGTGTGGCACTCGTTTAATCTGCAATTTATCAGTTTACGTGGCTTCTTGTCGCAGGCGGAAGATTACACTCCAAAAAAGAAGGCTCCCGGGTTTTTTTATAATTTCACCTGACAGGGAAGGGAAGAGCGATATCCAGGGGCGGACACGCTCGCTGGCTCCCGCTGGGCTGCTGGCCTGTGTCGTGCCGGGCTGAGCCACACGCAGCCACCTCCTTACCTGTCCCGGCATGGCAGAGAGAGCAGCCCCACCAGGCCAACCCCGGGGCACAAGCACCCCCAGCCCCCAGCCCTGGCTCAGGGCTCAGCATACCCCTGTCTGCACGTCCCAGGGCACCCGCAGCCAGCTCTACGCTGAGAAACTGCCAGGCCATTAGTGGTTCTGGCAGCAAATCCCAGCTGCTGCGTGCCCGGCTAAGGCTGAGCAGACACCTCTCATTCCCCCAGCATGGGTGCACCCATGGGATGACACCATGGGACGGGCAGCCCAGAGCAGGACTCTGTGTTGGCAGGTTGGACCCTCCCTCAGCAGAGCACAGGTTGGGTGCAGGCAGGGCAGGAATGCAAGGTGCCCACCCCACCAATGGCTCCCAGGCCTGCGTGGGGCCTCTGCCCACACCTCACTGCAGCTCCAAGGGGGCCACAGAACCACAGCCCCCAGCCCACTGTTGGAGTGCACAGGGGGCTCATCTCGGGGCAGGGTGAGTGGCAGCTATGTGGGGGGGTGGGGGGCCGGGAGGAGGCACCACGGTGCCACCCCAAGCACTCCAATTTTGATAATATCATTAGAGGCTGATAATGGTTTCCAGGAACACTGTAGCCTTTCTGCGAGGTGACAGCCTGTAAAGGCAGCATGACAGATAATGTATTCTACAAGGGTACAATAATGTGACTCCGAACACATTAAACTCCTTTAATGTGGGTGACATACACCTTCCTCTTAACATACATTATCATCCTGGGGGCACGCACGGCGTGCTGCAGCACAGAGCTGGCACCCCAGCACCCACAGACCCTCACCCTGCCCTGCTCCCAGCACTCCGGGATATGGCACTGGTGCTGGTACTGGTGCTGATGATGCTGGCACCCCAGGACCCCCCCATACAAGCACAGGCTCCCTCACCAGCCGTGCTCCCCCTTCCCTCGGTATGAGGAGGTTAAACCACGGGATGCAAATGCTCTCACTGCGTGTAGGCGATCTCCTTGGCCTTCCTTGGTGGCCTGCTCTGATACTGCAAACCTCTCTCCAACCTTATGGTATCAAAGATTATTTATAATGAATTAAATACGTTTTTAGCAGCTTCTTTCCACACTTACTGCCACACTTTCACTGCCACTTCAACTTAATTAGGGAGACCTTGCTAAAGAGATGGGAATAAATGCATCTATAGAAATATATCTACGTATAAATGAAGAAAGCAGACACCACAGGTCAAACCAGTACGTTCAATTTATTGCCCTGGTACATTCATTTGTAAATAGCTTTGCCTTGCTGGTTTCTAAGTGCAAGGCTAATGTTGGAGTGCTTAAATTAATAGTGACGCACACCTTTCATTATTGCTATTAAATTAGGTGCTGGGCTTTGATGGATTCACTTGTTGCTGAACTAAAAGCCTTATAGACGTGGGTGTGCGTATCCATTTGGTTTTACAGCAAATTTAGGTCTTAATGTCAAGCCAGACAGAGCTGAGCGAGTTCCTCCTCAGCACACTCTAATTAGCAGGACAGGCACCTCCCGCAGCCCCAGCCCCGCTCCCCTGGGAGTGACAGCGCAGGCTCACTGCAGCAAGGATGCATGTTGAGCCGGTCAGGATGGGCCCCAGCAGACCAGGCAGGGGTACCAGCTGGCTGCTGCAGGAGCCCAGCTATGAGTATTTGGACTGCGATTCAGGTGTGGCACCCCTCGAATGAGGAGGAGTCGAGCCCCCATGGCATCACACCTGAGGCTGAAAGGCCCCACAGGTCCGTGCCACCAAGTCCCATGGGCACCAGCCCCACACCACTGCAGCATCCTGCCTTCCCAATCCCAGAGCACCACAGAGAGAGATGCACAGAAACATTAAAAACCCCAAAGTCTCTGCAGACACGTGGTGTTATGGCATGTAACATCAGCCTTGTCACCTCCTGGTCTCTGACTGATGCACACTGGTGCATGTGACACACAACATGGCTTGGTGACACCCTCACACCATGGTGCTCACAGGGAGTCCCACTGCCCCATGCCGGACAGAGGGCTGCAGGTGCCCTGGGAGCCCATTTCCTCTAATTAAAGATGCGATGAAGAAGGGAAGAGTAGCTCGAGGACAGGAAAAGCAGCATGGTTCAGCCCAGCCATCACATCCAGCTGCCTCTGGAGATAACTGGGATGGGACGGGCGGAATGTGGCAGCCTGGTCTGCTGGGAGCTTGTTCCCCATTTGCGGAGCCTCCCAGAGGCAGCTAAACTAAGGTCTGTGCACGGAGAGAATAACTCCCTTTGATCTGCAATTGCGGTGAGCCCCGGTGTACCGGGGACATCGCACATGCCAGGTATGTAGTCAGGATCACCTGAGTGCCAGTGGGAAAGTGCTGTGCATGGCATGGCCATGTCCCGGTGCACAGGTCCCTCACCCACAGGGTGCCTGTGGTTCCTTCCTCATCTGGTATCACATGGACATTTATGTTGTTGGGTGGCCCCCCCCCACCCAGGGCCTCTGTCCCCATTCCGGGAGGGGCAGCTGTGTGCAGGCGATGCCTGGGGACCTGGAGGAGCCAGGGCCAAGCGCTGGGGCTGAGCTGTGGGGCACCGCAGGGCACAGGCAGCCCGCTCCTGGGCTGTCCCAATGGAAACGCTGAGTGTGCTGGGGACAGGGACCCACCACACACTGGTCCAGGGCACTACGAGGTGGCTGCAGGCCGGGGCACACGGCAGGGCTGTGGGGCGGCTTGGGGGTGGCTGCAGGCCGTGTGCTGGGCGCAGGCTGAGGCGCCTTTGTTCTGTGCCGCGGTTCCCACTCTTAGCGCGCCATCTTGAGGCTGCAGACAGCAGGCCTCCGGCGCCGCACCGCCTGCGCGCCCACCGCCACGGCCCGGCCCCGGCTGCTGCTCGGCCTGGGGACGGGGCCCCTGTGTGGCGGTTCCAGGCCCCCACGGCTACAGGGACACACGGGGCAGGCCGAGGCGGGGTTGGTCTCATTGTGGGGTCTGGCCCAGAGAAAGAGCTCAGGATCCTCCCTGGGGTGCAGAGTGTCCCCTCTGGAGAGAGGAGCCCTGGAAGCACCCGCACTGGCCCCGCAACAGCTCCTGGGCTCTGCCGGCCTATTCTGCTCTGAGCAGTTGGGGTCAATAACAATCCCTCCCCCCATACTGACTCTGTGATTTCAGGTGGACGGGGTACAAAAGGCTCTGCTGTCTCTTTGTAAGTCAGTCTCTTCTCGAAGGCCTCTTCCCCCAGTCCCACATTCCTGCCATGCCATTTGGGGAAAGCAAAGCCATTTTCTCTGGGAACGGGGTCATTTGCATCCCAGTTTTGTGCCTCCTGTCGCTTTGTTGCTGGAGGGGATCAAACGCATCCCTGGGATGGAAAAGAAACAAACGGAAGGTGGTGGCTGTGCCACTCCCCGTTGGGCCCTGCTTCTCCCTTTGCAAAGCATTGCTAGGACTCAATAAATGTTTCATCCGCACAAGAAGACTGTTCCTCCTTCACAGACTGACCAACCATGAATGAAAAGATCTGATAAAGCCCAAATCCAATTACCTGCCAATATTTGTTCTATTTTAATGAGACTTTGGGGTTGGGGGCGGGGATTTTTTGTTCTGAAGAATTTTCTGCCTTCCCTCTGGTCCAGGTGATAAAACAGATCCAGCCACAGGAGGAGCAGGCACCGTGGTCAGGGCTGAGCGGAGGACTTGCTGCAGCTCTGCCCACAGCCAGTGCCCTGGTCTGGGGGGGTCACAGCACCTTGCCAGCCAAGAGCTGTGCCCCCAACCAGGGCATTGGCTGCAGGCAGGGCTGCTGGGCAGGGGGTCTCGCAGCAGAGCATCATCTAGCTATGGGCTCTCCAAGCAGCTGGCATCAGCAACCAGGTCACCATCTAGCCTGAGGGACCGACATCCCTGTGTCCAGAGCTGGGGCAGAGACATCTGTTCATCACAGCTTCCCTACGGACAACGGGGTGCCCAAAGCACCTGGGGAGGGGGAGATGCAGCTGAAATAGGGGGAGCGGGAGGCTGCAGGTAGGTGGGACAGGCAGCCGTGTCCAGGAAAGGTTTGGCAGGAGTAGGGGATGTGCTGGCTCCTGCTGCCCTGCTGGCTCTGGTGCTGCCTGATTGCCTCTGGCTGTGCTGGGAGATGATCCCCCACACCAGAGCGATGGCCAGGGTCCCAGCCCTCCGCTGGAGGCCTGTGGGTGGGAGGCCTGGCTGACCCTCCCCATGCCCAGGCCAGCATGTGACAGGTCCCACTGCTGCCCCATGCCCTGGCTGGGACCCCTCTGTGGCAGCGGCGCCTGGGCACAGGCAGCACAAACACACAAACTCCCTTCCACGCCGCTCCTCAGCATTTCAGAGATAATAAATTGCTAATCAGCAGCCACCCCTTCTTTGGTGTCCTGTGCAACAACGCTCCAATAATTAATTACAAACTACAATACTGATCAGCTTGCGTGTACGCCGTCTGCACTGACAATCATTAACCATAATATGAAATTTATAATGCTGGGACGTGGAACCCGGTGAGATGAACTGCTCTGCTTTTTAATCAGCTTTATGGGATGATATAATGCATTGATCGACAAAGACAAGATACAGCACGCGTTCCTGTGTCTATAGCTGTGCAACCTTATTAATTTAGATTTACAAAGAGTTGCTTGATCAGGAGGGGAGCGAGCAAATGAAGCTGCACCGCACAGGATGGACTGGGACAGGACCCCACCGGGGCAGCAGCTGGGGGGATCCCTGGGCGGGGTGGCCGGGGCTGAGGCTGACAAAGCCTCAGCTCCCCCAGCTCTGAGCAGTGCTCCTCAAAGCCCAGCATGAGGCAGGGTGCAGCACCCATCCTGGGTGATGTGGCACGACCCCGGTGGGTTTGTCTCGGTCTGATGAGCCACCGGTGCCTGTCCCAGCAACATGGTGCTGGGCAGCCTGTGCCGGCCTGCACGTACGTGCCCTGCCCGGGCCCTCCCTCCTGCCCCCGAAATGCATCTGTGACTGGGGCATTGCCTTCCCAACCAGTACGGCCCAGTGGCGGCCGGACAGCTGGTAACCATATTGGTGTGTCTTGGGCTGTCATATCGCATTTGCACGCCTGCGCTGCACCGCACCCGGGGAGGCTGGGCCCGTGCTTTCCAGGTCAGAGCCTGCATCCAGCAGGAGGGAAATTCCCATTTCCCCACCAGGACTTTAACTGTGACACGGCCCGAACACAGCTCCTCTCCCCCAGCAGCAGCTCCACACCACGGCCATCCTGTCACCATGGCCATTCCCCAGCATGTCCAGCAGACCCCAGGCTCTGCTGGGCAGGGCCCATCTGCAGCCCTAGCCGGTCCCACGGCAGCAGAGCCAGAGCGGGGCTGTGCTCCATGCAGGGAGTACAGCCTGTCAAAAAATTTGGTTTCATGCTTTCTATTTCAAAGTTTTAACTAATAAAAGTAACTGAGAAGCTGTGGCACACTCAGGCTGCTGTTAGGCATTTGATTTAATAGCAGATGACGTTTTGATTAAAAAATTAGCTCTATATCATATCAATAGAGCCCACATTAAAAGGATTAGGAACTGGCTGACTGACAGGTCTCAAAAAGTAGTTGTCAATGGGGAATCATCATCGCATGATGATGTTTAACATTTCCATCCACAAGCTGGGAGTAAATACGAAATCAGTGCTGATAAGTTTGGGGATGACAAGGATTAGCAGGGAGGTGGGAACACTGACAGGGGGGCTGTGGGGGCTAGGGGGGGGGGGGGGGGGGGGGGGCGCTGCAACACTGCCCAGTGCCAACACAGGGAGCCTGCAGTGGCTGAGCCCAGCAAGGGACAGGTGACCATAGGGCACAGGGGGGTCAGCGTGGTCTTGGCCCCCAAAGCAGGGCACAAGTCCCATTTGTGTGGCCAGAGTGAGGTGTAGAGAAGGTGCAGGAGGCAGCCAGGGCCCCCCGGGACCTTCCTCAGGTTCCCTGCACGGGGAGGCTTTGCTGGTGCAGGGACTGCTGATGAGATGGGAGGTCACCTGGGGAAGGACCAGTGAGGTTTTGGTACTGGGAATGGGATGAGAATTGGAAGGACCCGAGTGTTTGTGGCTGAGCCTAGGAGGGAGTATCGCTCTGCCCAAGGATGGGTGCAATGGGACCCACAGCCCCAGCAACCCCCATGGGTCAGGGCCGCGTTTCATAAGGGAATGTATGAGAAGGGAAATGTGCAGCTAACCCACAGCTCCGCTCTGTCAGTGCTGCGCTGGGAAGAGCAGCAGCCACCTCTGCTGGAGCTGCAGGCAGGAGGGCTCACGGCAGTGGGTGTGCGGCGGCTGCACCACTGGCAGGGGCGACACTGGCCCCCCTGGGCTGGGCACGGTACAGCCAGCTGGGCCCAAGCCCCTCGCGCACACAGCTCCTGCATATCACCCATCTGCCAACATGGAGTGGCTGAGCTGTCCTGGGGATGGAGGGACCGGCAGTGCCTCGTGGGTGCATGCCGTGCCGACACAGCCCAAGCTGCCGCCACAGGACAAGTTGCTGGGACACAGTCACCCCCAAACCACTCAGGACGTAGCTCTGGGGCTGGAGCCATGGCTGGGGGCACGGTGCTGCCGGGACCGGTGCCACTGACTGCTCCCTGCACGGGACGGGGCACGGCCACAGTTCTTGCTCTGCCAGCTTCAGCAGTCGGGGGTTTCAGCAAGGCAAATTATTAGTGCAGGGAGCGTGCCTGACCTGCGGTAATTCCCAGTTGTGAATGCTTTCAATTAGCGAGCACAGGCACTCAGCCTGCTGGATGTGTTCATTAGTGACACGGCCTCGCCACGCGGTGACAAGCCGATGACAAACCCGTCTGAGGGACGCACAAGGTTTCGGCTGTGGCACAGCACTTGCATTAGCACAGGAAGGGGAGAGGCCGAGGTGCCCCGGATGCCTGCAGTGGAGCGGGGATGTGCTCACATCCCTGCATGCAGGGGCCCTGCGGGACAGCATCACCCTCATCCTCAGCAAGGGCAATCGGGTGCCCGTGACAGCACAGCCCTGTCCTGGGCTCAGCACATCCGTCACTGGGAGAGGCCTTCACAGAGCCCCTGGGGCCACCATGAGTGCTGAGCGCTGTGAATCCTGCTGAGCAGATGGCCCTGAGCCACCTTCGAGACACCTGGCAAGCAGAAGGACACGTCCTGTCCTCAGCCAGGGGCGGAGGGAGCTGTGGGGCCCTTCGGTGGTTCTGCAGGGCCCCAGCTCAGGGGACCCACTGCCCTGGGGTGCACGTCCTGGCACAGCCATGGTGCTGCCTGAGCTCAACCCTGGCACAGAATTCCCTGCCGGGCACTGCTGCCTTCCTGGCTGCCCTGGGAGCTGGAACGGCTCAGGGAGCTCTGAGCGCCTGCGGCAGCCCGGCAAAGGCATCATCGTGCTTCCACAGGGCTCGACTGGCCCAATAAAAGATTATCAGCTAAATAAAACAAGAAGTGAGTGATGCCACCGTGCCCCTCTGGATTGAAATTGTGAGAGCAAAGTGGTTTTCTCGGGGAGATTTATTTCCGCTGCCGGCTGCAGGCAGCCAGCCCAGCCAGAGAACGAGGCTTTCACGCCGAGGCCACCGCTCCCTCCCGCAGTCAGCACTCGGCTTTTATTTCATTTTTGAGGGAACCAGAAGGATAAAGGAAATACAAACGTATCCCCATCACCTGTGTGTGTACACACTCATTCACCAGCACGAGCTGCATGCCCTAGTCCTGCTTCCCCCACACTGGTAGGGCCCAGCTGATGCCCCACTCCCAAAACCCCACCCAGAACCAGTGACCAAAGCCAGGAGGGTGACCTGGCAGGCAGGGCAAGCACCAGTGCAGGCAGCACCTTGGCTGGGGGGGGGGGAGCTCTGCCCCAAAACCCAGCCAAGGAGGAGGCAGGCAGCCGGTGTGGAGGGCAGCAGACCTGACGGTGATGGATGCTGCTGCAGTCCGAGCAGTTTGGGCCTCAGCAGAAGCAGCTGTTGCCGTATCTGCTGCCCCGGGGCAGGTCATGCAAGCAACAGCACTGCAGCACTTTGCTTGGCTCCGGCCTGGCACTCAGCAGTGGCCGCAGGGCAGAGGACAGCACAGCCAATGTCTCCTCCACCCTGGTGAGCTCAGCATCCCACAGCAGCTGCCATCGCTCCTGCTTTTGGTGCCCAGTGCCTGCAGAGGCTGCACACGGGGTACAGTGAGTCCCCAGGGGCTCAGGGAGGCCGTGAACAAAGCTGAGGTCCCTGCTGGGGGGGCTGCTGGCAGTGGGGTCTGACCCAGGGGCTATGCCCACTGCAGCCCGTGGGGAGCTGCCACAACACCGAACATGGACCATGTGTGTCCCACTGCTGCTCAGAGGGATCCCCCCGCGGATGCTATGGCAGCAATGGAGTCTGGCACTACTTTACCCTTGCCTGCCCACTGCGATCTTTGGTTTCAGATACTGTCCCCCTGTAATGACCAGGACTGGAACGTGCCCCCCCAGGCTGGGAAGCTGCCGTTACATCCCCAGTAACTGTAAATATTGCAAAGTGCTTGAGTCAGCAGTCCTGCTGAATTTTGCTTTCAACATCTGCAGCCCAATAAATCTTTGTCTCCTTCAGGTGAACCGAGCTCTCTGCCCGGGCTCCAATTTACATCCCTCAGCACCATCATGGCAGCAGCGCCGGCCCCGGCAGGGTTCCGCCACCGGCCCCAGCTGTCACCCCATGGGGATTCGCAGGAGCCATGGGCAGCCCCAGCTCCGGCAGCACCGAGCAGCCGCGCTGCCACGGGCCTGGCAGCCACCGGCACCGCTCACTTTGTGCCAAAACCCTTCTACTCACCAGACCTTCACTGGGCTTTTTTTTTTTTTAATTGTTTTCAAAACAGATTTCATGTGGTCCCAAAATGAGACCATGATTGTAAATTAAAGTGTAATTAGCCTTTACGCTTTTATATTCATTAACTCTTCTCTGTTAATGATGCAGAGGCTGGAGCACAAACCCAGCATTATGAAACCACATCCAGGAAATAAAATAGTGATTTAGATAATGGCCAGAATGTATTGCTACTTACACATAATTAAACAAATGCTCAATTTACACTTGGAAACATGAATGAATGTTGATTAACCCCAGCCCAACGAGTCTGCTGGCGATGTGGTTAAGTGGCTGAGCTGCTGGTGGGGCTGGCAGCGGCAGGCAGGGCAGGGCACCCACGGCCCGCGCCACACCTGCCTTCCCAGGTGCTGCCGAACCGCACAGCCGCTCTGGCCCAGACTCACAGCCATGGACCCCTGCCCCCTGCACTGCATGGATGGTGGTGAGCATGTGGGCTGCTGATGTCAAGGGTTCATGTCCGCCTCCTCGTGGGGCCGGTGTGTCTGCTGTGCCTTTGCCACAGGGCTGAGGAGCCCCAGTTGTCTGTCCCAGCCAAGCGGCCCCACGCATCAGAGGGATGCATCGTGGGCAATGGGGTGCCAGCCAGCCGTGCTGTGGGGTCTGGCTGCTGCTCCTGCCCGGGCTGCTTCTGGTCCCCCTGTGCCAGTTACTATGGAGACATGGCCTCGTTATCGCAGGAGGAGCCTAATGAAGTCCACTTTGCAGGGTAACATTTTCTGCAGCACATCTGGTCCAGAGGAGCTTCCACAGAGGGCAGGGGCCAGGCCCCGGCTCCAGCTCCTGTTGAGGTGGCTCAGTGTGACCTGGGGGGGCTTCTGTGACCCTCATCCTGGCGGCCCCTGGCCCCACGGGGCAAGAGGTGCTGCCCACCGTGGGCTCCGCTACCTGTCTGTAAGCCCAAGGACCAGAGCTGTTCCCAGGGACGGCTCAGGCCCCCGTAAGGCAACAGTGGGTCTGGGTTCGGTGCCACGCGGGGCCACTGTGGAGTTTCCCACTGACATTGGCTGCAGGCTCCTGGCACGGAGAAGGCAGGGGCTGCACCTGACCAACACAGCCCCACAATGGCGTCACCCTCCCAAAGCCTGACCCCAGCTGTGCTGGGCACAGAGGACCCCTGCACATGCCCTGCAGCAGCAGCAGCCTGGAGACACTGGGGATGAGATGCTGACTGTCCCTTCAGGAAGCCCTTACCCCATCTCCGGGCTGGTGCCCTGCACTATGGAGAGCACAGGATGGGGCGTCTGGCAGCACCCTGCTCCCCACACCCCAGTTTGGTCTCCTCACCAGCACCCTATGAATCCCTCAGAGCAGGAGAGGAGAGCCTGGCGCTGCTGGCATGGCCTGTCAAGACCTCTGCTCCCAGGGACTCCCTGCTCATGGATCGTTGGCTCAACAGGCCATAATGGCTCCATCTATCGGGGTCAATACGGGTGCCTTTGACACATGATAGACAATTATTGCTCCTGCTTAGAGACTTTTTAGTTCATGGATCATTGACCTGATGGGCTGTAACAGCTCCGAAGGAGGCTGTACACCCCTGCGCTTAACTGCCCCGAGGAGCCAGCACCTGTGTAACACGAAACGTGCTCTCCCTGAAACCACACTCCCCAGCATGGGTTACCAAAGGCCCTGGCAGCCCTCCTGGTGAGGTGGCCAGGGAGGAGAGGCCAGGAGCCCAGGAGAAAGGCGGGCACATCCCAGCATCCTGTAAGTGCCAGGGACAGGAGCAGGGTGCAGGGGCTGGGGTTCACCTCCTGAGGTCCACAGGCTGGAGCTCTCCCCTCCAACAGCAAATTCCAGGTATATGATTTAATGAAAGGCACAATAAGAAGTGAAACAATTAGAATTTCTGCCTCATTATCATGGTAATCTTATCAGTCGGATAATGAGGTATTAATGGAGATTTAATGTGCCTCTCATAACAGAATCCCTTGGAGAAAACACATAAGGAAATTGCTGTAAATCCACTTAATGATGGAAAGGTCCCCAAACACCATATTCCAGAGGATGAAAAATGCTGGATGCAAATGAGAGAGAATCAAGGTCAATAACACTGCAGGGACCGAGCTCACGGCAGCAACACGCCGCTGCTGCGTATCCATCCCGGTCCTGCCACGTCACCCACCCGTCCTGTTCAGGTGGTGGGAGAGGGATGGGATCTACTGTTGTGGGGCTGGGGTGAAAAAACAACCCATGTCAAGCAGCCGGCTTGACCATGTCCTCCTCCCAGAACCAGAGCTGGTGTGTCTTTCTGGTACTGCCCGCCTCCTGCCCGCTGCTGGTGCCCACATGAGGAGCCAGGCCTGGGGACACGGCCTGGCAGCAATGCTGACCGGACACCATGCAGAGGTAGTGGCAGCTGCTCAGGCCGGCAATGCCATCTCCAGCACGGCTGCTGAAGGGGTTGGAACAAGGCAGAAACATGAAGCCCAAGCGGTTAAACTGCTCTCCTTTTAATCAGTTTTTACAGAATAATACATTAATAATCACGTTAGAGACAGTATGGGTTTCCTGTATACAAGATTGTGCAAGCTCATTAATTTAGATTTATAAAGGCTTTACCAGTTTCAAAGAGGAGAGGCAGTACAAAGCTTTTAAATAGAGGTAAAGCACAATTAAAAGGTACAGAACACACACTACTAACTCAGCAGAGATTAATTCTCAAGTAGTACAGGCTCAACCAAGTCACCGGCTGTTCCCCAGACAGCAGGCCTCTTCCCCGGCCCCGCGCATCGCTCTGCCGCTGCCCCGTCCCGCAGCACGGCCACGCACACCACGCTCCTGCCAAACACACAACCCTCACTGCTCCTCCCGCCGCTCCTGCTCCCTGCAGACACCACAACCTCGGCAGTGAGTTCTCAAGCCACTGCCAGAATTTGGCCTGACAGAACACAAACGTCTCCAAACGACACGAACCAACACCGTGCTCACCAGAAACTCACCTCACAGGACACAGCATCACGTTCGTGGCTTTTATCCTGATTTTTATGGCAGTTACATTCAGCATTTGGTAGTATAAGGTCTTCAAAACAAAAACTTTTGAACTGAAATACTTAAGGGGCCATGCATGTCCCAGTTCTCCTTAGAGAGGATTCGGAAAAGCTTCAAATAGAAATCTCAGGTAGGGTTAGGAGCAAGAAGGAATCTCCTAGGGATGAACCAACAGCCTTTTCACTCCTCCACCCACAAAGGGAAATACTTCTGCAGTATTGGCAGGCATGGCCACGCCATCCATGCATCTGGCAGCTCCTCCAGCCAGCTAGCCTCCTGCCCTGATGCCAAGGACCGACCCGAAGTCCCTGACTGCAGCCTGCTACCAACCCCTGACCCGGAACGTTCCACCCGCTCTGCAGGGCCTGGAGCCAGTTCTCTCACAGAAAGCACCAGATCACAGCAACAGGTCTGAGGGTGGCACTGTCTGGCAACAGTCCTGTCACTTTTGGTCCTTTATGCGCCATCTTTTCACCTTTCCTATTGCACACCCACACCTCACAACACCACTGCCTACACCTGTCACTTACCATGGGAAACAAAATGCTACGGGACACGGGGGGGGGAAACAGGAAGAGGGTATCACAGGAAGGTTCGCAGTTCTCTGGGAAGCCTAATTCCCTACTACACCTATCAAGACTACAGAAAGGACTTTCAGAGTAGGTTGAAAAAAAGAAGCAAAGGACCATCTTGCTGTGAAGAGTCACAGCTCATCGGGGCTCACAGGAACACTTACTGCTTTTCAAACAAGGAAATCGTAGTAAAAAAGACTCCAGTTCTTGTAAGTATTTTTCTAGGCAGAAAACCAAAGTGGTGAGAGTTGTGAAGGGAACGGGCCTGGCCCCTTCCCTAAAGGGGGGCAGATTGGAAAGACCCGATGGAGCTGAGCAGAGCCTGCCTGCCAGGCTGCAAACAGAAGCAACCTCAGTGTCTGTGTGCCTTCTTAAGGATCAAACAAACACTCTCCTCGACTAAAACCCAAACTGCAGGACTGAAAGAGCTGTCAAGCATCGGTCTTTCCATCTCAGATATTCAAGTAATCATTAAATATGACAGGACACTTCAATATAAATAAATTTATATTGCTTTGAGATATGAGCTGGCCATATCTGGAAGGGCATATTTGTGCTTCGCTGCTGAGTGTTGTTGGTCAGGGCTGTGCTTGCAATATTAAGTTACATGTTCAGCACCAGAACCCCATCAAGGCTAAATAACTGGAATATTGCAATGCTACACAGGCTGAGTCACCACTGTAAGGCAGATCAAAGGAATTTTGTTTCTACTGAGTATTGCTCCTCCACACAACCAGGTCTCCAATAAAGGAGAAAGAATATAAATAAAAGAAAGAAGTTACTGTCCCACCCTCTCACCTGCGATGAGTTTGGCAAAAGACACTCTACTGAGTTACAGATCAGAGCCTGGAAAGTCAGTGTCTGATTATGCCTTGACAAGTAGCACAGCCAAATCAATCACTTGATACTGTACACAAATTGCTCTAATTTCAGTTAGCCAAACGATTTCCCCAGTACTGGTTGCTTACAGGTTTTAATCATCAAAATGCACCACTTCCCCCCCCCCCCCCCCCAAAAAAAAATCAATCATTTTTGAAAAAGAATGAGAGAAAGATTCTGTTTGTCACCCACAGACACGAGGTCTTAACATGTCCCTCTGTCAGAAGTGCAAGAAACACTCTGGGAAGAGCCAGAAATAATACTGACATGAAGAAGTTCAGTGCTCACTGTCCCCTTTCAGTGTAAGGCTGGCTGAAAGAGAACAGGAAGTGCTCCTCTACAGGTACCAACCACCAGCCGTCACCCAGACCCTTTCACTCCTGGAAACTCCACCTTGTGCATAAAAACTCCTTTAAATTGTAACTGTCAGTTTAAGGGAAAGGTGGGGTGAGAAATCTATAAAACACCTGAACTGATGTAATGATATGTTTCATAAAGAACAGTGTTCTATTTTAAAATACTCCATATGAACAGTAAAACTTGCCCTGCTGCATAGCAGACAACACGAAGAACATTTAGTAAAAACATTCACTGAAACCCCTGGCATATGTATTTAATGTCACTAATCAAAATATATATTACAGTCCAAGGTTCTGTTAAGGATCTCTGTTTGGGGTTTATACAGTATACACAATATTTCAGAAAAAATATTACAGTAAGTTATTTTATTTCTCCTTTTTTATATTAGACTTATCTAACTTACAGTCCCCTCTCCTCTCTATACCCAAACCTTTATAACACCCTAATGCCCTAGCCAAAAAGTGGTTAGCTATCTAATAAGCCCTGTCTATTATAAATTCCAGTTTTAGAAATTTCAGTAATCTTAATTACATTTTAATAAATAGTTCAGTTTGCCCTTTTTTTAACCTGATCCTTTCGAGGAAGTCCTTCCATCACCAAAACACAGTGTGTCACAACCTGTTAGAGGTCAGAGAGGCTTTTGCTTGTTTATTCAAAGGATAATGAGTCCAAAGATAATTGCAACACATTAAATATAGGTATATAATATTTACACTGTCCTCTTGGATTTTAAATTTAGGTGAAATACAATTGATAACTAATGTCAGCTACTACAAACTTTCAGTGTGGCTGGTGTTTTATTAATAAAAGGTGTATTAAGCTAGAAAGTCTACTAAGTGGTTGCCCTGATTCTTCTTGTTTCATTTTTCTATTAGAAATTAAATGAATTGTTCTGGTGAGTAGGAATTCAGGAAGTGGGGTAGTGGGAAAAGCATGAAGTTCTGCATGTTTTGAGATTCCAAAATACCTGAAAACTGTGGTCCCTTTTGCAGTGCCAGTAGCTACAGGGGAGAAAAACGCAACCGAAAGAGAAGAGGAAAAGTTGTTAAATTAATTAGTAAAGGTGTCTTTTAAAATGCCTCAATTCTGTACAGTATGATACAAGGAAAGTCTCTTCTTCAGCTTTTGCAGCTGTTATACATTCTCACACACTGCTGTCCTGCTGACAGGCTGCCCATACCCGTGCTGTGTGTGCTACTTGCGCTCATCGATGGTTTTGATGAATTCAACGGCTGCTGTGAACTGCATCCACCAGTACGACTCTTCTCCAGACAAGCAGTTGGCATAGAAACTACTGATGTACTGAACAGTGGACAGCAAGCAAGGTGGATTTGCCTGAGGGTCAAAGAAGAAAGAGATGGAGCTTGTTTGCAAAGGATACAGGCCACAAGTACAGTTCTGTCTGTAACGCCACCGCACACGTTCCCAGCACACGGCTGGGTCAGGCAGCTTGCAGGGCACTGGTGGTTTCCCTATTCTGCAAGTCCAGAACACATTACACTTGATGAAAGGAGTGTTTTTTCCAACCAGCAAAACACAATAGCTGGGCAAGAGAAAGGGCAACGCTGGCAGAACCCGTACCAGGATTCACCAAGGATCTCAGGAGGGCCTATTGTTTCAGCATCTCTGGTATGACAGACCCTTCCCCAGACACTCCTAAGTCAGAAAGCCTCAGCAACACAATGCTGGTCAGTCCTAGTGTGGATCTTGGTCCTGAAGGAGGACAATGTTAAGCAGGCACAGAGGACAGGTGCCAGTGGAAAACACCTCAAAACCCCCCACTCCACACAGAACACCTGCACCCCTGTTTCCCTGGTTCCAAAGTTTGTTTGGACTCAAAAACTGCCATTGTGACCATGTTTCTGTTGTTTCTATTTAAACCCAGGGAATTAGACCTTGTTCTGAGTCTAGAATGCTCCCAGCTTCCCAGATGCATTGTTTTTCTTCCTAAAATCAGCTTGTTTATTAGAAGAATTAGCTGGGGTTTGCGATCTTTGCAAAAGAACTCACCTTTATGAGAACAAAGACCAGAACAGGAACAAAATCATCTGCCCCAGGTACTGAATCTTCATTTGCCAGGCTAAGCAGGTTCATGATGGTGGAACACATCCTCAGGATACACTGTACCTTGTCCCGGGGGGTTTTGTAAGCACTGATTGTGCGGATTTCCGACTGTGCAGATGGCCACGGCGCCTCCCGGAGATACACCTAGGAAAAAACACAACACAGGGACCCTCTTTGTTTGTCCAGGTGACTGCTGTGCACTGCAGAGGATCTGAAGTACCACACACTTGCAGGCAGGAGCAGGGCTCCAGAGAAATGGGAAGCTTTAAAGCAAGGTCGCTACACTACGCTCACAGCAGAGGTGGCTTCCTGCTGTGTTATAATAAAAAACTGCAAGGAGCCAGCACTCCTGGTGCAACTACCAACCTAATTAGGCTGTGCTTATCCAGAGCTCCAAATGAAGGTGGAGCTGTATGCCTCAGTCTTCCAATCAACAGCTTCACAAACCCTCACTGTTCTGAGTCATCCAGTTCACATGCTCAACTGAGAACTAGGAAAGCTGCAAGCATCCAGCCTCTGACAGACTTCTTAAGCCTACCAAGCTGCTTTTAGTTCTGTTCACCATGAGAAAAGTGAAAGCACTGGGCAAGTTTCACAGCTCTGCAAGGTCCTGTTAATTATGGCTGGTTCAGATCGTTAACCTGAGAGCTGCCCAGCACAGCCAAGGCACACGAATCACACCAGCAGCGTAAATCCTGTCTGTTAGAGCAAATTACCAGAAGTTACTGTGTCTTAGTGCAGTGTAGCAGCAGTTATTTGATCTCACTGCCAGGACAGAGGTGGCCAAATCAGAAAAAAAACAATTAAATGTGGAAAGATCAGTCAGAGGGAGATGGCAAAGCATGGCCAGGGCAGGCTGTTCCTGTGGGATACGTCGACTCTCTCAGAGAGAAAAGTAACGCTTCTAACTGCAAAACCCCAGCGCTCTCCAGCCCAAACACAACACAAACCAACCACCCCGATGCACATATGAAAGTGAAGGGCAGGAGAAGCTGTTACCTCAGGGATCTGAAGTGCTTTATGGTTTGCAGTCACTACTTTAGATAACCTCTGGATGTGCTCATGAAGGACCCTGGAAACACACACAGAAAACAAGTGTTTAAGCAGCAGCCAGCCAGTAATCCCCTGGGGGTTCCCTGTAGTTTTAAGTTTGATACTAGAGGGAAGAAGCTCAGGACCATGTATAAATGTGACAGTAAACCTGCAGGTAATGGGCACCAGATCGTAAGAAATGCAGAGGATTCTGCCCCACAATCGAGTACAACCACACAGCCAGTACAGCATATGTTCTAAGAGACAAAACCCCAAACCCCCAGTGCATGGGAAACACTGTACCACCACAGAAAATGGGAGGAATGAGTCCTGAAGAAGATTTGGATCATTCTCTCAGCATACACACTTGCAGATCAGAAGCCTGCACACCAAGTCACTGCATTCCTATCTTTATTCTGTTCTAGCAGCTTGCTGCCAATACAAACTTCTGCACATGATGCTAAAGCTCTTCCTCACTCTTTCACAAGGCATGCAGAAAGGAAACGTGAGCTGGTACAGCATGGTTGACTAAGTCAAGTCTGCACACGAAGACTACACACCTCCCATCTGCACCAACTGCAAAAGAGAAACCAGGTCCTTCAGAGGACATTAACTTACTGGTCACGCAAAATATCTCCATCCTGATTAGGGTAGAAGGCGAGTTTGAAAATACGATTCATCACGCTGCGCTCTATAGCTAATTGTGCATCCTGAAGCTGCTCCTCACTGGCATTCTGCCATATGGCATCCTGAGCCATAGCCCCGTACAGGAACTGAAGGAAATCCTCCACTTGAGCTGTTTTATCATCTGCTGCTGTGAGCTTCTGGAAATCTGACAAGAAGTAAAAAGAGAGAGAACATGCAGTTGTAAAGAACACTGTTTCTGATAGGTATTTATGGAAAGAAGAGCCCATAAAATCCTTCAGGCCTCTTGCTGGGCAGCACTGAGGCTGTTTTGCCCATGCCCCAGTAAGGGAAATACACGCAGGAACACTTGAAATAACTAGATGAATTAAAGGAAGAACATGCAGAAGACATTTAGCCAAGCATATGGTCTAAATACTCTACTCAACACTGTTAATCACCTCCTCTGCAGTCCCAGTCCCTGTGCCTTCTGTCCAGCCACCCACCGAGGTAACGCCTGGAACAACGACTGCAACAGTCGCTGGGAGGAACCAGCACGTGCAAAGTTGTCAGATGCTGGAGGTGGGACGGGGGGCTGGAGAAGATACCAATAAAGCCCATGTGTTCCATTTCCTACCCCCGCCTTTATTAAGTATGCAAAGCAGCAACAGTCATATTTATCTACAAAACACAGAGTGATACAGCGTGACCAAATCACGGGGCACTCATCAGCTTCATGCTCAGAGCACTCTGCACCAGGAGACAACTGCCACTGGCATCTGCCAGCAGCCTCAGTGCCACAGTTGCCAATTTCTCTTTTAGATCATCCAGAAATAGCTGGCTCCTTTCTGTCCAATAAAAGGGCTTTAACTCCTTCCTGGGTCACTCCAAACCAGAACTTAAATCCCAGAAGGTGTAAGCTCTCACTCTCACTCCAAGCTTTTCAGAAACATTTAATAGGCAGAACTGTATGCTCCAGGAGCAAAAACTGACTCCACATTTCTTATGCGTATTTCTAAGTCAGGTATGTACATACAGAACATAAAAGAAGTGATTTCTAAGTGAGTCTTTTTGAGAATGTTGTCTTCCTGCTGTGATATTCTTTATGCTATGAGATTTTTGAATCTTTGTTTCATTCCATTATAATTCCCCATATCTTCCACAGGTTCTGTGCTGAGGACAGAATGCTGCAACTTTATTTATGATTTATCAGTAGACCTAAAGTAATTAATAGTATTCATGCTTCTTCCATCAGGATGATGCTAGATAACATGATAAAGCAGAACTTTTTAGGCTAAGTGAGGACAAATTACCTTCATTCTCTTAAGCCCATGAAAATTGCAGTGCCCATGGCTTAGCTGCCACAACATACTGTTAAATCACAGTAATCTCTTGATTTGAGCCATTAATTCAGCAGCTGAACTGGAAGCTGTTTTAGGGATTGGCTCCTGAGATCAGAAGTTGCATTTTAAAACATTAACCCAAGCCAGCATCTAAACGTGCAGTACAGGAATATAATCATTCCACAGTCTGCATTAACCTCACCTTGAATAAACTCCCTTATTTTCTTTTCTTTGCTCTCAAGCAGTAACCTCACACACACTGTGGTGAAGTATCTGTTGGCCACCTCCTTGTCTCGCAGGACTCTTTGCAGCAGCCTCTCCAAGTGTGCCTGTGTGGTCTGCAGGCCTTGGCGACATCGAGTTAAGTAAGCGATATATGGAGCTCTTTTCCTAAAACAAAGGGTGTTCTACATTAGACTTCCAATAAAGACAGAGGCTAATAGCTTTATAAACTGTTCAGCTGTAGTGCAAGAGGAATTCTCAACCTGTTGATTTTAAAACAAAGGTGAAGTTCTGTCTTATACAGATTTCTCTGGCTGAATTCACTGCCCTTGCAGCACTCTGGAATGCAAAACTAAAGCAAAGTCAAGCAGCATCTCTTGTGTGTTAGAGCTGAACACTACCCACAAAGTGATTTAACCTGAGTTTATTACTACCTGGACTGACTTGAGGTCAAACTTTAAGTCATTTGCAGGAGGTGAGACAATTCCATACCTCTGTGGGGGAGCAGAGATGTAATAACCTGATTTGGTTAAGTACAATTTAAATTAAAAGGGATCTTCCCAAACTCTTAGTGAATAAATATACCTGTTTGGAAAGCCATTCATAGCAAGATAGTGAACAAAGTACCTATAGTCCTCTGCAATAGAGGCCAGCAGCTTCCTACAGGTCCTGTTATCAAAGCGGCTCACACATCGCATCGTCTCTTGCAGCTGGGCCATCAGGTTCTTGTCTTGCAGGTTAATAGCTTCAGCTAGCTGAACTTTCAAGAAGCACACGATTTCGTTATCTAATAAAGGACAAAGAGAAATTATTAAGGAAAAGAAATGTAGGCATGATGAGAATAATACTGGGTTTGGATATGGGAAACATGTTACAGTTCAAACCAGAACTGTGCATCGAGCAGCAGATGTTATTTAAAGGAGAATTTAATGGCTCTTTCTGAATTTTCCAGATTATCAAGGGGTAAGTTTGCACATCACCACCTTATTTAGTATTTAGAACCATTCTGAAACATGAAGACAACCAGATAAGGCGACAAATTCCCCTGTCTGCAAATAAACTCTGAATGGAGGGATGCAAACACAAGACATACACACCAAGTCAATGTAAAGGCTCAGTAAAATCATTCAACTTACTCTATTAGCACTGTAGCACAATTCCCAACAGTACCTGTACTTTGGGAGTCTGTTCTACAGCTCAGCCTCTACTTGCACTCTGAGATACTTCATTACAAAAACGTTTGACCAGACTAAGTTGGCAGGTTTGCTTATGGAGTAAGAAAGAAAGCATTCTGAGGGGCAACAGGCAGCCTATGCCCTCTACATCTATGCCAAGCAGAAGCAAACAGTGCAGGCCAAGTGCCATTGGATGGGGGAAGAAGCGACACATACAATACAGAGCATCTGTTCAGATAAGGAACATTTACCTTCAGGGTCTGTGTGATCTGGTAGACCATTCCTTGTTGAATGTGTCAACATGGGGAAGGCAACAGAATCTGCTGAACAAAGAGCCAATCTCAGTTTCTTCTTTGCATCCCTTAAAGAGGAAAAATATTCTCTTAACAAAGCTGCTGCAGGGTCTGCTTCAATAAGCCATCTTGTCTTTTTCTTTAAGTACTGCCTAAAAGTTCTTTAGCATAACTGTAACAGACCAGTGGTGTAAAGGCTAGAAATACAGTTCTGTTGATAGAGCAGTTTCAAAGGAGTTTTCCTACACACTGAACTGCTCTGTCCTCTCAAGTTACCATATTCCACTTCACCAGCAGAAATATGACAGTTTGAGATGCTTCCAACTAAAAGCATGGCAAAGTTTACAATGGATCCATATGAAGATCTCTGTGGGAACCAATCACACAGCTTCAGCTTTTAATTCTACTCTGAAGGTTAAGATTAAACCTACAAATGTCTTTACCTGTAGGAGAAAGCAGAACTTTGTGGCTGTGCTACTTGACTTGCAGAGTCAGGGAGATCATCTGCAGACATGTTTTGCAGAGCCTCATCACGTGGGGAGTCGTGCATGCTCTCACCATCCCCAAGGGCCTCTTTGGAAAGAAAGAAAAAACCCAGCATTGCACTTTAAGAAAGGAGTCAGAAGGAGGAACTCAAGTAATGCTCTCTATTTTCTTCTTGTTGTGCTAAGGTTGAGGGGGAGGGAATGGAGACAGCAAATAGAACACCTTGTTCTGAAAGCATGAAAAAAGTATAGTAAAAATATATTTACAAGAAGAAACTGCATCAGTTTTGGAAAACAACATTCAGTATTCATTAAAAAAACCAACAACAACAACAAAAACCCCACACAAAACCCAAAAAACCCCAAACTGGTAAGAGCTATGCTATTAACAACCAAGCACCTCAATGGCAGTAAGAAAGAGCTGTCCTTGGGAACACTGATTTAATTCCCAGTCTCTGAGGGAATGCCTCACAGATTGTTTGACAAAACATTCCTGGCTTGTAGTTCACATTGTTCAGCTGTTAGTACTAACATTTGTCAAGAATACTCAAGTGTTTTTATCTTTAAGGAGGAGAAAATATGTTGCTGATGATTACAAAAGGCAGGTTCTTACCTGCACCATCATAGTTTACTATGGCTCCTTCACTGGGACTGCTTCTCTTAATTGCATTCCTGTACTTGTCCAGAATGTCCTCTGCAGCTTGTGCCTGTGCACTAAGCCTGGGGCTGGGATCATCTGAAAAGACCATTAAAGCCAACAGGAGTTAAACTGGTATTGCAGCAGTACAGAAGGTAGACCTACACGTTTGGACTCTGGTTTTAGCCACACCCAAAGAGCTGCTTGGGCTCCATGTAGCCACAATTCAAATATATTGATAAAATCTGAAGCAAAAGCAGCAGGGAAAAAGAGATACAATAAAAGTGAGCAAATGAAGATGGATCCTTAATGTAATTATACTGGGTACACAAGTGGCTCTTGAATATTTGAAGACTTCTAGAAATGATTAGGCAAATAGAAAACTAAACACAGGTTCAAATCCTATTTAATTTAGCACTTAAGTAATTACTATAGGAACGTGTCTGCAGCTATTCCTACAGCTCAGCTCCAACAGGGGCATGAGCTTCATAATGAGGGGGAAAAAATACAGAAAAAAAAGTGGAGTCAAGAACCCAGAAGCACACATATTGACAGAGGAGTGGCAATTTACAAACAGCCTTCAAGGCAACAAGGCTTCATCCTTTTTCCTATTCAGAAAGCCAGTTGTGAACATTAGCTACAAAAGCATAATCCTTCCTGGGCACTCTGGAACTCTATGGGGCATGTCAGGAGAGAAAATGACTGTGATGGTATTGTTCACATACCTTGAAGTGTTGAGTATCTGTCGGGCACCATGTCATCTTTGTCCTTTTCTTGTTTATCTTTCTTTCTAAATGGAATAGGAGCTGAAAATGCAAGGTACCTCATCAGACTATTCTGAGATAATGGCCAGGCTGAAGAAGCTTTAAGTAAGTGGCTAATGAAGTTTGTCAAATAAATGTGGAGCAGAATCGTACTGTTATCATGCAGTAAGCTCTGCCTTTAACGTGCTACCATGAGACAGGCAGAACAGTTCTGCCTTCCAGCTACAGGACATTCTAGGCAATCATGAGCCAAGGGAGTCAGGTACCTTCCCTTTTTTTAGTATTTGTTTACATTTTAGCCAACAGTCCTAACTCAAATATTGGTTCTACAGACATGAAACTCCTGTGGCAGCACGTTCCTACTAGTAAGTTCAGGGAGAAGATGCAAAGACAGCACGTTGTGAAATAGAAAAGCAAACAAAGTAGTATTAAAAATACTGTAACATTATCTGAAGTCACATATAGCTGCAAGGATTGCATTGGTTCTTTTCTACCTGAAAGCCTATTTTAAAAAAGGCAGGGGTATCCTAATGCTGCAGACATCATCCCATCCCTAGCTGTCATTATTCACAGTGTGAAAGCCAAATATTATCTTGAATAAGCTTTACTTTGTAAGTAGCCAAAGTCTAATTTCCTCTCATGCCATGTTACAAGAGATACCCTAAGTGAGCAGTACTCCTCACCCTGCAGCCCTAGAGAACTAAGACAAGGTCTCAGTGAAGCTGCAATAAATTAATACCAAACAATTCCGAAGTGATTTGCCTCACATGAGGATTCCAAGGTTACCAAATGGTAAAGATAACACAATGCCTCACCAAATTCCTTTTGGCTTACACACCTCTTTATAGGCAATGCATACTGTGTATTTCAGTAACTCTCTGTACTGCAACACTTGCAGTTTTATAAACAAGACTGCTTTATTTCTCAAAATTAAAGAGGAGAGTCAAAACAAATCAACCTCAGTCTGCTCAGCTTTTCAAAGTGAAACTGTGAATCCATTCTGTAAAAAAGTAACTAAAGGGTATAATAAAGTCTCCAAGCACTAAAAGACCAGGCCCTACCTTTGGGCATGGCAGAGACAAAGCGCTTCCTCCACCAGGGCTTGTTTCTGTCAGACTTCTCATCATCGCTGTCCTTCCGTTCGTCCATCTGCAGAAAGGCACAGGCTACCTTTGAGCATTCACCAGGTCAAGGGTAAACACAAACATTTCTCCTCAACGTCAGGTTGCGCTACCTGAGCCACAAACCCAGAACTAGAGCAGAGCACAGAGAGCAGGAGCAGATGAAGTCAGAAAGAGCCCTCCTGATGAGGGCAGCCTGTGCATGCAAAACCAGAGGCTTACTTCATTTGTGAAAGAAAATTACTTTTCATAATGCTGCAGCATTTTAAATCTAAGCATTACAACAAACCTACTTCTGAAGTCTCCCCAAATCAGGTAAAGCTCATGCAGTAAATGTAGGAGAAGCCAGATTCATTTAAGCCACTCTGAACATCTGTAGCTTTAGCTTGCACAGCGTTCCTGGCTGACTTCTAAAAGGTAACAGAAGTGCTCTGTAAACCCTTGGCTAAGCACATTTAATAGCAGCGTTCTGCCATTAGATGCCTAATTACAGTGGGCATCCTAGAAATGAATAAAATGATAAATAGAAGCCTTACCTCTCCCCTGGAAGAGTCTTTGCTGGGAGATGAAGATGAGGACTGAGAGGCAGCCATCAGAGCCGCTGCCCCGGCGCTGGAGCCCGGCATAGGGAGTTCCCTCTCCTCATTGCCAGGACGCCTGTTCCACCCAGGGTCGCTCATGGGTCTCCGCACTGAGGACACGATGTCTGAGCTCCTGCTGCGCACCAGCCTCTCCGGGTAGGAGTGTCTCTGCTTGAAGGCTTCCAGGTCGGTTGGGATCAAAGCGTGAGACCCGAAGTTCGGGAGTCGGGCCTCATTACCTCCCATGGCTCCTTCCAGGATGGGGGGATCGGGTGGGGGATGAGAGGGTCTTGCATAGTGTACTTTAGGCCGTACTACAGCCGATACACCTGCAGTCACAAGCATAAAAGAAACCACACACACACTTCAAGATTCTTCCCAATTAGCTGGTGCTAACAGAGCACTGAAAATGCCTGTTTGTTTTTTCTTAAAAGCTTATTCTTTACAACTCACCCTCATTTGATGACAGGGGGTCAAACAATGCAAGCAAAGAATCTGTCTGAGAAGGAGGAGACGTCAACTGGCTGGGTCCTGAAATACACAGGGAGGGGAAAAGTTAGCACTGTGCCAACAATATAAGGGGCACTGGAAAAACAGCCCTCAGCAACAAAAGTTTACAAAAATTATACTGCAAAATACTTTAAAAGTCTTTTTGTGGAAAGTTCTTATGTGGAAAGATCCTGCAGTAACAGCTGACTGAAATGATCAAAAGAAGGGCATCACGTAAGAGGGGAAATCTTGAGAGACAGACCTATTTCAAAATGCAAGAGGACAGTCAATGTGATCAAACCAAATTCAGGACAGGTGATTGTAGATCTAGTACTAAAAAGTACTGGAGTCTCTTTGTCAAACAAATACAGTACTAGCAATAAGCACAGTGTTAAGCTTAGCCACCAGAACTTTGAAACTGGAAAAAACTGTAAAATTTAAGGATTCTACAAATGCAATTTGTAAGACTTCAGTTATCAGAGACATTAATTCTCATTTACAGGTAAGTAACTTACCATGGGCTGTTTCATCCATGTCAGGACTTGTCACAGAATCTTTTCCCCCAAAGTCAGAGCTACATTCAGACCTGAGATCCTCAATCTTATTGGGAATATCTTCAGATGTGGCACTAATACCTTACACATAACAAAAGAAGCATCTGTAATAGTCTTTCAGAGAAAAAGGAGGCAAAATCCTGAAACATGTTTGATGAACACTGCACCAATCAAGTCCTGAATCTCAGTAGCACCTAGAGACATCATGATTCTCTATACTATGAAAATAACATTTGATTTCTGCTTTACATCTCCAACTGTTTTAACACAGCCATGGCTACACGTTGACAATGGCCATTAGAAAAGGCACTTAAATATCTGGCAGAAAATGAACTGATATATGCATTTTACTTCAATTAAAAAGTTGTTATAATAGAACTAAATGCAGGAAAGTTTGGAGTTTCTTCCAAATCAGTACTCCATTGCTAGCCACTGTTACTCTAGCAGAGGAGTATTTGCCTTTCTGCTGCCTGTTTATTCCTTCTATACAATGAGCCAGGAATTACTGCTTTGAAAATGCCAGAATGAGTGCAGAAAGATGCTTTGTGAGTGAAATGATGTAAAACTACCTTGTAATTAAAACAAGCAGAGCAAAGCAGCTGCTGATCATGTTCTAAGAGAGCAGTGTGTTTCCAGGGACAATCAGACACACCTGATACGACGCTGAGCCCCGGCGTGCTGGGCCGGGAACTGACCTCCCTTACATCTGTGTCATCAGATGTGCTCCCCAGCCCTGAGCAGCTTTCCAGTTCTTGTAGTCTTTCCTCCTGTTTTAGGTCTGGGGCCTCTACAAAATGGAGACAATGGAGAAGAGAGAGAAAAGTATCATTATTCAAACCATGCTCCCTTAATATTCATATACAGAAAGATGAGGGGGGATGTTGCTGATTTAGTACATTAAGTTCTAAGCTAACTCAACCACTTCAGCAAGAGTTTTCTCCCCATCCAGAAGGCCAGACTCTGCATAGATAGCGACGTCTATCTGCAATGGTGTTCTAAAAGCATTTTACTGGTTTAAGTATTGTATTGTATAGTATACAGTTGAATCTTCACTAAGCTAAGTAAAACATGATCCCAGACAGCCCCACTTAACATCCCAGGGAAGGAAAGCAAACAGAAGTTTGTTTTGCAATCCCTTCTCTCCCTTTTTGGCCCTTAAGAAATTCTTAAGTAAGTCTCTCTCAAAGCTTTTCACCTTCTCTCAGTTTGTCCTTTTAATACTGGAAGTATTCACAAACACTCCCTTAACCCTAGGACAGTAATTTCTGAGAGAGACATGTTGCTTTGCATTAGGTGCCTCTGGAAGAGTCTTAATTCATACTAAAGGAATAATGGAAACCCGCAGGGCTCTGACCTGAATCACTTGGTAACACTTCCACACTCCACGCCTCACTCGTGGTTTCTGATATGGTTGAACCTGTGCAGGGATCAAGCAACACGGATCCTGAACCTGGTAAACACAGCAAGCTGCCTAGCATGTTCTCTGCAGCTGCACCTGCAAAAGTAAAGCCGAAGCATACAGCTCGAGACAGGCTTCCTGACCACAGCTCCAACAGAGAAAGGTGAGAACACCTTTTAGGTGTCCTTGGTAAAGTCATCAAGAAAGACAAGGTTCATAAGATAGAAACAAGCAACCAAACGTGATACAGGGCATGCACACAAACCCTTCTGACAGCAAAGCTCCAGTTTAATGGTAGAACACACACCTATTTAGAAAGAGAGGAGGAGGGCAGCTCTGCAGCCTCTCTAGAGCAAGCATGAAGCGCTGTAACGTACCAGCTGTACCACTGAGTTACCTGCTATTTCTTGCAAACGATCTTCATCGATATTTGGATCAAAGTCACTGCCCAAGACATCTGTGCTCCAGGTCTCGCTCACAGTTTCTGATATGTCTCTGTCATCAGTCAATCCCATCATGTCCCGGATTTCAAACTTGCGGAGCTTGTCATCGAGGTTGTCCTGAGTCGTGGCTATGGAAAAGAAAAAAAGTCCTCTTTGAAAAGGTTTCTCTGATTACTTCTGATTGAAAATAGGGAAAAACCCCAAAGCAAACCACCTGCTAAGCCTGTCAGGGAACTGTAGTAGCACACTATCAAGAAACTGATACAATTCCTGTAAGAGGAACTTAGCACAGAGGAGTTGAGAACTCTGGAGTTCACTCAAGTCCAAATCGCCTGCTCAAAACAGGGTCAGTTACAGCAGGTTGCTCATCATCATGTCAATATTCATGTTCAAGTATCTCCAAGGTTGAGTCAGCACAACCTCTTGGGACACCCTCTTCCAGCACAGGACAGCTATGTGTTGAACAGGAAGCTGTGCAGATGCTTTAAGACTGTTCCAGTCCAGATCACCCTATTCCTTGAAGGGAAACCTTGGTGTCAAGCAAAACTTTGCAAGCAGCTTCTTAGAAAGGATTCAAGCCTTCAAAATCCCAGGCACTTTTCTTTTTACTAGCAATGGACTACAAGAAATATTTCTAGGGGGAAGAAAAACCCAACCCATAAATGAATGCAAGAGTGATTGCACAGGGAAGACTTTTTATATATTTTTTTTTTCCTGAACTAGTCAATTTTTCAACAGAATTTTGGCTTTACCACCTACAGCACCTCAGGAACCTGCACTGGAGAATGTGCACCTGCCTTGTTCGTGCTCTAAGAGCTGCAGAGCTTCCACACCATTGCTCCCCGAGGGGCCGGCGCCCAGCTCTGACACAGACTCCCCTTCCAGATCCAGGGATGACACAGAGTTGGAGCGGTTTGATGGACCTGGGAAAAGAGATTTTCCTGTAAATCTGGTCTGAGTAGCAGAGCATAAATACCCAGCATTAACAATCCAGGCCATGATTAGCTAGAAAGATGAAAAGAAATGAAGTAGCAGTTACAGGAGGAAACACTGAACTGATGAACTAAATGTACACTGGCTCTGCTCTCACTCCCTATTCGACAGACACTCAACCCACACTGTGATTCGTACTTCCCATGTTTGAAGTGCCATATTAATTATAATAATCTATAAATTAATCTATAAATGGTTGGAATCTCACCATTACTGCACTTTACTGCAACTAGAAAGTCAATAAAGTCTTTGCCTTTATTCTTGTCTATGAATTTGGTTTTTTAAGGACAGAGCAAGCAAAAGCTAGCTGTAGTTTATAGAAAATACCAGATGCTGTGTGATCTGTACAAATACCTTCAGTATCACAGAGAAACCTGTGCTTTGTTGTGCCTGTGGTTCATATAAAGTAACTGTCCAGAGACCAGAAGGTATTCTGAGATATGCAATAGTTCATTAAAACATAATGAAAAGTAAATCTGAGAAGTCTAAGTTTAGATCTAAGTAAGATTAGCTTAATAATTAGTACTGCACTTAAGTTCTGATTTTTTTAAAAAAATAAAAATCCCTGTTTTCTCCTTCTAAATACACTTGGGTTTTTTTCTCCCTAGTTCTCATACTTGGTTATGCCTTTGGAGGTCAAAATTTAGCTCCTGACTTTCTTCTTTAAATGGCAAAAAGTGAAGACAGACTCTGGAGGTAAAACAGAGGAGTCTTCAAAATGGCAAAGAGGACATGCTGTCTGAAACAAAAGTTCCTGTTATAATTAAGGAGGGGGGGAACCAAACAAAAGGGACAAAACTTCTTCAAGACTTAAGCAGCCCTTCACCTTCAGATATTCCTTCCAGATTATCACTGCAGAGGGAAAAGCGCAAGGTTTTATCAGGTTTACCATGGAGTTTGTTTTCATCAACAGGGACATCTCCTTGTCCACCATCTGCAAGCTGCATATTTAAGACCTGGAGAGTGGGAGGAAGAAACAAGACTTCCTTAAAATAGTGACTCTTTCAGATAATTAAGCAGTAAACAAAACAGTGCACACTTTTTTGCATTCTCCTCCCCAGATGTTAATGCACAACCAGCTCCCTTAACATTCCCTTTGAAAGAAGACTGCTATCTCCAAAGTCAGAGCCTGGAGAAGATGTGAGGTAACCAAGGTGTGAACATAAGGCAGGTCCTGAGAATAATGGAGCCACCAGCTCCCTTATCAGCCCAGCAGACTAATGTAATATGGCAACTGATTGTTCTGAGGCTGCAACAGGAGATAATCTCCACTATCAGGCATGGCAGCAAAGATGAAAGCAGAAGCTGTGCCACAGCTGGTGTGGGAAAGGCTGTAAAACCAGCCTTACAACACGCCTGAAGGCATCACAGGACCACAGACCCACCCTCACAAGCAGCTGGGCCTGTGCATTTCAGGTGTGAGCTGCCAGAAACGTTGGGATCAGTGTTCCAGTTCTGTCATTCACCTGTGGCACTGGATCCAAAGGACAGAGCACGTAGAGAGATAATTGAATCAGTTTCTTCAGGCTCAGAAACAACAGCCCAAGCTGGCTCCTAAACATATTAGGTAACAAAGGCTCTTCATAAATGTGCCTGCTTCACTTTCCCTGTGTTAATGTACTGCTTTCCACACCTTGCAGACAGATTGAGGGGGGAAAAAAGTCTAACAAAGAGAAACTTGAAAGCTACAACCCCAAAGATCAGTAGGATTAAGTGAGGATTTTAGTTCCCATTCTGGATGTAGTACTCGAACTTACTGCCACAACTTAATTGTTCTGCTGGGAGAGAGCACAGAGGCTGCACTTTTCACATACCTCATTTTCTGACATCATTCCAGGAGTAATCTGTGGCCCTGTTCCCAAAGAAATCACCAGCACTTCTTCTGGGTGAACTTCTGGGATGGTCTCCTGGGAGGATCCCTCGTGATCTCCGTGCTGATCCATTAGAATATTGGATCTACTTCTGCTACGAGTTGCTACGAAAATATTTTGAATTAATCAACATTGGAAAGCTTTTCCTTGTTTAAATATGCAATGCAATGGAAATACAGACTGGCAATGTTTTGAATTAATAATGCACATACTAAATAAGCTTACAAAATGAAAAGTCATCTTAGCCTTGGAGAGGTGGAACTAGTGTTTGCATTTCAGTGCTGAGCTGTGAAAAAGCAAACTTTCAACAGAAAAGATTTAGAGAAACTAGGAAGACTGCATGTCCTGTTTGCCTGCACAAATACAGTGTATTCTAATCACAGACAGACTCTTAATAAATTAATTGAGAAAATGAAGAAGCTTGTTAACAATAAAATAATGTCTAGGTTCCAGTGGTTTATAATTCTGTTTAATTAGACTTCTTTTTTTCCTCCTAAAAAGCAGGAAAATCTTATTCTAACAGGTGTCTCAAACCCAGACACACATTTCAACATGAGGTGGTTTACTCTGATTATTCTGTGACTCGTTATGAGCCTTTTCAAGTAGCCTCATATCCCCACATTTGGCATTGGGGAAGGAAAAACGCCCACAGGGAATTAGGATTGCTAAGTATGGCAGCATGACACCAGGTATTGCTTTATTTGATCCAGGGAAGACAAGGCAAGTGCACAGAAGTCACAGCCAAACTCTGCTTATCACACAAAGGCCAGCAAGGTGTTTTAAAATCCACATGTACGTATGAAATGAGTTTTATGTAGAAATCAAGAGATCTGAAGAAGCAAGTGATGCCAAAGTAAAGCAAAGGCATGCGTCAGGCATGTGTTACACAGTGCACAGAGGAGAATGGAAAGAGGGCATTACCCACCAAAAGGGGTTACAAGAGTTATATGAGCTGAAAGATTGGTGGCAGAGGTGTCCCAGGCAGTAATGGCTGCCAATTGCTGTCCTGGATTTCGAGAGCATTAAAATGAAACAAAAGACATAAAAACTTTGAGCCATAATATTTTATACCAGAGAATAAATGCTGTTATGCCCCTATTTTATAAGCTAAGACCAGAACCATTCAGAATGGGGTTTTTTGTTACCTATTGGGCTCTACATATGTTCATCCTGTTACACACTAACAGCACATCTCTCATACACAAATATCCTGTGTGGTCATCTTCCTCTAAATATACCCTGAAGAAGAGTACCACACTTCCTATTTCAAGAGAAAATATTGAAATGGAAAAGTTCCATGACCCAGAAATCCTATTCAAAAAGAGGACAAAACCCCAACAAACAGAGAATGGTATTAAAATAGCCTAACAATTCGAATGACACCGGGCAGGTAACAGAGAAGGAACAAAGAGTCTCTTCTCAGCATATACTCCAGAAGTTCTGCTTCTTCATTCTTCTCCAGATTTGCTCTCTTCTCAGACACAAAAATTTTAAACTTATTTTATCCCACTAATTAAATGCCATCACTTCTGTCTTACCATTTTAATAGGCAATCTTCCCTCCCAGATCTGCTTCCCATCTTCAAACTTCCCCTCCACTGCCATTGCCCCAGCACACTGCCAACCTCTGCAGCCATCTGCCCAGGTTAATCCAGGGATGAAGGACACCACATTTGCATCAGAAAGTAAGGAAACCACCCAGCTTTTGATGCAAAATTCTTCACCATCCACACAGAAAAAAGCAGTACTGAAGGTGTAGTCAAAGAGTAACCTGAGGAGGTGACTGAAAAGGTGGCACAGCAGATATACCAGGGTGTGAGGAATCACACACCAAGCCAGCTTCCTCTCCTTACCTATTGGCAGTCGATTCTTTTTGTTAGCTGGAGTAGTTGCAGGAGAAAGTTGTGGGGTGTTATATGGAGTCATTTCAAGGCTGCTGCTTTTCCCTGGTTTGTTCTGGGGTAAGTTTGCCAGCAAATTTTCCAAAGCCATCCGATCTTCCTTGAGCTGATCGCTCGACATCACGTTCCGCATGAAGCCAACCTACAGTGCAGAATTCCAGAGTCAATGACCAGCCTTGTTTATCCCATCTGTAAGCACAGGGGAGCAAGTTTATACTGCTTCTTTTTAAGGAGAATTAAAGGTATTACCAGAGTCGTTAGCTGGCTGTACGTCATGTAAACCACTGTCCTGCTCAGCCCCTCCAGAAGGTTGACGGAAGAGAGTGGAGGTGTTTCCACTGCACGCCCATCGATAACTACATCCAGGAAAGCAGCCACACAGCTCTGCAAAAAGAAGAAACAGTTTTAACATCAGAGGCAACTTACTAGAGGTTGGAAAGAACACAAGTTGTGACAAGAGTTAAGTAGTTGACATAATAATGTAAGTTTTGCTTCCTACTTTAAAAGTCCTGGGGTAAAATACCACATATCATGAAAGTCACCAAAGAGCAAGCAAGGAAAGCACACAGATAGTTCCAGTGTTTCCTTCATTCCTTTTCTGCATTCAGAAACGTTGTCTCCTTACAATTTCTTTTTTAAAAAAATAAAATCACACTCTCTTATGGCAATTAAACTGGCCTTTCCTGAAGAATCTGCTGGGCATAGACTAAAAGTGAAACAAGGAAGCGACTCACAGTATCACTTTCTAAGCTGACTGAAAGGTACTTGTATCATAAATGTGTAACTTTGTGTGACTGTGTAACAAGGATAATTAGCAAACACTTGGAAGTCACACCAAGGTAGTCAACATTGTTTTAAACACACGACAATACATCAAAGATCATTACTCTCACTGTTCCCCTGATGAAGCTCATTTCAGCACTGTTATAGATGATTCATATTAACAAAGGAAAAGATGAACACAAAAAAAAGCAAAACTATGCAAAAAAGGAACAGAAGTTTCCTGAACCAACAAAGTTAACTTGGTTTTAAACCAGGTTTCATACAAACATCTTCTTCAGATCAAAGTGTTTTCTTTAGATTCAGAAGAAAAAACACAGGTTCAACATTTCAGTTTAAAACATAACTTGCTTTTATTTCTTTTTTGTGTTTTCTTTTAAGAAGTATTATGTTGGTGTAGAAGCAAGAATCCCTGACCTTAATTCTAGTACTCAAGATTTGGCTCCCAGCTTTGCATGAGATTTAATCTGTTTTTCAGTACATGTAACTCACAAGTTAAACACTTAGTAAGTCCTTTGAGCTGTCTGGAAAAGAGACTGCAGAAGGGTGAAGGGCACACATGGATCTTGGCTTTTTATAGCCTGGATTCTTACTTTGTCAAATTTAGCAAGGTTGCTCTTCATACGTGGATCCCCTTCTTCTGAGCCTGTCATTGCCAACTGCTGCAGAAGCCTCCCAACCTGGCATGAAAAAGCAGCATGAAGCATGAGCACTTCAAAACGTCATGGTGGAGCTGACTGCAATCATCAGCTAAGACACCTCCTCCATTCTGATTTGTCATTTAATACTCTGAGAAATGCTTCTGATGGAGTGGACAAACTTTTGTGCTTGTTTTCAGGGCAGAAAGAAATGCAACAAGCTTTAGGAAAAAGCAGTGGTTGCATTTAACAAGAAAATCTGTGTGCACACACAGATGCTCTGAGCATCCATATCCCCCCTCCCCTTCCCAGGAACAAAGCATGATTTGTTTTTACAGCACGTCAGAACTGAGAGTTGAATCTAGGTCATCTTAAACCTAGAGCTTTCAAATGGCTGTATGTATTTCACCAAGAGTATGTTGGAGGGGGGGAAAGAAAGAGAGGACTAAGCCTTGTTTCAGAGAAGCATTTCTTACTAACCTCCAACGGCCAAACAACTCTCAATTCTCAAGAGCTGCCAACAGCAAGCTCTGCTACAAGGCGCAGTGACACAGGAGGGGACTGCTAATGTATCTTAGAAAAACACTGGCCAGGCCCTGTCAGAAACAGCCTGGGTAAGACTCCCCAGAATCATCACACTGTGCACATCACTCCCTGCCCAGGTCAGGGACAACAGCCAAGAGCAGGTTTTGTTTACTTGGGTGGGGAATATCCTCAGTCAGACAAGTGTTGCCAAACACCTTCAGACTACACCTCTACATTCCACCCCTGAACTCTCCCAACGTGCAGAGAGACAAGCATCTGTCATGGATGGTGGGGATACTCTCAGGCCCAATGCAGCAGCAGTGAGCGGTTCCACAGGAACACCAGGTGTTATCCCCACACAGGAAGGGCTTTGCAGCAACATGTCTCATTATTAATGTCACTTTCACTCTTTAGCTCCCACGCCTTACCATAGCTTTTATAAAGCACATTTGCAACTCTTCTAAGAGACAAAGGAATACACTTGATCAATTTGTTTGTCAGTATTTTAAGGAAACAGATAAACTTTTGAGCAGGACTTTCCAGCATCAATTAACACAAACATTCTCTTAGCAATTGCCTTACAGGCAGGAGGGACAGTACCTTTACTAGCTAACATCAGTTCTAGTAGGAAAAGAAGGCCAAGAACATTTCTCATACTTTTCTTTTAGGTATTACTTTAAAGTGAATCATACCTGCATCAGATTAAATCGTGCCACCTCATTTATAGGAGCATCAGAAATGATCCCATACTGCTCTGGGTTAACAATTGCTGGACAGATGAAACAGGCTAGGAGGAGATCTGTACACATTGCTCTGACCTCCCCGACCTCCAGCCTGTCCACACACGAGAGCGTTTTGTACATTTGTGACACAATCCATCTCAAGCTGTGGGGAAAACAGTAAGTGTTCTGTTTGAGATAGCCAATGAATTTGTTCACCAAGGTCACCAGCTTGGCCTCATTGGAGTCAACCATCTCTTGGACTCTCTGCTTGAACTTTTCTGTGCCTTTCTCCCCGAACAGCTTTTCCTGTTGCACTGGAGAGAATCTCTCAGTTAACTTGTTGGGATCGGTCTCCAGGTGGTCTTCATCTTCAACCAGAAGCTGCATGATTGGCTCATGTAACGTTGCAGTGAGGAAAAGTTTTGCAGAAAAGAGCCCTTCAGAGAACAGCTTGAACAAGATGCTGAAGGCGCAGGTGCCTCGCCTCAGGAGCCGCCGGGGGTTGTCACTCTCCTTGAGTTCAAATTCAATCAAGTACCGGAGGACCTGGAGGAGGTAACTCTCATCCTCCTGCATGATGCAGTTGCCATAAATGGAGGTAAAGACTGTGTGAATGACACTCTGAGTGTTGTCCTGGTTGAGCTTCTCTCCAGCAACCAGGCAGGATGCAATAAGCCTAGGGTTCTCTCTCAGTCTGTTCAGGAATTCTCCGTAAGCAGTCTCCTGAAATCCCAACTGCTTATAGCCATCCACAAACTGTGTGTCCTCCAAGATCTTGGCATGCTGGCAACACTCAGCAGGAGAAGCTTCAGCACTGTAAAGAGAAACATTGACAGCGTTAAAGTAACTCCTAAGCAAACAAACTCTGTAGAAGATGCCACGTGGCTGATCTACGATCAAGACTACTGCCAAGGAAAAGTGTCTCCACACAGATACTACAAATGACTAGCAAAATCAGGAATAAGGAGAGTTTGTTCCCATAAATTATGAATAGAATTTTTTTTAAAAACCCTACTTGTTAAAAAAAAGTCACTTAAACTGCCACAAGCAAGTTCCAGGTGAGTCAGATTTCCCTGGTCTAGGTTTGTTTGAAAACCTTACTATTTTTATCATTAGCACAGCAAAGGACTCCAGACACCAAGTGTGACAAACGTGATGGATTTGCTGCTGTTTGGGAGCTTGTTCTCCCCAGGATCACCTCCCAGCTCACCTCGTTATGATCAGCCTGTCCAGGTTAATCCTTTGCTGCTTGGAGATCCATGCGGTGCGGTACAGCTTCTCAGCTGTCTTCAACACGTCTGCATTGAGCCTCTGGATCAGCTGCTTCTCTGAGTTCACATACAGCCGCTCCTGCTTGAGGTGGTGAGCCAGCGTGTGTATATCCAGCTTCACCATCTTGGGCAGGGTGACAGGGTGCTCACTGGAGGGCAGGAAATGAAACGGGTGATTTCCAATAGTCAGGGAAGGAGCTTGTCAGCCCCAGTGAAGTGAAAAGCAGGTCATAAACCTGCACTTAGTACCAAACGCTGCTGTGACCCCTTCCATGCTAGCACGGAATGTTTCTCTGGAATCCACAGCCCCTGGTTAATGGCTGGGTCACTCTTTCCTCATGTGAGGCTCCCTAATAGCCAGCCTCATTAACCCCTTGTTAAGTCAGCCCATCAGGGACACCTGCATAGCAGCAAATGGTATTTTCAGCTCGTGAACTGAAATTTGTAGCACAGTACAGCAGTACAGAACACCTGCACCACACCTCCAACACGGATGATGGGGCTGTTACTGCAGTTTAGGTGACAGGAGCCCAGGGAGAGGAAGAGCATCCCTGTTTCAATTCGCTGTCTGGTGAACAGGCAACAAGCTTCCTGCACTCTCTGCTGTCTGAAAGCATGCCCACACAGCACAGCACCTGGGTGTCCTTACCTCAGATCATTAAAAACAAGTGGCCTCTCTCACCTATGCACAAGAAGCACCAAACTCTCAATATCAGTCCACTCTGCTAGAAATATTAAATAACAATAATGTTACTAATGTAAAAAAACCCCAAACCAACCCACCCAAATCAAAGAGGATCAACACCCAGATAAGGCAAATGATAAAAATAACTGAGACTCTGCTCAGCAGTAGAATCCATTCAGAAAAAAAAAAATTCCTCAAATATTTAAACTCAGAAGAATATTTCTTTGAGCCACAATCCAAAAATGAGAGAAAAACTGAAACAACCACAGGCTTTCTCAGCACATGGGGGACAAAAAACTTCACAAACCACTGTAGTGCCTCAATGCAACATCAGCTCTAACTTCCTCATCAGAAAACATCTGAGTTACTAGTTAGCAGTTTGATAAACAAAGAATCCCACACCATTCAGAACAAGTTCCAGGAGCTAATCTATCTATCTAAAAAGTAACTCTGCAGAAAAAAGCCCCAAACACCACATCAGTTGCATTAATGCTGAGAGGGGAAGGGGGAGAATCATGCAGATCAGATTATGTTTCCATGGAATTAATGATTAACTGCTTTATGTCTTCATCCCCACCAGAACTAACAGCCACACTAGCTAATTTGGGAAGAAAATGGGTTTGATCCAGATATCATCTGTAACAGCTATCTGTCAGCTATATTGGGAACAGATCTATGTCAGAGCTGTGAAGGGATCTGGTGATGAACCCAGGGAAGCCATGCAGCCTGTAGTGACTCCAGAGGAGCCTTGCTCTGCAAGACTGTTCAGCCCATGCCTGAGAAGCTACAACACCCCATGCACTGCCCTAATGCTCTCTCCTTCCAGTGCTTCAAAGACGTGTGGTTTACTGTTCAGCGTAGCAGGAGATGATGCTCTCTGAAGAATACAGATTAGCTCCCCAATTACACACAGGTTCTACACTTGTTGAGGTTTTTCAGTGTGTAGAGGAAGCCTGGTAACTAGATGCACTGACAATCAACACTGATCCTTATATTTAAGTTCTTCCACATGTAGTTTTAGCATCACAACCAAAACCCTAGTAGAGACAAAGAGAGATGCTTTCACAAGCCTTTATGCATAAAAAAAAATAAATATTAATCTTATTACACCTGATGGTTTAAAAGCCATTCCTAGAAAATACAGATAACTCTGTAACTAAAGCCCTCAAAAATACCAACCAAAGAAACAAGCCCTTAGAAAAACCCCCACCAAAAACCCCAGCAACCCCAACCAGCAGCTACAGCTCGTGCATCAGAAGATGAGATTAAGCAAGCAACTTCAAGGACACAATAATTTAGATGTATTTAACTAGGACAGTCACAGAGAAATGATTAGAAAAAGAAACACTGATGTTACTGCCAAAGTTCTTTTGAGAAACAAAGAACAACTTCTTGCAACACATTTATTTTTAGAGCCTAGAATTCTAGGGCTCACCAAAAAAAAAGAAAAACTTGCTACTGCCTGCAAACAAAGTAGTAAAGAGCTATTAGGCTGTGAGCTACCAACATCAGCCAGGAAAAAGGAGCTGTACACATAAGAATACACGTACAGGAGGTCTGCAGAACCACCTTCTGGCTTGTCAGCCACTTCCCGTTGTAAAGCTGCACTTAAAGAGCTGCTCACAGTTTGTCAGACCTTAACAGGTTTAGCTGACATTCTCCACTGTGAAGTGCCTACCCACAGGCTCCCCTTCTCCAGGCTGAGCCTCAGTCCAGGCGGTTCTCCTGCCTGACAGCGAGTGTTGGGAAGCAGAGGGACCCCCCTGGGGTGCTCCCTGAGCAGCCCGCTGATGCTGCCAGCGTTCCTATGCCTCTGCCTTGCCAAATTTCAAAACAAGCTTCTATTTTTGTGTCACTCACTATAAACACCCTCAGCAGCAGGCGAGGCGATGGGGCAGGTCCAGAGGTGTCTCACAGACTCCACATTCTCTCACTGTGCCACTCAGTGTATTTTATTTCTCTTCCTGACTAGAGCAGAGGTTCCAGCACCAGGGATGCACTCTGACAGCTCTCAGCCTCTGAGGCAAGACTGTTCTTCTCTCTCCCCTGGCCCACAGCAAGAGCAAACTCCAAAAGCCCAGTCAGCAAAAGAGACAGATAAAGGTGACTGGGAAACAATATACTTTTTCTGGCAAGTTATGATTATCAAAAGAGGAGTTAAGACTGCTTGTAATGTTTTCTGCAGCTAAGGACAATAATTAAACACACAGTTAATACTCAGAAAGCAAGTAAGTCTCCTGCCCATTTGGGAGCCCTAAGACACACACCTGCCCAGCAAACAAAGCCAGCAAAACAGTAGAAAATGTCAGAGTGCTGCAAACCAAACACAGTACCATTTCTGTTCCTACCTAAAATTTTTTTTTAAAAGTTTAAGAAGAGACAACATGGGCCTCCAACATCTTCAGGAGCTGGAACTACCACCTAACATAGGACTGATTTGGGCATCACCTCATGACAGCATCGCAGCCCTGGGAGCACCAAGTAACTGTGAGAAATGGCACACAGCTCTGTGTTTTCTTTTTTTCCTGGTAACTAGTTGCCACTGTGAACCTCAGGCCCCAAACAAACCATGACACTACCTGCATCCACACTCCTAAATGCACTGATCCCGTGACTACTTGATAATACCTTATCAATTGGCTGCTACCCATGTCTTTATCTTATCTGTCCCTACTATAGAACACCAGAAATAACAAAAGCAAGAGGAGACCTGATCTGGAACTGAACTGCAGCAGGTTAATAAGTACCACTGCTTTGTCACAAGCTATGAAAATCCACAGGATTTCCCTGTGGATTCACAGGAAGTCAACTGCAAGACAGCAGTTTTTACCCTATGTACAAGAAAAGGAGTCAGCAGCTTCCCTGTCTTTACAATACTCTGTAAAAGTTGAACTAATTTGCTGCTGAAAAGCTCCTCTCTGAAGAGGAATGCCTCACTCACTCCCCTTTACCAGTTTTCACAGAGGAGTTATTCTGAAGCCCCACAAGTACAGCAGGAGTCAGTGCAAACAGCTGTATCTTCTCCTGAAGTTTCTCACAGACATCTGAGATCACCAGAGGCACAGAGAGGGTGGTTCAACGTGCACGGTACTTCACAGGCTTCTGAGGGCTCTGCAGAAAACTGGCAGCATAGTGAAGAAAACCCCAAAAATCAAGTTGAGCAAGATGCATGTGCTGTTACTCTCTTCAGATCCCAATCTTAGTAACACAGCTTGTCTAGAAACGACGGTACCCCTGACACACTGCTCTCCTTCAAACACCTCCTCCCTTTCTGATGGCTATGGAAAGACAACAGTTGTGTTCTGTGACCTTCCCAGGCTACACAGCACGCACTCCCAGCCAGGATTCAGGACAAGAGCTTTAGGAGCAATCAGCCACAGTTCTGTGTTTGGTAACACACCAGAGAAGACAGCGTTAGGGCACAGCAAGAGGCTGGAACTCATTCCAGAAAGCTGTTTGCCAGGTCCCCTTATCAGTCCCTCGTGAGCAAAAAGGTGCCCAAAATGATCCAATTACCTGGTTTATGACAACCTGCACCACACCTGAAATAACAGCTGTCTGTACATGGTAGTATGAGGGAGGCAGTTTAGGAAATACAGATATCAACAGTCTGCTGTGGCTGAAGAAACAACAGGTATCACATAGCTCCTGCTGTGTGCACTTAATTTTTCAATCCTGGCAATTTCACCTTGATAAGAAACACCCTCCAAGTTTTTGTCAGCTATTTCAAGACTGCTTAGGAACCTCCTAAAAGCTGTGACGCAGTAAGAGCTCAGCAAACAATTCAAACAATTTCACTCCAAGATGCTCCACCACATCAACATCAAAGACTGCATGACCTGACAGCATCTAAGATGTTTTGCCCTGCTACCAGCATGACAGAAGTGTGTTCAGAGCCGATGACAATCTCTGCCTTTGATGAACCCAGGACACAGATTGCTTCCTACATTTAACAGTCCTGAAGAACACTGCATTTCATCTTTAGGTACTGAGCTCCCACTTACACAGCACCTGGCTTAGTACTGCAGGGCACAGGAACAAGCAGCATCTCTGCTACTGAGTATTTCTGCAATTCAGTTGACAGAAAAGAGATTAAGCAAAATCGTACATGTTGCTAGTACACCAGAGTCTTCCTCCCCCTCCAGTGCTTTCTGCCCAGGGTTATTTGCTCCTCCTGAGTCTTGCTACGCAAGACCTGGCTTCCAAAGCAAGTTTGGGCAGATCTACAGTAGGCAGGGCAGGGCAAGGCACAACTGAAATCGCTCTGTCTTACTGAAAAATAATTCCACTGCAGGTCTGAAGAGCTCCCATGCTAATCACCCCAGGCTAACAAGCTGTATTTCTTTGGGAGATAGGCTGTTTGCTTATCTAGAGTTGAGCTAAGAAAAATCCCTTTCTCAGTAGGATCCTTCACTGTGGCCTCGGAGTTACCTGCTGAACTCTCAGGTTACAATACCCACCACATCACAACATGCATACAACATGCAAAATGCATTTCAACTTGCTACAGCTCAACACTCTAATCAATAACAAACTCATACCTCAGGTTTGTTTCTACCCAGTGACTACTCTGCAGCTAGCACCGAACATGCTGTCTGTCTACCCAGTGAGACTTATGTGCAAGGAGCACCTCAGTTCTTATGCCCCTAAACTGAACTTATCAGTAACCCACAGGATCCATTGGCTATTAAATTATCTATTGCAGTGTTACTGTGTGGCATAAAACCAACACAAGCAAATAACCACGCACATAAAATCCACTGCAGTTGCTCGTGCTGCTCCAGAGAGGAGTTCCCCTGACGTAAGGAGTCCTACTAACAAACTTCTAGTCAGAAGAAGTGCAGAACTCAAGGCTGCTCACGCTGACAAAAACAACCTGCTCCTGGCCCCTTCTCCGGAGGCCAGCTCCCTTCCTCAGCATGAAACAGCCCATCTGTGGTCCACCAGGAAGGGTAACTGCTATTAAAGACAAGAGGCCTGACAAATCTCATACCAAACCCCTCACGTCTGCAGTACTTTGGAACCCTCCACAGCAGCAGCAGGTCCATTTCCTAAAGCCACCATCCCGCCACTGGGACAGAAGCAGAGTGTTTCATACTCTACATATTTGTAGAACTGTTAGAGAGAGTTCAGAGGAGCCACAAGGATGATTAGAGGGCTGGAGCACCTGCCCTACAAGGAGAGGCTGAGGGAGCTGGGCTTGTTCAGCCTGGAGAAGAGAAGGCTGTGGGGGGACCTCATTGCAGCCTGCCAGTCCCTGAAGGGAGCATACAAACAGGAGGGGAATCAACTTTTTAAAAGGGCAGATAATGGCAGGACAAGGGGGATGGATTAAAGCTAAAGGAAGGAAGGTTTAGATTGGATATTAGGGGGAAGTTTTTTACGGAAAGAGTGGTGAGGTGCTGGAACAGGCTGCCCAGAGAAGTGGTGGATGCCCCATCCCTGGAAGTGTTCAAGGCCAGGTTGGATGGGGCCCTGGGCAACCTTGTGTAGCTCCAGGCCTGAGGTTGGTGTCCCTGCCTGTGGCAGGGGGTTGGAGCTTTATGATCCTAGGGGTCCCTTCCAACCCTTGCCATTCTGTGATTCTATGATTCTATGATACTCCACGTCCTGTCCCTGCCATCCTCCCCCTTCACTATCTTCAAACTGCAGGTTCTACGTGTGAGGCAACGGCATGGTCCACAGAGACAGCCTTCTACCTATCGGTAGGTGTAGCGTGACACGCTGGGTCTGAGCGCTTTATCGTGAGGGCTCTCCCTGCAGAGCACACACACTATCATGACTTGGCAAGAAAAAACAGGCAGATCCTTGCTTGATGGAGCCCTTCAGCGCTACGGGTCTGTTCGTAACAGAAAAGGGAAGTCACGATACCCGCCAAGTTGTGAGTTTTAAAGCCGCTTAGCACAAAAGCCACCGCGGAGGGACGGCAGCGACGCTCGCACCGAGCCGCTCCCGCAGCCACCGGCCGCCCGGTCCCACGCTGGGCGAGCGCAGGGGGGCCCCGGCCGCCCAGCACCCCGGCTCCTCGCACACCTCAGCACGCCTGGAGAGCTCCCGGCTCCCGACACTAACATGGCAGGCAGGGCTGGCTCTGGCCCGAGGCGGCTGGCAGGGAAAGGAAGGCAGAGATCAAACACTCGAAGAAACCTCGCGGCCAACTTCGGCCGGTCCCGCCGGCGGTGCCGGCCGCCAGCCTGCCCCCCGCGCACGGCGCCGGGCCAGCCCCGCTCCCGCCAGCCCAGTATCGCTGAACGCAGCCTACCTCCCCACGCCTCGGTCCCCCGCAGCGCTGCCCGCGCCTCCCCGCTCCCCTCCCTGAGAAACCAAAGGGCTTTCTCAGGCCCCGGGCCGGCGGGAGGGCTGCGGGGCGGCCTGGCCTCGCCTTCCTCCTGCTCCCGGCCTTCCTCCTCCTCCGAGCGACGCGGGGTGGGGGGCGGGGAAGGAAGCCGAGCGGTACCGCGGAGCGCAGGGGAAGGGAAGGGAGGGGAAGAGGGGTGGTACGAGCGCGTCCCTACCCGTCCAGCGCCCCGGCTCCGCCGCCCCCGCCGCCCGGCTCCCGCTGCGGCCCCGAGCCAGGCGCGGCGCGGCACTGCGCAGGCGGCGGGCGGTAACGGCCACCGCGCTCCTGGGACATGTAGTCCCTCGGCCGGCACCGGGCGGAGCGGGGGGGCAGGCGGCGGCGGATGGCGTCGTACGTGTCGTCCCGGCCCCTCCGCCCCGCTCCGCCCGGCCCCGGCTCCCCTCCGAGCGACACAGCATCGCAGAGAGCAGCGGCTGCCTCATGGCTATCGGCACGCTGCAGGCGCGGCGCGGGTGTTACCTCGCTCCCTCTCTTTCCAGGTTCTCCCAACAGGACGGAGGTGGCTGAGGCGTGACAGGGCCTGTGGCACCAGCGCGGGGTGGGAAACAAGGAGCTGGGACTGATGGGGAGCGTGGTCAGGTCACGGTGCGACTCATCTGCTGGGACAGGGACAGAGACCGAACCTGCAGCTCCCAGTAGGTGCAGTGGCTCCTCCTAACACTCTTCAGCCAAATATTGTGCCAGTAGAAATACTAGGGAAAGCCAAATACCATAACATTCATTTATTGCATGAAAATTTGTCCCAACAGAAGCCCTTTTTTGAGGGAGTGAGATAGCTGGAGACTCAGAGGGACCACTGCAGTCTGTGGGTACTGCACAGCTCACTGGGGAGGGATGCCTGGTCAACATTAACAGACCTCTGGGGCTCTGAATGTCACCCAGCGCTGCAGAACCCCCCCAGGACTGGTGAGTTCCCGTCACTCCGTGAAGGAGGGCACGGTGTGCCTGGCTGATGGTGGGCTCAGTGGGAAGGGGACAGTCCCCTCTGGAGGCACCACACCTGCTTGCTTTTTATGCCACAGCTATCTGCCAAGCTGGCCCCAACAGGCAACTCAATTGCCAAAACGTTACACTTCATATCTCTCACCCCCCCAAACACTGACACAGTTGCTGCCCTGAATTCTCTTCGCTGATAAAAGAGAATGTCTGATGTAACTGAATTTTCAACGTCCAAATAACATTTTAGAAACAACTATGGCAAACTGAAATGGCCTAAGAAAAACATTTCTCAAGCCCAAACACACCAGACACCAGTGAAGTGCTACCACACAGCCAGCTGTCACGCTGTATCCCCAGCAGAGCACCAGCTGCATTTACCACATCACTGAGAACTGCGGAAAAATGAGCCCAGGGCCTAAAGGCATGAAGCTGTGCCCCCACCCCCACCCCTTTTCTGCAGGAGGCTTCCTAAGAAATAAAATGCATTACTGGCAGTTCCTAGACACGTTGCTAACCCAGGAGTTAATTCTCATCTAAAGGACTACGCTCAATCCTTTGTGTGCTAGACATCTCGGGACTTTTTCCAAGAGAAAATCAAATCAATGTGAATGCAATGCAGATGTAATTCAGCTTATAAAACAAAACCCACAAGCAGATATAAAGGATGCGAATTATATTTCAAAATAAGATGAACAGTATCAAGATCAGATACCCAGATGCATATAGAGCAACAAGGAAATCGTGACAATGTCTCACTTCAGAATGCAGAGAAATCCTGGCAAATCCAAGTCGTTTACACTCGGGCAGTGCTGCCTGGTCACAACACTCACTCCTTGTAGCCCTCTTTGTACTGAAGTTACCTGGAATTGTTTGTACCTGTTCTCAGGTACATCTGGAGGTAACAACCACCTTTTAAGTTTTCGTTTTGTGTCCCTCTTCAAACTCCCAAAGCTTCCAATGCTAATTTGGAGTTTTGTAACACTAGCTTCAGCGTGTGACTTTGGGCAGGCAGATAACATATGCATGGGTGACCTGTGGCGGCGTAAGCTAACACAGGGCAGGGGCGCAGCCTGCACACCGCAGGGGTGGCCTGGCCGGACCCTCCTCCCAGCTGCCAGCCCCTCGCCCTCCTGTGCGGTCTCCCACCTCGGGAAGCCACGGCTGATGTAACGCTGCGCAGCAGGTTACCTCTGAGCCAGGACATGGTGACTCAGCACCACGACATCGCGGGTCAGGAGGCGGCCAGCGCCCCCCGAGAGACCCACGGGCCAGCGCCACGCACGGGGCCTGGCCTGGGCCGGGGGCTCCCATCCCGCGGCCCCTCGGGGCCGGTTGCCCACGCAGTCCCCCTGTGCCCAGCGGCTCCGCGGCTGCCGCGGGGGGGGGCGTCCGTCCGGGGGCTGGGGAGGCCCCGCGGGGCCGGGCCCAGCTCCCCGGCAGAGGGACGCGACGGCCCAGCCAAGCCCCGGGCCGGGGCCCTGCCTCGCCGCGCCTCCCTCGCCGGTCCCGCGGGCTCGGGGCGCCTCAGGCCGGGGGACGTCGCAGGTGCGCGGGCCGTCAGGGCCGAACCCCCGCCATGGCGGCTCCTGCCGCCGGCGGGGCCGGTAACCATGGAAACTTCCAGAACGTCCCCCCGTCCCCTGCCCGGGCCTCGCCATGACGGCCGCCCGCAGCCAATGGGCTCCCTCCGCTTGGCTCACGCTTCTCCGCTGATAGGTCCGCGGCACCTTGGGTGAGCCAATGGAGTGGCGGGAGGGGGGCGCGCCCGGTGTGTCAGAGGGACAGCCTGACTCCCGCCAATCAGACAAGGCCAGCTTAGTAAGAGCCAGCCAATGGGGAGGCTCCAGCGAGGGCCCCGCCGCCAATGGCGAGCCTCCACGAAGGAGTAACGGAAGGTATATAAGGGCGGGCGGCGCGGCCTGGCCCCGCAGCAGCCGTTGGGGGCGCGGGGCTGGCGGTGGCGGTAAGAGAAAGGCCGGGCTGGGGCCGCGGGCCCGGGAGGGTGGGGGAGGGGAGGAGCGGGGCGGGGGCGCGCCTGTGCCGCCTCCATTTTGTGACCGGCGGCCTCTCGGCAGGGCGAGCGGGCGGCATGAGGCACCTCTTGTTGTTGGCGCTGCTGCTGGGCGCCGCGCGGGCGGAGGACGAGGAGAAGAAGGAGGATGTGGGCACGGTGGTGGGCATCGACCTGGGCACCACCTACTCCTGGTGAGCGGGGGCGGCCGCGCCTGGCGGGGAGGGAGGAGCGGGGCACGGGGGGGGGGGGGAGGGGGCTGGCTGCGGGTCCCGGGAGAGCGCGGTGGGGGAGGGGTGGGGGGGAAGCGGAATGGGGGGAGGGGGGGGAGTGGAAGGGGGGTGCGGGCGGGGGGTGCGGGCCCCAGCGCCGCCTCACTGCTCCGCCGCTCGCAGCGTGGGCGTCTTCAAGAATGGCCGCGTGGAAATCATCGCCAACGACCAGGGGAACCGCATCACGCCGTCCTACGTGGCGTTCACCCCCGAGGGGGAGCGCTTGATCGGGGATGCCGCCAAGAACCAGCTCACGTCCAACCCCGAGAACACCGTGTTTGATGCCAAGCGGCTCATCGGCCGCACATGGAACGACCCTTCCGTGCAGCAGGACATCAAGTACTTGCCCTTCAAGGTGGGTACGGGGGGAAGGTGGGGCGGGGAGGGGGGCGAGCTACGTGTCTGGTCACAAGAGGCTTCTGAGCCAGGGCTCCCTCCTGAGCAGCCCTCTGCGGTTCCTGTGCCCTCCTGAGGGCTGCAGTGTATGAACAGCGGTTCTGTGTGTCAGCTAGTGCTCAGGTCATCTGTGTTACAGAGGCTTTGCTTAACCTTCAGAGGCAGGGGCAGGCAAACAAGTGGGGATGGTTTTGAGAACTATTGAGTTCACAGACAGTGTGTGGTGTTCTCTCCAGGTTGTTGAGAAGAAAGCCAAGCCCCATATTCAAGTCGATGTTGGAGGAGGACAGACAAAAACATTTGCTCCTGAGGAAATTTCTGCTATGGTGCTGACAAAGATGAAGGAAACTGCAGAGGCTTACTTGGGGAAGAAAGTAAGTTCACAAGTGCTAGTAATCCGAGCAGCACCTTTACAAAATGGAAGATGGGTGGGCTGAATCTCTGAACTAGCTTTGTGATCTGGCCCCTTAGGTGGCCTAGTGGAATGGGGCTGATAACTCGGTTTACACCCTGTGTTTACAGACCTTGGGGCTGTATATCAACGCTGCCATGGCTGCTGGCAAGCTCTGTGCTTGGTTCCATTTCTGTAACAAAGTCATCTCCTCATTCAGGTTACCCATGCTGTCGTTACTGTGCCAGCCTACTTCAACGATGCGCAGCGTCAGGCTACGAAAGATGCTGGTACTATTGCTGGGTTGAATGTGATGAGAATCATTAATGAGCCGTAAGTAGCTGTCCCTGCCCTGGCTGCTGGGGGAGGGGGTGGTAGTCCCAGGTGGCTGAATAGACCCTTGCCTCCCCAGGACGGCAGCTGCCATCGCGTATGGATTGGACAAGAGGGAGGGAGAGAAGAACATCCTGGTGTTTGACCTGGGTGGTGGAACCTTTGATGTCTCCCTGCTCACAATTGACAATGGAGTGTTTGAGGTGGTGGCTACTAATGGTGACACCCACCTGGGTGGAGAAGACTTTGACCAGCGTGTTATGGAACACTTCATCAAACTGTACAAAAAGAAGACTGGGAAAGATGTCAGGAAGGATAACAGAGCTGTGCAGAAGCTCAGACGGGAGGTGGAGAAGGCAAAGAGAGCCTTGTCATCTCAGCACCAGGCTAGGATTGAAATAGAATCCTTCTTTGAGGGAGAGGATTTCTCAGAGACACTCACTCGAGCCAAGTTTGAGGAGCTGAACATGGTAAGTTTAGGAAGGTAAAGTTACACTGGCTCTGCTCTGGGTTGCAGATGGGAATGGGCAGTATTCCATGCTGTGACATTTATAAATAACTTGCTGCTTGCACTGAAAACCAAGCGGCTGCTCCTTGCCAGGGTAGCTGGGGCTGTGTTAATGACAGCTGAGGTCTCATCTAGGCTGTTGGTAAGCCTTGTGGGGTGCATTTCTCCTCAGCAGTGCTCATCCTTCAGACCCAAAGGCTGTATAATTGGGAGATGAGGCATGTGGGAATACAGTCTTACAGTCCTGCCTTGTTTTTTGTCTTCCCAGGACTTGTTCCGCTCCACCATGAAACCTGTTCAGAAAGTTCTGGAAGACTCTGACCTGAAGAAGTCTGATATTGATGAGATTGTTCTTGTTGGTGGCTCCACTCGCATCCCCAAAATACAGCAGCTAGTTAAGGAGTTCTTCAATGGGAAGGAACCTTCTCGTGGTATTAACCCAGACGAGGCTGTAGCCTATGGTGCGGCTGTCCAGGCTGGTGTTCTTTCTGGGGACCAGGATACAGGTGAGGCCACAGTCACTGTGACTGACAGTAGTGCTACTGGTGACTGACAGCCAGCTTGCTACTACTTGGCCCTTGCAGCTCTGGGCCTCTGAGGCCTCAGGGTCCTGTTGCAGCAATGGGGTGATGGTTCCTTCTGCTTGAAGTTGTGACAGTCCCACACCTCATGTGTTACAGGTGACCTGGTGCTGCTGGATGTCTGTCCTCTGACCCTTGGCATTGAGACTGTTGGGGGGGTGATGACCAAACTGATCCCCAGAAACACTGTTGTCCCAACAAAGAAGTCTCAGATCTTCTCCACAGCTTCTGACAACCAGCCAACTGTGACCATCAAGGTGTATGAAGGTGAGTCAACCTGTGGTGCCCATGGGGTGGCTGGAATCTGTAGCACTCTACTTGCTAATGTCCAGTCCCAAAGATTGAGGGCACTTAGCAGATGCTTATGGATGATACACCTCTGTATTGGCCATGGTGTGAGGCTCTGGAGCAGCTCTCCTCAGGCTGCTGGGCCTGCATCAGGACCTGTCACTGCAGTCATCTCCAGATAGGTCCCTTTCTCATGGGTGTGTTTCGAGGAGCTCAGAGGAGGAATTAATGCTGCAGTTTTCTAAAAACCTTGAAAAAACCCAGAATCTTTGAAAAAGTTCCAAACTGATCTCTGTGTGTCTTGCAGGTGAGCGGCCCCTGACCAAAGACAACCATCTCCTGGGGACTTTCGATCTCACGGGCATCCCTCCTGCCCCCCGCGGCGTCCCCCAGATCGAGGTGACCTTTGAGATCGATGTGAACGGGATCCTGCGGGTCACCGCTGAGGACAAGGGCACTGGCAACAAGAACAAGATCACCATCACCAATGACCAGAACCGCCTGACCCCAGAGGAGATCGAGAGGATGGTGAATGATGCTGAGAAGTTTGCTGAGGAGGACAAGAAGCTCAAGGAGCGCATCGATGCCCGGAACGAGCTGGAGAGCTATGCCTACTCCCTGAAGAATCAGATTGGGGACAAAGAGAAGCTGGGTGGTAAGCTGTCAACTGAGGACAAAGAAACAATAGAGAAAGCAGTAGAGGAGAAGATTGAGTGGCTGGAAAGCCACCAGGATGCTGACATCGAAGACTTCAAAGCAAAAAAGAAGGAGCTGGAGGAAGTGGTTCAGCCAATTGTCAGCAAGCTCTATGGCAGCGCAGGCCCTCCCCCTGGGGATGAGGAGGCAGCAGAGAAGGATGAGTTGTAGATACTGGCCTCTCCCAGTGTGTGTATATATTGGACTCAGGAACACTTGTTTAAAATATTGAACTCTTAATTTGGAATGTAACTCTGAATCTTCACTTGTGAGTGGAGCTGGAAACGCTAGCCCGAGGTGGCTGTATCCTGCTTTTGTTAGCAGTGGCTTGGTGTCTGGGGGGGGTGTAAATGTGCTGGGGGTAGGAGTCCTGGCAGTGGAAGTGTTCTATTTAACAGCGCGGTCATGCCATCAGCTTGGTGTAGAACTTTTCTACCTGAAGTGACCACAATAAATTTGTTATTTACACTGGATGCTGTTTCCTTTTCCAGCCAGCATGGGCCCTACCTAAACCCTGCCCTCCCCACAACCTGATGTGGCACTGCTCCAGCCAGGCACCCTGTGGCTCAGGCCCAGGACAGCCTTGTCCACTGCTCTTGCTGTGCTCAGCACTCTGGCCTGGGCCTCTGGCCCCTCTTGCCCTGTTTTTGGAGTGTCCTGGTGGCCTTAAGCCTCCCTGCAGTGCTGTGATGTAACAGAGCCTTATGAGGAAGGGGATCTGTAACTTGAGTAATTGCTAAAGGGGGGCTGTGCCCTTGCCCTGGGGCACAGGAGGTTGGGAGGAGAGCTGTGCTATGACACCATGATGTGGAAACTGCAGAGGGGGTGAGGGAGGGGCTGAGCTCAGCTCCCCAGAGCCCCCTCCTTTGACCTTGCTCTGGGATTGGCAAGGACTGAACCAGCACAGAGGATGGCTGTGGTGTCCCTGCAACTCGCCCCCACCTTTCCCTGGTGTGAGGCACACTTTTCCAGATTTTTTTTAAACAGTGAAACCTAAAGCTCAGCATACCCTCTGCTGCCAGCAGCTTGGCAGGTGGAAATATCCCTTCTGGCAGGGAAGCTGCCCCCCCCTCCCAGCTCTCCTGCAGCAACCTCTGCAGTGCCTGTGGCTGCTGCCTTCCTGCAGCTCTGCAGGGAGCCAGTCCTGGCCCCTCCGGCCACAGTACCATTGTGCTGCCCAGCTGAGGGCAAGACCTTTATTGGACAGAACACCTCGCTCCATGGTGCTGTGTGGGAGCACAGCTCTGCTATTCAATCAGGCTCACCAGGCAGTCCCTGTGTATGTCCCCCTCTGTGTCCATCCCACCAAATACTAACAGCAGGTGCAGGACTGTGTCTTCAGCGCCCCCCTCCTGCGGTGGGGCACCTCTCTCCCCCCCTGGGGCAGTGGACTCTCTCCCAGCTGTGTCTCCGCTCTTCCCAGCACGCCAGGGAATGACACACATGGCATGGTCCAGCCTCGCAGCAGGCAGAGGGGCATCAAACTGCAACTGTGTCCACTGGTGTGTCTCTGCAGGGCAAAGAGACAGTCACACCTTGAAAGGCAGCTTCACAGGCTTGAAAGCAAACTGGGACAGACATATCATTAGCTGGGCCAGTTTTAAACACAGCAGGGTGTTCAGTGCTGTGCTGGCCTCACTCCAGTACACCACCACTGCTACTGAGAGGGCAGTAGCACCAGAGAGTCGTGCCTACCTGTGTGGAGCTTGTAGGTGGTGTCCAGTGCCCCACCTGGGCCCATACCACCCAAAATGTAGAGGTGCTCTTTGAACACAGCTGAGGAGTGGGATGCCCGTCCTGCTGGGACATCACCGGTGGCTGGTACCTTCACCCACCTCATGTCACCTGCTGGAGAAAGGGAACACATCTGTGGCTGTATGTTAAGACACACAAACAGGGTGGTATTTTAAGCACTCAGGAAATGATCTTTTAAGAAAAAAGGTCCCCCAGGATCAACCCCCATCACACAACCGCTGTGGCTCTGCAGGACTCAGACTCACTCGTATCAATGCAGAACAGATCGTCGTGAAAAACCTCTCCAGCTAAACCCCCGTGGATGAAGAGTCTGGTCCCAACTGCAACCATAACGTGTCCGTGCCGAGGAGAGGGGGGATCACCCTGAGTATCTGGCTGGGACCAGCTCAAGGTGGCTGAAAGCAGGAGCACACAAGCATTAGGAAGAGAACCCTGGATGCTTTACAGACCAGCGACCCCAGAGCCCGGCTCAGGCTTCCTAATGAAGTGCTTCCAGCGGGGCTGGAGAAGAGGTAGTGCCTCTTTGTAAGGCTCCTCCAAAGGAGCTCTGGGTGCTGCTCTGGTCACTCGGTGGCAGGAAAGCCGATTCCACCTGGAAAGCAAACCCTTTCTGGTGCACACAGGGCCACAAGAACAAACAGGACAACAGCACACAAGCAGCACAGAAAGGACTCAGTCGTTGGGCATGTGTGACACAATTCCCATGGTGTTTTACATCCCAGAACTTGATACTGCAGTTCTGGCCCAATTGCAGTGACTACACAAAGACAAGTGCACATCATTAGCAAGGAACGTCCCCTTGTCCATGTAAACCTGCAGCCAGGGCAGGGGCCCAACGTTTCCATGTCTTGGAGCAGATCTGAAACGCAGCCCCCCTGTTCAGCAGAGCACTGCACCGTTTGGCACAGCAGTGCTTTGCGTGCCCAGAGGTACCTGTGTCAAACACGTGCAGCTGCTGATCTTTCACCGGCTCTGCTCCTCTATCTCCCCCTCCAAACACGTACAGACAGTCTCCTATGGCTGCTGCGGAGGTGTGGAACGTTCTAGGCTGTGGCTGCACACCGCTCACTTCGGGGCTCTCCCAGGTTCCGATTTCTAGTCAAGACATTTGATTAGCAAAGCAGAGAACTGACCCGGCTCCCCCTCCCAAGCACCCGCCCCCGGGACGGAGCCCGAGCAGGAGCACAGCCAGCCCGGCCCGCACATCCCCCGCAGCGCCGCACCCGGGGGTGAGCGCAGAGACTGAGCGGCGGGCCGGTGGTTCGGGGCACTCACCCGGGTCCAGCACCTGCACGCAGCTCCGGTTCCCGTCCGGGTGGGCGCCGCCGAAGACCCAGAGGCGCTGGCGGGCGGCGGCGGGCAGGAAGGTGGCGTGCTCATAGCGCGGCCGCAGCCCGCTCCAGCCGGCCGCGGCCCAGCGGTGCGTTCCTGCAGGCGGCGGAGAGCGCGGTCAGCGCCGGCCCGGCCCCGCGCCCCCCTGGCCCCGGCCCGGCGCCCCCGGCCGGCCCGGCCCCGCGCCCCCCCCGCCCCCTGGCCGGCCCGGCGCCCCCCCCCCGCCCCCTGGCCCCGGCCCTCACCCAGCTCCACGAAGTGGGCGTCCGCGAAGGCACCGGCGGGGTCGGCGCCGCCCAGGATCAGGACGCGCCCGGCGCCGCCCGGCAGGAAGACGCAGCCGTGGCCCACGCGCGCGCGGGGCCGGTCACCGCGCGGCGACAGCCGGTACCTGCGGGAAGCGAGGGGCAGCGCTCAGCCGGGCCGGGCCGGGCCGGGCCGCGCCGCAGCCTTCCGGCCCCACTCACCACCTGCCCGGCTGCGGGCGGCGTCCCGGCTCCAGCAGCGGCGGTGCCCTCGGCCCCATGGCGGGCCGGGCCGGGCCGGGCCGGGCGGAAGCGGCGCCGCCTTCCTGTCCCCCGCGCGCCGGAAGAGCCTGGGGCTTCCGCCGGCGTCGGCCGCCCGCCCGCGCCGCTCCCCGGAAGCGCCGGGTTCCGCTTCCGGCTCCGAGACGCCGTCCCAAGATGGCGCCGCTGGACCTGGACAAGTACGTGGAGATCGCGCGGCTCTGCAAGTACCTGCCCGAGAACGACCTCAAGGTGCGGCCGCGGCGGGCGGGGGGACCGGGCCGGGGCCGGGCGGGGCGGGCGGGGGCCGGGGCGAGCGGGCGCTGACCCGGCGCTGTCCCGCGCTTCCCCCGCAGCGCCTCTGCGACTATGTCTGCGACCTGCTGCTGGAGGAGTCCAACGTCCAGCCCGTCTCCACGCCCGTCACCGTCTGCGGGGACATCCACGGGCAGGTAACGGGCGGCCCTGCCCTGCCGAGCGCCGCGGAGCGCGGCGGGCCCCGGCGGGCGCGGCCCTGCTCACCCCTCGCTTCTCTTCGCAGTTCTACGACCTGTGCGAGCTGTTCCGGACCGGCGGGCAGGTCCCCGACACCAACTACATCTTCATGGTACGGCCCCGCCCGGGCAGGCCCCCGCGGGGGGCCGGGAGCTCCAGCTCGGTCGCTCCTGGGAGCCTGGAGGCTGCTTTGGCTGCCGGTTCCTGTGGGTTTGGTTTTGTCCAGTATGAGGGGAGGGGAGAGGAGTGGAGTGGGCACGAATCGAGCCCCGCTCAAGTGCAGGGCGACCCAAGGGGTCCTGCTGGGTCCTGCATTGGGGCAGCCCTGGGTGAAGGCAGTGGCCAGGTCAGACCTGGAGCCCTGGGTGACTGAAGAGTGTGTTCTCGTAGGTCCAAGCAGCCCCCAGCTTCCCTTTGTCCCTTTACACACCATGAGGCGTTCAGAGTGGGTGTATCACTTGGTGTTTCTCCATTCGACTGTTCCTCCATTCATGAGTATTTCTTTGGCTTGCAGGGTGACTTTGTAGATAGAGGTTATTATAGCCTTGAGACTTTCACTTACCTCCTTGCACTGAAAGCGAAGTGGCCTGACCGCATCACGCTGTTGCGGGGCAATCATGAGAGCAGGCAGATAACCCAGGTGTACGGCTTCTATGGTAAGTCTGTCTCTGAATGGTTGCTGAATGGGGGCTCGCTGGCTTTGGAAACCTGCTGTGAATGCAGCGCTGCCTGGGGCTGGATGGGGAACGGGCTCTGTAGAACAGGAACGTTACGTGATCGCTGTGTTTGTGAAGTACCAGGTGGTTGAATCTGGATCGAGGTGTTTAATTCCTCCAGTGCCTGGGCTGTTGGGTGCCCGGTTCAGTGTCAGGGCAGAGCAGCACAGATCTGTATCACAGTGCTTCGTGCTCATGGGATCTGTGTGAAGTCCTGCTGCTCCCACGAGTCCCCTGAAGTGTCAGGATACCTAAAGTCAGCGTGGGGCGTGCTGTGGGAGCTGTTTACTGTCCACAGCGAGCGTCCGGGTAGGTGCCTCTGGCAAGGGGAAGCAGCAGAACCCCTGGAAAACCAAGGGGATCAGAGTGCTTGGAAATGTCCTTCACTTTTGTTGTGTGAGGCTTTGGGAAAGCCAGAGGAAATCCAGGGAAACAGACAGCACCTGCCACAGGGAACATGCTCTGTGACACGCGTGCTTTAGGTGTACATGTCAGTGGGAGCGAGTACCAGTGTTCACAGGTGGCTTAGGAAACCACCCGGTGTGTTGTAACGCCCGGTAGTGGCAGGGATATCTTCCCCGGGCCCTGGGCAGTTCGTGCCTCCCACCTCAGTTCCCTTGCACCCAGTCTGCCAGCCGAAGCGCTTGGCTGGGGTGGCCATGGGCCGGGTCCCAGCTGCGGGGTGGTGTGACAGTGTCCTGGCCGCGCTGCACCAGCCCCATTCCTCTGCACCGCCCGTCGCATCGTGCAGCAGGCAGAGAGCAGCAGGTGCCTCAGGCCCCTCCCATGGGTGGGCACAGCACTTCCCACCGCCCCTTCACTGCTCCTGGTAGGGATTGTACTGTGCACCCAGCTCTGGATGCTGCTGTAAGCGTTTGCCTCTGATCTTGTTGTCTGAATTCCTTCTGATCCATTCAGAAGCAAAACCATTCTCTTATTTCACAGATGAGTGCCAAACCAAATACGGGAATGCTAATGCTTGGAGATACTGTACCAAAGTCTTTGACATGCTCACAATAGCAGCTGTAAGTGCAAACACCACATTCCAAAATACATGTAGATTGTCTGAACGTGCCTGCTAGAAGCAGTGACCTTTGGAGGTCACTGGTGGGGTTCTGGGCTGCCTTAAACCAGCAGTTTCCCTGTTTCCCCAGTTAATAGACGAGCAGATTCTCTGTGTGCACGGCGGCCTCTCGCCCGACATCAAGACGCTCGACCAGATCCGAACCATCGAACGTAACCAAGAAATCCCTCACAAAGGCGCCTTCTGCGACCTCGTGTGGTCTGACCCAGAGGACGTGGACACGTGGGCCATCAGCCCCCGAGGAGCGGGCTGGCTCTTCGGTGCCAAGGTGACGAATGAGGTAATGATGCTGTTGGATGCAGCGCGAGGTAACCACGGGTTGCAGAGCTGTTCAGCTGCGAGGTTGTAGTTGCTGGAGCGCTGAATACATGGAGGGTGCTGTGAGGGCTTCCCCTGTAAGACCGCAGTGAGTAGAGCATGTGGTGCAGAAGGTTCCTTCACAGCAGCTTGAAAAGTGACCCATTTGATGGTAAAAGTGTGAAGGCGTCTGCCAGACATGGTACTGCTGTAACAAGTACAAAGCAGCGACCCTAGGCAGTGTCCCTGGGGCTCCTGCAGAGTGCTTCCCTGAGGATTTGGGGGAAAACAGTGTTCCATTTTTATAGTGATTCCTGACTTGGTTTTTGTTACTTGGGAAAGGTGAGCAGGCTCCTGAGAGCCACACGCTCCTGAACTGGACATGTCACCAGTGCTGTGCCATCCCACAGTGCCTTTGGGAGGGCTCAGGCCCTTGGACACCTCTCTTCCCTTGGTGTTTCTTACCGCTTGGGTCTCCAAACCCAAACAGTTGGGGTTTTTCAGTGCCCCTTCCCCTGAACCCAGGCTGTGTCAGGAGAGGGCTGGGGTGTGGGCATGGATGCATGGCTGCTCGGAGAAAACTGACCTTCCCCTTCTCCCTTCCAGTTTGTCCACATCAACAACTTAAAACTCATCTGCAGGGCGCACCAGCTGGTTCACGAGGGCTATAAATTCATGTTTGATGAGAAGCTGGTCACGGTATGGTCTGCTCCCAATTACTGCTACCGCTGTGGAAACATTGCATCGATCATGGTCTTTAAAGACGTAAACACACGAGAGCCAAAGCTGTTCCGTGCAGTTCCAGACTCAGAACGTGTCATTCCCCCTCGAACAACCACACCCTATTTCCTCTGAGCCCCTCCCCGCCTGCTGCCTCCCCTCCTACCGTCCCTTGACAATATACTTTTTATTGAGCACTTTGCTGCTGAAATGCTGCCTCTTGCCTTTTTTATTTTTAAATTATCAAGATTTATTGTGTATTACCCTGTCTGTAGCAAGTTTCCCCTCCCTAAGATACTGTCAGAGTATTTGTACTATGTCCCTGAGGGTCATCCCCCTGCCCGTGGTCCCAGCGCAGCGCTGGGTTTGGGTGGGTGAAGTGTTTTCCCCTTCCAATCGTGACTCCCGGGAAGCAGCTCAGTCCCAGGGCCCGAATCAGCTTTTTGTGCTCAGTAAATTTTAAAAGACGTTTCAGCAGCAAAGTCCTTAGTGTGCACGGTGGGGCTGTGACTGCTTGTGTAGTGTGCACGTCGCGACGTAGAGCCCGGTCGCCCTGTCACGACTGGCGTGAGGTGGGTACAGCGAAGCGTCGGAAGGGCCGTTCCCCTCCCCCTCCCCGGTGCGTCTCTTCGGGTCCCGGTTGACACGAGAACCTGCTGCAGCGATCGGGTTTGTACATTAAAGTCAGTGGTCGGATTTTTTTCAGATCTCCCGTGTGTTTACTGAAGGGGGCGGGTCGGCGCGGCCCCCTCCCCGGCCCCGGTGCCACCCCTGGTGCCCTCCCCGGCCCCGGTGCCCTCCCCGGTGCCCTCCCCGGCCCCTCCTTCCCCTGCCCGGTTTCTTCCTCTCCCGGGCGCGGTCTCCTCCCCCGGCCCTGGTCTCATCCCCATATCCCCTCCTTCCCTGGCCCCGCTCTCCCCCTGCCGGGTCCCCTTCTCCCCCGCCCGGTGTCCTCTCCCGCGGCCCCCATCACCCCCCGCCCGGTTCCCTCCTCTCCCCATCTCCCCCACCCCCGGTCTCCTCCTCCCCCTCCCCTCCCCGTTCCCGGGGCGGGTCGCGGCGCCGAGCGAGTTCCGGTTCCGGCGGGTTCCGGTTCCGGCTGCGGGCGGGCCGGCGGCATGGCGCGGAGGACGCTCTCCTCCCGCTTCCGCCGTCTCGACATCGACCAGTACGATGAGAACCGGTTCGTGGAGGAGCCCGAGGAGGCGGCGGCGGCGGCCGAGCCCGACGCCGGCCCCGAGGTGGAGGCGCTGCTGAGGCAATATCCTTCGGGCCGGGGGGAGCGGGCCGGGCCGGGCCGGGCCGGGCCGGGGGGGGGGAGGCCCCGGGGCCCGTCAGGCGGTTGGAGTCCTTGACTCGCGCCCTGCACGGGGCACGCGCTGCGGGCCCTGCACGCGGCCATGAGGAGCTCTCCCGCCAGCGCGCGGACCCCGGCCATGAAGGTAACGCGTGTTCCCCGCGCGCAGCCCCGTCCCCGCTCCCCCCCCCGCCGCCACGGCGCAGCCCGGCCCTGGGAGCGCCCCCAGCCCGGCCCTGGGAGCGCCCCCAGCCCGGCCCTGGGAGCGCCCCCAGCCCGGCCCTGGGAGCGCCCCCAGCCCGGCCCTGGGAGCGCCCCCAGCCCGGTCTCACCTTCTCCTCTCGTCTCCGCAGGAGCAGGCCCAGGGCACCATGCTCAGAGTCCTCACGGCCTTTAAGAGCAGTGAGATCGAGCAGGCGGTGAATTCCTTAGACAGAAACGGCGTTGACCTGTTGATGAAATACATTTATAAGGGATTTGAAAAGCCAACAGAAAATAGCAGTGCAATACTACTTCAGTGGCATGAAAAGGTACGTGTTTCTCACCGTGCTCCTGGCTCAGCTGCGCTCCCAGGGTCCTTGCTGGTGCCCCCAGCAGCAGGTGATGGTGGGGGGCTCGTCCCTGAGGCACTTGGCAGCCTGTGCTTCCTTCTGGCTTTGGTCCCTTTGAGCTGGGGCTCATTGGGCAAAGGCCCACTTATGTTGTCACTTACGCTCAGCTGGGGCAGGGCTGGGTCTGCGCAGGCGGCTTCCAAGTGCGGTGGCCCCACCAGAGGAGTTGCTGGGAGTGTCTGAGCAGCTCAGCTGTCAGCTGTCCCCCATAGCTGAGGGTGCTCAGGCTGGCTCGGCCCTGGCAGGTTTTGCCAGCTCAGTGCTGTGGGTAGCAGCAGCAGCTCCATAACGGGCGTTCAGAAACCTGCTGGGTTTGTGCAGGACAGGAGTGGCCATCAGGGTCTCTGGGATCTGGAGCGCTCCTCCTGGGTCTCTGTGAAACAGCCGTTTGGAGACAGAGAGGGCAGGACAGGACATGTGTCAGCTGACACCCCTTGAATGGTCCCTCTTCGAGGATGAGGCATGTGAGGCACGCAGCAGCTGCGGTGCCACTGCCTTTGGCTGTAGTGCTGCCAGTCAGTGCCGCTTCTGGGCTGCTGGGGCTCCCCACACCGCCAGCACTGCACAGGGTACCCCACTGTTACAGCCTGTGCAGCTCTCACACGGTACTGTGTTCCTCCAGTGAGACAGAGGTTGTGTAGAGCAGCTCCAGCTTTTAGCAGCTGTCAGCGGCTTTGCAGAGCCCGCAGGGGAGGAGGAGGGGGGAACTGCTCAGGACAGCAGAGAACATCTGAACATCCTCTGCTTCATGGCTGGCGGGTTTCTTTCCCCTTTCTCCTGTTGTTGTTTGCGCTGGAGCCTGTTTTCCTGTACCCGTGGGTGGGTGCTCCTAGTGAGTAACGTTACACACCGCCGCCCAGACCGGAAAGACAGCAGCGCTCAGAGCGTGTTGGCACACGCGAAGCATCTCACCCCTTTGTTCTGACAGGAACAAGGCAGCTCTGAAGCCTTGTGTTCTGCTTCGGGGTGCTCCCCCAGCAGCTCTGGCTTGCTCCCTGTCTTACTTGAGGAGCCAGCTGCTGTGGGACCAGCCTGGCCTCTGTCCCGTAGAGCCAGTCTGGTACCTCAGGAGGTTTCACCTGCCTGTGCTGTGGGTGCTGCTCTGAGCAGGCACGCTGGGATCTGTGTCCCAGCAGCTGACGTGTGATGTTGGTATCTGTCTCTAGATCCAGCAGGTGGTTGGATTTTGGAGAATGTGCTTTTCCCCTTCAGGTTTAGTGGCAAATCGGTTACTGAATCACTGGGTTTGGTTGTGTAGCCTCCAGGCCCTTGGTTCTGATGTCATGGAGCACATTTAGAGAGTCTTGCTGTGGATCTACCACAGGAAGTTAAGGCCAAAGTCACCCTCATCTCTCTTACAGAGGGGAAGCCAGGCACAAACTTCCCAAGGGTGGAACAAGCAAGGAGCTGAGCTGAGGTCTTGAGTGCGTGTCGCAAACACTGTGTGAGCACAGAGCTCACAGGAACGCGGAGGTGTCAGTAGGGCTGAGGGCACCTCCCAAGCCACAGAGGGGGAAGAGCCCAGAGCTGTGCTTCCTGGGGGGCCGCGCTTCAGGGGGCAGCCAGCACACCTGGGGCTGTGCAAATGAAGGCAGTGTTGTGTGCTGGGGGCACACTGGTATGGGGCACTGAATGGCTTTGGACTTAACATCACACAGCTTAGGCTGCCTTTAATGGCCACATGTGCCAGGGAAAACAGAGCTTCCCCAATGAACTGCTGTAAAGATTTGAGAGCAATGAAAGGGGGAGAATGAGGTGGAGCAGCCCAGGCTGTACCTGCGAGAAGTACGTTTTTGAGGCAGAACCCTGTATCTATCTGCTCCTGACATCAAACTCTTGTTGGTTGCTTTAAGCTGCCTCTTGCACCCGAGGCAGCGCTGCTGTAACCCCCTCTCCTTCCATCCCCACAGGCATTGGCAGTGGGTGGACTCGGTTCCATAGTACGAGTTCTTACAGCAAGAAAGACGGTTTAAAGGACTGTTACACCTGACCCAAGACACACTCAGTGTGGGACTCAGAAGAAGGAATTCACTGGTCCATCTTTATTTGAGATTGCAATCTACTGTGGAAACCTCCTCTTGGAATGCTTCTAACCTCTGGGTGGGGGAAGAGCAAAGTCTTCCTGCATATTCTGACTATCAAACAGGAGCCCATGTTCTCCTGGTCCTTTCTTTGCGAGGCAGAGAGGCTCCTGCCTCCTGCGGAAGGAGAACAGCTGGTGTCAGTGCTGCTGTGGTGACAGAGCCCCTGGGTGCTGCTTGCTGAGCGGGAGCTGCGGCCGGGCCAAGGCCCAGCCCAAGGCTGGTGGGCAGGAGAAGCGTTACTGGGTCGAAGGACTCGTGGGCCTGGGGGCTGGTTTCATTGTGAAGTGCCTGCTGCATCAATAAAGTTCTTGGATCACAGGAGTTAAGCCATTTCTTGTTCCCTGAATCCCAAGGCTGACACAGTCCAAGGCAGGCAGCAGTACAGCAAGTCCCAGCTCAGAGTCCAGCTGTTACAGAACGCATCTCTAACGCTGGCTGTGCTGGCCTGAGGGAGCAAGACCACACTCAGCTCTTCTCAAGGCTCCTCTGATGCAGTGAGTGTAACACATCATTATCCACAGCTTGATTTGTACATTCTCCTCCAGCCTAGAACATGGAGAAGCCCTTTTCCCTGCAAGTGCAGCAGCAGCTGTCCCTGGTGAGATGATTTCAGAGGCAGCAGCTCTCTGCCACAAGCTCCACAGAAGAAACAGACCCCAAGTACAGGGCCAAGGGGCCCATTCTTACCCCAAGCAGGTTTAAAATTCTCTCACTACTAACTAACTGTAGCATCAGAACTATAAAGAGAAAGAAATCCAGATCAGGGTTTTGATCCAAAAGTGTATTGCACCACAAATTCCATAGTGTTTCATAATACAACCCATATTTACAGCAGGGGAGGGAAGAAATCCAATGGCCATAGAAAGGATCATGTATCCCACTTCTATACAAGGGAAAGTGCATCAGCTTTTCACCACACGTACACACACCACTCTGGCTCTGGGAGCTGAAGAAAATTCAACACTTTAGAATTAGCTCTTATGGTGAGTTGATCCTGAACGAGCTTTGGGAGTGTAAATTGAAGCTGTGAGGATGTAATCTAAGGTTTTATGTTGTCAGTTTGTTCCTGGCTGCCTGTATAGCTTTTCCTGCTGCTCTGCAGTCATCTCCTGAGCCAGGATCAACGTAAACCGATTAGTCACTCAGTGTGAGCAGAGGGAATCCTGTTCCCTGGGCGCAGGTCCCACAGAAATAGGTCAGGGCAAAGGGACATTGTGAAGAACAGAGAATAAATCCTTCCAGAGCAGCAGGGTGATCCTGCCCCCACTTTGTCTCAGTACAGGAGCAACTGATACAAACCCACTTTTTGATTGTCTGTTTTCACATCCAAGCAGAGTTTCCCTCTTCCCACAAACTTCCCTCAGCTCCTGCTAAGTGCCACGGATCAGGTCACTAGATATGGGGTCTGAGCAACCTTTAGTGCATTAAAAAAATCTTGTTGGTTTTCTTAAATTTAGAGAAAAATGACCAAGCTCTGACCTGAGGTCTGACCTCAAAACCAAAACCTCAGGAGCAGCACTTCTTTCCCCACTTCTCAGGGCACAGCTCACAGCCTGTGACACGCTCAGAACCCCGTTCAGGCATCAGCATCTGAATGAAGCACAGGAACCCCAGCCAAAGAGGCAGGAACTGATTATCAAGACTTGTTGCTAGCAGATTTGGAAGAAAAAAAACCCTTAAAATCAGAGCGTTCAGTATCAATATTCTTCACCCTTTATCACTGGATCATTTCTTTTTAAATAAAAGGTATTCTCAGTGTGCATCTGTAATACCTGGAGTTCAGCTTTAAAAGTTTAAAATTGTTTCCTACCCCCTTCTCCCAATGCTAACAACCCATGGTACAGGCTAACAGATTAGTTGGAAAGGCGACCGAGTATTAGGTACTAGAATTAAGACCATTTTAAATATTATTTTTCTTTAAGAAAAGTAAAATCAGACAACTCTAAAGTTGTACTCTCAAATTAAATAATCATCATCAACATGCAGCCTCAGGGCTGCAGGCAGGATACACGCACCTTCAGTTACACAGTGATATGAAGAATGCAAACCGTTAGTTCTGTCGGTGTGACAAGGCAGATTCTGGTTTGGTTAAAGCTCCTGCTCCTGTTCTCTGAACAGTCCTGCCAGCGTTTGGTGTCTCTCTGCTTTCACAGTGAGACCAGGAGGTTTTACTGTGCCCAGAGTTCCTCAGCTCCAGCCCACAGGAGCTGGAACCACCCTCGTGACAGCCGCTGCGTTCGAAGCCTGACCTGCCAGCACCGGTGTCAGTGAGGTTACGTTACCCTTTGGTGCCAAGAAAACAAGACTGATGAGCACAAGGAGCTGACTCCCACTGAGACCATTGAGCCACCGTCCCCAGGTCCAACCCAGAGGTGTCTCAGTTTGTAGTGACAACGTCTCCTTGCACAGTATTAGCTTTGTAAACAGTGTCAAAAGTTCTTGTACAAAATACTGCAACGACAGTGATTAAGACACACCTGGATTAGTGTGTTCAGCGTTCTTTTCACAGAAAAAAGTGGCTAGATGCTGCCTGCCCCTTTTCAGGTTCCCTTAAGGCCACAGTGTCCTTGGGCTCGAGATAGATGGCCGGATGCTGCCCTTGGGAGATGGCTTTGACCCAAACCACGACATCTAGGACAGGAAAGCACAGGAAACATTATGCTGGGTTCTCACTCCAAGGGGCTGAAGGTTTGACAAAAGAACAAACATGGTAGATGGGCATCTGCCCATCAGCTGGGGGGGAAGAAACAGTTATAGAATAGTGCTGCAGACCCCACACTGCACACAAATCTGGGAGAAACAGAGACTGTTTTGATGCTGACTGAAGATTATACTGACATGTACCCCTTTAAAATAACTAATCCACAAGCATTTAAACACAGTAGCTTCATTCAGTCTAGAGTTAAACCATTCCTGGAACAAGACAGCAAGGAAACCTCTCAGTTGCAACCCTACATAGAGGAAGATGTCCAGCTCAGTGGGCAGGACATCCAGGGCACCAAGGCAGCGCTCGTTTGTGAACATTCACTAATGACCACATAGCCCCCTCTGGTACAGATCCTGTTTTATGTGATGGGAAAGAGAGACACATGTAGGTGCCTAAGCCCAACATCAAAACAACAGGCCAAGAATTCAACTTCCTACTTTTAAGCTCACAGCTTCCCCCCACGGACTGTGTGTGCTGTTACTCCTCTCCAGTGCTAGGAAACTGCTATTTCCCTCACTGAAACAGACACATCAGTGGATGTATGTGATTACCTAACATTTTAATAATAAATGACATTTATCATTGTAGCTAACATGGAAAAGGTCCTTCTCAGGATCTTCCCTCATTTTCATCCTGTCTGCCTGTTAGAGCTGCAAGTGGAACAGAGCCCTTACCTTGTACTCCAGAGTTTCCTTAAGCATGTTTTCCTCCTCTTGTGAAAAATTCAGTAACACAGATACAGCTTTAATCAGGTGGAATGCCTGAAAGAAACCAGAGTGTTTTGATGCTTGTGATGCTCTCAGGCTCTGTGCTCTGGACTGCAGTGCAGATGTTTTAAGTCACAGCTGCGAAGAGCAGACCAGCAGCCTCCCATTATCCCCAGTTCCAAGAGATGAGGATGGCCTGGATCTTCTTTCTGTGTTTCCTGGCTTTCTGTTCTATAATGCTGGTTTGTGCACTTTGGGGAAGGAGGACAGATGAGGAGCCCAGTTTGCTACAGCAGAGAAGGAACTTGGGTCCTGGGGCATCCCGTGTTTTTCAAGCTTGGAGAAGCTGATCAAACCCGCATGTGAATGGGAAGGATCAGCTGTTTCAGACATACACTGAGGTACGTTAACTCCACAGCACCAACATTGCCCATGGACACCCAGTGCAGAGTTGGTAAAGGGGGGGGAAGCACTCAGGGTACCATGGAGTTGCACAACTATTTCTTGATCTTACTCCCTGACTTGCAATTAAACACACTGTTAGCATGACTTCTTCCCTTTTACCTTTGCGGACACAGTATGGAGAATGCACAGGAGCCCCAGACACACACAGAAGTACCTCTTACAGGTCAAGAGTGGTTTGTGTCTTTTCCTTGTGTTTTTTCCCCCATCTTTCTTAACAGACAACCACTCTAATTACATCCTTCATTCCCTTTCCAGAGTAGTGCAGAGGGAATGTCTGTTCCCTTCAGTTCACAACAATCTACTTCCCAACATATCCCTGTTTCCTATTTGGCTTCACTGTGCTGGATCAGCCAACAGGTTTGTAAGTGTAATGAGCAGGGAACAGGCAGCACAGTGTCCCTGGCAGGCAGGGGAACACCTTTACCTCGGACTCCCGGCAGGACATGAACTTCAGCACCACGTGCTTTAGGTATTCGAAGTTGATCTCCCTGGAGTCGTTTAGGTCAGAGTTGTTTGTGACAGTCACAGAGGCATTAGGCACTTCAGGGTTTGCTTTGTCACGTACTTCAGGCCCCTCACTGTCAGGCCTGATTTTCTAGAGGAAAGAGAAAGAGAAGTAGGTGACAGACTGTCAGCCTGACACTGGGAAGGGACCTGAGTCCAAGACACCCAGCAGACAGCCTGTATCCACAAGGGAGCTGCAACCCAGGCACCAACAGGACAGGCTTCTCATCCTTCATAGGACCACAGCAGAGAAACACCCTCTCCTCTCCCCAGGCTCCAGGACAGAAGCCATCTGCTCTTATAGCAGTACCCAAACCACCATGGAACTGGCTCCACACCTGATCATTTTCTTTTCCCACTCACCTGCCCTGTGCCTTTCAAACATGGGCTTCCTCCAACACACTTTTCAGGCTCAGAACAAATCATCATCAGAAATTTTAAAACCACTGTTAATTCTTTTTTTAAGAGAGAAGAGTTTGGTTTGGTTTTTTGAAGAGGAAAATGACTGTAAAAGGGATCAAAGGGGAGCTTTCCCTGGGGCACTCTCACTCCCATGGTAAAACTCAGCCAAATGGCAGGGGAGGAGCAATCAAACCTCAGCTACTCAATCTACACAAATAGGGTCTCCAAACATGGGTCTTCTGCAGCTAAAATTCTTTGCTGCAAGAGCTGGGTGCCCATGGCCACCTGTCACACCATCCACTTGGTAAGTGATCCAGAATAACACACTCCTTAATTTACAGGTTCCTTGATCTGCTTGCAAACACAAGGGAAGGGCAGACACCCCCAGTAAGAGGTAACTCTCACTACCAGTCAAGCTTTTGGAACTGGTAGTGCAAGTAACAATCAGCTGAGGAGACTGAAGCAGCATAACCCTTACCAACTCTTTCTGGAGGGTCTTCTTGAGTTCTGCCATTCTTTGCTGCAGCTGCTTTATCACCTGTAAGCAAAGCACAGCATTACTACAGCTTTCACTTCAGGACACCTTCCCACCCAGGGTGCCTGGAAAAAAACATGGCAAATGCAATAAATGAAATAATCATTAAACAGCAGTAACAGCTCTGAAGCAGCAACATGCACCCTGGCCTTTCTAGCTGCCCACAGGATGGGATCCCTGGGCTGTCACACAACAGCACAGTGGAACTGAACTGAATCCTGCAGGAGAGCAGGAAGCTGTGAATGGTATCACTTGGTGCATCTGGCCTCCCAAACAGATAAGGATTCCTACAGTTCTGGCTGTGGTTTTTATCCGCTGTTGCTAGAGCCTTGTACAACACAGAGGGAAAAAAATTCTCACTGAATGAATACTGGATTCAAATTGGATCTGCCACTTTGGTAAGCCTGTTCTTGTACCACTGCAGCATGGGCAGCACCAGCTATCAGGCTTCCTAACTAAGGGAGAAAGACAAAAAGCTGCTTCAGGTCACCTTATTTTTCTCAGCAATTTGCTGTTCCAGCTCTCTGTTATCCTTCTGAAGCTGAATGATGTCTGCAGCTGCCACCTCTCCATTCTGCTCTGCCACACGGCTTTCTGGAGAAGGTGAATGCTGGTTCAAGGCTCTTGATGATTCCTCCAGTTCTGAAACCTACAGAAAGAGTGAATGGGAGAGGAATGTGCAGCCCAGGAGCACTCTGAGGGAGAAGGCTAGGCTTCACTTTGGTTGGTTTTTGGGGAGGTCATTGCCTTTTAAACCAGAAATCACTAGCAGCAGTGTGCCTGGGTCCATCTCTTGCTGACCTGCTCTTAGCTCTCTGGCTCATTGGTTTCACAATGGCTCTCTCAAGACATGTTATGAGTCAAATAAAACAGGGGGACATCTTTCATAAACCAGTCACAGGTCTGACACCCAACAGCTTTCTTTAGGAAGATAGGAACAACAAATAACAGTGTTCTGCACTGCAGGTGTTTCAGGTCACAGGCAAGCTGTCAGAGTAAGCAGCTCCAAGCACGTGTCACCAGGCATGACAGAACTGGGGTCTCTGCTTGTTCTCCCCAGAAGGCTGAACAGATCACAGAATACAGAGTTGCAGGGGTTGGAAGGGACCTCAAGAGCTCCTGGGGTCCAACCCCCCTGCCAAAGCAGCTCCCCAGCTCATATCACTCAGATAGGTGTCCAGATGGGTCTTGAGTATTTCCAGAGAAGGAGACTCCACACCCCCTGGGCAGCCTGTCCCAGGGCTCCCTCACCCTCACTGGGGAAAAGTTCCTCCCCATGTTGGTGTGGAACTTCCTGTGCTCCAATTTGCAGCCATTGCCCCTTGTCCTGTCCCCACAGACACTGAAAAGGGGCTGGCCAATTCCCCCTGCATCCCATACTTAAGATATTGATAAACATTGATTAGGTCCCCCCTCAGTCTTCTTTTCTCCAGGCTGAACAGCCCCAGCTCTCTCAGCCTTTCCTCATAGGATAGATGCTCCAGGCCCTTAATCATCTTCGTAGCCCTTCTCTGGACTCTCTCCAGGAGATCCCTGTCCTTTTTATACCAGGGAGCCCTGAACTGGACACAATATCAGCTCTGCAACTGTACTCACATCCTTCTCCTGCTCTCTGGCCAAGAGACACTCCTGCACCTGCAGCTTCAGTTCATCAATCTCCTTTCTTGCTGTTTCCTCTTTCTCTGCTGCTTGGCTCTTCGCTGCTTCAATGTCAGACTGCAACTGATGCACCTGCAGCAGGGCAGCTTCATGCTCTGAGAAAGGAGACACCTGCTTAGTATCAGTCTACTGAATCAAACAGAGTTTCTAATTATTTTTCTAAAACAAAGCAAGTTACAGTGATGGTAAATCCTGCCTTTTTGCCTTGCTCTGTTGTAAAGACAGGAAGACAATGCAATTTAAAAGTGGGTTTGTTTTTAAGGATGCAGCAGAGAGACTGTCCAATTGTTACTGAAGGATTCAAGATTTGAAAGATTCTAATAGCTTAAACATGGAAGAAAAATCGAGAATTTATAGACAGGCAAGTCCAGAACTACAGACTCTACTTAGATAAAGCTGTCTGGGATACCACAGACTCATTTGGTCTCACCTTGGCTGAGTTGGTTTAGTTCTTCCTCCTGTTTTAGGAGTGTATCACATTTTTCACCAATCAGACGGTCTTTTTCCTCTATTAAGGAAGTCAGATCTGAAACCTTCAAAGCAGGCAGAGACAAAAGTCATTACAGAGAACTAGAAGATGGCATTGAAAGATTTCAATGTACCTCAGAGGCTCAGAATTCTGAGCAGCATTAGTGTAACAGATAATAAATACAACGTGCATGTCTGGTCTATCCAGAGTCACAGGCGGCATCACCTCAACAATGCTGATCTCATCAAAAAGCACTGAAGTCCATGTACTGCAAGAGCTAAAACCTCTGAACCCTAGTTACAGGCTATCTCCTAACCAGGAGGTGGCAGCTGTGGAACAGCCACTGAGCAAACTGAACACTGCCTTATGCCCCTTTTACCTACAGCAGGACCAAGCACCCCCAGCCCTACAGCAGCTGAAGAATAAAGGAACCCAAGGGCAGGATTACCTTCAGTCAGACTTGCCCAGCTGGCAGCTCCCAGCTTAAACAAACACAGGCTCACGTTTACCCACCATGAGCACTCCTGCTGAAGGAGCAGCCAAACCAGCCTGCTGAGCATTTCTCTTTGGTTACTGACAGAACAGAAGCCCCTCCCTTGGAGGAAAGGCGCTGTTGCAGCACTGCTGTGCCTCAGGGGGACAGAGACACGATGTGAGCACTGGAAGGAACCAGAGGAAAAGGGGTTTTCCAAACACCAGCTCAGGTGTTTGACACTGGCTCAGGCTGGCTGCCACCGGGACTGTGCACCGTGAGACACACAGGGCTCTGAGAACCGGCCACCTTCACTCCCAGCACCTGCTATTACCTGGCCTTCCCCTCAGTCATATTCATCTGCCACAACACCATGCTGTGACCCATGGTCCTTCAGCTCAGCACTACCCATGACCTGCAGCCAGCAGCACTCCTGTTCTCCCGATGAACAGCTGCCCCAAGTCAATCGATTCTCCTGTGGGCACCTACACCAGCACCCTTGAGGCTCAAGTTTACTGAGGCAACCACTGGCCTCATGCAGACTGAGGATGTGACTGATGAATGCTCCTGACTGTTAGGATAATTGAGTGCAGATCTGGTCTGGTGTGAGCAAGGTGCAGGGCACTGCTGGATTGACTGACCTGCTGTTGCAGCTCCTCCCTTTGCTTGCGTGTTTCTTCCAGCGCTTTGGCGATCTCGACACTGACAGTCTCTCTGCTGCTCAACTCCCTCTGCAAACCAAAAGCGATTCAGAGACACTCCACACAACTAAAATCCAGTCAGTCTTCTCATCCTTAAACCCAAGTCCATCAGCAACTAGCAATTATGGGCTAACACCATGATTCACAGTTCCAAATGAGAGTTGCTGTCCTGCTGTACTGCACTGCTACCTGCACACGTAAGAGCAACACAGAACTGACCTAAGAGCCCAAACATATCCAAAGGTTAACAGATCTCTTAGCTTGAAGTCTCTACTCCTAAGTAGCAGCTCCCTCCCACAACTGATCTTTATTCCAATGGCACATCGAACAGCAGCTAAAGACTTTCAATAATCTAAAATTACAGTCAACAGACTGAGTACAAGCTGTGAACACCTGACCAACTCAAGTTTTAGCTGTTGCTTTGAATGCTATGAATGACATTGGATGTTGAACTATGCTGTATTCGTTCCTGATAACAGGATTTGAAAGCTCTCCATGCCTGACAATATGGGCATGTGTCACTTCTGCCTGCTTTAGGCAGACCCCAGCACTCTGTTTCAGAAAAGGGACAGCCACTTGTAACACTCCTCCAATACCTTTTCACTGAGCACCAAAGAGGAGTTACAACTGCAGGTACACACAATGTGAATGTAGTGTGACTCCAAGAGCTGAGAATGCCCAAGGGCTTCACAGGTAACTGTCTCTCCAGTTTGGCTCTGCATTTAATGAATGTCACTAATTGAGCCCTTACCTTTAGCCTGTTCAATTCAGACTCCTGGTTTTTTAAAGAGCTCTCATACTCTTCCTTGCTTGCATGAAGAGTCTCCTTTTCCTTTTCCAGCTGGCTCTGTAAAATAAAGATTGCTCAAATACCAAGCAGAATTACCCTAATGCTTTGTTTAAACAATGAAACACTTCAAACACTTTGTTCATAGTTAGTTGCCCAAAGTATGAGATCATCTGTTGTAATACTAGGAGCACTGAATAAGAACATCCAGAGAACAGTTAGAGGCTACAAGCTGTGTTCAAAGCATTTTGTGAAGACTCACATGGCCCCCTGAGCAGTCTGTGTACTTACAATCCTGTGCTGAGTCGCTGTTTTGTCAAGCTCCCAGGCTGTTTCCAGAGCAGCGACCTGAGACTCCAGCCCAGTAACTTTCTGGTCATACTGTTGTGTCACACTTAAAATCTGCTGCTGTAGTTTACTCCTGTCCTCCTCTAGATCGGTTTGCTGAAGAGAAGCAGAGAACACTGCATGAGTAAAATGGCAGTCTGAAGCTCTGACCAGCATCAAGAGACCCTTCCATGGGACAGACTCAACCTGAAGCAATGCTGCTCCTCTGGCAGCAGCATCACCTGCTCCTACCCAGCCACTGGCTGAGGAGACAAGCAGCGAGGAAACACTTATGTCACAAAACAGGGAGAGAAATTAAGTCTCCCTGGGGATGCTGAAGACTCATCTGCTACTGGTCAGTGAAACATCATGCAGCATACTCACCAGCTTCTGGATCTTCAGATCCTGCTCAGCAGCTGCTTCTTCACTCTGTTTCAACGCTTCTGCTGCAGTCTGTAGCTTCTGTTCCAGTTCTTTATTCTAAAATATAATCATAGATTCAATGTGTTATCCAGTGACATCTACATTGTAAGAAAAAATGTAGAGAATGTGAGGTGACTCAGTAGGGGAAGGTGAACACTAAACCCATGAAATCACATAGTTAGAGATGAGATAGAGACTGGCTATGTGACACATGCTGCTTTTACAACCTCTTCACCACACCACTGCCACCCAGCAATGCTTGCACTTCAGCTGTTTGTTTCTCAGAAGAGAGGAGACATGGCTGAAATCTCTAACCTCATAACTCCAGGCCCTTCACCACCAAAGGTGGGGAGGTGACAAGAGACAGTCAACTTTCAAACTTCCCCAGACTAAATGTGACACAGTCTCAACAGTCTCGTAGGGCTACAAAGATGATTAGGGGCCTGGAGCATCTCCCCTATGAGGAAAGGCTGAGTAAGTTGGGACTCTTCAGCCTTGAGGAGAGAAGACTAAGGGGGGACCTAATCAATGTCTATAATTATCTTAAGCAGGGGATGCAGGGGGAATCAGCCAACTCCTTTTCAGTGGTCAGTGGAGATAGGACAAGGGGCAATGGCTGCAAATTGGAGCACAGGAAGTTCCACACCAATATGTGGAGGAACTTTTCCCCAGTGAGGGTGAGGGAGCCCTGGGACAGGCTGCCCAGGGAGGTGGTGGAGTCTCCTTCTCTGGAGATATTCAAGACCTCTCTGGACACCGACCTGTGCAGTATGAGCTGGGGAGCTGCTTTGGCAGGGGGGTTGGACCCGATGATCTCTCGAGGTCCCTTCCAACCCCTACAATTCTATGAATTCTATGAACTTTGGCTGAGAGCACAAGACAGTGAGGGGAGGAGGTACAGGGCATAAAGGTGCTGGAAACAGTGGGAATTTGTACCAAAACACCCCAAGCAAATCACTTACCTGTGACTCCAGGCGGTTCACAGTCTCACTGTGATGTGTTTTGTCTGCCAGTAGCTGCTGCCTGGTTTCATCCAGCTTCTGCTCAAGAGTAGCTTTCTGAAGATCAGATTGAGAGAGAGAACAGGTGGGAAGATGGACAAAGAGGGAAAGGGGTTTAATTAAATTTTCCTTTTTATTTCATTAATAAGGTCAAACTAAAATGGAACAGTTATTTTGATGTGCAATACAGCTTTGGGAAGCAGTAAGTTTGATGCTACTGCACAGGGCCTCCACAGATCATGTTGCCCTGGGAAAGATACCAGTAATTAAGCATGGGAATTTGCTGGCATCCCATCACAATCCACATGTGAACTCCAATCAGCAGCCAGGTCATCATTTTCTAAGCCAGGCCAAGTTTAAGAGATGAAATAAATGTTTCTTTGAAAGCATAGCTCCTGCATCACAGCAAACACACAAGGGAGGTGAAACTTTTGCTAGTTATGGTATTTACTTTCCAAAATGTAAACCAAGGAGAAGCACACACTGCTCTCCATAAGGACTGACCAATAAACCCCTCAAGTTCTCTCTCCTCTGGGCACCTTACAAAGCTGCTCTGTCACTTCTCAGCTGTCCTGCCCCAACAGGCAGTGCAGGAAGCCCAGTGCAGAGACGTGCTGTACATAGACACACAGGCTCAGTGTAGCCACCCACACACTCTGCCCAGCACACACAGCGTGCCAACACACACTGAAAGGACAAACATGCAGGCATTACATCATAAATCCTTTACCTGTGTGATAAGTGACATACACTCTAAAAAATTTCACTGAGATTGCACTTTTAAGCAGTCTATAAACGTGCAGTTACCTCCTTGAGTAGCTCCTGCACGTGTTCATCCCCTGAAAGATTTCTTTCCAGCTTTTTCTCCAAGGAAGACATTTTTTCCTGCAGCTGTTCAATAAGTTTATTTTTCTCAGCAAATTCAAAAGTCATCTGTGAAAAGTAGAAATCAGAGAATCTGTCTGTAGTAAAGTTTTCCCCTAACCCACTCTGGAATAACTTCCAAAAGCACCCCTACAAAGAGGAAAGTCCCATCTGAAGAGACACCACTTTGCAGACACTGCATTTCAAACCCACACTGCGTCACCTACGTGTACACCTCTCCCCAAGGCCACAGCAGATGCATCTGAACACACTTCACCTTTTGCTTGTGTTGTTCATATTCCACCTTCAGGGATTCATGCTCCACCTGTAGCATTTCCAGTCTCTTCTCACAACCAGCATCAGCAACTCGAGCCTAAACATTTGAGGAATTACTTGCTTTGAAAAGGTAGATTCCAAAGCCACACAGCCAGCATCTGACCCAGCTGCTGCAGGCAAGGAGCATCTGAACCAGATCTCACCGAACTCAAACTTACATTTTGCAAGTCTACAGAAAGCTGCTGAATAACAGTCTGTAGCTCCTGTTCTCTTAACTCCAGAGCAGTGATCTTATTTTCTGCATTTGTCTCAGCTGTCATTAGTTCATCTCTTCACAGAAAGAGAAAAAAAAAGTGTGACATATTGTTCCAGAGAAATAATCTTTAGCAGATAAATCTGCTTTTTATGCACACAGACTAGGCAACATCAACAAGATTCTCTTGTCCTAAACCCAGCCACTTAATTAGATTTTTTTTTAAAAATAAAAGTGTTAAGCATTCAAAGCATGAAAAAAATAATAGCAAGTTTACAAAGTCCTAAATCAATACTACTTTAATTGGCTAGAAAAGAAATAGAACTTTGGCATTTCCATCCACATCAGCAGCAATCACTCAGCTCACTACACACAAAAGTTTCTCCAGAAGTACAGAACTGGGCATGAGGCAGTACAAGGGAAGCGAATACACTGCTCCTCCTGAGCCAGCTCATCCATACCTCTGTGCCTCCAGCTCCAGGAACTGCTGCTGCAACTGCTGCAGATCTTTCCTGAGGCCTGATGCCTCATCCCTTGCTTCCTGAAGCCCTTCCTTGGCGTGGGCCAGCTCTCGCGCGCACGCCTCGCGCTCCTGCGCCGCTTGGCTCAGAGATTCTTCCTTTGCCAAAAGCTGAACATTGGAACATTATCTTTGACAATACAGGTGACCTGGCAACACTGATAAAGTCTGCTCATGGAAACTTGTCTCTTTTATTCAGTTATAAGCTGAATTTAATGAAATAATAAACAGCTCCCAGAAGAGTCACTGTTAAAATACGCAGTACTGTGTGTACCTACTGCTAGGATCTGGACACTGACCAAGCCTCTGTGCAGGCATAAAGGCTAAAACATTAACACAAAGCTACCACTAACTTGGCATTCTGAAAGAAATAATAGGAAAGGGGAAAAGAAATGCTTGAAGTGCTCTTACCATGTGTTTAACTTTGGCCATCTCCTGCTGCTGGAAGCCCTCTAGCTCATCGATTTCATCTCTCTTCTGAAAAAGGTTCAAACTCTGCTCCCTCATTTCTTGTAACTGTGCTTCCAGCACTTTTTTTTCCTAATGACAAAACAAAAGGGATCCAAGAATATCTGTATGCAAACTGCAGGCCAGTGGTAGTTTAGTTAAAGCCTCTGGGAAAGGAAGCTCATCTTGGAGCCATGAGGCACTCTGACGGTGCCACATGTAGAGCTAGAAACCCTTCCACACTTGTGTCACCACAGGCAACAGGGAGAGAACAACCAAACTTCAGTAATCACCCCAAAAAATCTGTATTCATTACAATATGATCCCCTAAGCCCCCCAAAAATGGACAGCAAATAGCACCACACTGAACGTCTTCATAATCAGGGATAATTTAAAATGGACTAAGCTGAACAGCTGGAACAACAAGATCACAATCCTGTAACAAAACCCCCTGGCAAATTGCTTAGTTTGCTCAATAAGACAGATGACCTAGTGCAAGACCTCAGTCATCACCCCTCCTGCATCCCAGCTGGCTCCTCTGCACTCAAGGAAACTGTTCCTCCACCTTACAGAAGTACATCTTCCTCATTGCAAACCTTCATTCCTTACTTCCCCACCAAGAAATAACTCCAGGAATAGCTCCTGGAGCACTGGGGCTGGTATCAAAAGCAGATGGTTGGTCCCCCCTCTGAACAAAGTTCAGATAATAAAAAGGGCTGAGCAGAGCTGAGCTGTAGGGAGCACACAGCCTGGCATTTAAGACTACACACACACAGAGCGCTCCCCCCCAAACCCCAAAGCTTAATTACCTTTTCTATTTGACCCAGTTTTTCCATCCACTCCTGAACAAGGAAGAACAAAACCAGTCAAAATCTATTTATAGACTTTCAAGGTGAACAATTACAGTAAAAACCCCAAACCCATACTGTTAACACAGATACTAAGTTGCAGTAATTAAAAAAGCAATCAGCAAAGGAAACCCAACAGCTATTGTTTCAATATAAAAGCTGGAGCATTGTTTATGTTACCTGAGTAAGCTGTACACAGGTAAAATGAAGGTGACAATGGGCCTCCTGCAACTGAACCTTGCCAAGCTTAACCCCACATGAGGAATTGCTGTGGGCTCTTTCCAAAAGCAGTAACAGAGGGAGCAGCAAGTCCTACACCGCTTCTGGCGTTTGAACTTCACGCTGCCTCCTTCCCCCAGCGTTGGCACACTAAGCAAACCCCATGCTGAACAACTGCTTTAATTAACAGAGACATCACAGTCCCAGGCTCAGATCATGCTGGTGAAGCTCTGTTACCTGGTCCTTCTTCTCTAAGGCCAAAGCCATCCCTTCAGCCATCTTGGCTCGACTGGCCTGGTGAGCTTCATTCTGCTCCTGAAACTTCCTCATGGAGGCTATCAACAGAGAATCACCAGCTACATTAAAAACTTGTCTCTTAAAACCCATTTCTCAATGTTCTGTAAGGTATTTATAACTTTAAAGAGCTGCTTCTGCAAGTAATTAGCCCCAACTTGACTCCAGCACTAACGCTGCGACACTCGTTGCTGCACGCAGTGTGCACACTGGACAGAGGCCAGGAATCCCAGCAGCCAGCAGTACTGTTCCTCAGCAGATGGTACCAGAGCAGGAGGCTTCAGGAAAGCCTCTCCTGCACGTCAGCCCCAAATTTGGGGAGAGACATCTAACAACGACTATGTTCAACAATCAACACGCTGCTGCTGCTGCTCTCTGCACTGTAAGAAAGAACTCAGGTTCTGTTTCTTTGCAAGCTGGAGGTGCACAGGTTGAAAGCAAATGATTAAAGTATCTGTACATCAAACCTGCTCCCTTCCAACCATAGCAGTTTTTAACTTTGAAAAGGAAAAAGACAAGTACGTACAATCCTGATGCTTTTCTAATGCATTTTCAAGCTTCTCTCTTATCTTCTGCAACTTTCGGATCTGATCAGCATAATCTTGGGTGAGGAGGGAGAAGCACAGACCAGGGATGAACAGACATTGGGGAAGGAAAGGGGAAAAAAAAGGAAAAAGAAAAAAAAAAAAAAAAAGGAAAAAAGGATGAGTGGAAATGATGATGATTTTCTCAGCCAGAAAATCATTCCTGCTGCTTGGGGAAACTTGGGTGATCTTAACAATGAACACAAGCACATCGTTCTGCACTGCCCAGGGGGAGAAGGGTGGTACACACAGGAGGACCTGCCCTAGGTGTGCTAGGGACACACAGAGAAGGGCAATACCAGAGGATGAGGAGCTGCCCACAGGTCTTACTTCATTCAAGAGCAGTGACGTAGTTAACTGTGCTCAGGAAAGGTCCCTCTCATTGGAGAGGGAACAGACTGCTCAGAGAGGGGGTGGGTGCCCTGTGTCTGGGAGTGTTCAAGGCCAGGTTGGATGGGGCCCTGGGCAACCTTGTGTAGCTCCAGGCCTGAGGTTGGTGGCCCTGCCTGTGGCAGGGGGTTGGAGCTCTGTGACCCTTGGGGTCCCTCCCAACCCATGCCATTCTATGATCCAAGGATGGGGCACTTCAGAGCGCCTCTGCGGCCCGGCTCCGCGCAGTGCTCCCCACACCTAACAACCATGCACACTTACACCACCATCTACAGAGCAGGGCTGACAGGGAAGGCACATTTCAGGACCCAACCAAACCACACACACACACAGACAGCCCCTTGGGGAAGTCTGTGTACAATGCAAAGGAGGATTTACTTCCTGATCAGGCTGCCTCAGGAGCCTCTTGGCACTCAGAGCCTCCCTCTCTCACACTAAGCCCCAACCAGCACTTTCCGGTTTCCTTTATGCAAACAGGTGAACACTTTCCCTTTTCCATGAGGAATCATCTCCAATCCTGTACTTCCTTGAACTGAACAGGAGCCCTGAGTAAACTGAAGGAATCCTGAGCTGGCTATAACATCTCCTTGTTTTCCAAGGCCATCTGGGAGCTTTGGGAGTGGCAGCACACCATGGTTCAGCCCAGTCTCTGATGCACTCCATGCAACAGGAATGGAAAGCACAGTCAGAGCAGAGCCCTCACTACAGCTTTACCCAACAGGCATTACCTCTGAAAGAAAAAAAAGCCTCAACACTGTTTTATGGTGCATCCTTTGCTTTTTCTTCATTTCAAAGCTCACTTCTTCAAAGGTGGCACTGCATTACTGCCAGCTTCAGAAAGCCCAGGTACCAAGAGACAAACCATTATGAACAGGGATTAAGTAAAATAAAAGTGGGGGAAGACACTATCTGAAGCCCAGGGACAGAAAGCTATCCCAGCTGTTCAAAACAATCACATAAATGTGCTGTGAAATCAGCAAAAGTTAGTTGGCTTTATAAAATATCAGTTATACTGGATGCCACCTGGATGACAATCAACAGGGTTGCTACAAATCCCTTTCCAAAAGGACCTAACCCCACCTATTTTTAATAAATTAAAGAACTGAAGTTCAAAGGGAAATATTTCCCAAAGCAATAGGTTTCTGTATGTATGGAGACACGTACCAGACAGCTTCACCTCCAGTTTTCTTATTTGTTCATTTCTTCTGAACAACTGGGATGAGAGATCCTCCCTGGAGCTGCTTCCATCAGAAGCCTGGGTAGAAAAACAACACTCATGTAACTTACAACATTTAGTAAAAGCAATCCCACCATATGCTAACCCTGTGATAACAAGCACTCTCCCACCTAGGAATGAATGCTTCAGTCTTTCCTGGGAAGGGGAGAGTTGCACTAGCGCAGCAGAACGTGTGAAAAATGCTGAAGAAGAGAAAGCAAGGGCTCAAACAGTCAGCTCTGCAACGCTGGCCTGTGCCAGGGAATACAATGCTTTTAAAGGGCTACAGCTGAAAGCTGACTGCTCAAACCCATCACAACAGAACAAGGGGGGAGGCATGAGGCCCTACAGGACAGGCTTCAGGATGGGCTAAAGAGAAATCCCTTGGGAAATGAAAAAAGCAGGAAAGAAACTGTAATGCTCTTCCTGTGGGGTAAGCTTGAGTGCTAGCACAGCCCTTCCATGCAGCGCTCCCTCCATGCTAAACCCACTGCACAGCCAGCTTCAGATTCTCTGTGGGACTGTTCACTCTGTAAACAGCAACAGCAAGAGCAGCTGAATTAATGCTGCTAAAACAACTAATTCTTGGAGGTTTTCTGAAAGCCACTCCAAGCTTCAGCCAACAGCATTATTTGCTTTCTGTGCTCTCAAGTCACAAGGCAGCAAATGAAGTTTCTATGGGAGGAACTGTTAAGTGCAAAAAACTTTCAGGAAAACAGAAGGCTAACAAGCTGCCATGGCAAAATATGGTCAAAAATAGGGAGTTCCAACTTGCTGCTTAATAGAACTGGAATTCCAGTTGAGCTCCAGCAAAACTGAGTGAAAACTCAACAGGGTAAATAGTTTCTCCACTGTGCAGACAGGAAAACAGAATCATAATGTAATTTGCTCTGATACAGCAGGTACTGTTGGCCCCAACATTGGTGTAACACCACAGCTTAAGATCTGTTTTGAAAAACACAAGAGCCATTGAGAGGCAGAGGTGCCAGGGCATCACTGGCTTTCATTTAACCCATACGCTCCTGGAACTATACAGCTTGATTAAGCAATGCTTTGCAGTGAGAGAGAGATTAAACCAGACACTGGATGAAATGCAAGTTTTGGATGCAGGGGAACTGAATACGCTCTGCAGGGACAATATGCTGGAGCAGGAAGAGTACCAGGAAGCCAAGAGGTAAACATCGGGCCACAGCAAGATCAAAGCTGACCAGCATCTAGCTTGCTTTCCTCCTGATTCAGTAATTAATTTCACAAATAGGAAGCTTACACCTTACTGCAGCTTTAGTCAGCATTGTATGCCTGTTTAACAGCATTTGGTACTAAGATAGCTTTGTAACTCCGGTTTATGTGGGAACATAAGCCTCCTGCTACCTACTATAGGCAACATACAAATATTTACTCTTGAGTACTTAAGGTTACTCATGCTAATGATTCATTTCTGCGTTAAAACGCACACCTATGAAGGCATCACAATACACAGTCAACTAATACACCAGACTTAAAAGAGTTGCCTACAAAACCATAACAGAAATGCTGCAGGAGCAACCAAGATTCAAAGCAAGGGGGACTCACAAAGTCATCTCCAGAGTCTGCTCCCGCCGAGGTGATGGACTCCTTACTGACAGACCGGGGTATCCTGGCTGCTCCCCCCGGCCTGGGGGCAATCGCTGCCTCTTCTGCAATCTTCTTCTTCAATTTTGCAAACATTTTACAGCTCTGCGGCGCGGCAGCGACCAGGTGCTGCGAGGAGCCGCTCCCCCCCGGCGGTTAATGCACCGACGCTCTGTTCTAAGCTCCCAGCTGTGGAGATCCAATTCCGCGCCTCATCCACCCGGTGTGGCCGCGTCCCCAGCCCCGTCAGCGCCTCCGCAGCCGAACAGCACCTGCGAGTCAAAGGGAGATGGTTCCCGCACTGACCGCCTCTGCCCGTGTTACGCCTTTAAAGACAGCGATAGGCCTCCGGGCGTCACGCCCGTTGTAACACGCAAGGACAACCGGCGCCCTGAGCAAGGCCCTGCAGACCGCACAGTCCGGCCCCAGCCCCGGGCTCGCCTCAGGCCCCGCCGGGGCGAGCAGCCGCCAGCGCCCGTTGCGGGAGCGGTGTGCGGGGGGGCTGCGCCGCAGCTCGGCCCCCGCCCAAGCGCCAGGGGAGCTCGGGCCGGGCCCGGCCCCGCAGGCCGCTGCCCCGCTCGGAGGCAGCCGAGCACCCGCCGCCGCTCACCCGCAACCCCCGGCCGAGCGCTGCGGCCCGGCCGCCAGCACCCCCCTCCCTGGTTCTCCCGCCCGGCTCCGCGGCCTGCGCCGCCGCCACCGCCGTCCTCCCCCACCCAGTCAGGCCAGGCCGGCCCAGCCCCTCGTTCCCCGCGCTCTCACCGCCCATGGCCCGGCCCGGCCCGGTCGCCGGGACCCCCCGCCGCCGCTTCTCCGGTGACGCTGACCCGGAAGCGCCGCGCAGGCCGGAAGCAGCGCGAAGCGATGCGCAGACGCGGTGGGGCGGCCCCGCTCCCCGGCCCGGCCCCCGGCCCGGCCCCGCTCCCCGCCCCTCACCAGCCGCCTGGTCACCCGAATTTGCCACAGTTTATTAACAGAAAACGCCTTCCAGGCGGCCGGCGGTTCCGACAATGGCCCCGCGACATGGCACGACAGCGGCTCGAACGGAGAGCGGCCCGGGGGCGGCGAGTCCGGGGCTGGGCTGGGGAGCGGAGGCGGCGCGGCCCTCGTTGCCCTCGGCCTGGGCTTGTCCCGGGCGTCCCGCGGTAGCACCGACGTGCAGCTCTGTCGCAGGGCCGCCTGTGTCCCAGTAAGGACACATGCAGGCCTGGTCACGTTCAGTGCCTCATGTACCAGATTCACCCTTTGGTTGGGTATTGCCTGGCAGTGGCAAGGCGACTGCGAGCAGTAAGGATACAGGGAGGAAGGGAGAGACAGGAAGGCAGCATTAGGCCTGAGGAGAAAAGGGTTTGTTCTCCTCTCACTTACAAATAGTTCAGTGTTTGCTTCACTTCCACACTGAGGACTGCTAGATCCATAAACCAAGCTTCTCTTCAGTATATACAAGCATCCATCAAGAAGGTACCTACGACCATAGCACACAGCAGCACAAGCTTAGAATGACCTGTAAGTTCAAACAAGACATGCTTTTACTTGGAGGAGGGGAAATCTCACGATTTGCATCTTGAATGCAGTTGCTTTGGGTGGGGAGGGCACTGACTCAAAATCCAAGACCAGATATTTTATCCTACCTACAGCTAGAGCAGACAGGGTATCAGCCTTTTGCTTAGTTTCATACTCCTGCTGATGTTAACAGGAGTGAACTCTTTATCTTTGAATATCCCTGCCAGCAGTGCACCTTCTGAATCAAAGACCAGCAGGTAAGAAGAGAATGAGGGATGCTGAGAATGAATTTTTGACTTGGGCAGTCATCATTGCCAAGTTCAACCTCCAAACTGCCATTCTCCTCCCACACTCAGCCTTTGCAGGTTTGGTTTGGTTTTAGAGAAGTGCATTCTCCTCTGATTAGCTCTACCTTGCTAACAAGCAATCAGAACCTCTTAGGGTTCAAGGTGGACTGAAAGCCTCTCTGGTGACAAGCAATGACTCCTTGTCTCAGCCAAGGCCTTCCCAGACCTTAACAAGCAACATCCCACAGAGGTTCACCAGCCCACAGCAGCGGCATCGGCATCGCTCCGATGCTTGGAAACGACAGACTATTTTCCAGATATGTGGAACCAAAAGGAGAACAGCTTCACCAAAGCAAAAGCTAAAGCAAAACAAAAGCCTTTGGCTGGAAGGCAGTGAGCTGGGGAAAGTGAAGTCCCCTCTGCCATGCAAGTGGGACACTGCTGGTGGAGGAGCAGCGGGCAGGGCGACAGATAACCCATCTCTCACTGAAGGCTTTCTGCATCCTTAGCTTCTGCCTGCAACCCCATCTTCTCACAACAGGGACCTCCTACCAGAAGGAAAGGCAGGTCATCAGCCTCACAGTTCAGAATGCATGAGTCGTACGGCTGGAACACCCACAGGAGCCCCATTCCCCTGGCTAACCGAGGCTGCCTGTACCTCACACCAGTCACACCCCAAGTGTGAGCCCCTGGAAACAGCGAAATACAAAGGCACGAGAGCCATGACAGCTACCAATGGCCTGCAGCACCTGGTGGAACGCATCAGCATGGCGTCTGTGTGTACATACAGACTCTGCATATAGACATGGGACTGTTTCATCCTTTTTAATACATATACAAGTACCTGTACATATATACATATCTACAATTTACACCAGCCAGTAACGTATGCGTATTGTACATATACACACAAACGCCTAGAACACACATGCACACACAAACACACACTCAGCAAAAGACACGCCACATCCCAGGGGACGACGTCCTGCCACAGTCCAAGGGAGAGCAGCACCATGTGGTGGTGGGGGCTCAATAAACCAGCTTCAAGACTGCTCACAACAAACACCAGCGTTCACGGAGGGGTTTTTACACTGGGGGAATTCAAGAGTGGGTGGCCTAAGCTTCAGCCCAGCTACAAAGAACCTTCATGCACACTTCCCTGCTGTGCTGCAGCAATTCTTGCTGTTCTGTACCGTGCTCGGCTGGGCTGAGCGGGGTCCATCCGTGCTGAGCTGCAGCCCTGTGCTGTTCTGGCTGACTCGCTCGTACCTCGTGTGATGGCACTGCGAACAGGCCTGCTGGGATACTCAGAGTCACCAAGGGCTGCATCTTTTTCCACCTAAATTAGAGGCATAGCTGGGATTCAACACAGAAGTACTGATCAGACTCGTCCTGCCCTGTTGTAGCAGCACACAGAACAGCAAAAATGGCCTTTTCCATTTAACAGCTTAAAATGTTCTTGGTTCCTTCTCCTTGCACAGCTTTGCTGTCAGGAGCTGTGAGAGGTCCTCGAGCTCTGCCAGGCACTACAGTGCAGAGCCAGCAGGCCCCCTGCCCAGGAGCCAGAGCTGCCTTCTCCAGCACGTGCCTTCACACACACCACCCAACACCTTAACACACCCAGACTGAGCATTACAGGCCGAGGGAACCTACAGCGCAGCCACATGTAATTAATTACAGCTCCTCAGTTTCACTGATTCAAAGAAAGGACTGAGACAGGAGTGGTGGGCATGCAGAACATTAACAGGGACTTGTGGCAGCACCCACTTTGTTTAACCTGCAAGAGGAACATCAGCACCTCTCCTAGGGCAGGGGGAAGCAGTGCAGATGGCTCAGACACAGGAGTGATAGGAGGGGCTCGTACTCAGCATGGTGTGGGACGTTCTTTCAGCCCCTGTCAGGGACTGGTAACACTGTGGGAGCCACACGTTCCATCCACACAGAGAAAGGAGGGGTAATGCCTGCTGGGAATGAAGGATTTTTGTCTAGTACCTCAGAATGCTCCCTCCTCCTGGAGAACAGTGGCAGCAGGACCAACAGCAAGGTGACCCCTATCAGAGTGAGAGGTGGGGGTTAGCTTGTGTAGCTTGTAACCTGTTCATCTGCCACCCATCCACCTGTCAGGCTGAGCAGAAGCTGTGTCCTTGGTCAGCAGTACAGAGGGCAGACATGAAATTGCTGTGTCCAATTTAGAGGGAGCATTAAGCATCTTTAACAACTTCACTTCAAACCCACTGCTCCAAGTGTGGCTCAGCTGTCCACAGTTTTGTCTCCTTACTTGCCTAAGACTGGAAAAATATATTTGTTATGCAGGACTCTGGTTTATTGCTATTGTTGGTTTGCACTGTGTGGTTCCATTTTTACCATTTCAGATCCAGACTCTTTGGGGATAAAATATTGGTTTTCTATTGATTTTTTTTTTCCAATTTCTTAAAATTGTATAAAAATAAAGGATTTCCACAAATGTGGGCTAAAGGTAACCAATAATACTTCTATGCTTAGGATCAGCTGTTGGAAATGTGGTTGACAGCCACAAGACCAGAAATAAACCTCTAGTGATTCTTTAACATTTAAAAGACATGAAAACTTTTTGCTTATAAAATTGACCCCATACAGAACAGAACAGCTAAACTAACAGCTGTTCATTATTACTTTTTAAAATAATGGTCCTAAATTTAAAAATAAAATCAAGTACTTCCTTTTATGATTTTCACATTATAAAACTGCACCATTCAAAATCTGTGGCCAGGGAAATCCCTTTGCAGAAAGACAGTTTCTTTTAATAGTCATCAAGGGTGTTTTCCAGGAAAACATTCCTAACATCCAGTATGGAAGCCAGCTCCAAAATGTGCTTTTGGAGGTGAGGGTTCTCCACCGTTTCATCTCTTGGCAGCTGAGGATAAGATTCTGGATAATTTCGAGTCTCCTGCTAGATGACAATGAAAACAAAGAGAAATAAGACATTGATTTATTTCTACACCCTTTGTGAAGAAGGTTGCAGCAGGCCAGTGGCACCTCAGGGGTGTCCCAGTGTGTTCAGCATGGCACTCAGACAGAAAACATTCTAGCGTTTTCAGCCTGCCTTTTCCATTGATTCAGCATGGTCACAGTGACCATGCTCACCTAAGGCATTAACAGTGTGCTCACAGAGGCCTTGCAGGGAAAAAAAAGGAAGAAAAAATTAAAAAAAGAGAGAGACAAGAAGCCTTCAGAGACTTACCTGCTAGCTGGAGTTCATTTTGTGAAATTCTGGACATGTAAGCATGTCCAGTGGGAGATTAATCTCATCCTAAAACAAGTATCTAAGGCACTGGGGGAAAATCTACCCCCACTAACAGAAGACCTGCTTCTTTTCCCTATTATCAAGGAAACTTAGGTAGCTACCTTAGGCTGGGAAACCTATGAGGTGTCTGCAGTTAGACAAGATGAATGCTGGAACTTTCTGTGCTTGGACTTAGTTTTTTTTCTGCAGTGTTTAAAATGGAGCTGGCAGTTCATATACCAGCACTCACATATATAAAATAGTGTAGATCCAGCTGCAGACTTCACTGTCAGCACAGCATTAACCAACAGGGAGGGAAAACACCATCTTCCCGTTTAGCTTGTTCATTTACACTTCAAAGACCTTTCAAAACCCATTCACACCAGAATACACTCTAGCAATAATGTTACATCCCTCCCCATTTCCTCTTATATTCCCATTCTACACCTTTTCAGTTGTGTAGAACTAATAATCTTGAATTATTAAGAGGATTTTTTTCTAGCAGACAAGGCTGTTCAGGGTGACAGAAATGAATTAGAGAGTGTCTGCTACTGCTGTAGAGGAGTAAGGCTTCAGCAAGGCAAAGGCTTTGTGCCTTTGGAGGGATACAGAGGCACTGATTCACTACAAGCTGCAGGCATTAGCATGGGAGCACAGGTTATCTTTCTGCAGGCAGCCCCCAGACCCTTCCATCCTCAGGCAGGGCAGCTCTCTGCATTGTCTGTCACTCTCACAAGGGACAGATGTCCCCACATACCCGGAAGATTTTGTGCATCCTCATCGTAGCTGAGCAGAAGATAAACCTTGTTAGAAGCAAGCGAAGGAATTCATCCCCAAAAAACTGCAGGAAGGACTGGTCTGCAGAGAAGGAAAAACAAAAACCAGAACCACAACTCAGTTTAGAAAGGCTCCAAAAATGAAAAGAGAAGTTTCTAGGGGAAACCAGCATGAGTTCTGTGTGTTCCCCTTATTCAGTGTTCTGTCCCCAGGAAAGGCTGAGCAAGGAAAAGCAGCACCCACTGAGGCAGCACCCACTGAGGCAGTAGGCTCAGGTTGGGTCATGCATCTTGAGGCACACACCTATGGACCGGGAGTGGGTCAGCAGCTGGGCGATGTCTCTGTTGATCTTCCTCAGGTAATCCTGGCACTTCTCCCACAGCCCTCTGCGCATGCTCGATAATCCAGAGACAAACAGGAATGCCATGAGGGGATTGTTCAGGAAGAGTGTGAAGAGGCTGCCCCGCTGAGACTGATCTAAAAATAAACCCAGTCAAAAAGGAGTCAATCATCAGACAAAGATACATTTGGCCAGTGGCACTGGAAGGCTGTAAAGCTGCCCCTGCCACAGAATGAAGTCACTCACCCACTAAATTCTCTAACTGAGAACTACTCTCTTGTGTTAGCTACATCTTCTCTCCTCTTGTGGCAGATCTGTCCTCAAGATGATGTGGGGACTGTGGTAAAGGCTTACTGGATATGGGCATGGGCACCAAGAGACATGAGATGTTCTCATGGGCTGTGGGGAGCCTACGTCTTCACTGTGAGCACATTACTTGAACACAAAAGTCATAACTGAAACAACTGATAGAAGACACTGCTTATAAAATCTAAAGAGAGGTATCAACCCCCAGGCAGCTGAACCTACACCCTGCACGCCCCCAAACTCTACTGGGCTGCCCTTTGCCTGAGCATCACAATGCCCTAAAACCCATTTATTCTGTGCAGTTCAACGTGACACACAGAGGTCCCAGCTTCATCTCTAAGTAAACTTTATCATATCACTTCAGGGAACATTAATCTGATTCAGGGATTAGAGAGTGATGAAAAGCTACCTTTTCCTGAAGAATCTAAGTTATATTTGAGATAGATTATGAGGGCACAGCAACTCGTTAGGAAACACAGTACTACACATACCTTGTAATGCTTTTGGATATGCTGTTGGAGAAAGCAAGCACACCAGTGGCTGTCCAAATAAGTTTGTGAAATTCTGTAACAGATAAGAATTTTGAAGTATTGATGGTCACTTTTCTTGCTTTTGAATATTCATCAGGTGAAGGGTACAAACAGAGACTATTAATGACAGAGAACACACCAAGGCCTGTCACATAGTTTGGCACTGGCAACAAGGCTGACAAGTCGACTTACTCATAGGTCAGAGCACAGAAGGAATAGAACTCATTACATTGTAAAGGAATGGAATTCCTTCATTTCACTGCTGCTGAGAGCAGACACTAATTCCATGGAAATATGGCTTTCAGGAGTCATACATGACTTGAGAAAACCCATGGTCTGCAGCAAAAGTGAAAGCTGTTGGCTCTCATGTCAGAATAGATCTAGCAGCTCTCCTTGATAGCAACTATCCAAAGTCATTTCTTCCCCCTTCTCTTTGTAGTAGGAGGAACTATTTCTGATGAAACAGAAGAGCCCAGTGGAGAAAAGTTTTAAAATAGGTTTCCTTTAAAGCAAGTATGTCATAACCTTAACTTCTGCTGTACTGAGCTCTCTTTTTACAATGCCCACTTCACACATCCCCACCAGCACCTCAAATATTGCTTAACTGTCCTGCTGCACAGGAATTCCTCCAGAAACCTCACACCACAGCGTTGCCCAGTTTCACTGTTCACCTGGTAACAGCCCTACTGCCTGATAGGTGTACTGACAGGCAACAGCTATCCCAAGGGAAAACCCACTCCTTTCCACAGGGTCATTAGCTGTCCTGTGTCTCCCCAGAGTTGCTTTCCTAAAACTGATGCCTTGCAGGGAAAGGGTTAATGTTTATGTCTGCACCTGTCAGAGCACACACTGAAACTGTGCATCCAGAGCAGGACTACAACATGCAGGTCTGCAGAGTATATTGGCAGGCTGTAAAGGTAAGGGATACACAGGTGTATCCTCAGTATTTGCTTGCACAGAATCATCCAAACCTTCTTTTTTTAATTGCTTCTGTTTACCTCAAATGGAACTTTCCCTTCCAGGCAGCATATTTCAATGAAATTAGTATAAACCTGCTACATGTTGAAGACAGTAATCTAGTGTAATCAAAGCAAAACGTTTCCCCTGTCTGACAGAGTGCTGAGCAGCCCTCAAATCCCTCTATTTCTTTAAGAGCTGTGCTGATTTGGGCTGGGCTGGCCCAAGGGCGATTCAGTGTTAGATACTAAGGTTTGGCCTCTAAGGAAGAAGCAAACACTACTGCCATGCAGACAGTAACTGCAGTCCAACCTGGTTATTAGTAAAACCATGCTATAAAGAAACATTTAAAGCTTCAGGAGGCACTCCAGGCATTGCCAGTCTGAACTGAGCACAGGTTACAGGTCCTCAATGCTTAGTATTCACGAGCAGATTCACCTGCTGAGTTCTATCTTGAATCCCCAGGTTAGAGACCACAGCTGACTTTCCATACACACCAAGAACTTGAGTGCAAATAAACCCTGCCTACAGCTAGAAAGCAAAACCAAAAGTTGCATATATGTCAGGAAAGGTATTGGTCTCCAAGATCATTTTGGACTCTCTAAGCTTTACCAAGCTGAGTATTTACACCACATCACTGACAAAAGCCTTGCATTCTTACTGGCCAGAGCTTTTGGGCTGGGTTGGGTTTTTTAGAACTTTTCATTTAACCATAATCTTAGACAACCAGAGCTACAAGAAGATACTGATTTTAAAATCTTATCTTGTCCACCTATCCAGTGGTTACCTGCAGGAACACAGCCACCTCTATTGAAATGGAAGGGTTAAAAATCATGGCTTTAGGTAGATATGCTCAATTTCCAGTTATTTTCCACTACCAGCTAAATATATAAATATACAGGGGAGGAAGCTGTCCAAGAGCTGCTGATCTGACGAAGTTCCTCACAGGACTTACTTTCAGTCATCATCCCTCCAGAGAGAGGGAGAGGCTGCGAATGCATGCAGGAGAGCAGAAATGGGCTGTAGAAGGAGATGTGTGAGCAGTTGCTCTGACTGCCAGAACTGCTAGCAGTGACATTTAAATGTCAGGATAGCTGCTGTCCTATCAGAAGAGATCAGAGCAGCCGTGTGGAAGGGAGTCTCTGGCTTCAGCTCTTCACACAACTGCACAGAACCTCTTTGTGCCAGTGCTGGGGTGCACAAAGCATCTCACGACGTGCCCACAGCCCGGGGGGGGATCACAGGACAGCACTATCACTGTACCCTGGAGACAAGGAACCAAGGACATCATCACACACAGAAGGACAAGGACAGACAGGAATTCACAAGGGCTGGAAAATCCTGAGACTGGGAGCTCTGCCATCTCCCTTCAGTTGAAAACAACACGAACCCCCTAACCTCATCCCCACACATCTGTCTGCCTAGGCTTACAGCAACAGACTGTGAAGGTGAATGCTATTCTCAGACACTGGACATACTGCTCAAACAGGGGTCCATGATCTTTTTTTGCCCCCCTTTCATTCTCTTTTTAGACACCTCAGAGTTGTGCCCACACGATTCTGATCTGATCAGATCTGATAGCAGCCACTTCAGCAATCCTGGCCTGAAATACTTCCAGCACTGACACTCTGGTACTCCTCACACAGAGGCAGAGTTGGGCTTCTCTCACACCAGCTGCTCTGTGTGCTTAACAGATGGAGCACTGGTGTGTTTTACACCACTGATGGTCAGTTCACTGCAGAACAAGGAAAAGGAACTAAATGGATGTGAAAGTTTCTGCTTATTTTGTGCCCACAAAAATCTAAAGAAAATGCAGTTACTGAGTTTAAATGTAATACAAAAAGCAGATTCTACCTTAACACTTGGCAGCTATTCTAACAAGAGCTACAAATCTGCATGTGAGGATCCATCACCTCAGAAAGACCCTGTGCTCCACAGAACCCTGGTAAACACAGAGCTCTATCTGAATTAAGGGCCACCAGGAATCCCTTACTTCTCTTACAGAGCTCTTAAGAGAGAAAGGGGGTTAAAAATACCCCAAAATAAAAACCAACAAACCACACTTTCCCCCCCCTGAAACAGAACCAAGCACCCCTGCTGTTATACTGGAATGAATGTCAGGAAAGAGCAGAGGAAAATAAATCCCTACCAAATCCTCATTTTCTCAGAAAGAAGAGTAAATCATTCTAATTGTGTTTCCTTCCCTTTAAATGGGGAAAGGAATTTAATAAAAAGCAGATTGCACTGAAATCTAGTGTGGTGGAGTTAAAAGCAGTAGTGTTTGATGAGCCCTTTGAAATGCATGACAACACAAAAACCCCAAACCCTGTGGAGGGGCCAGGCGGTTACTAAGCCTGTCAGGTAAAGGGTCCTTGGCTCAGCGCAGGACTGGTTTGGATCAGCGATCCCTGATTTAGTAGGCCTGGTCTCGTTGGCCAGCAACAGCCTCTAGAACAACCGACACAGCCTGTGGATACCCAAGGACCACGTTCCTCCAGCCACTAGACGTCCCTGTTCCTCCTCGAAACGCAGCTGCGATGCTGTTCTCACTGCACAAAAGGGGCTGTGGAAAGGAAGACGTGAGGAAGCAGCACTTTCCCCAGACAGGGCACATTCTCAGTATCCCATCCATGGATGAAATCCGTGTTGGAATGCCAGCCAGAGGCAAGCAGCTGAGATCTAAAACACCTGCTTCTGTATTACCCGACCTGGTGATCTGGCATGGAGTAATTCTACTGCAAGTCCAGAGCACCCTGGAAGGAAGCCCATTGTCCAAGCATGTGCCACTCTACAGTAACACTGGGTGCTAATTTGGGTCTTGTTATTTCCTTGGCTCAGACACTTTTCAGACACAGACACCCTGTTTTTTCTAAGATCAGGCTCAATGCTTTGACTCCTTTCTGTTGCTTAAAAGCAATTGAGTGTTGGATGACTGGAAAAAAAGAAAGCAGATTAGTTATCTCCCTCCCCCACGCACACACACCAAGATTTGTCTTTGGTATATAACAAAAATAAACCTCCCACCAGAGACCTTGGAAATCTTGAACCTTTTTTCCCTCCAGGAGGATTTATTACTTTCCAATGAGCGGCTGTTCATGTGCTTCTCCTTCTTGTTCCTATTCATAGGATCAGATCCTGACTAGCATGCACAACCTCAAAAGAAAAGAAAGACTGAATACAAACTGTTTAAAAAAAATAGCCTGTTACAAGTGTAAGCTAACTAGGGGTTGACACTGCATCCTACCACACGAGTGGCTGCCTTCGAGAGCCTTACCTTGTATGCCACACTGTTTGAAGAGTCCACAATGATAAAGAGGGGCTTTCTTGTGAAAGGGTAGAGATCTCCAGGGTGAAGGCTGCAAAGAGAAAGGGACGCTTCACAGCGCGCTAGAACTGCTCAAAGCTGAGCCCACTGCCCAGTTTTCTGAGACACATGGCTGCTCATGTCCAGATAAAATCAAGCCCCAGTCAGATTCATCCTCAGAGAATAACTGCTCTATAACACAGGCTATATTCTCTATATTCTCAGGCTATATTCTCTATTCTATATTCTCTATAATACAGGCTGTTGGATTTCTTCGTTCTTTCCCAAGAGCAGATGTTTGTCTTCTCAAGAAGTCAACTGCCATTAATTTGAATTTTTCCAGTAATAAGAAGTTTAGGTTAAGTCACAGTAATACTTTCTGAGTGTTTAAATCACCATTTACATTTGCATATTCATTTCTCATTGCTCAGCTTCAAGCCAATCTACATGACGACGTCCTGCATTGAAGAGTTTGAAGTCAAGAGGCCTTGATGTGCTTTTCTCTAGTCAAGATAAACCCTCCTGAGTTTGCCACCCTCAGGAACTTACCAGTGCATCTCCTTGTAGGACTGGTTTCGCTTGTGGATAGCGTCCCCGTTTATAATGTCCCTGTTGCTGTTTGTCAGAACGCCACCAAAATCATAGGGACCTACACATGGCAAGAAGAGAAGAGACAGTTAGCACAGGCAGCTCACCTGTTATGGGTTTAATGAGCACATGACAGGGAGGAAGCAACCACAAATCCCACAAAACCAAGGGAATCTGAACCACTGCAGTTGTAAGGATGAGATGGAGGAATGTGGAGACTTCACTAACTACATGTTGAATTTTACACAGTTTTAGTAGTTGCAGCATCTATCAAATAGAAGCAAACACTGCATCTTCCTAACTTCTAATGCATTTATCATCTGTGTATCCACAAACATAATACAAGAGATCCAAATGTTGGCTCTTGTTACACTACACAGCAAAAAGATTTAAGCCCATTACAGACTTCATACAGGAAAATCAACACCTTTGTAAAATTACTGATTGAGGTAGTTTATTCTAGATCCAGAATTTGATAAAAAACTAAGGCTAAATCAATCAAAAACTCTGTAGCCTCTCAACATATTTATAATGCTATCTTCTGCAGTTGTAACACTGCAAAGAGAAGAGAGCTCATGGAATGAATGTGCTTTTAATGCTCCCAGAAAGGACAAAAAGGCTTTACCAAGATTTGAAATCTGTGGCAAAGATTTAAGATTTCAAATAGAGAATTCCCCACTGGTACCTGCCCACAGCCTGAACACATTCTGAACATCAGCTAGAAAATACTCTACTAAGTTTGCACAGCTGAGCTCCCTGCCCAACTGTCTGGTGGAGAGCAAAGATGAGAGTAAAGACTGGAAAAATATAAAATCCTACAGACAGAAACGTCCTAGAGACACCAGGAAATCTTCCTGCCACTGAGATGGGTATGACATGGCACTAACATTAGGGAAACATGGTATTAAGATTTCCTCATTCTGTTATACACTTGCAGAGTTGGTTGGCTCATCTTGGCCACCAAATGCAGTTTTTTTTCAGGCTCAGATACCTAGGACACCTTTCCATTTTAAGGGAAGCTTTGGGAATACAAGATGAGGAACAGAACATCAGTAATTTAGCACTGGTACAGACGTCTCGCGTGACCTGTCAGACACAAGGCTCCCAGGCTGCTCTCTCTTTTAATAAGGCAGAACTTGAGGGGCTGTGCAAACCACACCACCTTATTAAAAGCATGCAGTTGTGATGGGATTCGGTTCATGAAAACAGAGGTCTGACTGTGCAGCTCTGCAGATGACAGAGCCTGGATGCCTCTACTGCAAGGTATTAAGCTGAAACAATCCATGCAGTGAAGTGGACATAGCACAGGCTCCAGAGAACACTGTTCAGGTAGAACCTATCACCAAGTTGCAGCAAAAATTAAAATGTTAAAAGCATTTGGAAGGAAAAAAAAATCACTGCCACAACCCACAGCTGACAGGGATTTTTTTTCTTTTAACATTTTAAGAGCTCTATAAATCATGCATTGGGATGGACAAGGCATGCATCTTATAAAGGAATGCAATCTCAAACAGATGAGGTGTGTACAATATTTAGGATGTTAAGAACTTTTTTTTGTCCTCCTTAAATTATATAAATAGATCTTTCGACTGTATTTACTTCAGCCAGCCAGTTTTCAGCTTTTAGATTGCAGCTGCATCCAAATATTCTGCTAGGTTGCAAAGAACAGGAGGATGAGGTGAGGGGAATTGTCAATAATCATGAGAAGGGCTTGAATTGTCAGGTTAACAAGCGTGCAAATAGAAGAGTCCCTGCAGACGCTTCAGCCCTTTTACCACCCATCTCCTGGAGATGGGAAAGGATCACAAAGTGCCATTGAGCCACCTTATTAACTTTGCACTGATGCATCAACTGAGACACATGGTCTTCAAAATTGGTGAAGCTTTTAATACTTCAGATGCATCAAATCTAGGTATGTCCTTTGAAAAGGTCTCGGGTTAATACACACTAATTAAACCACAGGGAATTAGCTACTGTTTGGGGGGAAAGAGGCTATCTTACTAAGTAGGCAGGAGAATAAAATTGACTTGTCTTTTAAAAGGAGCTTTGTGACATCTTTCTTGGTCACTTGTCCTGGAACATAAAGAGAATTCAAGCCCTGTTCATGACAGGGAGCATTCCTTTATTGTACCTTCACTATCCGAACGACCTGATGGAAACACGCCCGTGGCAGACAAGTAAATCAGCAGTACGCTGTTTGCTGGCAGCTCCTGCAATTCAAATTAAGAGAAGAAAGGGAATAAATGTATACAATTATTTTAAAATTCATCCACCACCTTCTTAATACACTGTCATTTAAGCTTGTGCTACCCTTGCCTCTGCCTTTCCTTCACTCAACTCTTCCCAAGTGTACGTACCCCTCCCCACCACACCCCCTCTCAAATGATCACACAGACTAAAATCTAAACAGAGAGCACACTCATACCCTTTTTTTCCCCACACACAAACCTCTAGGCTGATATTAGAGGTTCAAGCAGCACTAAGAAAGCATCTGCTTCTACAGGGACTCTACTACCTAGCCAGATCTGAGGCTTTCCAAGACATGGAAACCTAAAGCTCCTAAGATCCAAACAGACCCCAACTCTCAAACAATCCAGGATCCTAAAGAAAGTTCTTTGTTTCCAAATGCCCCAGAGTTTGCAACAGCTGCCTCTTCCCTTGCCCCTTCTAAGCTGGACAACAAGCACAACAGATCCAGGTTTCTGTATAGACCTGTAAAAGAAAGCTATTTTCCACCTTCCTAATGGGCTGGCTGTGCAAGGAAACAGATGCTGTTCATTTCTGTAAAGGGCTGAGCATGCAGGTACCCCAAATTCCAAGCAGTAAGGATCCATTTCCTTTACCTCACCAGCTGTTTTCTTTACCATTGTTCTTTGAAACAAACCAAAACTTGTTTCACTATAGGATTCATATTCTGGTTTTACTACTAAACCCTAAGTCGCTGCCTTGTACAGCCATCCCAAAGCAGAATGAGCTTTATTTAATCAAAATAAGCACTGCAACTCTATTAAAAGGAGTCTAGGAATGTAGAGATTACTTACATGAAGAGAGTGGTGGGCAACAAAGACAGGCAGATAACAACATAGCACATGCAGGAGAGAGGTACAGTTCAAATGGGATACAGAACTGGAGACCTACCAAGTACACAGTGCTTAAGAGCAACTGTTTATTGAAATACTTCCCTGAATTTGGATTGTGTGGGGCACAACATGAAGAGCACTCTTAAAATTTTTCTGCTCTCCAGATCTCTTACCTCAAGAAGTACTTCGTAATATACATAGGAAACAGCTAACCTTAATACAGGAAACATTTCCATGTGTCTATATAGAAATGTTTGTACAAACATTCCTGTGTACCTACACAAACACAAATAAAATGTCTGGGTAAGATTAAATTATATGTGACTGACATCACATGGCAGTACTTGAGGCTTTCCATGGTACTGCTACAGGACAGCCAGCACTAAGCCCACTCACACAGGAGCTGTCCCAGCTTCGCTTGAGGATGGCTGTATGTTAGCAATGCACAGCTGCTGTGTAACAGCAAGCTGGCTTTCACTCTAGAAGGAATTTTTTCTTTCCCTTAACAGCAGTCAACAGATTTGCCTGTATTGCAGAAATTGCCCATCCTCTGACAAACATACTGAACGTTTTAGGAAGGCAAAGAAGGCTTCACTATCTGAAGTATAAAAGATTCCTGACCACACTGTGTTCAGTATCCCATGACAATCTGGATATTTTTCTATTACAAATAAATTCACAAACCTTAAATGATGCTGCTAAAAATGTATATAGCTGGCTAAAAGTTGGTTTATAAAGTAGGTATTTATGGGGGTTTTCCCGCCTGGCTGGTTTCTCTGTGGAATCCTGTTAAAACAGACAAACAAAACACAAAGCCCCCAACAACCATGTGTTACCAAAGCAGTTTCATCACCCTCTAGATTTCTTTTTATTAGAACAAGAACTTTCTATTACCTCTCATTTAGATTTGTTACCTCAATCTTCCTTAGCCCCTAAAGCATCACCCAAGGAGAAAGGTTAAAAAAAAATCACTCCTCACCTCAATGAAACAAACTAAAACTACACATTTCCTTTTGCCTCCAGATAAAATACTCTGTATGCATTGTCTGAAGGGGTGGTTTTGCTTCCAGATGCCTTAACGAGCTGATGGACTTATCAGGCTGCATGACTGCTGGAGTGAAAACAAAGGAAGGGCTGGGTGTGTATGGATACAGAGAGGCACAGCACTGAACCTCAGCTAGACCAAGGGAAACTGCTTGTGAAAGGATGCCCAAAAGCTCGTTTCTGCTGGTTTTTTTCACTATTGAAAGTCTCCTAAGGAAAAAAAAGGGGAAAAAAATTCCTTGGATCAAATTTGATTTGAGCTGCTCTTCACTAACTTCCAGTCAGAGTTACACCAGCTTTACTAACCTGCTCTGCACAGTGGGCACACTGAAAGGGTACCCCATTTAAAGCAAACCAAACCCCCCGTTAGGACCTGTTGCCAAGTCTGTGACTGCAATGGAACCTACTTGCATTCCAGGCTTGTTCATCTGTGAGGCTAAATTCATCGGTTCCCGTTCAAGCGCTTGCAGCATCCGGAACATATCGATGGTTAGTTCACTGAACTTCACCTGCAGGAGAGTCAACAGTTCATTCTGCCAGATACTGATTAAACAGTTATTTCTTTGGAATCACCCCAGGAAGAGATTCAACTGCACACGAGACAGACCATTTTCTGTCTCCCTGGGATCTGTCAGTGTCATCTTGGAATCTCCAAGGACGTATGAAGGACTTTCAGAATTGCTCACAGAGGACAAAGTCTCTTTATTACAGGTCTAGCAGGCCAGTTCCTGTAATGCAGAACCCTAATTTGCACACTACAGAGTTTCTGGGGTGGTGACAGATCAAGTGCTGAAACCACTCTGTACTGAGAGACAAAATCTGCAGTTTAGATACAACTGCAGTTTAGATACAACTCCCTTTCTTACCTGAAAAAAGAGCTTAGAGAGGTCATGATTTCTGTCTGATTTCATTACCATCATCATCTAAAAACCACAATCTTGACTATCTTTTAAAAACCCCTTCCTGTGCAACTCAAGTTGCAACAAGCTGGTGCATGTCATGTGAAAGCCTAAGTCAAATGTTCTCTAGACACATCCCAGGGGCCTCTCATGCTTGGATGTTGTTAAAAACAATCCAGTATATGAAAATCAATTCTGTCTACTTAATTGACATGATGAATTATAAGCAATAAGAGATCAGTACCACAGGTCTAATAGCTAACATTTCATTTTTAGCTGCTTCTTCTTAGAACCTCTTCTGCTCGCTGCCACTGCAAACATCACAATCAAATACTTTACTGCTCATCTCTATTGGAATTTCTTGTTGCAGGATCAGAAGGATGTCACATGGAGAAGCACTTTGAACTTCAAAAGATAGAAATACACATCCCTGGAGTTTCTTTTACCTGGTTGTTGCAGTTCCCGATAATCAGTGCATCTGCAAGAGCAAGCTGTCCCACTATCATCCCCTGCTCTAGCAACGGGGCTCCTGTTTCAGAAAGCCTGTTAGAGGTGATTACAATGGTGTTGTCATCATTTAAAACCATGACAGGGTCTGCCTAAAAAAAGCAACCAGAATAAATCAGCAATTCCAGACAACATACAGGTTTGCAGTCAGAGAGAAGTCCAAAGGTCTTGTCACTCACAGTGAATGTTTCATAACAGAGGCAGATTTTTAAAGATAATTTGCCATATAAGTACTTGCATATTTGTATGCATGTACTGCACAAACAAGTCAGAACTTTGTAAACCAGCAACTAAAAGGGACTGGTAATCTCACCTCGATAAACGCTGCCACTTCCTGAAGGACCAGGTTCCACTCCACCTGATCCTCGGTGTTGAAGCGGTGCGTGTAGTCCTCTATCTCATCTGACAGCTCCTGATGTGAAAAGTTCAGACAGACATAGTCACTTCTCAAACCTCAGCAGGCAGGCAGTAACTTTACAATTTGGTTAGCTGTGCTGGCCTTTAAGAATTAAAAAAGGAAATACAATAATTACTTGAGAACATATGCAGTGCACTGATGACTAACATGCCAGCCAAAACGCGCTCCTTCAGGAGACAGGATGCCAGCGCTACCCTCAGTGCTGGCAAGGCAGAGTGTCTCTTCAGCAGGTCCAAACACACAGAATAGCTGAAGTTAAGTGTAACTATCCCACTCACGTACCACAATGTCACTGGTTATTACCATAAGCTAGGGATACCAAGGACTCTAATTCAGCTTACAAGTAGCTCTAAATACATCGAGGCAGTGAATGGTACGGCTTTTTTAGCTGCTACTAAGCTAAGCTAGCAGTTCAAGTAAGCTTAGACACAGAGACAGTAATGCAACCTACACAAAACTGTCAATACCAGAAGCTGCTTGCAGCAAGGTTGTCAGAGGGGCTTGGGAAGCATATGCTGTCAGGAGCAGCATGCTGTTCCTTTGTTGTCTCCTACCCAGGCTGCAGCTATCAGCATATCTTTACTTGCTGTTCAGACAATGCTTCCAAATCATCTGAGCTCAAAGTGTCATAGCTGAATGTCTAATTCACACAAGATACTCACTACACTGGGTGTCAGCTATACTAGGAAAGCAACCATCAGCATTGGCCTGTGCTCCATTTGTTGTACCTAAAGCCTTGTGTTTATAGACATTCAGTGCTTTACTCCCACAGCAGTGGCATATGCACAGCCACCCTCTCCAATTGCACAGTAATATCTACACATTTAGCAAGGTTTAATTTAGATGGGTCTCTGGAAGGTGCAAAATCCATTCAGCATGTGTTCTAGACATGGGACAGAGCGATAGCAGTTTGGAAGGGAAGAGAAATAAGCTCAACATCAAGTTAGGAGACACTGACTTTCCAAGCAACAGCGTGTCATGAAGACTTACATGCTGGGGGAGATTCCACCAGTGTCTTAAATCCACTACAGGAATGAAGACATACTCAGAGTTATCAGACGATCCCCACACTTTCAAGTGGATAACATGCATCTCACACTTTATTCCTAACTAGCTATATAAATTGTAAAGTTTTTCTCTAGCCAAACATTCACACTGTACTGAACTTTCCCTAGCTCCAGTTGTGTTATTCCTTCCTTCTGTGGCATCCAGCAGCACAATCAGTTAAATGAGGGACACAAATGAAAAGCTATGCTGCAGCAGCAGTTAACTTCATAGACAGGGTGAGTGATATTTCAACTGAAATAGGCTTTATTATGAATTCCTTAATCAAGAGAAAAACCCTGAACAACCATCAACCTCCCACCCCTTAGCAGCTTTATCCTCATTGTGACATACCTTTACAAGGTCCTTTACAACATCCATTTTGTTGAGCAAGAGACAAACCACTATAAACCTTGCATAGTAACGCAGCTTCTTAACCACTAATTCAGGCCTAAACACAACAAGAAAAACACCAGAGCCAAATTCGAGATTAAAACAGCACACAGGTAGCACAGCAGTACAGGAGAGGAGGAGTTTAAGGCTAGAGCAAGGCTGAACACTCTGCAGATCAAGAATTCTAACTGGATTTGTGTGAAGATCAATAGCTTCCTGGCTGCTCTGAGATTTAAACTTGAGTAACAGGGGTGTAAAATATACATCAAGAAAGCCAGAGCCTCCTCCTTCCCCAGTCTCCTTACAATGAGAACAGGCACAGGAGTCAGATGTAATAGGTGGCTGTGTCCTGGACAACAGCCACCTCCTTTGCCCCACATGATAATCACAGCTGGCCCAGAGCCCACCCACCTGGGACAGCATGGAGATCTGCAAGTCAGCACAGCCCAGAATTACTCATTCTCTCCTAAAGTCTTCTAACAGCATCTTGTTTGGTCAATCCTACCTTGCCTGAACCAGCTCAGCACTCAGACTGAAATTGAGAGATTTTTAAGAGAGAAGAGAATAGGATCAACAGGTATGAGAACAGGGCAGGGAAATTTCCCTCCTTCTGTGGCACATGGGTGCATCCAGACATCAGCAGAACTAGGAATGTACAAACAGTTTAAGTCCAGAGATCCTTGGCAGGAGATTCCCTCCCTAACCTTCTGCTTTTATCTTGATGACTTAAGATCATCTTTAATGAGGGAACGCAGGTTTACTGGCTAGAATGCAAGATCAGGATCTAGAACTGAGTTCTGTCCCCATTCTTATTTATGACTGTTCTTGGCAGGCAGTCCATTTTCTGCACTGCCACAACATAGCCCTGCTTTCAGTACAGTGTCTTAAGGAAGAAGACAAAGACGACTTTACGCCACCTGAAGCTCTTGGACCTTGCCCCAGTCAGTTGCAGAGGGCTGTGGTACCACAGTACTAACTGCTGTTCCCCTGAAAAGCCTGGTTAGAATCAAACAGGTTCCTCTGCTTCAGCCCAAGTGACCTATCTTCCAGCCACAGCATACTAGATCCCAGCACTGATACTGCTCAGGACTCAAAATGACAGAACTTTGGGCCTTTCTAGCCAAGACCAGAAGGTAGAATTTTCCTCCAGTCATGCAGCAAAGCTCTCACTTATACTGAGGTTTTTAATCATGGCAGAAGGATAAAAAAGAAACTTCCTCCAATAACAATGATTTTATCCCAGGCATGTTCCTACCATTTAGTTATTTGCTGATCTCATACCCCCTTCTGGTCTTGAAAATACAAGTGTATTCATTCAGACATACCTGTCCTCTTTGTTGACTTGGGAGTAGTATGATCTCTGCCTAATTGCTGAATAGAAGGAGAAAGCCTCATTGAGATAGCTGGTTTCTGAAGTGCGCAAGCTGCAGAGGAAGAACCAGATTAGCTCACTGCTTCAGATGGAAACCCATGCCAAACCCTCCCTTCCTGCCCCCTCAACCATCTTGTGCATCAATGGCAAAAACTCCCTCCTCCAGTATCATGGAATGAAAGCCAGACTCTCATTCCTTGTGCCTGCTGGGAAGACAGATTTCAGAGCTGGGATTCCATTTCAGGTAACAATCAAATCTGCCCATCTCATACCCATATGTACAGGTGACAGGGTAACTGTAAAGTGTCCAGGAACATGAAGCTCCCAAACCTGTACATCACACTTTTGCACAAGAATCAAATACAGCACTCATGGAAGAGTTAGAGAGACTTTGGAGGCAGGAGACGAGTCCTTAGGTGGTGTCAGTGTGACCAGCAATATGGTGTCAGGCTCACAGGTGCCTTTCCCTGAAGCAACTCCACAGGCCTTCTCATTTAGAAACAGGCATCATGACTCCACCAGGGCATTCATTTCTCCTGACTGGTACATTCATTTCTCCTGTTTGGCATGGAGCTGAGTTCCCCTACTGAATCCTCTTCTGTGCTTACTTACTAATAATGGTAATAGAGCTGCCCAATCTTGGAAGCAATCTCCCCAATTTGCCATCGCTTCAACCCATACCGATTGTCCAATACTTGTCTATTTCACAAGAGAGAAAAGAAAGATTAAAAGGCATTCCAGAATTCCTCAGAACATCACACCAGACAAGACAAGGAGCCACGGTAGGGCCAAATCCAGCTTTCATTACTGGTGTGGCATTCCCAGCAGCAGTCCCTCCCAGAGCCAACAGCACTGCAGACACACAAGGGAACAGGGGCCATTTCTCCTGTGTGAACTGGTGGCAGCCAGACATAAGTACGTTGCACAAAACACACACAACAGAGTCACAACTTCCCAGGAGAACGCTCAGGCTGTGCAGCCAAGGGGAAGGTGTGAAAGCTCAGAGCCCACGCTGCAGCAAAACGCTTCACACCCTTCCAGATGGGCTCTGCACTGCAGAAGCCATCATCCCAGCTTCTCCTTGGTAATAGATTAAAGCAGTGTGCACTCAAGTTGAGCAAAACGTTCTGTTAGAAAAGTCACACTGAAAACTCTACATGTAATTGCCCAGGCTGCGAGCACTGCAGGGAGTGAGTGGTCCCTCCCTTCATGCTTGAGTACCACAGTGAAATCTCACTCTTAACTGGGGCCCCATGGCATCCCAGGGATTAAAGCTGCACTGAAACCCACAGCAGGCGTCTGCCTGCAACATCCCCTTACCGATGCTGCTGTTGGAACTTCCAGAGCTTGGTGTAAACATCAAATGTCCGCCCAAAATAGGATTGCCACTGCTTCTGCCCGTACTGAGGTAAATCCCTGCAACAGACAAGTGACAAGCACAGAGTTACAGAGCAGATTCCAGTCAGCCCAGCGTTACAGCAGCGTGTTTATGTCCATTGTCGTGAAATGCTTTAACACTCTGCTACAAGACCCACGAGTCCCACAGTTCTTCAAAACCTGCTGCACCTGGAACAGAATCACAGAATAACAGAATTGTAGGGGTTGGAAGGGACCTCGAGAGCTCATGGGGTCCACCCCCCCTGCCAAAGCAGCTCCCCAGCTCATACTGCACAGGTCGGCGTCCAGAGAGGTCTTGAATCTCTCCAGAGAAGGAGACTCCACCACCTCCCTGGGCAGCCTGTCCCAGGGCTCCCTCATCCTCACTGGGAAAAAGTTCTTCTGCATGTTGGTGTGGAACTTCCTGGGCTCCAACTTGCAGCCATTGCCCCTTGTCCTGTCCCCACAGACACTGAAAAGGGGCTGGCTGATTGCCCCTGCATCCCCTGCTTCAGATAATTATAGACTTTAATTAGGTCCCCCCTTAGTCTTCTCTTCTCAAGGCTGAAGAGTCCCAACTTACTCAGCCTTTCCTCATAGGGGAGATGCTCCAGGCCCCTAATCATCTTTGTAGCCCTTCTCTGGACTCTCTCCAGGAGATCCCTGTCCTTTTTAAACCATGGAGCTCAGAAAGGGAATCCTCTTCAGTTTGTAGGAAGTACATACATCCATTTCTGACCATGGTATCTCTAAAACCATGCCACAAGCATATCCATTTAACATATATACACGAAAAGACTGCATATGTATATGAGAAAGAAGCATGTATTGAGGGTATTCTCCAGTGTTGTGTCCTAATTATCACTTCCTATTTCAGACCAATTCTCTAGTCATTTCATATGCAACAGGATTGAAGTTATCAGTGTTAATAAAGGTCTCACTGCATTTTGCAAATCTTCTGAGTGATTGCCTGTGCTTAATCACTGTTGGGGGATAATGGGAAAACAGAGAGCCAAATTCTCCAGCTGCCTGAGCTCTGCAGGTTGCACACAAAAAGGACGATGCTTTAACATGAAGCTGAAGGCGTGCAGCTTCACCATAAGGTTTTGAAGTAAAACTTTTCCTAGTAAGGCAATAACTCCTTCAAATGCAAGACCTGTAATTCAATCACTTATTCAGAGAAGAGCAGAATTATTTCAGTGATTCTAGTGTCTATTGCCAATCAATACCCACAGTTGTTGATGTCCTACCCAAAAGCACTTGAGCAGCTTCATGTCAGACAGACAGTCCCCCTGCAGAGACAAGCCCTTACACAAGGCTGACTCTCCCTCCCCAAAGGGTTCAACAAGGTGCATCCCGTCCAACAGCAACAGTTATATAGGTAGACATTTGTCTTTAAATTAGTTAGGAAGCATGGTATATTCAGGGTATTTATTATGAACATATGATGGATGTGCCTGGCATTCTCAGTGGCTACTCCAACATGCAGAATAGCAGCAGATGGAAGCAGTGTTCTCCTGCAGTGAGTTAATATGGGTCAAGTGATGGGATACTGCAAAACCATTGGTATTTGTGGACATATACAGTCTAAAGGGCAAAAAGCAACCCATGCTCTAACCCCTGTACACATGCCTGTATCAAGAGTCCTCAACTTCAGCAGGTTCTCAACAGCACCACAAGAACAGGCCTACAAATAACCACTCCAAATAGGAAATGACCATGTTCCCACATGCATTTTTCAACACGTGATTGAAAACATCTTACCATCCTCCTAACAGAGAAATAAATTTTAGTTTTATGCACAGACAGCAAAATTGGACTCTTAAAATATCACAGTAAAGAAACCCAAACTACCCAAGAGCAAACAGAATAATCTGATGGAAATGAGTTCATTTAGACTCATTTAGACTGATAATATTTCTTGCTATTCATTAAGGAAATAATCTTTTTAAAATGGATGAGGCTGTTTCACTGTGTTTCAGAAACAGACCGTGTAACATCATACATAAATCAGCTGTCCACATGTCACCACGTCAAGCAAACGTGGGTGCTCATGGCTAACAGTGTCACTGGGTCGGGTCCAACCACCACAACAGTCGTCACCCTGACACAGGTAGTGACACATCAGATCCTGAGACCTCCCTCATGTTTCATATTGAAACCTGAGACCTCCCTCGTGTTTCACAGCGGTTTCCAGTGCTACAAGGGGAGTCAGTCCAGCCCAGTTTGGCTTCCACACCTCCATCTCCACAATGTATCTCCATCTCCACAATGTATCTCCCTCCACCTACCCCCACAACTGCACGCACAGGGGATACGCCACAAAGCAGCGTGTCCCCACCAAGGGGAACCCCAGCCTTCTGGCAGCCATGCCATGTCCTCAGAGGAGCAAGACAAGCACACTGCACTACGACTTCCCAAGCAGCATTCTGGCTCCTGTCTGTAATTGCTTTAACAGCACCCTAGGCAGAAAAGGAAATTACTATTCCTTTAGCTCATCAGCTAACTGTACTTCCCACACAGCTTGAAGGGACCTAGCTTAGTTACCACATCTAAAATGATGCAGTTATCAGCTACGACTCTTACCAGCTTGGAAAACCATTCCAGTACTTGCTGCTGCTAATCTATTAAGAAGCTGAGGAATCTGGGTAGGATTTTACCAAAAAACCCCAAAACACACAAAAATCACCCCCTGAAAGTTGCAATTGGCTGCTCAACATCTTGGAATGTATTTTATGTAGGAGGGGCAAACAGGAATATAAATACTCCAGGGCACCAATATCTTCATCCAAACACAGCTCGATCCAAATACATGCAAACTTAAAGCATTTACTGCAACCAATGATTCACCATTTTCTATTGTTATAATAGATGTAAACATTTTAGCTACACAAAAGAAGTTAAACTGTCCAAATAGATGCCTGGGATATATTGCAGGCTTTGATAGAGCAAGAGGTAGTTCAATTTTATTAGCACAAACACATGATTCAATGTTAAAGAAAAAGAAAAATAATACAAATACAAAACAACATGAAAATTGATCATTAAAAACAAAACTAAAAATCAACATTCCCTGGCAGTAACTTAAAGACTAACTGAATTAACAAGTTGACTCAAAGAACCCTACCAGCAGTACATTTGGTTTTCTGGGCCAAGTTGCTTAGGATATTTGAGCAAGGAAGCACTATATATATCCTCCTCCTCTCAAACACTGAGAAGCAGATATGCACTCAAATTAAGAATCATAGAATGGCATGGGTTGGGAGGGACCCCAAGGATCATAGACCTCCAACTCGCCACCACAGGCAGGGACACCAACCTCAGGCCTGGAGCTACACAAGGTTGCCCAGGGCCCCATCCAACCTGGCCTTGAACACTTCCAGGGATGGGGCATCCACTACTTCTCTGGGCAGCCTGTTCCAGCCCCTCACCACTCCCTCTGTAAAAAACTTCCCCCTAATAACTAATCTAAACCTTCCTTCCTTCAGCTTTAATCCATCCCCCTTGTCCTGCCATTGTCTATCCTTTTAAAAAGTTGATTCCCCTCCTGTTCCTCTGCTCCCTTCAGGGACTGGCAGGCTCCAATGAGGTCCCCCCACAGCCTTCTCTTCTCCAGGCTGACCCAGCCCAGCTCCCTCAGCCTCTCTTTGTAGGGCAGGTGCTCCAGCCCTCTAATCATCTTAAGAAATAAGCAGGTAACTATGTGCTAGTCGTGCTTATGCATCTATCCCTCCTCAGTCAGCGAATACACACTGTGCACCTGAGCTGTCAGCCCTGGCACAGAGCTCTGTCAGCCCCTCCATTCTGCACCTCCCTCCATCCCTGTAAAACCTCATCCAGCTCAGGTGCTGCCTTAGGTCCGAGCCTGTGAAAATCAGTGGTGTTTTACAAAGCCTCTGCTAGCACAGGGTGCACGTGCCTGGCTGCTGCTGCCCACAGTCGCTGCTGGGTGTCCACACACACATTTCCCCAGCAGCATGCTCGCCTAATTGCAGCTGGCGTAGCTGCACAATACCATGCGACTCCTCGGCTCCCCGGGGAACGGGGAAGATCTCCATGGAAACAGACAGTAGCACTTGTTCTTTTGATAGTATTCTGACATGGCTGTAATAAAACTTCATTTATGACAATCCATTGCAGTGGTCTCACCATAGATTGTTGCAGGCAGGAGCTGCCATGGCTGCCACCCTGCTTTGTGTTCTGAACATCATGCCCACGTTGCTCCCAAGCATCAAGGGATTTTGCTGGAGGAAAATGGATGCATGAGCAAGAGAGGATGTTTAGGGCAGTGTAATTAATGGGACCAGAGGATTGGTGTTGTTTGATGAGAAACAGCCCAAAAGAATACTTTAGTAATGACTAGGTTGATTGCGGAGTGGGTTATTAATACAGCCCCTCCCACTGAAGGAGATGGGGAGTATGTGTTCCAGAAGCAGTTACACACCCAAACTGAGAGCAGAACACCCATGTTACACTATGATGTTTTGCTGCTTCCAGGTCTATGGAAGGACACTAGAACAACAACAGCCTCATCTCCCTCGGGGTGTTCCTGGCTGAGGTGCTGGGTGCAGGGCAGGCAGTGGTAGGGGTACTCACTCTGCTGTTACTGATCACAGGCAGCTCCACAGGAGGGACAAGTGCCAGCAAGAAGGAATCCAGATGCAGAGGAGGGAACGGAGATGCTTTGATTTAGGACAGCTCTATTCAGACAAGGAAGACAGTCCCACACTCCATTACAATAGCATCCAACAAGTGGAAACTGTTTCCAATTTCTTGGCTTTTAAAACATTCCAAAGGGGCATGAAGACACAAATTCAGATGTTGAGAGGATGGGTTTCTCACTCTGGGCACAGGAGAGTGGCTCCCTTGCCACACTAGGGTGGCTGGTGGATGAATTCCGTGGACAGCCAGGAATTTTATCTAACTCTTGCTGAAGAGTCTCAGCAAGGACAAGACTGTGCACTTTCTGTCAGTAGTTCAGCTCAGCCATGCTGCTGCAGAAAGCAGGTAATAGTGGCTGAGAACCAATTAAAGGTGCTGAGGTTTGTCTGGCCAGCACCACATGGGAGTTGTCACACAGGGACGACTTCCAGAGACATACGGCTCTGTAGACAGACCTAGAGACTCTGCAGTACACTTCAAAGAGGAAGGTTACAATAACTCTAAAATTCAGAGCTTTAAATACATTCACAGCTTTGACAGGTGAAGATAATTTCCTTTTATGTTCCTAGGCTTGTAGTAATTACAGGCTCCTGTTCCCAGAACCGAAGCAGCAGTGGGATAATGGTGTTGTGGCACAGTCTCCCCATCGCCTCCAGTAACCCACAGAGACAGGAGTGCAGCAGTAGCACTCAGGGATGCAGTGAGTGTGAGAAGCCAGTCCCTACCCAGCATTGTTTGGCTACACCCTGCAGCATTACCTGAAGCTAACAGGGTCCTGTCATTTCTGAATCAGCAGCACGGAACAAAACTGAGAGCTGCAACTTGCAGTCTACTTGAAGTCTACAAAATAAAGGATTAAACACTATCACCTCTTTCCATGAAAGGGCAGCAGCTCTGATTCCTGCAGCCCACACAATGAGCAATGAGACTTTACAACCTGGGAAAGGAGGATATATGTGGAAAGTCTTTTGATTTCTTAAAGTCTCGAGCTTCTCTGCGATACAGAAGACATTTAAGTACATTTTAACATTAAAAAGAAAATCATAACTGGTGACAGTACATCATGAAAAACTGCTTCCTAACAAGCTTCCACTTCCCAGCCTTCTTCCATGAAAAAAAATCAAGCAGGAGCTGAAAGGAGAGAAAAGACCAATGGGGACATACTTCATTAACCTTTGTTTCTAACTTCTAGCTCAGGGTGTTCAAAAAGGGAGCACAGCCCCTCTGAATTATTCTAGCAGGCATGGCCACAAAAGGATGGTATCACTGGCAGTGGGAGCACGAAGTATACTTTGGAGCAGCAACCTTGGCAGATCATCATATGTTTTCCTCAAATGCTGTATTTGGCATCTGTATTGGGAAGAGAGGAAGGAAATGCTACTGAAACAAAGACGTGGCAGGCTGAGCCCTTGCATTTTTGGCAGCAGCAACAGCTAAGCAGCTGCCAACACAGCTATAGGCTCAGTTCCCTGTAGCTGAAGTGCCCAGAGGAGGTTTCAGGGAGGAAATCACTGCTCTCCTCTCCCTCCCCCATCACTGCTTTTCCACAAAACATGGTAGGGACAAGTGAATGGCATAAAGCACAGCAACAAAGGCCATCATGATCTTCAGAAGAGAAGGCAGCAGGGATGCATCGAATACATTTATTATGCTGGAGGGAAAAGCAAGCAACTGGACTAAGAATTCAAATCCTTCACAAGTCATTTCCAGGTGAACTCACCAGAAGAGAACAAACACCAACAGAAGAGGCACCTGAACACTGTAACACTGCTTTATCCAGTCATTACACCCACAGGAATCACAGGCCTTATACATGGTTGTGTTCCATGCAAGAGGCAGCTGCATTAATTATGTCAAGTTACAGCAAGGCCAGTGGCAGGCTCCTGTTCTGGTGTGTTCTTACTTTTCACACAGCAGAACCAGCCCATCTCTCTATTTTTATTGCCTAAATTTCCCCCAAGGGTGTTTTTTTCATTTTCTTTTCCTCGAGCTGAATAAGAAAGTTTCTTTTTGGCAAAGTACCATGGATACACATGGAAACTCCATCTCTCATCTGGAAATTGGATACAAGCACTAACCCCCTCCCTGCCCAAAGGGAAAGGCAGAATGGCTGTAGGTGCTCTGTCATGCCTGTGATCTGCACTTGAGCATCATGCATCCAGACATGAACTGTGTTAAACTGTACTCTTCAGTGACTCAGGCCAAAGTGTCAAGCAAGCTGTACCAGAAAGCCAGTGTAATGGCACACAGGGTACTGGAAATCCTGGCCTCAAGATTTCCGCTCTTTTACGTCAGAGCTTGTTTCATGAGATGTCAAATGCCATCACCAAAAACTCCTTGTCTCCACTGCCCATTTGCCATTCAGATTCTGGAGCACAAACTGTTTGTTCTGGATTTGGTAATCAATTTTTAAAGCACATGAAAGGATTATCAATAGCAGGGGGTGGAGGGAGAAGGAATTAAAAACATCTTTGCTAACCATCTGTGTTTGAATAACAGCAAGCTATATGGGCCCAAACATACAGTATTACTCAGAGACCAGTAAGAGGCTGAACTGCCAACAAGATGAGTTAAAAACCCATGTTGCTTAAGGGACTCTACAGCAAAGCTTAGAAATAAACCAGCTCTTGAATATGTAATCTTTAACTCAGCATATCTGACCCAACAGGATGCCTCTATCAGTGTCCAAATGTGAGCTATTTTCCTTCAACTCCCCTTACTCTTATTCCCCTTCTTATTGATGAAGGCATGACAGCTTGACTTTCTAGATGTTTTGTTGGTAAATGTAAATTTTACCTTTCTCCACTGTTCAGATTAGACATTTGTTTCACCAGAGACATATGGGCTATGGTTTGGGTGTTTCTGTTTATCACTTCTTCAATTTCTTCCCAAAAAAACCACTCTTTCCCCTATTTCTTCCCACCTAGGCCAATCCTCATCCCTTTTTTGTTTGGTACAGAGACTGTGGGGTTTTGACTTGCACCCTGCTGACTGCACAGAGCCACATGCACTTCATACACAGCATTTCAGTACAAATCTTATCAACTTAATGGGATTTCCATCTTCTAGTTTACTGTTAACAGACATTCAGCTTTCTCACATCTCCTTCCCTACTGTCTCAAAAGAACTAGTGAGCTACCCCTGGACACACTGACACAAGTGGTGCAGAACTACCCATCCATAGGTGTGCATTGTTCTCTCCTAAACAGACTTACTGGGTTTGAGTTCAAAACGTTCATTGTACAACTGACCTCAGCATCACCCACATACTAATGTTCCAATGCCTTTCTGAAGGAATACTGTCAAAAATGCACTAACCTTAAGCCATTGAATAGCTGCTTAGATTTATCCAATAAGTAGCAAAAGTCTGTCACTGTTTTCCTCTCTGCTTGAGGAATGTCATCTTCAGCTCCTCCTGATGACATGATTTCTTTTAGGGCAAACTCAGTCCTATGAAGAAGAAAATAGCCATATTACTCAAAAATTGAGGGCTCCTATGAACTCATCCGGATTAGATGCACATACGGTTCCATGGGGATGGGAACAAAGAGCATGCAGTTCTCCCACAGGTTACTCTTCTCAAGACTCATTAAAAATAACAGCCAAGAACCAAAGCATGGGGCTAATTATTGCACAACGCACTACGTAACAGAGCAAAATTAAAAATAAAAAGTGGTACAAGAATCATAAAATCAAACAGTTCTGAGGACTGTATTCACAAGCACAAGACTCCTGACAAAAGGACAGTACACAAACAATACTTGGGTTTCACACTTGGACAACGAAATCCTCTCTCAATTTGCCTTTCTGCAGAGGTGTTTATCCCACAGCTGTATCTGGAGAGACTAGCCTCAGCCCTACTGACATTTCATTTGCTTCTGCAACTGTTGAAAACTGCAGCTCGCTAGTTGCTACTGCTAAAACATAACAATTTTAGGCAGAATGCTAAAAAAATCACCTGCTTCATCCCTACTTGCTCAAGGCTGTTAAAGCCCAAGCCTTGCACTGCCCACAGTTCTACCTGCAGATCTGTTTGCAGCGCTCGTATGAGAAAAATGTCATGTAATCACCTGAACAAAGACCTAAGATAGACCAGAGATTATCCTGGCACTGAGTAAGCACGGGTATATGAAAGCCCATAAAGGCAGAGAGGCTTTTAAAATCTTACATGAAACATCATAAATAAGAAACCATCCTTTTGATCATCTAAAGGTGAGCTGCAGATTCCGCAGCAGCAGCAGTGGACTGTGCTCCTCTGAAAATGGCTGCCAGCTCCTGGGCTCCTCTGTGCTCTCTGAGAGCTCCAGTGCAAGATAAACACACCTCTCACTGGGCAAATGCAGAGCTTGTACTTTCAGGGACATCTCTACCAGTTCTGGAGAGCACTTTTGTTAAGCAACAAGTTTCCATTTGTGCAGAAGCTCTTTGGATGCTATTTGCATAATTAATTACCTACAAGTCCCAGTTGAAGCCGGGAAGTGGCAATGCTAACCCTGTACGGTTACTGGAGTGCCCAGGAGCACGTTTCACTGGTGGTCAGGAAAAGCCTTCCTAATAAGCAGTGAGGCTTTAGGAGCTGCTCCCTGCACAAACACTTCACTCCTACCAAACACCAAAGGGATTGGCTGCTCCCCGGTTTTAGGGACAGCGAGCAGACCCGGCTGACCAAGCAGTGCCCCCATTACACAGAATCACAGAATTGTAGGGGTTGGAAGGGACCTGAGAGATCATCGGGTCCAACCCCCCTGCCAAAGCAGCTCCCTAGCTCCTACTGCACAGATAGGCGTCCAGATGGGTCTTGAATATCTCCAGAGAAGGAGACTCCACCACCTCCCTGGGCAGCCTTTCCCAGTGCTCTGTCACCCTCACTGGGAAAAAGTTCCTCCGCATGTTGGTAGGGAACTTCCTGTGCTCCAATTTGCAGTCATTGCCCCTTGTCCTGTCCCCACTGACCAAAGAAAAGGGGCTGGCCAATTCCCCCTGCACCCCATACTTAAGATATTTATAAATATTGATTAGGACCTCCCTCAGTCTTCTTTTCTCCAGGCTGAATTTCCCAGTTCAGACAAGATGCTGCACGCAGTCATGTCTTTTACACACCCACGTGGCAGTGCACTAGGGCACCAGTGCAAGGGCATGGGCTGCGCTGCAGAAACCACTTGTTGAACAGTCCTAGAGAAAGATAGGAAGCATCTACTTATAGTCAGGTGACAGCAGAATGGATGCCGGGCAGTATGAGAGCTCAAAACACACCAACCAGATGTCAGAAGCTGCTGGGGTGTGCAAGCAGGGCATGGGCACTGTGAAGCCTGGGCTGGAAAGCTAAACATGGACACTCACACAACACAAAACAAACCACAGCAAGTACTGAAAGCACCAACATATGGAATCGAGGTGAACAGTGAGAGCTAAAAACCAGATGTCAGGCGCAGCCAGGAGGCGTTTCAGGACTTCCAGGAGGAGGGACAGTACCCCAGGTCCTGTGTGCTCTGCAGCAAGGGCGACCTAAATCCTGCGTCGCAGCCCGTGGATTCAGCAGCACTCCACTGGGTAGGCCAGGCACTCTACAGCAGCTTCAGACACATTTTCAACAATTGAGGAGCTTGCTTAAATTGCAAAGTATGTTTCATACAGTTTGTGTATCATCAGTTTAACAGTAAAATGGATTTTATTTCGTGCTACCCTTCAGTTACGCTATGCACCTACCCTGACCAGCATCACCCAGCTGGATCTGTGTCAGGCCTGGCACAGTGAGTGAAACCAACTGCAGTTCTCACCTCGAGGGAGCCTGATAGCCCCCTGCAAGGAGGGCCACTTACACAACCAGTAAAAGATAGGCTAGAAACTTCACTGCCTGCCCATCTGAAAGGTATCAGAGGGCAGGAAAAACACCGGTGCAGAGAAAGGAGGAAAAAAAACGTCTTTCAGGTGTATTGTGAAACCCTACCCCAAGCTCAGCCAGTTCCTCAGCCTTTAGCACAATATTAGTTTGTGGAAAGTTAGAAAAGCTGAGAGAAAAAAAGAGGGAAAAAAAAAAAAAAGAGGGATTATCAAACTGAAAACAAAACACTGAAGAACGTTCTGTGTGTTCAGCCTCCTGATACAGCTACCAGCATGTGGGTTTGGACCTGCTGCTAAAGCAGAGGGCAAAAGCACCTTTTCTGCTCATGGGAGGAAACTGCCAAGAGCAGAGGGAACAGCCTGTCTCTCATCAGAGACTGCTGGGGAAGGAACCTAGGGAACAGGCCACATTTATACACACCCCTGCATTGCACAGAGACCTGGAAAATGAGGACACCCTGGAGGTGCTCCACTAGGACAGTCAGTTTTTTCTTTATTCACAGGTTCAGAAATTAAAAACTGTGTGTTGCAGTCAAGGCACACTGATGGTATTGAGGAAACCAGCAGCCTGAGTTCCAGCAAAACTGGGGTATTATATAGCCTGGGTGAGGAGTAACAGGCAGAGACTTACATGAAGAAGCACACAGAAGGAGCACACTTCCTAAAATAGTCAGGGATTTACTATATGAAAGAGAAGCAATGAAGTTAAATCTCAGTCACTCAAAACTCATCCTCAGAAAAGGATCCTACTGGTAACACAGACTGTTCTACACAGATGTGAAACTACAGAACCCACAAAATCACATCTTCATGCTACAGCCAAGCAATCTGAAAGCTTAAAAACCACATACACCAACACGTGCACACATACAGCAAGGCTTGAACTTGCATTGCTTTAGAGATCAAAGTATCAATAAATGCCTGATCAAGTTCCACTTTAAAGTGAAGCTGCTGCAAGCACAAAAAGCAGAGACCTAAAAAATAAAATAAATTAAAAAGCCACGAAGCACCAGAAACAGAACTATGAAAGGAAGGGATGGGAGAACAAAAATGCATTAGAATACAGAGATAGACAATTAATTGGGGGGGGGAAGACAACAAAAGCCTGTGCCCTCTAAAAGGAGTATCTTACACAAAGTTCATGTTTATTTGCAAGAAGCAGCTTTGGGCTTTATGTGCAGAGGGCCTGGATGCTGGGCATTGTCTTGCTACAACAGCAAAAGGCCTCTGACACAACTGTGCATCACATGGACACAGCAAAACACTAAAAACTACTAAGTTGTGTTGAAAAATGGAACAGTCCCACTGCATGTTACTATCCCTAGGTTATTTAAGCAGAAGATGACCATCACAACATGGGATGTTCTCAGTGTTCACAGGAAGCCCCACATCCCCAAACCAAAGCCCAGCTACTATTAGTACCAGGCACTGTAAGGAATGCATGCACCTCTATCACTGCCGTGCTGCAGCTCAGATTCAGTGTGTGTGTGCTGACTAAGGCCAGGCAGAAGAAGGGGGGGAATCTTTGGGTGCAAATTGCAAAGCCTTCACTGCCCTTCTGCTAAAAATTCACAATTTGTTCATTACTTCAATTAAAACCAATACTCAGCAATAGGGTGCTGATACAAGAAGGCTGAAATACAGCTAAGGGTAGTAAACTAAAAAAACTCATTACAATAGTTGCTGCCATGAAAACATCCCGACCACTCAGCATCCCAAATATGCTTTCTACCTGGTTCTCATCTGGGTTGTGATACATATTTCATGATATAAAAGACAGGCTTTCATCTGCATGCTTTGAATTAAGAAACTCAAAAACCTCTGCCCTGTATCGTGGTCTGTAAAAACTGTATCTGTGGCTTTTCAGAGATGCTTAGCCCAACGTCACTGCTTGCCAAACATTTTGATGGCATTCCTCTCACTTAACCATAAGCACCTAAACAGTAAGGGACACCAAAAAAAAAAAATCTCATTTCTACTGACACTTTTAGAGGGAGGGAGGTGACCAGAAGACACTTAAGACATTAGAACAAATGGAAAAAACTCTGGGTGCTTATGAAAAGCTATTTCATTAGTACACAATAAATCAAACACAGAAGCCTTAATGTGCCTTCTTTGTTTCAGGGTTATTTTATAATAAAACAGCTAAATCACAGTTAAAAATAGAAGGAAATGAAACCTTAGTTGCCCACACAATTATGAAACGATCCCTGCTCTTAATGACCTGAAGATGCAAGCACAATTGCCAGCGGGACAGAACAGACACGACAGACACAGCACCTCTGGGATGACAGAATGAGTATGCTCCAAGAAATCAACTTTGGACAGTGACAACGGATGAGATCAGGTTTCACTCTCTTGCTGGATAATTAAAGGCTGTTCTGGCTCTGCCACATACTGCACTCAGTTTTAAACTGAGTGTTTCTGAACCATCCAGTGTATTTACACACGTCCATGGTATAATGGAAAGTCCTACTGGAAATCCTCAAAGGTTACACTTCAAAAGGAAGCATGAGTCCTGCTCAGAATGGGCTGGTTTCTTACCACAGATCAAAACTACCTTCACGATGATTATACAATAACACCATACAGAAAACACATTATAAAAACACTCAGACTGATTCAAATCATGGGCCTCCTCCTAGGAAAAAATAATCGGGAAAAGAAATACAGGGTTCAACCATGAAAGAAGTAAAAGTGGTGAAGAATTAAGCACAGGAGTAATAAGCATGGCAATTTCCCTCCGTGAGGTATCTTTAGAAGAGCTGCCAGAAGGTAATTCTTCTTCAGATCTCAAGTTCAATGAAGCATTTTGGTTACAGACATGAGACAGGCGCTGGAATTTAAACCTTTGTTTCACTCAGCCACAGCACATGCCTGAATGTGAAGGGAAGGCGGGGAGGGGAGATGGAAAGATAAAAGACAACGGGAGCCATTAAATGACAGGTGAAGCTGGATTTTCCAGCTGATAGAGAAGGAAAATCAAATCAGTTCTCTCATGCATTGGTTCTGGCTGTTCATGCTCCAGAGGTGGGGGGGTATTGGTGCTCTGCAAGGACAGAACTACCATCACCAGCGGCTCAGGAAAGGAGGAGGTCTGCCCAGCACTAAAGACCGTGTTGTAATGCAGCAGCATTACAGACAGGAGAAGGAATTATTATTAGAAACAGCAAGTGGGCACAGCAAAGGGAGGAATATAGCTACTGACATCGCCCTTTCCTCAGGGACTGCTGAGCTCCGAATGAGAAATATAAATAAAATGCAACCAGTAGTACATCCACACCGGGGGCCTCTCCTCTTCGGTACTAGAAGTAGCCCACAGCTCTGTGCTGCCTTTCTGCAGACAGACAGTTCTCCCAGTTTGACAGCCCAGCTATACCAGAAATATCACCTACTTCATGTTTTGTTCTTGTGTTGAAGCTTTTTGCTTTCTTTCACACAAAAGAAACTCTTGGGCTGTTATGAAAATAAATGACAATTTCTTTTCTTTTTATTCTTAAGCAGCACATATTAAAAAAAAATGATCTCCAGAGTCTGCAAGAGGAGACACTGAAACACTGGTTTAGAAGACTGTTAGTCTAAGTCAGAAAATGGTGACTTCCAGCAGAACTCATTATTCTCTCAAAGATTTTGCCAGCTCCTCAGGCCATACAAGGCAGAAGATTTGTGCTAGCCAAGCAGCACACTTGGCGTGCCAGGTTCTTTCCAGCGCCCTGTCAGATCGCCCGATGCCAGGTTTGCTTAGGACAGCCCAGGAACAGATTTTACAGATTCATCCCGTCGCAGCACCCAGGGCAGAGGAGCTCACAGGGGGCAGGGGAGGGCAGGCCTACGCAAGGCAGTCGGGACTGGGGAGGGGTACGGGAGGCGGATGGAGGTGCCATGATGCCAGCCAGTGTTTTTAATGTTCTGTGTCACTTACATCACACACGTTTCCACTTCCCTGCGGTTTGCCGGCTTTTGCCTAAGGTTTTCCAGGCTCAGCTGGAAGGGAAAAAGAGCAGTGAAGTCAATGGTATGCAGTCCCTGCTAGCCCCGTACTCAAAGCAAGGCACGCTTTGGGAGCGGTGGAGGAATACTCCAGTCCAAGGAAATCAAGCTGACAGTGCAAGTCAGGCACAGAATGTTCATGAACAGGTATAAGCACTTGTCCACAGCCAGATTTATGACTTCACTAGGGTCACTATAACCCACCGTCCAGCTGCCTGGCAGGAGAGGGGGGTGGTGACTTCACACCTAACACCTGCAAGGAAGAGAAACCTCACTCCACAGAAAGTTCAGCGGTACTGTACTGTAAGGCAGACTGTCCAGACAGCCGTGAGGAGCGTACAGACTTTTGACTAAGGACAGGTAGGATCAGGGCCCGTTTCCCAGAGCTACACAGCAAAACTGGATGGACACAGCACCTTGACCTCCTGACAGAGCATCTGTGTAACTGATCTGTCTTCATGCCATCGCTTCTGCTTGGTTGTGGAATCAGCCATGCCTCCTCCCTTCCAGTCAACCCCGACAGCCCCATCACACCAGCATTAGAGGATAAAAGCTGGTAGAAGCGATTAGCAGTGCTTTATCTACTTCACCTAATGCAACTCTCTTCTCACTAGAGCATCAGCATTAGACTTAAAACTCTCATCCTGTACTAGAGACAGTCTCGTTACAAAGACTGTAGTGGCACATTTGCTCTGTCTGGTATTTTACCAAGGCCATCAGAGTCCATAGTACTGAATGGAAGCGTGATGGGAGTATGGATACTTCACACATATGATATACAACCTGTCTTTCTTACTTCAAAATCAGAAGAATTTAGTCTTAAATCCTCAGACATTTACACCAGGAACTATCACTTCCAGAAACACATGGATTTGTCAGGACAAGCATGAGCACATCTTTCAGAAGGGGCCATCCAAAAATCTGAACACATCACTTGCTGTGTGGTTTAACAGGTGACCTCACACTCCTCACAGTGCAGACCCCCCTGGCATGCCACCCTGCCCAGGGTAAAAGTTTGCACATTCAACATTCACACGCTGCACAGAACAGATTTATTACAATGCAAAGAACCAATCAATGTGACCCAGAGAAGCTTTTGGGCTAAAATTAGAATGAGAAGCTGTATTTTATTTCAGGCTCCAGCCATTTTCCTTACAGAGCCTTGAGCTCCATCCCTTAAATAACCTGTGTACCATCTTCTGAAGAGGACAGCAGATGCAAATCTAACAGGACAATCCAGAGGGGTTAACGCTGGGGATGGGGATAGGAGGGAGAGGAAGAGACATTTTTTGGGAAGAAATGTGCTTGTTTTTTCCACCCACGCACCCCAGGACAGCAGACTGCAAACCAAGCCATGAACAAGGGTGGGCTGACTGTATTGATTAGCTTCAGCCTGACAAATGGGAGCACTCTGTGACACATGTAACACAGCACGGCAAACTGCCTATCGACTGCGAGTCCTCAACTCTTGCTGATCTGGAGTGTCACTGCTTGCATCAAAGACAGCTGGCTTGGGGTTTACTGCTGAGGCTCTGATCAGGACTAAAATTCTGGAGCTGAGCAAGAAGTGTGTGCTTGGAGAAGCCAGCTAATGAGAAAGGTAAGTGATGGCTGCATCCCGACCCACAGCTTCACGAGTGGCTTTGCCATTTTAAGCAGGAAATCACAGCACAGAAATATAAACTCTGTTTTTCAGATGCTTCCCACTCCTTACTTAGAGGTGCAAGTGATAAAAAAAAAAAAGCAAAAGCAAACACACTTTCTACATCTCTCTCATTGATACAGGAATTTCCCCAAACTAAGGTGTTATTGGAACTGCTCTCCACAGAAACCAGTCGTGGAAAATACACTGCAATCTATCAGGACTCTAAAGGCCTCAAACCCCGAGCCAAAAAGACCAGCTCTCTTCTCCCTTCTCATCCTGACGCATCTCCCACAGCTTCACTGCCAAAGGGGCATGTGATATAAAGCCAGATAGCCAGTTGGTATCTATTTCTTATCCACAAATTAATAGCACAGATAAAACTAAGATCTTGCTCGTTCTCTCCTGAAGCCTAATACCATCATGCCTGAAATCTCTACTGAGAAACACCCAACCTTGGCTCATAAAGCAAGTAGTCTCCCTTTGCTATTTGCCTCTCCTTTTCTTCTGCAGACCGGCATACTCATCTCTCATGTTTTCTTCCAAAGCCAAGCTGCACGTCTTGGGAAAACCATCTGTGTGTTTCTATGTGGTCTGCTCAGAGTGCTAGTCCTGCCAGAGCCTCAGACCACACTAAACTGATCAGAACCCAAATTCATTCCTCTCTCCAGAATACCTAATTCTCCAGGGAGAGCCACTGTGCCAGGGACTCCACTCAGTTCTATGCAGAAATAAGGAGCTAATCCCCATGTACCCAGGGGCACGCACCCCCCGGCAGCTTCACAGGCTGCTGGAGTCAGTCCACAGAGGGAACAGCAAGCAGCAGCTGTACATCACAGCCCCTGAAGCCTGACAGGCAGGAGAGTCAGACACATCAGGTACGGTGATTTTACGAAGAAATATACGGGAGGAATTAAAAAAGGATTCCTTTATTATTCCAAGGATTTCAGTAAAAGTGGGAACTGAACATGGACATTTCTCATCCCCCACCACTGCTCACCTCAGGGCATGTCTGCACTGCAGCAGCTGCAGCACTCCCAGACCTACCAAGCTCCTCTTACAGCAGCTCGCCCGGATGCTGCGGGAGGCATCTGTGAGCAGGCTGAGACCGCTCCTGGGCTCCTGGCAGCATGTGCAGCCCAAGAGGACCCAGGTCTGGCTTAAGGAACCACCAGACTGTTTCCTACCAGCTATGCTTACACACACAGAATGCACAACAAGAAGGGCTTGGGCACAGCCCAGGCTTTGGAGGCTTTTTTTGTTTGAACATCACAATAAGAAGCAGCTTACAATGTCACTTAGAAAGCAAAACAAGTAGATACTTTATTTAGCTGATGCTGCTGGTGGAGTGGTGTTCTTTCTGCTTGGATGTTTGCTGGTTTCAAGGGGGCACCAAGGAGAAATGCAGCAAACTAGGAGGGTGAAAATCTAGTGTCTGTAAACATGTTACCATTCACCTGCAAACACAACTAGTTCCAATTCAATGGGGAATGCACTGATAAAGTATTTTTCCTACTAAACTATGCCAATTTTACAGCTAACTTGCAGGCATAGGGCTAGCCCTAACGATTAAGCAAGAGGGAAGGCATTTTAAAAACCATAAATCCAGACAACTGGCTGTGTGACACCAACCCACGCGTTGTGTGGACAGACAGCCATTCTTTTTTATGGAGGGAGGAAGCCTGGCCCCATGTCAACCTGTACATGGCTCTGTAGACCTTTCCCTACCCATGACAGTAACCCAGCTCTCCCACCCAGCCAAGGGAACTGCTTCTGCTGTCCCAGAGCTCCACGCATGCCAAGTGGCTGGCCTATACTTCCCACAAAACATGATTAACTCTCTTCTCTCAGTCCTTCCCTTTAATAGATGCACTGAACATGTGCCTCTCCTTCAACTGCCTTCAAGTTTTGTGAACATTTCTGGATGGGTAACCTTCAACACCCTACTGCCTACCACAGTGCTGGTTACATCAGACAAGCAATTTAAAAGCTGCTTGAAAAAGAAAAAAGAGAAAGCCTAATTGTGCATTTGCATACACTGTTTCCTAAAATTGGGAAAGGAAAGGAAAAGGGATATATAACAAAACCAGTGACAGACAGCAGGCACACACAGTTATACAAGGATTTTCTTTTACTACTGCAAACTGAAAGTTTCAGAGTCCCACATGAAAGTGTAGCTCACTGCTCAGCACATCAGAAGACCAGAAGATTTGCTAACGCTGTCTCATATTAATACCTTGGAGCTATCATGAGCTGCCACCTCTGCATTACCTGTGACGTCTCAGCAGGAACAGGCTGAAGATTTCCTGTAGGGAAACAGCCAGCACCACAAATTCAACTCCATTCTAAGTCAGATGAGTTTGAATACCCAGCACACAGCATCAATCCTATTATTTTAGCGTCAAATAAGTGCTTAGTCTACAGAATCAGGCTTTTCATTCGGTTTGCAAGGTTTTAAAAATCCTTTTATTGCTTAAAGCACACCTGTCTGTTCCCAGAACTGCCACACCAGCATCTTTCTTCCCAGCACATGAACATCACACCATGGAAACAGGGTGCCGTCCCCTCCTGCTTTGGACATTGACATCATTTCAGCCACACCTTAACCAGCAGGCTCTTCTCAATTCACAATGGGCGGACTCGCTTTAAACACAAGAGACATGATATCACCCTGGGATGCACGTGGCCTTTCTCAATTACCTTCATAACACAGAACTTTTGCTCCTCTTCTTTATGTCTCTGCCACTGGCAATTTGTTCCACCTTTGTCCATTCTGCGCCCTCGGTGCTCCCTCTTTCACTGCAGTTCATGACCTCTCATGTATAGGATGAACAAAGGGCAAAGGCTAAAAATGTCACAGTTGGGCCTCTGCTCTTCTACTGACTTAACTAGTTTGCTACTAAAACCAGGCTCAAGCTCCAAGCAGAGTTTCTGGGTGATAAGAATCCAAGAATCCCTGGAAGATGGTTCTGGAGCAATGTGGAAGAGGATGGGAGCATTTCCTTTCATCCAAATTCACATCATGAATCTGTGGCGATGCCTGATGCCTGCATACCACCTACGTGGTACTTAGTAGTCATTTGCATTGTATGAAAGAGCGATAGAAAAAGGAACATCAGGCTAGCTTACTCTTGGCAGGGGTGGGAGGGGAAGAAGGGAGATAGAAAAACACCATCAGCTGCAGCGGGCTGAGCTGTGTGTATTTACATTTCACTAGCTAAACTATTTAGTGATTTATTTACACACAATGTGCTTGGAGCAGCTAAAATACCAGTTGTGTTTTATCTTGATTTTGTGGCAAATGCACATAAGCCACAAAATCACAGGAAGAGTCTGTGAATGAGAGATGAACCTGGTACATCTGGAAAAGCACGTAAGCCACTGTAAGAAGGGAGAAAGATTTTGGAAGCACAGGCACAACAAGGGCTGAAATGCATTAGTTATGACAAGACACCAAAATACAACCCAGGGAACTGAAAGCAAAAGCCACCATACAACAGTTTATGCTGCAGGGATCACACATCCCAGCATCGCTCTCGTAGCCAAGTCCACCTATAGCAAAGCATAACTGGGGCCTCAGGTCTCTGGGGCTGCCCCTCCATGTTAGAGTGAGGAGGGAATCGCAGTCAGCTCCATTTTATGCACATTCGATGGCAAGGCGCCAACACAACTGTTGACTGAGCCAAATCTGGGCCCCCTTGAACTAAGCCATCACCTAAAGCAGGGCGGAACAGCACATGCCTCTCGCTCTGAGAGCGGCCAAGTTCCTGAAAAGCATCCCAGTTACAAGACAGAAAGCGACCGATGCTTTAACTCTTCGAGGTACTAACTCAGAACTGAAGGGCTGCTACACAATGCAGCCTGATCCTAATGTGATGGAGACACTCCTCTCCAGCGAGCCTCATTATCTACTCCATGGCCCAATCGGCAGTTCAGGCCAGCATCCGATCTGGAGGGCAGTCATCATCGCACTCTGCGTCTTCCTAGTGCTCTCAGCCAAGGTGTCAATGGCTGCTTGCCAGCTGGAACCTCACTCTGACCAAAGGGAATGCAGTACAAGCTCAGGAAAGCTTTTTGATCTGTTCAGTTCACTCCTTCCCTCCACACCGGTGCTTGGTGGTAAGCTGCCAGCAAGCTTGGGAATTGTACATCAAGCAGCATCGCTGGGAATTCACCCTCCTGAGCAGGAACTGCTCCTGGACTTGTTCCTCTGCCACACAGCAGAGAAATCCCTCTGCTGACTTCTGCTTTAATTATATTTTAAAAATTCAGCTTCTGGTCTGTGTTCCATTATAATAATAGCAATAATTAAAAATACTTCAAACGGCGAGTGCTCTAAACCTGCTGTTCCATCCAGGCTTTCTGGCACCACACACTTCCTTTCTTGACTGACATCCTCAGGGAACCAGATGGATGGTTATTCTATTCTATTCCTGTTGCAGGGCTGCACTGCACTCTCTCAGCACATGTAAACTGCTAGGTAATATTTATGTTGGCAACTAACATGCATACTTTACAGAAACAGACCTCTACTTGACCCTCCATGCAGCTCCCACACACAATTTGGTCCACTCCTTGAAACCGCTTCCCTCTGCTGCAACACATACCCCGTTCCACACCTCTGTCTCCAGCCTGTTTAAAAACTTCATACCCAGGACAGAGCTTATGTGCTTCAAGAGAGCAGTTCGGCTGCAAAGCCAAGCCTGTGCAATGCCCTCCTACAAGAACAACAGAGCAAATGGTTCTAAAACTTGCATGCAAAGGCCCTGGTTTCCCTTCTATAGGGATTGCTCTGACTGCACTCTTTAGGGAAAAAAACCCTATGAAAAGTTCTGTAAAGAAAGACATCAACATGCACAGATTTCTGTGATAAGACTCTGATAGCTGTATCACGCTTTGGGGGGCTGGGGGGGGGGGGGTTGGGGCTTCTTGTTTAAAATACAGTTAAATTTAAGCTATCTAGGGAGCAACATCACCTCAGAATAGACTTTCACACCAGAACTCTTCCTTCTTTGCCCAAAGTACATCACGCAGAATCAAAAATAAGCCAAGATGGTAACGCATCCAGATGATCAAACTAACTCCCATTTCCCATTTACACCATGACAGTTTATCCACAACTCCATTTAAAGCCAACCGAGTGAAACCAGGGGAAAGGAGGAAAAAAAAAACCCAACCTGGTGGGAAAGAGGGGAAATCTGAGCAGCACATGCCAGGGCAAGAGCGGCTGCAGCGCAGCGCAGGGCTGTGCGGTGGCATCATGTGACAGAGCGGCGCTGGCAGCAGAGCAGGGAGAGCTACAGCCCCCGTCCTCCCACCTTCCTAAAGCTGAGCCTTCAGCACAGCGCTACGGGCGACGCGGTTTCATCTCGACGCCGAACTGACTCGGGTGATAAGCTTCCCAGTGCTCTGAATTGTCATTCCCCATTTTTCTTGCCTCTGTCTCCGCCAAATGAAGCGGCAGCACAGAAATGGGTAACAATACAGGCAGGCTATGTATTCCTCCCACTGCTGAGCGCTTCCAGCATTGTATCACTTGTAGATCTAGTTTCTCAACGGAGCATGGAGAACAGAGAGCACAGTGCTGCTGCTGCTGCTGCCTGTATCATTCTCACACACAGAGCTCAGCCCGACTCGTCACCTTTGTGATAAAATGCTCCAGTGTAGGTAAGGGATGCAGATTGCCAATTGAATTCTGATGCTGTATTGTACCTGTATTTCAAGGTAAAATGATGATCACAATCTCCTTTGTAGCACAGCAGAACAGTTCTTCTCTCCATGCAGTTTCTATGAATGGTTCTTACACTCCCTGTAGCAGAGAAGCTGGCTATCACATTTGCATACGCTACCCATATTATTCTGGCAGAATGATTGGAGGATTATGCTCTTTGCTCCTCAGTAAGTGACTCATTGTTTCTTTCATTTAACATAAATCGTGATCCAGTTTATCAAAACACCTTAAAAGAGACTGACTTAGCCGATTTGAAAATGAACCATCTTTTTATCTATGAACATGATCCACAGTCAGGTGTCAGGCTTCTTCACCGCTCCATCAACAGTCTGAGCAAGGGAAGTTACAACTGTTACGCAACAGGGTTCACACGAGGCGAGAAGATGCACCGGGCAGGGACTGCATCTGCAAACTTCCACAGCAAGAGCCATGCCAGGATGATATTCCACGGCTCCCAAAGGCTGCTACCAACACCGCAGTTCTGTTGCTTGCAGGAATGGTGGGAGGGCATCAGCGTGCTGGGAGACTCGCTCACGCTAGCGTTTTAGTCCTTGTATGGGCCAACAGTGCTGCTTTGCATTAGCTTAGACAAGATGCTGAGAATTACGGATCGCATTTGGACAGCTCTTGCAAAATGTAGGGATCTTTTATATTAAGGGATCCCTTTTGCAGGTTGGAGGACTAGAATTGCTTAGCCAAGACCCAGCTGAAGCACGGAAACTTGGAGCCTGGTTATTAAATTACACAAGTGCAACTCAGAATAAGCACCTGTTTTTGTCCAAGTCTGTGGTGGGAGATTAGACCCAGGCTCTGCAAACCTGCAGCCTTGGTTCTGACCATTTTATCTGGGGCAGCCTTTGGACGCTGACGTCTTTATAGCCAGCGACGGGCAAGAAATTTGGGAGGGGGATATGACACGACGTATCAATCATCCAGCCTCTAGCCCAAGGGCATTTTGCATCACCTATTGTTCAGAGCATTGCTCAGCACAGAGCAGGAATTTAGCGAAGAGGGGGTTTAAAATGGGGACAAACTCACGATGGCTCCGCCACACTTGCCCTTTGGATACCCAGCCCTGCGCTGGCGGCTCGCGTGAAACCCAGCGGCGTGCCCCCCGCAAACATTCACCTGCCCAGGCGGAGAGGCGGCTGCCTGTCACAGGCACGCTCAGCACCCGCGGCCTCGCCTCAAGAGGCGGCGTGGCGGGGGGAGGCACACACCGAACCGCCAAGTTCATAAAGCGGGGGCCGTTTTCGTAACGACTGCGGCTCCGCCGCGAACCGAGGCCTAAGCAGCAGACGTGCCACGGCGGATCGCTCCCCTCCGGTAACCGCAAGGACAGCGGCGAGCGGGGCTCCGTGAGCCCAGGCACAGGCCCTCGGCAGCCTCCGCCGCCACCCCTCGGCCCCGGCACAGGGCACGGCGGCTCCTCGCAGGAGGCGGTAACGCCGCGGCGGAGCCCGCCCCCGCCGCCGGGAGAGGATGCTCGGCACAGCCCCGGCCGCCCCCGCCCGCACCTGCCGCGCCGCCCGCACCCGCCTTACCTGGGCTTCCGCTTGCGGCAGGGCTTCTCCGCCGGGCCTGGAGCTCTGCGGGGGCGAGACAGCGGTGAGGGGCGCGCCGCCGCCGGGCCTGTCCCGAGGCGCCCGCAGCAGCAGCAGCCGCCGCCGCTCCCGCCCGCCCGCGCCGCCTCCCCACCCGTGCCCGCCCGCCCACGCGGCCGCTCCGCCCCCCACACCTGGAGACCGGGCCGGTGCGGGGCAGGCGCTGCCGGGCGGCTCCTCTCACCATCCGCGCCGCCTCCGCCAGCTCCCGGGCAAAGCCGCCAGCGCCGCCGCGGCGAAGGCTCGCGCTGCGCGGAGCGCGGCTGCCGCCTCACGCGAGCCTGGACCAGCCTCGCCCCGCCCCCTCCTGCTTGCATTGGGCGAGCGCCCGGGCTAACGGCGAGGCTGCCCTCTGATTGGTGGCGTGGGCCGTCAGTCGGGAGCCCCCCGCCTTCGCGCGCGGGGCCGGTGAGGCACGGCGCGGCTGCCTGGATACGGCGTGCGGCGGCGGCGCCACCGTGTGGGGAGGCCTGGCCCGACCCCGGCCCGGCCCGCTCCCTCCCTCTCTCCGTGCTTTCCTCCCTCTCTCCCTCCTTCCCTCCCTCCGCCCGCCAGGCCACCTGCGCGCACGTCCCCTCCGCTGCCCCGGCCCAGGTCCGCCGCGGTGCCCGCTCCCGCCCCGCCCGCTGTCACGTCCCCACCGCTGCCGGGCTGAGAGTGCCGCACCTCGGCCAGCGCGGGAACACCGGCTCCGCTCCGACAGGGCTGCAGCGGCTGAAGAAGGAGCGGGAGGAGGCGGCGGCAGCAGCAGCACCGAGCCGCCGCGGCAGAGCGGCGCGCAGCAGCAGCCTCCTCCCGCGGGGCCGGAGCCCCCGTGCCCCGGGGCCGGCGGCGCTGCCCCGCCGCCTCCCGCTTGCCTGTCAGCGCCCGCGGCCTGTACCACTTCGCTGCCCGCGGGGGGTACGCGTCGCACATGCTCCTCCCCCCGCCCAGCACGGGTTGGTAGGCTCCGCCCGGCAGCTCCCTCCGCCTCCCGTCCCTGCTCGGCTTCCGTCCTTTCCGCCCCGAGCCGCGCCGGTGCTGCCGCCATGGTGAGCGCCTCCCGCCTCTGCCGGGGCAATCCGGCGGCATCCGCACGAGCACCGGGCCGCCGCGCCGCCCTCACGCGTTGCGGGACCGGCCCTGCCGCCGGCGGGATGGGGGCCGGGGGTCGGGGGATGGGGGCGGGCGGCGGTGCGAGGTCTGAGGGGCGGTGGGGCGGAGGCCCGGGGAAGGCCGCTCTGGGCCGGGGGGTGCCGGCGGGGTCCCGGGAGCGGGACTGACGGCCCGTTCTCCGCCCGCAGGCCAAGATCAAGGCCCGGGACCTGCGGGGGAAGAAGAAGGAGGAGCTGCTGAAGCAGTTGGACGATCTGAAGGTGGAGCTGTCGCAGCTTCGCGTGGCTAAGGTGACCGGCGGGGCCGCCTCCAAGCTCTCCAAGATGTAAGTGGGCTCCGGGGCCGCGGGGAAGCGTCCGGGCGGGAGCGGGGGCTGCGGGAGCAGGCGGTGGTTGCGGGGGCCGCGGTGCGCCGGGTTCGAGTGGTGCTTTCCCAGCCCGGCCGGTTGCTTCGTGCTGTGTAACCGGAGCAAACGGCGGCGCGGGAAGGGAGCGAGTGTTTGGGGGCTGGAGAACCGGTGTGCGCGTCGCTGCTCAGGGATGTTCAGCTGGGACGAGCCGGGAGCTGTTAGTGCATTGCCAGAGCGCGGTGCCTGTGCCTGGGGTGGAGCGCGGATGGGTTCTCCCTGTGCGGGGTGTGAATCTCTTGCTGTGCTCTGAGACACCGGCTTTTCTTTCCACCTGCAGCCGTGTGGTGCGCAAATCCATTGCCAGAGTGCTGACTGTCATCAATCAGACACAGAAGGAGAACTTGAGGAAGTTCTACAAGGTAAGCGCAGGCACCTTGTGTAGCAGTCTTTCTTCTCATGATTTTCAAACACACAGTTTGTAGGAGGGAACTGATTTGCTAGTTGAAAGCTTGACCCTCAAACTCACCTCATTTATCTTCAGTTTATTTATTCACAGTTCCTTTTAAAATCGTTTTAAATATTATTGCAGGACTGCCCTGGATTCTCTAAGCTTGGTCTAAATCTGCTTTTGCCAGGCAGATGTTCTGGGCAGCATCCCTTCCCTGGGCTGTGGGTAGTGCTCTTTCTAGAGGATGTTGTTTGCAGAAACACACCTTAAGTGCACACCTCTAAATGTTAACAATGCTGCTGGTGGTGCAAGGAATTCTTGGTACAGTTCTATAACTCTTAGAATATTACTTCTTGGGGTTTAGATTGCACAGAATAGGAAAGACTCTTCAAGAGGTGTTTGGTAACTGTACCTGTGAGATCAGGCACTGCTTAAACCTGAGTGGGAGCTGGTGCATGCGTTACAACCAGCTCATGCTCCCCATGCAAGAAGTTCTCTTAAACTTCCAGGCTCTGTGATAGCCCCAGAGAAAACAAGCTGCTGATGCTCAGTGCTCTGAGCTCCTGCACCTGATGGCTGCCCTCAGTCTCCCCAGCTCAGCTCCTCTGTGTGTTTTGCAAACAGGGCAAGAAGTACAAGCCCCTCGACCTGCGGCCGAAGAAGACTCGTGCCATGCGGCGCAGGCTGAACAAGCACGAAGAAAACCTCAAGACCAAAAAACAGCAGCGCAAGGAACGCCTGTACCCTGCCAGGAAATACGCCATCAAGGCATAGAGCTGAGAGAGCTCCTCAGCCTGGCTGAGTATCTGTCATTAAATGGAATCTGTTTGGAAACTCTCGCTGCTGGATTGGGTTTTTTGTAGTGGTGGGATAAAGAAGTCGTCAGCTTTACGCAGAGAAGTCCAGAGTATTCATGGAAAGTTTACTTGAAGTTCTGTTGCTAATGGGAAAGGCTGACCTGCAGTTAGAGGCAGATGAGAACAGGTCTGTGAGGCTGGGGCAGCTTGGTGTGTCAGACACTGAGATGGATGTGAAATGGAAACGCGAGGCGGATGTTTAGGGATGGGCATTCTGCCCTTGGGGAGCTTAATGCTTTAAGGTTTTGCCTTGTGCCAGTGTTTAAGTGTTACAGAGAGGAACTAAATTGCTGAAGTGTTTTAGTGGCCTGTATGGAAATGGAAGAGTTCCATCAACACCTGCTGTGGATCTCTGCACCCCTGGTTGTAGCATCAGAGCATTCCCATCCGTCCTGGCTCAGGTGGGTGCTGTAGGTGGTGGGTGCCTGGAGGAGTTGCCTCAGGTCGCTGCTGTGAGGGGTTACAGGAGGGATGCAACAGTGCCCTTCCCAGGAAACTTCCTGGTGTCCATGAGGAAGCTGGGGGCTGGTGTCATCCTCCAGATTTGTTCCCACTTTGTAGCCCATTGAATCCTGATAAACGGCTCCTGGAGGAGGGTGCTGTTGGGGTGAAGGTGGGGGCTCCACCCAAGGCTGCCTCTCAGCAGGCGTGTGTTCTGGGCACAGGATGGCTGGCGTGTGGCTGTGCGTGACCGCAGGGGTGCTTGTAGGTGGGACCTGTGTGGGCTGCAGTGCTGCCAAGGCTGGTGCTGTGCTCACCCTGGGAGTCAAGAGGAGAAAGAGGACACATTTCTGGAGGCAGGCAGGCAGGTTATTTGTTTTGGATGCGAATCCTCCCCCCAGGCTGTGTTAGTGTATAGCACACATGCTGTGGGATGTGAAGAGAGGAAGCTCAGTTCCAGTTACCTGTTGTGTGAGAACACAGAGGGGGTGTGATAGTTCCAGCCTATCCCCTTAAAGTGTACATGTGGAGGCTGATGGGGGTCAGGTGAAATCTGGAAAAGCCAGTTGAACTAGAGGGTCTCACCTCTGCAGCTCTGGATGCACTCCCTGCTGTCAGCTCCATGCTCCCACCAGTGCAGCACAGAACTAGTTAAACAGTTTGACTGTCCCCACGGAGCTCTTCAGAGCTGGGGGAAGGAGCTGTGCTTCCAAAGGCCTTTTTTGGTTCTGGTGCAGGGAAGAGTTACGCAGCGCTGCTCTGGAGATGCAGCAGTCATGGTTTGTGTTAGTACAGCTAGTGCATTGTAACATGACAATTCTCTGCCCATGAGGGAGCCCTTAGATTGGATCCAGATTCTGTTTAGGAAAAAGATCCTAATTCTGCTTGCTGAACTTTGCATAAATTTTGAAGCCTCAATTAAGTTTTAACCAGTGAGAGATCTAATTATGTGTGCTAACGTGACTTTCCCATATATTGAGCTGTTATGAGGGATAGCTTTACAGTGCTGCTGCTGCTGGCTGTGTGGTGGCTTTGTTAGGGGCTCAGTGTGGGCCTGAACTCGATCTGTTTGGCAGTGAAGGAGACGCAGCCTGGCGCAGCTCAGGGCCTGAGCTCTGTGTGGGTCTGGGCTGCTCCAGTGTTTCTAAAGATGGAGTGTTGTGTGGGGACTGGTGGCTCCAGCTCATGTTCTGTTGCTGTGGAGGCAGGCAGAGTGCTTCAAGTTGCCATTTGACGACCCAGCAGCAGCCAGTGGCAAGCTGCTCTGGAGAGGCATGTGCTCTGATCCAGTGTGAGCACCCCATGAAGACCCTGGCCCACACACCCCTCCCCAGGAGCCTGAAGGAGCCAAGAGAGAGGCTGGTCCCTGTGCTGGGAATGGGCAGGCTGGAGCTGGCTGCCTCTCCTGTCTGTTTGGGCTTCTGTTCTGGGCAGGGGTTGTGGGCCCCTGTGCTCCTCCAGCAGTGTGCCTGAGGGGAGCCCGGGGCTCTTCCCAGAATTCCTGATGCAGGAAAGTAAATGCGGCTGGCGTGGCCCTGATGCTTTCCAGAGTCAGCTCCCAGCAGGGTGAGCTGTGGGGTGGCTCCACGATGATGGGAAGAAGGTGGGTGCGCTGCAGAGCCCCTGGTGATGACATCAGCACTGCCTAGAGAGTGTCCAGTCAGTAACGGGGCTGGGGGAACCCACCTACTGACCAGGCAAAGCCCCAGGTTTGGACATCTTCTTGCCTGGAGAAGGCTCAACGTGTGGCTGACTGGAGAGAGGAGCCTCTTAGCAGCCTGGAGCCAACCTCTTGCCGTCCCCAAGTCGAAGCTGGGAGGGGTCAGCTGGCAGCTCCATGTCTCTGCGGTTGTGCCAGGCTCAGCAGTGGGACAGATGAAATCACTCAGGTTGGGAGGCTCCTCTGAGGCCCCTGGGGCAGCTGCTGGCCCGAGCTCGGCTGCCTTGGGAGGTGGATGGGTCTGTACAAACCTCTCAGGTGTCTAATGGGGGTTTGGTTACAGCCTGCGTGTGCTCAGGGCTCCTCTCTGTGCCCTGGTGAGCAGAGAACAAGGCAGGTTGCTCTGCTGGGGGCTCTGCTGGGCACGGCCCTGGGCTGGGGCACAGCCAGCTCCGCTCCGCAGCCTGGCGGTGCGAACTGCTCCCTCGGGAGGGGGAGGAAGGGACCTGCCAGATGCGGGGCTGGGGCTGCCCCCAGCAGTCGAGGCAGGAGAGCAGCTCCAGCTTCACTGTGCACAATCAGCAGCAGCTGTTTGAAGAGTCGAAGGGCTTTCTGGCGCCACACTGACTCCTGGGGCTGAATTACTCCATCCCTCCATAGCAGGGTGGCGAAACCAACTCATCCAGCCCTTTCCTCCCCCTGTGCTGTTACAGAAGGCATCCCACAGAGGAGCAGCCCCCGAAATACCCAGCAGGAACATACAGACTGTCAGGATGGATGCCGAGGTGAGGTGATGGGCACAGAGTTCCTCCAGGGCACAGGCAGACATTTGTCACTGCTGTGAGAGCCGAGCAAGGCAGATGCTGCTCCTGGCCATGTCACCAGCTCTGCAGCACAGCTGGGAGCCTGTGCCGGGTCCCTGCAGCTCAGAGGATGGCTGCTCGGTCCCAGCTCCCTGCGGGAAGCTGCTGCCACAGGACAGCCAGCTGCAAGTGTGGGGGTGGCAAACACATCCAAGAGCAGAAAACCAAGGTAGACTTGCTGGCCTGCACCCACACGGGTGCCATCCTGGCTCCGTGGTGAGGCTGTGCTGGGGGGCAAAGGGGTGTCTGTGGGGCTGGAGAGCTCCTGGCAACATCCTGGCTGGAGCACCCTGGGCTGGGGATGTTGGGGGAACCGGGCGGCACTGCAAGCAGTACTGAACACTGCGTGGATGTGAGCGGGGGTCCTTGGAGACCCTCTGCAGGGGGACCTGCTGCTCCCCTGCGCTGACCCCGCGCAGCTGCCGACACTGGCCCGAGGTTTAGCGCTGGTGTTCACGGAGCCTGCGAGGACCCAGCTGCTTGTGTTTCCTTTGTAACTGAAGCTGTCCCTCGGTGCTGGAGCAGACTTCCCACGGAAAGCTGCTCTGCAGCAAATCAATCATTTCCAGGGTGGGGTGAGGAAGGAGGAACAGCCGGCCGCTGGCTGGGGGCACGGCCTGGGGCTGATGCCACTGCCAAGGGAGTCCTGGCTTCGTGCCCTGGAAAGCCTTGGGCAGGACCAGATGTTTCTGTCCCTAGCACAGCAGGCGCTGGCCAAGCGCAGATGGTGTCTCTGGGAGCAGGCAGGGCCTTGTCCTGCATCCTGGGCTGGGGAAGGGGGAGCTGTGGAGAGGGCAGAGGCAGATGTGAGTGCTGTGCAGTCCTGGTGTGACAGCCCAGGCTCCATCTCCCTTGGCTAGTGGTTGTGGCGATGGATGCACACCCCAGCTCTTGTAGCACCCCTAGCATTGCTCCTGTCACCTGCTGGCTCCAGGGTGGCTGGTCTGCAGCTCTCCTGGGGCTGACCCTGGTTTCTGCCAGCAGCTGGGTGTGCAGGGAGAGGCACAGGGCAGGACACACACGATGCTGTGCAGGGTGATCAGGGAGCTGCATGTTGGGCAGGAACCCCCCCACCCTGGACACATCCAGGTGCCCTTGGCCACGTCATGCCACCCTCTCCCCTCTGTGTGCAAGCAGCGTGTCTGGTGCCTCCGCTGACAACAAGCCCTGTGTTGTGAGCGCCGGGCACAGTGGGGAAAGGCCATGTCCCGCCAGCCGTGCGGCAGCCCAGGTCTGCCTGGGGCAGCCGCCTGCTCCCAGCCATGAATGCCCATTTTGTTGGCTGGGATGGGGGAGGACTCATCCCCACGCTGTCCTAGTGCCCCAGTCCCACTGCTCCCATGAATACAGGCAGTGTTTGGGTGCAAGTGCAGCCCCGCGGAGCCCGTCTCCTGCTGTACTGGGGGCTCCTGGACCAAGGTGACCCCTGGGCTCCCAGGACATGAGGACTGCTGTGTGCCAGGGCAGTGGGGTCTCTGCCAGCCAGGCTGCACATCCACAGGATGATGGAGAAAGCTGCTGCGCAGGAGCAAGCAGGGCCTGGCCATGGATGCCCGTGTCTTTCCCCCTTACCATGCTGTGGGGTGCTGCTGGGGAAGGGATCTTTGCAGGCTGCACAACACCCCCAAGGGACTGCTATGCTGTGCCATGCTGTGCTGTACTGTGCCAGGGGCTGGAGTGGGTTGGAGGTGGCAGCAGTGATGCCGAGCCTGGGAACAGATTCTGTTTCCACTGGTGAGTCAGCCATTGGCGGCACTGCCAAGGCCCGTGGCTCCCCTCCCTTCCCTCCGGCCTCTGCCGACTCCTGCTGCCCAGCCCTTTCCCGCTGCTGCTCAAGGTCAGCAGCCTTGGCACCCGCATCACCCTGCGGCGCTCAGCACACCAGCTCGGGGCCCTGGCAGCACTGATGCTCTCCCACAAGGCAAATCCCAGCATGGGTGGCCAATGGGATGGGGGGCACTGTCTGTAGCACTGGCCCCCTGCTCCCACGGAGGCCCTGGGTGCTGCCGTGCTCTGCTGATCGGCTGCTGGCCTGGCTGGGCACGTGTGCCAGGCTGGTGTCCTGCCGAGATACTGGCTGTGCCCAGGTAGCTGTGCTGTGCCAGGAGGGATCCAGGTGGAGCAGCAGCCAGGTTGCCCCCAGCCCCAGGAGCCAGCTTCTGGCCAGCCAGGTGAAGGCAGGACCATGGGGCCCAAGGCCTCGCTTCCTGCCAGGCCGCGCTGCCTCAGTCGCTGTCACAGCTAAACCTTTTCCCAGCCCTGGGGCAGCCAGCAGAGCAGGAAGGTGCCCCGTGCGGCCTGGAGAAGGGAGGTGGTGGGGGCCCAAGGGTGCTGCCCCTGCACCTGGTGCTCTTGCCCCTTCCATCTTCCTCCTCTCCAGCAGCAGCTCGGCGCTGGGAGCAGCATGTCTATGCTGGGCCATGCTCTGTGACTACCCCAGCCCAGAGAGGGATGTGGAGGGATGCAGAGGCCCCTGGGTCCCATGGGTGGGTTCATGCCTCAGTTTCCCCACTGCACCGTTTCTGGCAGCTTCTCACAGTGCTGGTGCCGGGATGGTGCATGTGGAGCCCGTAGCCCCTGCTGCTCGCCTGACTGGTGTGGTTTGCATCGGTCAACGCTCACATCCCGAGCCCCTGCTGTGCTTACAGCTACAGCTTCATCACCATTACAAGAGAAACAGCCCCTGCTGTGGGTGCAGCCCTGCCAAGGGGGCACACTGGGCACCGCCCCACCTTCTGGGGGGAGCGTGGCCTGCTGCGTCCTCCCCAGCCCTGAGTGCAATGAGCTGGTAGGTCTCAGCAGGGACCTGCCTGATGGCTTGGGCATGTGGAGGGCAGGGATGTCGTAGCAGAGTGCGTGGGCAGAGCAGTGCCAGCAGCATACTGCCATCCTGATCCTGTGCCAGGGAGATGGGGCACATCCCTGGGGAGTGGGAGGGGCAGTGGGAAATGCCTCCCATCCCTGTGTGGCTGCTCTGCCCAGGCCTGCTGCAGCAGAGACCATGTGGAGGGAAGGGGCAGGGAGGGCACAGGAATAGATTCCTGTGACGCTCAGTGCTGCTGCCTCCGGCTCTGAAGTGTGTTCACAATGTGGGCACAGCACCAGCATTCACTCCCACCCCTTCCCCTGGGTCAGCAGCCCCCGGACAGAGATAAGAATGGAGGGAAGGGCACCGTTTCCCTGTCGGATGCTCCAAGTGCAGCTGGTCCCAGCCCGACAGCCCCAGGCAGGCAGCTCCTGGCTCTGTGTGCCTGGGGAGGGCTGTGTGGCCGTGGGTGACTTGTCAGTGTCCCATGCTCTGGGGAGGGCTGGGCACAGGGCCCATGGGACCAAATTCACAGCACCCAGGGTGGAACTGAGGTGTATGGTGGGTGCCCAGAGACTGCGGCCAGGGACAGGCTCCATCCTGGATGCCACCCAGAGCAAGACTGGTGCCACACTCTACCCACTGTGCATCCTGCCCACCCAAAGCTGACCACCCCCTGGGGCTTGGTGGTAGCCCTGAGACAGCTCCACGCTGTGCTGACACCGTGCCACGCAGTGCAGGGGGAGCGGGATGGCCAGCCTGGTCAGTGGGGCCTGGGGTGCAGAACCCCCGAAAAACAAGCCATCCTGGCCAGTGACTGGGTGGAGGTGGATTAGGCTTTGCTGCCAGGTTCCCCCAGGGGCCAGCTGTGCCCTCAGGAAGGTGTTTTTGGAGGAGCCAGGAACCACCTGCCCGGATGGCCTCGGCTGCCCTTCCCTGGGCGCCACATTGGTGTCACGAGGGCCCCGGGCGCTGCAGCCCCTCAGCATCCCTGTCTCAAGCTTCATTTGCTGCCCGCTGCTGAACTGAGAGATTTTAATCTTTTAATCACGTTACAGCCGAGGTGGTGCCGGCCACGCACAGGAGGAATGTCTGGAAGTCAGCAGCGCCCGGCGCGGCGGAAGCCCATCCTGCCCCCCCGCCATGTCTCCACCATGCCCTGCTTGGGGACCCCCATCCTCCCCGGGGGGGGACTGGGACCAGGGCCAGGAGCAGAACCTGGGACTGGAGACCAGGACCAGGCATCAGGGACAAAGGACTGGGACCAGGCCAAGGATCAGGAGGCGAAGGGCTGCTGGGCTGGAGCTCCCTCACCACAGGCTGGTCCCCCATGTCCCTGTGGGCAGCAGCAGCAGCAGGGAGGTCGGTCTCTGCGTGTCCCAGAGCCAGAATCCATGGCTGGTGCTGCAGGGATGGGCTGGTCGGTGGCACAGGGGGAGCACTGGAGCTGAGGCACGTCCATGGACCCGACTTGGGGTGTGATCCCCTGGCATGGAACAACAGAAAGGGGATCAGGGTGACTTTAGGTTGAGGAAAAGGCACGGAGCACTGTGGGTCAGGGAAGCCCCACAGACCTACACAATAACCCTTTGGGATACAACAGCTCCTTTGTTGTTGCGGCTGGTGTTTTGTTGGTGGGGACCAGGAGCTGCTTTCCCAGCTTTCCCAGCACCCACCCCCTAGCCTCTACTGCACCCCAGCTTTTACAGCTCTGGCTGCTGCATGGCCCTGTGCTGCCAAGAAACCCTCGGGAGGCTGCAGCCTGTATCTGGCTCACTGCCCTGCATCGCCCTCATCACCCGCATTGCCCCACATCTCCTGCATCACCCGCATTGCCGGCATCACCCCCCAGCTGCAGTGGGATGGGTCCTGGGAGCCCAGCTGAGCTTGGGTGTGTGGCTGCAGGTTTCAGGGGGCAAGGCCAGGCACCCAATGGGGGGGCAGAAGGTGTTTCATGAAGCGCCCGTCATGTGGGCACAACAAAAGCTTCTCATTATCACGGGGTTGGTGGCTGCGCTCTTGGACGGGCAGGAGGCCTTTGCAGGAGGCCCCGCGGCTGCAATTAGGCAACGCTGCCCTCCGGCCACGCGGATTTAATTACTCCCTGCCCCGTGTTTTCTTCCTGCGGGGGGGGCAAGGAAGAGGCATCCCGCAGCCCAGCCCGGCACAGCGAGGCAGCGCGGAGCCTCGGCAGCCCCGCTGAAGAACAACAAAGCTGCGGAACCAGAGATGTGCCGGGAGTTTACTTTACCGCAAAAAAATGTCAGAAATCCGTATTGTTTGGACAGGGATTTGCTGGGATCGCGGGATAAAAGGCTGGCAGGGACCCAGCCCAGGGGGAAAGTCAGCCGGCTCCTTTCTCGTGGCGGGGGCTGGTGGCTGAGCGAGGGGTGCACTGCACTGAGGTTTTGGGGACAAGGCATGGGCAGGGGCAGTCGGTGCCTTCAGGAGCTGAAGCAGCACCCAGGCCTGGATGCAGCATGGGGCCAGGGGAGGGGATGCCAGGCAGCCCTGTGCCCAGTACTGGCACTGGGTTTTCCAGTGGGGAACATTTCAGCCGTGCCAGTGTCCCAGAACCCTGGGCTCAGCTGCCTGGCAATGGCTCTGCAGCACGAGGGGCCCGTCACAGCCCACAGGGACACCCGGCTGATGTGCAGGGCTGGCTGGTGCCAAGGTGCAGCTGCCCTGGCACGCACGGGCAGGGGCTGGGCTGCAGACACTGATCTCATCCCTCAGCCCCCCCAGGCAGCTCTACACCCGCCAAATTTTGCAGCGGGGTGTGGGCAGCTGCTCCCACCATGCCCACGCTCAGCTGCTCTCCCCTCCCCTCCCCGCAGCTCGGGCAGTGGCTGGAACATGCCAGATGCCCTCTCCCAGGTCTGGGACTCAGGGTGTGTGGGTGCAACCAAGGCATCGCTGCCAGGTGCTGCGGGCTCTAGGAGCTGCTTCGTGGGGGGTGTCCTCCCCAGGCCTGGCATGGGGACGGACTGCAGCCAGACGTGCAGTGACAGCAGCGGTGACCCCAGGCATGCCTGGCTGTGGGACGGAGATGGGGAACGCTCCCGTGCCCGGCTGTGAGACAAACGACAGTGCTGAGGCCCATGGCTCTGTGTTATTCCTTTAATACTGTTCACGTCTAAAATGACCAAACCCAAGCCAAGTGCTCCCGGCCCCTCGCCCGACCTCGGGCACAGCGCAGGAGGCCCGTGGGCACCCCGCTCCATGCCTGGTGCTGGGTGCAGGCTGGGCACCCCGGCACTGCAGGCACGCTGCTCTGTGCCCACTGCTGGGAGAGGGGATCCTGCGGCACCGGTGAACGCATTTAAATAACAAGCTAATGAGCGGCAAAAGCAAAGGCATCCTAAGCACAGCTCCTAAAATAGCAATCGGCAGCTGCTCCTGTCCCGGCAGCGAGGGGGCCCTGCCCACCCCGCAGTGCTGGGGCAGGCGAGGGCATGGTGCCCGGGCAGCTGGCACCGGGCTGTTAAGGCACTTGCACCGCTGGCAGCATGAGGTTTTGGGAAGCACGGGTTCCAGTGGGGCGTGTGGGGAGCGGTGCTCAGGCTGGGTGCAGCGAGGGCGGGTGCTCAGTGCCGTGGCACAGGGTGGGCGCTGCCATGTCTCCAGCGGCACAGAGCCGGCTGCCTCCTGGTGCCACGGGGATGCAGAGCTGGGCTCCTCTCCCCAGGAAGGCAATGCCAGCTGAGCCACTGGCTGTGGGGCAGCCCCACAACCCCAGAGGCCACATTGTCGTGGGGTGTCTGCTGGGGGCATTGCTTACCTGCACCCCTTGCCCCATGATGCAGCAGGCGTGGCACAGGTGATGGGGGCATGGGTGGGGAAGGGCTGTGGGGTGGGTGCCGGGCTCTCGCCGCAGCCCTGGCCCAGCTGGGGTGCCAGCACCAGGCTGTGACGGGGCGTCCCAGCGGGGCATGCTGGGGGTGGGTGCAGGGGAGCAGCTGAGACCCATCTGGGCACTCAGACCACGAAGCGGAGCCCGTACGTCATCTGATGGCCATTGTCCCAGGCATAGAGCACCTTCTCCTTGGGGTTGTAGTCGACCTGTGTGGTGAAGGCGTACTGGTTGAGGAAGGGCAGCCGGAGCTCTGCCTCGGTGTCCGTGTGCGTGTCGAAGGCGTAGGAGATCTGCCCTTCCTTCTGGCTGTAGGTGTCCACAGCGTAGAGGATGCCGCAGATGATGAAGCAGTTCCCGTAGGCGTTGCGCTTCAGCCCCGTCTTCCAAGTGGTCTCCCTGCGCACTGAGAGGTCCCCGGGGTCAAGCCGGCTCAAGACGATCACCTCCTGCTGCGAGTAGTCGTAGTCCACAGAGGGGTAGATGACCCAGAGCCCGCTCTCATCCACCGCGAAGTCGATGTCCGAGTGGCCCCTCCACTTCCAGGGCGTTGTGTCCTCGTACACCACATCGTGCAGCATCGCCCAGCCCGCCACGTACCGCTCCTTCAGGTCGTACTTGATGATGTTCTTGGTGAAGGCGCGGTTGTAGTAAAAGGCCCCACGGTACACCACATGCCCGGTGCCGATCCAGTTGTAGGGCAGCTTGTAGAGATTGCTCCAGCGACCTGCGAGCAGGTGGGAGAGGCGCTAGGACCCCCTGCAGCACTGGGACCTCACATATGGTGGTCCGAGAGCGCTGGCAGTGGCCAGGGACTTGTGTCCCACTCACTGCTGTGTGGGTGATCCCCAGCATAGGTCCCCATCCATCCTCCACCACACCGGGAGCCAGCCCAGCCAGCACCGCGCTGGGAGGAGCCAGGGCCCTGCACAGTGCAGCCACCAGCCCTCACCCTGCTTGAAGTTGTCGAGGCTCCGGAACTCCACCAGGCTGTTGCCGTAGTAGTAGTTGGTGACGTAGATGCGGTCATCCTTGGCCGCCGGGTCCTTCATCCAGGCGCCCTCGTTGCGCCCGTAGCTGTGGTGCTCCGTGGGCGGCTCTACCGACTCGATGGTCCCTTCGCACTCCACCTCCTTCACTGAGTGCCAAGGAACAGGAGGAGGAGTTACCCCTGTGCTGGGCAGCCTGCCTCCTCTGTGGCCCAGCCACCAGGCTGGGTGCCCCCACCCCATGCTCCCTGCTCACCCACCTCTGTTTGGTGTTTCAGGGACTGGGGTGCTGTCGGGTCCCTGCCCGTGGATGGTGGCAGGGGGTCTGCGGGTGGTGACGTGAGGGGCCAGAGTGGTGCTGGGTACAGCTGTGGTGCTGGGCAAGGTGGGCTCTGCCCGTGTGACAGCTTGGGCTGGGATGCCCTCAGCTGGTGGGGGCGGGGGGCCTCTCTCCTCCTGCCGCTCCAGTACAGCTGCCCCCCTCGCAGGGCTCTCTGGGGGGGAATGAACCAGGGGGTCAGTGTGGTGGCAGGGGCAGCCCCCAGCCCTTCACCTCACTGAGCAGCACCATGGCAGGAGGGTGCTCCTGGCCCCGCAGCCCCCTGCCCATCCCCAGGGACTCACCACGGCTGCCAGCAGGCCCCTCCACAGCCCCTGCCTGCCCGGCCTTGTAGTAAGTGATGCCCCGGACCACGGTTTGCTGGTGTGCTGATGGCTTGGGCTTGGGTGTGGGCTGAGAACCCCCCTTGGCCTTTGCATTATCCTTCTTGGGCTTCTCAGGCTTCAGCTGCTTCTCCTTGGGTGCTCGGGGGGCTGCCCTGTCCCCCAGGGCCTTGCGGGTGCTGGGGTACCGTCCTGCATCCTTCTCTCGGCCACCGGCTGTGTCCTGGGGGCACAAGCTGGTCAGACCCCCTCCCCACCCATCCCTCACCCTGCAGGCACCTTGGCTGCTGGTGTGGTGCACCCTAATGCACCATGGGTGCTGCTGGTCCCTGCCACAAGCCATGGGGAGCTTGGGGCTCTGCCCCTGGGCAGGTGAAGCCCCATGGCACCAGCCATGCCTGTGAGGGGCTGGGTCCCTGAGGGTACCTGTGCCTTGCTCTCAGGGACGGCTGCAGCGTCCTTCTGCAGTAGCTGGTAGCCCAGGTTGGAGATCTCCTTCTTGATGCTGATCATGATGTCGGAGTAGTTCTCGTAGCGTCTCATCTGGTCAGTGAGGTGCAGGACACTTTCCTTCATGAAGTCATTCTCCCTGCTCAGGTTGGTCTTGATAGTCTGGAAGAGAGGAGGGATGTGGAGTCCTGCTTGGGGAGCCCATGGCACCCCAAGATAGAACTGAGCAGCCAGATGGGACATGCTGCAGGGATGGTGCCCACAGGAGCTCACTCACCTCCTCCAACGTGTTCATCTGGGCCACCACCTTGCTGATGTAGGAGTGCACCTTCATCAGGTCCATGCTGTAGAGCGTCCCCTCCAGCAGGTCCACCATGGACTGCAGCTGCAGGGGGAGGAGTGGGGCTGGGGCAGGGGACAGGGTTGGGCCACCACAGCAGGTGCCCCCATACGTCCCCATCTCTGCTCACAGCTGCTGTGCAGGAGCCTCACTGCTCCATTGCCCCGTGGGCCTGCTAGGATGGGCAGCGTGGGCCACTGCGTGTGGCGGGGAGACCCTGGGCCCCCAGCCCCCATGCCCAAGGTACCTTGAAGAGCTCAGGCGCCTGCTTCTTCAGCTTCTCCATCTTCCACTCGTTCTCGCAGGGGTTGAGGGAGGAAGGGGGCGCGGTGCAGGAGCACTTGCAGTCAGCCCCCGAGCTCACCGTCTCCACAGTGTAGAAGTCCTCCACCCGCACGCTGCCGCTGCGGACGCGGCTACAGGCGTCCTTGCTGAGCGGCCGCAGGATGCACTTGCAGCGGCAGTCGGAGCCCTCGGATGTCATTCGGACCTGGTCTGCCTCACCCAGGACCTGCAGGGACACAAGGTGTCGAGGTGGCCAGCGAGCCCGGCACCCCTCAGAGCCCTGCAGACCCCAGCCAGCCCCCACCGCTGACTCCCTCTCTGCTGCACGCCCAGAGGGCTCCCAGCCATGCCCCAAGGAGCATGGGGCACTGTCCAGCCCGAAGCACCCCATCCCCCTGCCCTGCACCGGGGTGGTGGTGACAGCCACTCTCCCCCGCAGCCCCCACAGCATTTTATGCCCCAGATACTTTGGTCCCACTTCTGTAGCTGTTTCCCAGCCTCCAGCACAACCCAGCAGGAACAAGCAGGGGTGGTACAAGGAGACCCAGACGTGCCTCTGTCCCCCTGCGCCTGGAGCCAACACAGGGTCTGTTGTTGGCAGTGACACGCAGCCACCTCGGGGTGAGCGTGACCCCTCCAGACTCCTGCCATGGCCTGAGGCACCCGCTCAAGGACTCCCTTGTTTCCACACATGGCCCGACTCACGCCACGGCGCCCAGGGTGCTTTTCGGCGGGTTTCTGCAGATAAGGAGCTGCTCTGCCTGTGCTGTGCTGGGGAACAGGGCTGTGGCACTGCCTGCCCCATGGGACGGCGAGCATGGCGACTCACACCCCAGCACAGGCTCTGCGCCCATGGGGGACATCTGGGCCGGCCAAAACAACGGCTGGGAGTTGGTGGGGTGTGCGGCCAGGCTGTGACAGGCCGCCTGTGTGTGGGGACGTGCCTGCTCCGAGCCCCCGAGGGAGGGGAGAGGGTAGGAGGGGGGGTCTGCCAGCAGGGACTCTGACTCACATGGGAAACTGAAGGGCGGTAGAACTGGGAAATGAGCTTAACTCTGGCTCTCCTGTCTCGCCCCAGAGCACAGCGTGGCGTGGGAAAGGGCAAAGGCCCACGGGACCGATGTCCTGCCTGCAGGCAGCACCCATAGCCATGCACCATCCCTCCTGTGGCCCAGGGGCTGGCAGCTTTCCTGACACCCCCCCTCCCCCCCCCGCAGGGACCCCCAGCTCCTCACAGCCCCCGGCAGAAGCCAAGGGGCTTCCAGCAGATTCTCCTGCATTTTGCATTTCAAAAAAGCCTGCTCTTTCAAAGGGAAACGAAGGTCCTGCTGGCTGGGAGGGAAACGCCAGCCTGCCGGGGCTGTAAATTGAACAGGAACTAATCAAGCTCTCGGCAGGGAGCAGCGGGGCAGGGAACCGGACCCCTTCCCCAAACACCATCTCTCCAGGCTCTTGCACCTCCCGGGGGCCCCCTGACCTCCCCATGGCAATGCCAGCGCTGTGCAAACAGGCGGGACGATGCTGCGGCCCCTCTGCACACACGGGGCAGCTCCTTGGCCCCCAGTCCGGGGTCTCCATCCTCACTGCTAGCTCCGTCCCTCCATGTGCGTGGTGCTGCATGAGGTCCCAGTATGAACATGCATCCTCGTGGGAGCCCTGCGTGGGGTCCTGGTGCGCCCTGAGGGGCACCCAGCTGGGGTCCCCTGTTCCCTCCAACACCCCAAGCACCAACCACTGGTGAAGCTACCACAACCCAGCAACACCCATGGACACACCGCAATCCCATCCACCATCAGCACCTTCCGCAGGGCAGGGCTGTGACTGCAGCTCACTCCTGTGGGAGCAGGAGGCAATGTTCCCTCCCTCACACTGCCCTTGGCAGCGCTGTGGCAGCGGGAGGCACGGCCGGCGTGGAGGCCCCGCGTGTCCCGTGCCGTGGGGAGCGAGCGGGCTGGAGCTGTGAGCAGCCAATGCGCCTGGAGCAGCTGTATCCACGCCTGTTTACACTGCACAGTGCACAGGGGGCCCGGCAAACCGAGGCTCCCCTGCGGCACCGAGGGGCAACCTCAGCCTCATGGGCCACTGGCCGGGCAGGCGGGCAGGCAGCCAGCAGCACAAGGGCCCAGCACCCACCTTGGTCTCCTGGCTGTGCAGCAACAGAAAAATTCGCTCACCTCTGGGCAAGGTGCGAGCGGGGGGCTGGGGAGAGGCTGGCTACCCCTTCCCAGGCACTGCGTGTGCCTCACTGTGCATCAGCCAGGGCAGCCGCCTGCCTTCACGTGGGGTAGTAACATTAAACCTCCTTCTGCCTTTTAAACAGCTTCCTTAGACAGGAACTGTACGGGGTGTTTATACGGAAAAGCCTATAAACAAGGAAGTCTTAAGGCCCCTGCGCGATCCGTTCCGCAGGGGTCACTCACCCCACCTTGGTGCCTCAGCTGCAGCGGGACGCCTGCCCTGCGTCCCCCACCAGCCTCTGCTCAGCCCTGCCCCTGCCCGCAGGGAAAAGCCCATGCCATTCCACACATGTGGGACCTGCTCTCAGGCAGCACGTAGGTGGGTTGGGATGCAGGGGCACAAGGCAGCCCTAGCTGAAGGCTGGCATGCTGTGCTGGCAGCTCTAGCCGCTCCCCAGGAGACCTTTGTGGGGGCTCCTGCAGCCCCATGGGGAGGTTCACTCCCCAAATCGCGCTGCTTGCTGCAGAGTCAGGCCAGGGTGTGGGCAGGCAGGTACCACCCCTCCTCCAGACCTGGGTCCCAGCTCCGCAGTGGGTCTGCACACCCGGAGCTGGTGTGGGAGAGCATCCCTGCATTTTGCCCAGGGTTTCCCAACTCCCAGTCTAACTATCCGGGTAGTTTTCCCAGCACTGCCTAGTTTCTGGGAGCTCTTGGGGGAGCGTCCATGTGAGCACAGGGCCGGTGCCATTATTTGGAGAAAGCGGGGCCTTTGACAGTGAACCTTGGCCAGCTTTTATTTGGCTGCTGCCAGAGGACTCGTCTTGCCGGAAAACACGCTGCGCTGATAAGCACGCTGCCACTCCGCACGCCTCCCGCGCAGCTGCTGGAAGGCATGTCCCTGTCATGAGAGGGAAACCATGTCACCCTCCTCCTCCTCCTCCTCCTCCTCCTAGGCTTGGCACAGTGCTTTAAAGCCGTTCCGCAGCATGGTGAGCCGAGGCACAGCGGGGCTGGCAGAGCTGGGCCGAGGCGGACAGCAGCCAGGCCCCAGGCACTGGCGCTGCTCGGGTGTCCCATGTTGGTCACGGGGACGTGACCATGGGAAGCACTTGTGTGGCACACAGATGCCCGCTGAGAGGACCTCATCCAAACAGCCAGAACTGAAAACTACCTTCAAGTGCAGCAGGGAGCACCTGTGGGGAGGGAGGGGGTGACGGCACTGCGCAGGGGCTGGGACCCCGGAGTCCTTCAGACAACATCACCCCCGCCGAAACCCCGCTGGCAGCCCCAGAGGGGGATCCATCCCAGCACCACTCCCAAGCCAACCGCTGCCAACAGCGGCTGCGCTTCCATCGCGCTCCACCAAGGGACTCGGAAACCTTCGGCTGCTGAACGCCTCGGTGATCCCGGTGTCAGCACCCTGCCTCCCTGGGGTCGCTGGGCTGGCCCGGCTGCGGACACGGACCCCGCGGGACAGCAGCAGCGGGAAGGGGGTGGGGCAGGGACCGGGATCTACGAGCCGCCGCATCCCCCTCCCGCGCTCGCCCCATCCCGGCGGAGGAGCTCTTGCCCGGGCTGTTCTTGCTGGCACGGGCCGGTAACTGCACCGGGCACCCTCCAACGCCCCGAGCACGCCCGCAGCCCAGCGCCTTCCCTCCGCAGGCACCCCCGCGGCGAGCGGGGCACCGGCACCGGCCCTTCTTTCCCCGGGCACGTCCCAAGCTCCGCGTCCGGGGGGAGCCGCCCCGCTGTCCCGGGGGGGCCCGGCAATGCCTGGGCAGGGCTGCGGGCTGAGCGGAGCCGCCCCAAATCCGCGGCTGCGGGGAAACGCCGTCTCTGCCCGTCAGAAAGTGGGGGGGGGGCTCGGCCCCAGGAACGCGGGTCCCCGGCGCAGGTTGCGGTGCCGATGCCAGCCCGGGGTTCGGGCACCCCGCCCGCCCCGCTCGCTGCCTACCCTGCTCGAATCGGTGCGGCTGGAGACGGCGGCAGGTCCCCGCTCCGCCGCGGGACCCCCCCCCCCCCCGGAGCCCGCCCGGGCACGCCGGCGCCCGCCGCCGGACCGGCACCACCCGCCCCGACGGGGGCACGGCGGGTGGGCGCACCGCCGGTCCCGATCCCGGCCCCGATCCCGATCCCGGTTCCAGCCCCGGTCCTGCTTACCGTGGCGGGGCCGCGCGCGGCGGCCAGCGCCGGGAGCAGCAGCGCCGGGAGTAGCAGCACCCGCATGGCGAGAGCGGCGCCGAGCGCCCGCACCGAGCGCCCGCTCCGCCCGGCCTGGCCCGGCGGCGGGGAGGGGCCGCCCACCCGTCCCGCCCCGTCCCGGCTCGGCCCGTCCCGGCGGCGGCACCGGCTTCAGGAGCGGCGGCGTGGGCGGCGCGGTCCCGCCCGGGCGGAGCTGTCCGGTGCCCGCCCCGGGGTCGTCTGAGCTTTACCCCGTCCCGGCGCTGGCCGGTACCCCGAGCTGCCCGGTGCCCCGTGCCCGCGCTGCCCGCTGCCCTTTCCCGCGCTGCCCGATCTTCGCCTCCGTCGAGGCGCCTTTCCCATCCGGGCCCTGCCCGGGGCAGCCCGGTTCCCCCCTCCCGGGATGCCCGGTACCGCGGGGGATCCGGGGGGCGGTGGTGGGGCTCGCACGGCGGGCGCCCCCTAGCGCCGCGCCGTTCCGGGCGCGCGGCCCCGGGCAGCCAGGCGGGACCGGGGGGCGGCCCCGCTCTCGGGGCGGTGCCCGCGGGGACCGGCCGAACCCGCCCGCACCGAGCGGCCCCCGCGCCGGCCGGCCGGGGGGAGGGAGGTGGAGCCGAGCAGGGGCGGGGCGGCCCCGCGGGTACATCCGGGCGGCGCGGACGGACTACGGGTCCCGTCGTGCCCCGCGGGAGGGCGGGGCGGCCCGGCTCCGGCCCGGCCCGAGCGCGGCGCCCGCAGCGGCGGCTCTGGCTGTCAGCAGCGCCCGGAGCGGCCATGGGGCAGCGCGGCCGCCGGGGCCCCTGAGACCCGCCGCGCCCCGGCCCGGCGCGGCCCCGGCGCCGCCATGGAGCTGGAGCCGCCCGCAGAGCTCCCGGAGCCCCGCGCCGCCGCCAAGGGACCGCCCCGCACCGGTGAGTGGAGCGCGGGGTCCGGCCCGGGGGGGGAGGGAGGGAGCGGGGCCGGTGGCCGTGCGGCGCGGGCCCCGCCGGGCCGGTAACGCGCCGGGGCGCGGAGCCGCGCGGTGCCTGGGGCTCCGCCTGCCGCGTCTCGGCCGCCCCACCCGGTGCAGCGGCGGGGCCGGTGGGTGGGGGTGAGGGGGGGCCCGGTTCCCGGCGACCGCAACTTTCCGCGTCCGCGGGGCACAACAAAGGGCCGCGCCGGGCGGCGCGTGCTGCCCGGGGCTCCGCGGGGCCGGCGGGGGACGCGCGGGCAGCTCCGGCTTGTCACGCGTGGGGCGCCCCCCGCTGACCTCCCCCTTCCCCCCCGCGGCAGGCGCAGCCCGCGGGTTCCCCCGTCCCCGCGCCGTGCGGGCCGCCTCCCGCAGCGCCCTGCCCCACGCGTGTCTCCCGGCGCCGCCCGCCGCCGGCTCCGTCCCGCGGGCGCACCGGGGGCCGGGCGGGTGCGGTGGGAGCCCCGTGCGGGGCTGCGCGGGGTGTTTATAGGCACCATTTGGGACCCTTTTACACTTCCAGTATGCACATACCGCATCTGCACTTGAATGTCCCTGCCAGGTTTATGGTTGGCGGTTGCATTTTACCATCTGGAGGTGCCCTTTGCTACAAAGGCTCCGCTCAGACAAAAGCGGCTCCGTGCCGGGCAGCAGCGCTGGCCTGCGCCGGGTGCCAGCCCGGCCGGGACGGGCGCGGTGCTGGCCATCGGGGAACGGGCATCCCCGCGGAATGTTGAGCTGTGACCCTTTGTGAGGCTGCCAGATACACTTTGTTCCTCTCGATTAGATGATGCTTCTCATCCTTCGTGCTTTTTGAGCCTCAATTGGAGAGTGTCTCTTCCTTCAGCATCCTTAATAACGCAGCAGCATTAACGCCTGAGAAATGGGACCCCTTGGGTGCACCCCTTGAGTCCTCCCACCGGGTTTAAGCATTAGTTGTGTGCCTTTCCTGGCTGTTCTGTGTGATGGATGCTCTGCCCGTGGCTGTAGTTAATCTTTTGAATGGATGATGTAACAACTTTTTACTACTTTGCCTTAAAAAAAAAAAAAGTGAAATAGTGGCACGGTGTTGGGACACTGCCTGACCTTCAGTCTCTCCACAGCCTGCAACAGCAGGGGAGGAGCAGAGGCGATGGGCTTGTTACTCTGTTGGCTTAGAAAATATCTGCAGACAGGGACAGAAAATGAAGAATCTTGAGCGTTTAGGTTTAAGGAAGATTCATAATGCTTCTGTACCTTCAAGTACAGTATCTTCGCTCTCTGTAGGCATGGTTAAAATTGCTGTGTTATATATCCATCTTCTGTGGATCTGCCTATAAGTAGGATGGTCGTCTTGGTGGCTGTGTTAAAATCATTAATGAACTTAAGCTCTGCACATGGCTTCTGTGTTAACCCCGAGTAAAGTGCTGCAAGTTTATTGGTGTCTTCAGTGAAAGAAGCCTCAGAGTAACTTTGAAATGCGGGTGTGTGATTCCGTGCCAGCAGCTGTGGGGAATTACAGCCTCCTTATTTGAGGGGGAATTTGATGTTCTTTGAAATAAGGTGGTGGTTTTCCTTTACTGGTTTGAGTACATCCTGTTCTGCGTAAGAGACATAATTTGTCATCGAGCAAATCGATGGCAAGAAGTCCAGCAAATCATCTTTTTGAAATAAATAATTCAGCATTAGTTTTTCCTGCGCTTCTCTCAGATATTTCTCAACTGGGTGGTGTTTAAGACTTTTCACTGTAGCTTCAGCTGGTGTCTTTTCCCTTTGTGAATGAAGCAGGGTGGCTTTCACAGACTGCAATGGCTTTGTGTGGTAACTGAAATACGGCTAAAGCAGATTGCTTGGAGTTAAGGTAACTTTGGGCACTGTGAGGTATCGCCTTGGAAGACAAATCTTAGTATTGGGAAACTGCTTGAATTTGTGTTCCCTTCAAATTGCTGGAGTTGCAGATAAGCAGGTTATCCATCTGGATGAACTTCATACCAGAGAGATGAAGAAAGTTGTAAGAGCAGGGAGAAGGTAGAGTTTTCAAAGAGAAATCCCCCTGCTTGCATCTCTTCCCCATTCTGCTCAGACTTTACTGGCACACACTGACGTTTTTAGTGGTTCTTCAGGCGTGATTGCTTTGCATCTGATGAGATAAGCCTTTGCTTAACAAAGACTATTTCATTGATATAGTTAGGTCTTGGTTTGCTTGCTATAAACATCTCTTTGAAGATTTAGGGAGGAAAAACAAATTGTCGAATGGCAATGCTGCTGAAATGCTGCCAAAGTCAAACCTCTCTGAGTAAACAAGAAGCCACGGTGTTACTTCGAGTATCGGTGTGTTGAATGTGGATGGCTCTTGCTTTCGTTAATACTCATGGGCAGTAATGAATTGTATGATTCTGAGCTTGGGTCTGTGATGGGAAATAAAAGACTTGTAATTCAGGAAGAGCTGAATTCTTCTCTTGTGATTTGAGGGTGAGATGGAAAAATACCTCTTGGTGTAAAGTTGGAATTTGGTATTGATGGCTTCTGTAGATCATTAATCAGGAAAATGGGTTTATGCATGCCTCTTTCTGCTAAAACCAGGGCTAGCAACGTATGCTCAGCGGATGCAGTGTGTGGGGTGACATGGCAGCAACGGGAGCTCTTCGCTGCTTTGCTCCAAGGCAGTGTAAAGATACTGTACTATAGAAAATGAGGAAGGCTATTTCTTGTTTGTGGGGAAGCAACAGTAATCTTTCTGTCCTGATTTTTGGCAAGTCATTTGTGATATCTTTTTTTTTTTGGCAGGGGTGAACGTGCAAGCGATTTAGTAAATTGCTGTTCTGCTCTTCCACGGTGGCAGCTTCAAACAAACACATTTACACTGGTGTTCTCTGGGAATGAGAGCACGGTTTATCCTGTTGATAAACTGCCTATTTAAATAAAGCCTTCAGCAGTGTAATCTGGTAATTCTAATTAAGTCATTTACATAAAGAATTGGCCCAGGGTTTCATCAGATGGTTGCTGGTGAGCTGAAACGCATTCTTTCCCTCCAGCTGTATTAAACTGCCCTTTTGATCCTTTCCTTTTTCTAGCCTCTAAGCCAGGGTGGTTATCACTCTGCAGAGTTAATTGAGAAGGGGAAGTTGTGGGACAAGAGGACCCTTCCAGATTGAGCTTAAGTTTTAATTATTACAGTTCCAATTACCTAATTAGAAGACTTCCAGATTTTCATATGTTGATAAAAACGATTCTTTCTAACAAAGGTTTTGTTAAAGGAGGAAATACACCCCTGGCAGGCCAGCCTCAGTGAAGTTGGGTATTGGTGAATGATTGCCAATAACTTATCTGGAAAGCAGTATGTGTCTGAAGTATCTTCATTCTCCTTCAGCCCCTTGATAAGGAGGTCTCATTTGCAAAGGGTGGACCCCGCGTCCTTCAGAGAGCATGAGCTACGTGTACACCTCCCATTGCCTCATCCTAGCTGGGGGCTTGTGTGGGTGGTGAAATTTAAACTTGGAGAAGTGTCTGGTCAGCGTGAAGGATTAATTTCAGCCATTATCCCTTTGTGGATGTATCCCTTGTTACAAATTCACTGGGGCCATAATGCCAGGGTGACTACAAACTGCTGGGATGGCCTTGTCTGGAGGGGCTGCTCACCTTGGTGGAAACTCTAAATATTTGTCATGGAAATAGAATCTGGAGTTGGGAAGCCCTTGGACTATATCTGAAAATTCCCTAATGTGAAGCCCCACCAGCTATTCCAGCAGGAGTTGTGAATTCTGGTGCTGGAATGTGCTTCCAGTGGTGTGTGATGTGCTTGGGTCTGAGCAGGGGCCCTGTACTGTTACCTGGGGGTTGGCAGGTGTACCCTTCCAGAAACTGCCCCTGGAATGTTGGCATTTGCTCTACTTAGATGGTGCTGACTCTGGTCCTACTGAGAAGCACAGGGTTTATCTGCAGGAATTGTTTTGGAGCCCTCAGATCCTGAAGCCAAGGGATTAAAAGTTGGTTGTCACAGTTGTAGTAAAAAACTCAAAAACTTTTGGTCTGGGAAAGCTTTGCCAAATTCTTTGTCCTCTGAAAATCTTTGTTCAGTCTTGCAGCTCTAACTTGACTTTGTTTGGCAGTTCTTAAGTTGCACTGCAGAATAACTTGGTTCCTTTGGCTGTCTGGTGTAGGTGTTTGCCAGGAGATGCTCTATCCTGTGCTGTAAAGAAATGCCCTTCCTGCAGACTGCAAGCAGTGATTGCTCTTACCTCTGAATAATGTGGTGTACTATGGTATTGCTGGGACTTTGAATTAAGGTGGTGACAACAGTTCAGCTGAGTTTTTGCCTTATTTTGTAGTAGTATGTAAGCTCAGGGCTTGGCTTAAGGCAGACTTGTTCCCAATTTAGGTCTGGGTGTCAGAACGGTAGGGGCCAGGGTCACCTTGCTCAGCCTGCCTTGACAGAGTGGTTTGGGTGCTGAAGGGATTTGGCTTTCTCCATCTTTGTGTATAACTACACTGTGTGTGTGTGTGTGAGCATCCTGGGTGTCCTGTGGTAGTGTAACAGCTTGCTGCCACCAATTCAGTGTCCTTGGTGCCTCCTGCTCTGCTTGCTGGCTCGGCAAAGCTTTTTGTCACCCGCTTCAGCTCTCCTGTGCACCTGATACATGCTGTACTGGTCTGTCACCTTAACATTTGAGCTGACCTTTAGTGTTTCACTGATTTACATAGCGGCTCAGCTCAGTCACTGTCCCTACCACAGGATGATATCCATAAAAATGACACTTCCGTGTCCTGGAAAAAAATCCCCGGGCCCATTGGCGACATGTGAAAAGGACACCCAGCAGGAAGGGAGGCCCATGTCTTGAAATATTCATCAATCATTTTCCTGGCACCAGGAAACCAATCAACTCTTCTAAAGGGTAGAGTGTCATCAATCACCCAATGTGGGAAACGGGGAGCGCTGCCCCTACCAAAGGGTTCCTTCATGTTGACAGAGTAAAAGTGTTGTGTTTGGGCTTATTCACAAGTAGTAACTTACACCCTTGGTATAAAGGACTCTGTCTTTTAGGAAAGACAATCAGTGAAGGAAAGGACTTAATGTTGTGTGTGCAATCTAAGCTTGAACCAAAGACTTTGTTTCCAGTGATGGCTGGAGCAGTGTTTTGCTTTGAGATATTCCCTTTACCTCTGCCTGACAGGTGAAGGCCCTGCCTCCTGTTCCCACACCTCTGTGTTCTCTAAGTGCTGAGTTCAGCAGCGTGATGGTTTTTCTAGATGCTCAAAAATCTTAATGTTTTGCACTTCTGCCATGGAACAACTCAAGTTTGAAGTGGCCTGTATTGTAAGCTCATGCTGGGGAAGGAATGCACCTCTGGAGGCTTCTCCTCGTCTAGCTTTAGCTTATGTTATAAAAAGAGGTTGCCTAATAATGAATAAGCAGCAGTTGTTGAGATCTGTTGGATGTACTTGCTGTGGCAAATGGATGGGGGTTATTTGCATTCTTGTTTTCTAGTAAGGTGCTGTAAATCAGAACAAGAGTTGTTTATAACTTTGTTCTTTCTATGGAAAACTCTGCAATAGCTGTTACATAAGAAAAGCCAGGATATTTATGGTAAAAATAATTGGCAAGTAGATTTTGCCAGGAAAAGGCTTCTTGCATGCCTCATTTGGAAAAAAGAGGCACTGAAATGATGGCCCTGACAAGCTCTGGCTTAGTGCTGCTCTGCTGATGCCTGGGGGGCTGCAGGGGGGGGTGCCAGACCTGGGTGCTGGTACTGCTTCAGTGTGTGTGTGTGTGGAGTGCTTGACAGGGATTTGGCTGTGTGATTTGGGTGCTGTGTCTGTGTTCATTTCTTATTTCAGTAACTACAGAAGCTTGACACAAATGCTGTAACTCTTTAAAGACTAGCTCCCTACTCCTTCACAGACATACAAAGTGCAGGTTGATGGGTGGCCAGGAGCCTTTTGTGCACCCTGTCCATCATGGGGCTGTGCCTCTGGCTAGGAGAGCAGGCTGGCAGCTGCTGGTCTGGGCATGGCCTGAGGGACAGAGGTTCCCTGGGGTGCCCAGCACCTGGGCATGGCTGAGTGGGCAGCCCCAGCCTGGCTTTGGCCGTGGCAGCCTGCCCTGAGAGGTGCTGCCTGTGGGGAGAGCCTGTCATTTTGTCACACATTGAGTGCATTTTCCTGGCATGTAGCTCCCTTCTGTAAAACATCTTGGGGGTAACAGTAAATCATAAAATGGTTTGGAAGGGACCCCAAAGATCATCAGGTTCCAACCCCCTGCCATGGGCAGGGACAACCCTCACCAGCCTAGGCTGTTCAAGGTCCTGTCCAACCCAGTCTTGAACACCTCCAGGGAGGAGGCAGCCACCACTTCCCGGGGCAGCCTCAGAGTGAAGAATTTCTTCCTAATATCCAATCTAAATCTACTCCCTTCCAGTTTAAAACCATTCCCCCTTGTCCTATCACTCCAGGCCCTGCTAAAAGGTCCTTCCCTAGCTTTCTTGTAGGCCCCAGTGCATATTCCAGTGCATCCTAGATCTGCTGAGAAGGAGCACTTCTCATCCTTAAAACCTGAGAAATGCTGCATCAGAGGTACTCTTGATTCCTTAAAAGTTTTTCAAATCCTGACACTGAAGATACCCCTTTAAACGACATGCTGGGGTGCCTCACAGCCCTAGCAGGTCTCAGTGTGTGGGTGTAGCTGGCCTGTGCCAGAGGTGAGCCAGCAAGCCTGGCTAGTGGAGTGCCACAGTTGTACAGGGTGTTGAAAATGGCTTGTCTGCAATGCACGGGTGCAGCAGTTAATAATGAAGATTGCCAGCTGCTCTTAAATGCTGAGGACAAAATCCCTGTTAGTAATTAAAAGCTTTGAAATGACCTTGAATTTAAAGCTGTCTTGGAGTAAATTTATGACTCTTCTCCATTGCAAAAGAGGTCAGGTATGGCAGTGTCACTGGTGTTTGGTGTTTCATGGCAGCCTTGGGTGAGTGCTGGTGATCAGAAATAACCAGAATGCAGTTGGTGTGCTACATGATCGTGTGGAATGGCTGCAAGTACATCTTTAAAGAAATAAAATGGGCCATAGGTGGAAATAACCAGAGAATAAAACTGCTTGGAAAGCAGCAGCACCTCACTGCTTGGAAATCTAACTGTTTTTAGAGACTTGCTGTAATGGCATGCCCTACTTAATGTGAAATCCAGCTGGATAGTCAGTGTCTGGTTTTAAAAACAAACCCTTTTTTTCAGTGTCAGTGGCGGTACAGACTTACTGGCTCTGTGAGGGTAGAGTTGGGACAGCTTCAGTGCTACCATCAAGCAAGTATGGTTACTTGCTGCTCTGCAAGGGCTCTGTCCCAGCTCCACAGCTTCCTTACGTCGCTAGTGTTGTCGTAGAGGTTTTTCCTTAGTTCAGCACTAGTCCGGTCTAAAATGCTGGTGAAACCCTCTGTCATAATATCCTCCTTGAGCTGTGGCTTTCTGGGTAGAGCCTTGATGACTGGGACTTCTGGAACTTGTAAAAGCTGTCCTGTTTGTCAGTAAGGACAACACCCTGTAGTCAATAAAATTGTAAATTGCTAGGGCCATACTGTATATACCCATCTTTCTGCCCTATCTAGGTTTGTATCCATATATCTGGGGGGTTGGTATCCATAGCTTAAAACCAGAGGATTTACATGATCGATGCTAAGGGAAATCTGGAGTGGATCAGGCTGAAGTGTGCTGTGAGCTGCTGCTGTGGTGTCCCTGGCTTCCCTTGTGGACCCCGGCAGTGCTCCAGCCAGCCTCATCTTTCTCAGTCCGCTGAAGATGTGATCACACTGGGATTATTTGTACTTTGGCTGAGGGAGGGGTGTTTGGGTGGGCCATGGCGTGGGGTTGGGGGTGCAGCAGGCTGGTGCTCAGATGACAACCCTTACCCACTCTGCTGGCCAAGCAGAACACAGCCATCTGCAAAGGACAGCAGCAAGTGCCTGGGTGGGAGGTTCCTCTCATTATTTTGAGGTATTAACTTCTAATTAACAGGCCAGGAGGGTGGGCACAAGAGTCTCTGGTTTGAAGAACAAAGATCTCAAGCGCTGGGGCAGGTGCCAGAGAAATAGCACCAGAACCCACCTGGGCTGTGGTGGGTTTCTGCCCTGCAGCTCCTCGCAAGGGAGGGTGGCAGCATCACCCTCAGGGAGTGGGGGGAGCCTCAGTCACTGTGGGATGCTGGTGGCTGCTGGGTGCTTGTCTGCCCCTTTGGCATACAACTGGGTTTTTGGTTTTTATCAGTGCAGTGGAGATGTCTGAGCTGATACTCTGCAGGCTGTCTGCTGGAACTTGCTCAGCTCCTTAAAGCTGCAAATACTGTCAGAGGTGAAGTACGACTATATATACTTAAGGGTGTGTGTGTGGCAGTTAATTGCCTTGCTTGTGTCCTGATGTGCCTTGTGTGGTTGGTCTGGAGCCTGGCACTGGTCATGTCCCATCCCTGCTGTGGCCTTGTAGAGAGCCAAGTTCTAATGGCAGCACCCAATAATGCCTTCCCAAGGCTGCTGTGCTGTATGGGTGTTGCCACATCTGCCTGCAGAGTGCTGGGGCACAAGACCCACTGTGGGGATTAAGAACTAAGCTACAACTTTAAAAGCATGGTGATATTTGCTGGGCTCTGATCAGCTGAAGGGCTTTCTCCCTGCATTGAGCTTTGCAGATTGGCTGGTACAGGTCAGGTAGCTGGAAGGCTCATGTGGATCCCTGCGGATACAATGGGGCATTGAAGTCTTCCCTCACCCGTGTGCGTCGGCCTGAATTGCCCCTCAGAATCTTGCCAGACTTCTGATTTGATTTGCTGTACTTGTGCTTCAGCACGTCGAGGCTTTCAGGAGAGAGCATGAGCCCCTTGTCGCAAGCAGCAGCTCCTCAGCTTCAGCAGTGATCTGCTGTGGAGGGTGTACACCCTGGCTTTGGTTGTGGCACATGTGAGCCTGTGTTCTGGTCTGCTGCTGGCAGCAAGTGAAGCTGGGGGTGATGCTGAAGAGTGGTGGTGCCTGCTGTCTGGGGGGCATGGGCAGAGCCCCCTGCCAGGACAGGCTGCTCCAGGCAGTGTCTCATGGAGTGAGCTGAGTGCAGCAGGGGAGATGCTGGTGTGCTGTGCTGACAGCTGCAGATGTATGCTGAGGGGCTCATTCTGTTAAGCTGTGGTTTTGCTGCTGCATAAAAACCTGGTAAATCACTGCTACTGAATGTTTACCCTGGTTTTGAAAATAACCATGTAAAATGCTGATCTTTAAATGTTTGTTTGCTCACCTAGTAGATTACTCAGCTTCAAAAGGGAAGGATATAAATAGATTCCCATAGCAATCTGTCAGGATTATTTTAGACTTTTAAAGTTTGTGATCAGTCTTAAAACCTGAGATTAAAAAAGGTAAAGTTGTATATTGTTTTTTTCATGGAAACCAGCAAAACACAAGCTCTGTATCTCTATACAGGTAGATTAGACTAGGATTAAAACTTCAGATGGTCTTCAGAGTACCAGTCTATACTAAACTCATTCCAAAATGATTTTCCCATTGGGGAAATGATTTTCCCATCGGGGCTGCCTTTAAAAGCACAGGCATCTTCCCTGTATTTAGGGCAGCTTTCTAATACAGGTGGAGACAGATATCCAAATATTAGGAATTATGCTTCTGTCTTGAAGAGTACTTTCTAGCTGTCAAACTGTTTCTGATGAGCTTTTTAAGATGCTGAGGTGTGTGTTACCACAATTAAAAGCTAGTAAGAGATGTTGCATCCTGGAGAATGAGGCTAGCAGCAGAGGCTGCTGAGCTGAGCCCCAGAGTGCAAGGGAAGTGTTTCTGGAATTGCAAGCAGCAGGAGCTAAGGCGGTATGCAAACACGGCAGGCGGTAGGTGGGGAGAGAGAATCCGATTTCCCTTGCTGCTTGCCTGTGTGTAATCCCTGTCCCTGGGAGGGCAAATCCTTACTGTAAGCTTTGCACTCCAGTGAGCTGCTGGCATGGGTGGGACTGAAGGGGAGGTGCTCAGGGGGGCTGTAGGTCACTGGGCTTCATGAGATGCTCAGATCAATAATGGAAGGGGAACACTTTTTAACGGGTAGAAAGCTGACATTCCATGGCAAGCATCGTTGTCATGGTGAGCTGCCACTGCAATCTGGGACCAAGTAGCTGAAGTAGCAGTGCACCAGCCATCCTTAGATCTGTTTTGGGGAAGTTTGGGGTGTGTGGGGAGCTCAGACGAGCTGTGGTGCATGGTGCTGCCTGTACCTGCCATAGGGCTGAGTGCTGTAGCATCGCCTGGTCCCCAGGCATCCCACAGACATGGGGAACTCAGGGTTGATCCCCAGTTACTGCAGGCATCAGTCTGAGCCATGCAACAGTGTCCTGAAGGAAATGAGATCTTGCAAAGACTAAAGAGCATCCACCACAGCTGTACCCACCGTGGCACATGAAATGTTAAGCGTACTCATTGATTTGGTCCCCTCATGATGTGCAGTGAGAGCCACAGGTCATTGATTTACACAGCACAGAATATATCATGGCTCTAAAACCTGTCGCTTCCATGTACTGAACTGTGAGGCTTGTAGGTGTAACTGAGGGATGCCAACAGGAGCTGTTATGTGACAGTGAGTGCCTCTGCCTCAACCCCACCATGTCCCAGCTGAGCCCAGTAGAAGTGTGCTGTCCCTTGGCAGCTGTAAAGCTGCTTTCTTCTAACACTGTTTTCATGTCAATTATACGTTCAGGGGTTGATTTTGATTGTCTCATGTGGTGACACAGAAACTTGTTCCAGTGTGTAGTCCTTACAGCAATCTTTCATGTTGTAGGATTCTGTTGAGATCCTCCCACAGAGCATGATCCACCCACTAGTAAGTACTAGTTCTAGTTAGTCCTCCCATCCAGGCCAGTGCAGCGAGCCAAGTCCTAGCAGGCGTTGGCAGTGCGTGGCTCCAGTCCATTAGTTAGAAGCTGTAATATTATCTCCACTAATTAAAATTTGAAGATAAAGGCTGTTAAATTAATTAACCTTGATAATGGGGGGAAGAGCTCTCTTCAGACTCACCGTGTGCCAGTGCCTCTTAAGATCCCAGTCTGTCAGCGCTGTCCATGCACTAGCTGAATGAAGAGGGCATGTCACCTGCCCTGCGGTGAGGGGTCCCTCACAGTAGTGCTCCCAGCATGATGTGCTGGGATATAATCACTCACTGCTGGGAACATGGATAATTCAGCATGATTTCTGGCATATTCCATATGTTGCAATGGGCTGTTTATCAGTGGATGAGTTTTAATCTGGGTAGATGTTAACTCTTAAAACATCCTAGTGGCATCTCTACTCTTACCAGCTCTGGGTTTTGATGTAGGTAAATCTGGTGGACTCAACAGATGGGTTTTGCTGTAGGAGTATGCCTTGTGTTGGCCAATGCTTTATCAGTGATCAAAAAGTAAATAAAGAATTTCCACAGACTAAGAGGATGATTATGCAATTGATCTTTCAATATTGGGATAGTCTGGGCTGCCTGGGAGGCAATATTCTATTTAACCTAAGCGTTTTCCAGGCGTGGAAGATGCAGAGTGTCACGTCTTGGTATGAAGGCTGGTGGTGGGATGGGGCATTCCCTGCTCAGAAGCTCTGGCTCTCAAACCCAGAGGGATTGGAGTCAGTGCCTGTTGCTGCTGTTGCAGAAAGTGCTGATGTGGCCCTGGGGAAGCCATAGGCCAGTTTTAGTGTTTATTGCCTGTGGAATACTGATGGTGCTGCTTGGGAATGCTGCAAACTCCTGATGCTGATACCTTAAAATAGTGGGAACTGCACAGAGCCCTGGCTTATTCGGCTTATCAAAAATAGATCGAGCGTGATTAGGCTGTTGGATTGTAGATGCAGTGAGATCTTAGGTAGCAAAAGGTTCCTAGAGAGAGGACCCAAGATAAATGCTCAGACTGAAACTCTAAATTCAAATTATGAATGCAATTTCAACTGCATATAACTTTTACCATCAGTTATTACTTCATCTTGTAGGCGTTTTGCTCTCAAGTCAGGATATATGTAATGCCTCTTAAAACACAACGAGCCTTGTGACTAAGGGAGAGGCTGTATCAGGAGTGGCCCAGTGTTTCAGGGCATGGCCTGGGCTCTGACTGAAGCCTCTGAAAGGGGATGGAAATGTCACCAGAAGATGGTAAAACATTTCAGTATTGATCTGTGGAGAAAGATTAACAGGAATCTCCATTTACAGGCAGAGAAACAGGCTGTTTTAGCAAGACATACTCTTAGGCTTGCTTGTCTTGGTGCCAGCTGCCCTTGGGTGGGCACCCAGGGCACTTCATGGAGCTCTCTGGGTAGCTGTGCTGTGGGACTGAGCAGCACTTTGCTTGGGCTGTGCCTGGGGGCTTTCTTCATCAGTTCTTTTTCTAAAAAGCTTTGCTGCTTGGTGTGCACCAGGCTTCTCTTCCTGTTTCCTGGATGTATAAAACGTGATGAGGACTGTGCTGTGAGCCCCTTTTGAGGAGGGGGGGCTGGCTGCTGGGTCAGCCCAGTGCAGCCCTCACACTCACTGTTACCCAGTGATGCTCAAAGCTCATGTCCTGGGGCAGAGCTGCCCTCCCAGCGTGGCCAGCACCCAAGCAAGGCACGGCACTGTTTCCAAAAAAGCAGAAGCTTCTAGAAGTGCAGCTCATGGCGTATCTGTAACGTTGATACCCCAGGAACACATCTCCTACTTTGATTTTTGTGTCTTGGGAGGCATCTCAGGAATCCTGTGCCTTCTGATGGCATCAATAAATCAGATACCACGCCGACAGAGTTCTGCTGGAATGTAAACAGGCGTTCCAAGCAGCAAGGCCTGTGCAGTGTTTGTGGGCAGCACAGGTACAGCTCCTCAGGTATGGGGGCCACCAAACTGCCGTGGAGGGTGCTGCCCTACCGTTATGTCAGTGAGCAGGAGCTGTGGCTTTGCTTCCATATTAATGAAAACAATTAAAAATACTTAATGCCTTACTTCCCCCTCACCCTTCCAAACAGCACATGTGCTTGGGTTGAGGTGAGACAAGGAGCTGTACCCGATGTAGGGGAAAGGGGAGGAATGTCTCTGTATAGTAAAATTTGGCTGATAAGGGGTAATGAATCACCTTTAACTCAGCTCTGCTGAGTCGTAACTGATCTGGGGATCTGCAGACTGGTCAGCATCACCTCAGTCCCTGAAGACTGTGGAGCACATCCTCCTGATGTGATTCCAGACCCTTGAAGGGGGTGGGAAAGTAGCTGGGACCACTCGCTGTGGGGTTACCAAGGGGAGGTCGTGCCTGACTAAACTCCTTTTGCCATGGAATGAGTGGGTTCCGTGACAGAGGAGAGAGCAGTTTTGTCACGAGCCTTCAGCAAGGTTTTGATGCAGTCTCACTTATATTCCTTGTAGCCAAACTGGGCTGCAAGGTGCACATGGGTGAAGAACTCGCTGTCTGGTTCAGAGGGGAGAAGTCAGGAGCTCAAAGGCTAACTGGTGGTCCCTAGGAGTTGATACTGGGGACAATACTATTTAGTAACTTCGTCAGCCATCTGGATGATGGGATGGAGTAAGTCCATCAGACTTAAAAACATCAGGCTGATGCTTTAGAGGTCAGAGCTGCTACTCAGAAAGACCTCAGTAACCTGGAAGAATGCTTGGTTGAAACGTTAGTTAAACAGAGGAATGTTAAGCCCCACATCTCCAACTGAACAGTCCTGTGTGATGGTGCAGGCTGGGGAGCAGCTCTGCCAACAGCCCAGTGATAACAGAAGTATAGTGACAGCTGGAAGGTCTTAGGGATGCTGTTGGTGCCTCTTACCTGGAAGCTCTGATGCCTCCAGCTGTTGGAGGGAGGGGAGGTCTCTAACCCTGTGTTACCTTATCAGTGTTTTCCCAGGGTCAGGCTGTAGCTGGGCATTTTGGGAAGCCTTAATACCGGGCTACCCAACTTACTGTGATTTTGCTGCGCGGTGTCCTCCTGCTTGCAGCCCCACAGCACCGCTGTGTTGTTTCTGAACAGATCCACACGTGTGACCTTCAGCTGGTCAGTAGCACTGGAAGATGACCCAACTCACTTGTTCTGGGCTTGGTTGTCCTTCACCTGTGCAAGACATGCAACCTGTAGGGAAGATGCTGCCCTTTGAGGAGGGGGTACCAAAACTCCTGCACCAGTATCGCAAAGTCCAATGCTATGGCACAGGTTCAGGCTAAGTTCATTCCTAGAAGCAGCCCAGGCACCCCTTCAATTAGCATAAACTGGGACAAGGGCAGTCAAAGGTCAAGAGGAGTTCAGGATAGCATAACCTCCTTTTGCTAGGGTTCCAGTCCTGCGAAGCTCCCCGAGCCGTCCTCGCCATCGTGTTTACTATACAGCTGTAAAAGTCAAAGAACAAGGCCTGGCTTGATCCCAGGGAAGTCAGGAATCGAGTGCCTGAGAATAAGTAGCATTGTTGCTTAAAACAGGAGAAATAATTGATTTATGTTATGGCAGCCAATTAGGCTGTGAAGTGAGAAACTCCTAAAGAAACCCCGTGGCTTCCAGGGAGCTGTTTGCTCTGATTCCCGCTCAGCGGATGGGGGTACCCCAATAAAGGTCGTCAGCTCCCTGAGCTAAATTATTAATTCCTTTCATGCCACTCAGGGCTTGTAAACAGTGTATAATACGGGAAAACAATTGGCACTGTTCACGTATGGGCAGGGAGGGGTCAGAGGGTAAATAGCTGCATTGGCAGCAGCTGCTCAGCAAAGCTGGGCTGACTTTTGTCCTTTTATCCCCCAGAGCAAGCCAGCTCCCAAAATCTTGGCTGGGTCTCAGTCCAGATCCCCTCTCCTTGCTGGATTGTTCTGAGCTTAATGTGGTGCTTATAATTATGACAATGAGCTGGGCTGGAGGGGAGCCTGGGGGGGGTGGGTGAAGGAACCAAACCAGCATTGCCATGTTTCATGCAAAGCCCTCAAACCTTTTTACTGTGAATTTATGTGAATGCGAAACGCTGAAGGCAAGGTGTAAGATAAATGCTTGCACTTTTATACTTTATTTAAAAAACCCCAACAAACTGAAGTGTGATTATGAGCTCAGTGGGCTGTCAGTGTCTGTCTGCCTGTAGCACACCAACAGAAGTGTCGGGGTGTTCCTACGCTGCTGGTACCGCAGACGTGCTGAGCTCCATGTCCCCATGGCCCGTGGCTGGGTGCGGCATCGCTTGGTTTGCTGAAGCACTTGGCGTGGAGGCAATTCCAGCAACTCCAAAACTTGAGCAACCCAACAGCTGTGGCTGCAGCCTGAGCCTTGGTGGACATGTTGGAAATAGTAATTAAAATACGTAACTTCAAGTGGGAACTGAAAGGATCCTTTCCAAGGATAGCTAGGAAACACCGTTCTGCTTCCCTGTTAACCTCTAACATGGCATTACAGGGAGCAATCTAAAGTTACAGGACTCGAAACCCATGTGCTGGATCTCTCTGTGCTCACCACCCAGAAATTTCTCTTCCCAGGTTTTGTGTGTTATTTGGTTGCTTTCTGAATGATACTTGATAAACTATTCCAGATGTTTGCAGGTGTAGCTTACTACCCCGAGTGCCTGCTCCTCTCGCCCTGCCTTCTCAAGTGGTGCAGGCTGCTCCTTGCCATCTGGCTGCCTTGCTGGGCTCTTGACCTCTTCTTGCCAGGGAGCAGCAGGTAACCTTTACATGACCATCTGCTGCTTCAACCTTCCTGGGAGCTGAGCTGTGCTTAGACATACATGGGCTGATGCTTACCACTCTGGGAAGAATAAGCGTAACATCAAGGCTGAGCTCACCTTCTGGGTTGTTTCAGCTGTAAGGGAAAGCTCACCTAGCTTTAAATAGGGCAAAAAGGCATCACTCTTCCCAGGTGCCTGTAGTTGCTGTCCTGTGATGTGGAGATTCTTTATGTACAATCCATTTGTGGGGTATGAGCTGCTAGCTCCTCAGGAGGGTTAGCAGCTCCCATGTCAAGGAGGTTTGGTGCTAAGGTAGAGGGTAGAAAGATGTAAAATCCATGCCTTTTCCTGTAAGCAGTCCAGAGCCCTTTCCCATGTACCCCAGCATGTGGCTGTGGGGAAGGCTGCTGCCTGGCATGCAGCTTTCTGAATGCTGCTTCAAGAACGGCAGGGCAGAGCCATGGGAGGTTATACATGAACACTGAGATTATCTGGGGAGCGGTATCGATAATTCAGCAGTGAGTAGCGCAGGGATAGCCCAGGGTGCTTCTGAATAGATCTGTGGCCATGTTTGCTGCTGTTCCTGACTGTGGCTGGTGCTCAGTGTGTTAAACTGGAGCTGCCAGTGCTGTGTAGCAACCCTGAGTAGGCTCCTGAGCCAAGCGTGGCAGGGGGATTAAGTTAAGGCCAGCCTGGGCCTATGTCTGCTTTTCACGTCCCCTAGAAAAGGCCTGCTGAAGTGTTTACATTTGTTTGTGGTCTGCTTAATTAGAGCAGGACTTTAGGCTCTGCAGTGTAAACAGGGGTCTTGGGGGAGCTGCCTGCTGCCCAACCAAGTGGAATTGTAGGAATGCAAAAGGCAGGGTATGGCCTGACAGCCAGCCCTGGCTCTGGGCTGAGCTGCTGTTCCTGTGGGTCGGACTGCGCATTTATTGGGTCTTAAAGCTAAACGAGAACTATATAACATGTAATCATGTGTCATGTTGATGCCAGCAGATACCACAAGTGATTTGTTTGGCTTGAGTGCCTGTGGTGATGCGCTAAGAGTGAGTGTGGTGTTTGGAGAGATCAAGCCCAAAGAACGTGGCTTTTCTGTCGGCTCATCCGAGGTTAGACGTTAGGGAGGCTGTGGTACTGACAGCTTCCCTGTTAGTGAAGCTGCTTCTTCCCTGCTTTGGGGCCCAGAATGCAGAGGGCACTTGGTTCAGCTTGCATTCCACCTTTGGGGGTTCTCCTTGGCAAGACATGGGAAGGGAGTTGTTTCTTTCAGCTCTTAAAAAATAAAGCTTTTGGAGTGTCTGTCTTGAAAGATTCTGGCTTCTGCCGCTGCTTCAGCATTTTGGTGGCTCTGGAAGGGGATGTCCCTTCCTGGCAGGATTGGAAGGTGCACTGGGCACACTGTGGAGATCACTGTGTCCTTATGTTGCACAGTAATGCTCCAGTTATGAGTTGACAGTGTGTGTCATAAAGCTGATATTCAAGGTTTCTTTGCACTGGGAATTGTTGATTTAACATTCTCGAGGCATCCCAAGTTACAGATTCCTATCGTGACTGCTTGGAGGAGTGGATAATATGTATGGGGTTGAAATATTTTTAGCAGAAAGGACAACATTGTTAAATTAATTGTCTCAAAGCAGCTTCCTCAGATGATCATAAATGTATATTCAATGTAAATGAAAGTTTTCAAAGTTAAAGACTACTTGGTGACATGCACATCACAACCTTCTCATTTTCACTTTCCCATTAGCTGCAGATGTGGAGCAGATGAGTTCCTCTCCTCCTGTCCCTGCTGTGAACTCCATGGGCAGTAAGTACCCCTTCTCTTGCCACACGCGATGAGGTGGGTTTTCTCCTCCTGAGACAATCCAAAGGGATGAATTCATACCTCACAGACTGAGACGTTTCAGAGCTCGTGCTTACTCTTGGATGTGGGGATTCCTCTGTCTGATGGCTGATCAGGTCTTCCTCAAAGCAGTGTAGATCAGGTCTGTACATTGCTCTTTACAGCAGCAGGGCATAGGTTGCATGGTGTAGTTATGCTGACATAAGTGTATTAGTGTCACATGTGGAAATCCACAGCCTGGGATTCCTGGTTCAACTTCCATATCATTCTGGGCCTGTAACTTTGAGACTTTGAAAATCCAAGTTGCTGGGCACCTTAAATAATGAATTGGGAATTCTTAATACTCCATCTAGTGGTATTTGCTGTCCCAGGATCAAAGGCATTTTATTGATTATAATCCACTAGATGGCAACAAGTCCTCATCGGAATTGCAGGAGGTACTGGCATAACCGCAGAGATGTGCTTATCAGAGGGGTGAGTGCTGTGCTCTCATCTAAAGCAACCCTTCGGGTCACTTCTTGGGAAGTCTCTGGATTTTTCAAGTGTGTCAGACTGCTAACTGACAGCAGCATTAAAAATAATGCTAAAGGCATTCCAGAGTCGGGACGCTGTCCTTCCCACCTGTGTTATCCCACTTGCCCTTGCTCTTACTGGAGAGCTCTGTGGCTGGGGCAGCCCGTGGCTCTGCTGCGGTGGCAGCATGTGGCTCCTCCACAGCGAGAGCAGTTGTGTGCAGTGAACGTGTGATGGGCTCGGAGTGGCAAATGTCTGCAGCTCCTTCCCCTGCTGAGTTACTGCAGCACTGGCTGTGTGCATCCAGCTGGGTATTCCTGCTCACTCTTATGTCAAACAGGTAATTCCACATGCAAATACCATGTTCTTGTTCAGGCACACGCATAGCTTCTGAGGATATCCAGGCCTGGAGGTTGGTGGTCCTGCCTGTGGCAGGAACTCTGTGATCCTTGGGGTCCCTTCCAACCCAGACCAGTCTATGATATGCCGGTCGATACTGATGCTTTGCAGCCTGGCCCAGGTTAGCTGGGCTGTGGTTGGGCTTCTCATGCACCAAGGGTATTAGACTGAGGTTTGTTTTATCACAGTATTGTCAGTCAGGATGTACTTGCCAAGTATCAGAGTAAGACTGTCTGGTGTGGGTTGGATGACCCTCTCCTCTCTCTGTTGTTGTTAGTCTGTCTGTCCAGCTGCAGCTTTCATGTTGGCATCAGCTTTTGCTGAATGGGAAAATCCTTGTCAAACTCCTGCTCCCTGTGAAGATATTTATATAAACTTTTGATAAACTAAATAAACTGAGCTCCTTGAGTTCTGCTGATGTCTTCCTGTCTGTTGATGAACCCTCCTGTGCCAGTGGGCAGGCTGGGGGGGCAGCTGGGCACTGATGTCCTTCCAGTGCTGAGACAAGCTTGGCCATCACTAGCCTGTCAGAGCAACTGGGAGCTGGCAGAGGACCTGGGTGAGGACTTGCTGGGGCACTGGACCTCTCCAGCTGCCCAGCTCCTGTAGCAGCAGCACTGAGTGTGCTGGTGCTCAGCACCATCCTGACATGTTCAGCTTGGCCAGCATCCTGGGCAGGCAGGTCTGAGGGTGGTGATCTCTGCTAGGGAGGGAACAGTTGGTGCCAGAAACATCCAAAACTTCTCAAGCATGGACTTTGAAAAACTTGTCTGCTAACCTGCTTTCCCCAGTAAGCTTTTTCTCTCTTGCTGTCTTATTACTAAACATGATTAAAGCAAACAATGTATGGGTTTTTACAGCAGAGTAGAAAACTTTGTTTGCCAGACTTATTTGAGCATCCAGAGCATCTGAGATCCAGAGTGTCTGGTTAAGGCTCCTGCTTGGCATGTCAGCAGCTGGGGGGATGGTCTCTGTGCTGTAGCTTTTCCTGTTTGCCTGAAATGTCTTACTCAGAGTAATCAGAGTGAATTATTTTCACGTTTCCTTGCAGTAAAGATGAACACCTCTGTCAGGACTTCTCTTGAACAGGTGTATGTGGGGAAAAGCAGCAGGCTGAAGTGTCTGTAAATAATGCACAATGCTTTCTTGTACATGTAGGCTGCCACTGGAAAAAAATCCATGCTGTGTGCTCTTGCTTTTGAATGAGTCTTCCAAAGTGGCTGAAACATTTGAAATCACAAAGGCAAAATGTCAAAACTGCATCAGAAATGAGTCATTTGTCAAGTCTGCACGATGCTTAAACAATTCAGCAGGCATGCTTTCAGGCTGTTTGCTTTTATTGGTAAGGGCTCTGTTTCAGACTATCAGCTTACTGAGAAATGCTCAGTGTGGGTGCTGCATGGAGCCCTGTGCTGTCAGACTGGGCAGTGGGGAGAAGGTTTTCTAAAGCCCTGGGTTTGCAAAGAGTTTTTGGTCTGTAACTGCTGAACTTGAAGCTGTTCCTGTATAAAACTGCACATGTTTCTGTCTTTGAGCAGGACCAGCAAGCAGGGACTTATTGTGAATGTTCACCCTACTGGAGTTTTGGAGTCATTAGCAGGTGGTTCTGCCTGGAAGGGTGCAGCAGGCTCAGGGGGATGGGTACTGCAGGTATCAGCACAGCACGTCTGAACAGGCTGCTCTCCCCTAATCCCATAAGCCACTTGAGGAAGCACGGCGTAAGAAAAGCACTTTACTGCTCAGTGACTGACCAAGATCTCTGCTGAGATCACACCCTGCTCTGCTAGAGGCAGCACTGATAGGAGCTGTGTCCCATCCTGCCTGCCCAGCACTGTCACTGGGCTGCCTCCTGCACAGGCTCTTCTGACCCCAATCTCTTCCCCTGTAACCAGAGCTGGCCCCATTCACTGCACCAGCACCTGAGCTGGGGAGACTCTTCTGCTTTGCCTTCTCCCCATCAGCCCAAGGCTGTGTGCCCCCAGTCCTCTGTCACCTCTCCTGATTCCTACGGGTCCCACCTTGATCCACAGCTGCTCAGGCAGGAGGAAGTTTAATTTCCCATATGTAAGTGTATACTATACTGGTGGTGGAAGTAGAGGTTTAGCAAAGGACCATGGAGTAAGGTGTTACTCATTAAAACATTGTTAGTCCATGAGCTGCTGTGCCCCTTCTGCCCCTCACAAGCCCTGTGCAGCTCAGTGAAACCATGATGTAACTGTTACCAACCTGTGCTAAATAAGATCACAAGTTATCCAAATAGCTTCTAAGGTGTCTAGAAAAACATATGAAGTATCTCTTAACACAAACCAGTAGTAGCATAGCAGGGCTCAGTCCCTTCCCATGTGTGGAGCTGGCTGGAGCTAACTTGGGCTTCCTGAGACTTGTCTGCACTGCAAAGCTCCCTGAGTATCCTTCTCTTGGATTGCTATGCTAGGTCTGCTCTGCCCTGCAATGCTTCTGCTGCTGAAGCAGCTCTGAGACCTGCCCAGAGCCCAAGCCCTGAAGGAGAGGAGGAAAGCGGGGGAGGGAAGGGTTTCCAGGGAGAAGGACCCCACAGCAGAGCAGTGATCAAGGACTATGCGCCACATACTGCAGAGCCCAGTGCAGTGAAAAGCCCTCAGCAGTATCTGTGATGAGAGCATCACCTTGTTCTCTTGGGAACAGAGACTATGGGCACCCAGGGAAGAGAAGGATAGAAGAAAGGGGCTGTTGTTTTCACCCACCGTCTTCTGAAACATGACCCCTTCCTGGCCAGGAAGGTCCTTGCTCAGTAGGAATGGGATGGTGTCTCTGCAGTCAGGAGGGTGCTGTGAAGGGTGGTTGTGATGCGATGTGGAGGTGGCTCCTGCTTTTCCCTACGTGCTGTAAAACAAAGAATGGTCTCATGGGGTGCTAAATGTGACCGGTGGTGAGGGCTACCACCTGATGAGCACCTGTCAGTACGGAGGGGCATTTTGTCCTTGCATGGCCTCTGGTTGTCTTCTGATACAGATGGGCCCGTCAGCTTTAATTTCAGGAAGAGCTGCTGGAGCAGCAGGTCACTGACAACTTTCAGCCTCTAAGGGTGCAGACTGAAAATCCTGGGATGTAGATTGCCTGGCTGGAGGTGCTGGTGGACTATAACCTCACAGGAGTTAGGTTTGCCAGCACGGTTCTGGTGTGTTTGTTGCCTTTGCACATCCTTTTTTGCTGTTTGCTGCTGGCTGATTTCTAGGGTTAGGAGTGGAAAGATGTCAGACAAGGTGCTGAGAGCCAACATAACATTTGTCCTGCAAAGTCATCAGTGCTCTAACTACAGAATTCCAGCTAAACCTTCCTTACAAACAACGTTCAGATTTGTACCCATGAGAAAAATGAGAAGTTACTGAGTTTGCACGAAGGACATTTTCCTTAAAAAGAACCCAAATGCTTCACAGCAAAACCAAACCCAGTGCAAGGTGCTGTTTAACGTGCTCTGGGAAGCAGTGTGGCCTGGGACAGACACGTTCCTGCCAGGTGTTGGTCAGGTTTCTGTGTCTAAGCAGGTGGCTTTCCATGGTCATTGTAAGGTATTTGGGGTGGAAGCACCTTCTCTTGGAGCTGGTAAATGACAGGAAGGAGTAAGTCTATGCTGAGGACAGGTTGTGATTTTTCCTCCATTTAGGCCACCACCATGGTGGCACAGGAACAGGCTTTGCAGATGTGTGAGGGCCCAAGGCCCTGCTCGAGTGCCTGGGCCAGGGGCAGCCCCTTTCTGGCCCGGCTGCAACAGCTCTCCAATGCTGGACTGAAGATGAGCTTGTTCTCTTAAAACAAGTGCCTGGAATGCTCAGTACAGCCAGCATGTCTCAGAAAAAGCTGTCTTTGTGCCCTAGGATAATGCTGGCTTTTCTACAGGGAATACTTATTTCACCTTGAATTAATCAAGATGTTAATCTCCACAGTGGCTGTCGGGTGGCAAAGGCCCCTGCTCACACAGAGGCAGACAATGTGTCCTGAAACAACAGCAGAGCCACAGACCTTATCAGTAGGTGCAACTTCAACAGATGCTGCTCCAGCAAAAAGCCCAAGTCCCTTTTTGTGGTGGAGAGCCTCCTGAGCTGCCTGCCTGTGCAGTCTCTTAGCTAGCTGGTCCGCAGTTTGCATTCATTGATCAGTGAGTTGATAGGAATAAAAACCCACCGACAGCAATGAATGTTGATTGCAGCCATTAGATGGTGAAGGTGTGCAGCACAGCTCCTTCACACTGCTCCGCTGTCCTCACGTGGGATGGTCACCATGGCTTGTTCTTGGGATGCGCAGCTTTTTCAGGGCTGCTTAGAACATCGGTGACTTCTGGAAAGAACACTTGCACAGGAAGAGTAGTAGAAAAATACCTCCTCAGTTTAGAAGCTATGCTAAAATATTATATAAATTGCCCTTTTTGGGTAAAGGTGACTTGTTTCCTTTGGTTGCCTCACTTATACCACCCTGATCCTTGCTGTGAGGAATATGGTTTGTAGTTTGTGACTGTGTACCCCAAGGGTTTAACAAATGCCCAGCCACAAAACTTCCCTGCTCTTATATTTCAATTCTTTTCCAAAAATTCTCAAGCAGCACCTTGTCCTTTAACTGGATGAGGGCTGGGCCTCATCCCAGAAGTATTGATGCTTACACCAGTATGAAGACCTCCTGCTTGAAAGCATTTATGTCCTTGCTGAGTCACCTTCTTGGCATCAAAAGAACTTCCCCAGTGCCATCACGAGGTATGTGCTGCTGCTGACAACTGGCTTATTGCTTTGAGCAGCTGTTCCAGGCAGTGAAGTTCTGTGTGGTTTGGGATTTTTAGACTTGCTTTATGTTAGGAGAGCTCTGATGGTGTATGGATGTGTCAGTGGAACCTCCTTCTGCCAGCATGTGTTCTGACAAAGGCCTGTTCTGGTACCCGAATGCCACTCGGTCACTTGGTGTGAGCACACAGGTGGTGCTGGGTGTGCCTGAAGGCAGCAGCTGTAACTGCTGGGAGCCTGGGCTCTCCCTGCTTCTCAGACAGGCACCTGCTGTTAAGTGCCACCCATCTGCAACTGTACACAGAAGTAAATTACATGTGCTGTGCAGTCTCCTCTTCTAGAGCAGCCCAAGACGATGTTCCCCAGCATGTGCTTTGAGTCTCTGCTCCTTTCATGGGTTTCACAGTCGCAGAGGGGTGAAGCTGGCTGCCTGTGCCCTTGGGAAGGCAGGCGCTGCTGAAGGGATGCAGAGGGTGCCATGTGGCTGCTGTGTGGGCATTTGGCTTTCTGTTCCTCGGAGAGGAAGGACATTTTCGTGCCTGCCTGGCTGGAAAGCAACAGCGTGAGTCTCGGGAGCAGCTGGACCTTGCTAGGAGGGGTCCAGTCCTCAGCCAGCATTCCCAGGGAGCAGCTGCTGAAATCGAGTGCAGGTTCCTGTGAGTGAAAGGACTGACATTCCAAAGGTTTTTCCAGAGAAGCTCAAGTTGCCAGCCCAAATAGGAAGGAGGTTTCCCTCCTGATCTGGCCTGTATTCTGCTATTTTGAACATACACCATGCTTGGACTTGTTTCCAAGTGTACCATATGGTGTGGATACGTTACTGCTTTGTACTGCCTGTATGGACCCTTCCATTGCTCTCAGACACTCTGCAGAAGTTCTGCACTAGTAGAAAGTTGTGGGGTAGGTTGTTTTTTTTTTTTCTTTAAAGCAAAACCAAACATTTCTTATACCCCAATTCATTTCTGGAGAAAGTAGAACTGGAAAAACTCAACCTCTGCAGCCCTTAATATAATCTGTAAATCACGACCTGTTAATGGCAACCATATGTGAGAGCCTGTGAAGGTTCAGGCTTTCCGTTTAACAGAGGGGTTGTGATAAACCTCAAGGTACAGTCAACGGTCGATGGTTTTTTCTAGTTCTCAAACTCACCGACAGCGTTGAATGTTCGCTGAAGCTATCCAAAGATGGCTGTATACATGCACCGTGCATATTTTCCATGCATATGTTTTCCATAGACTAACAGTGGAAACACTGCTGAGGACTGCACATTCTTTATTGCAGAGTCTTAAACTGCAAGTATTTTAATTACAGAATGGAACCATGAGGACTAATGAATTGCAGAAGTGTCCCGCTATGGTTACGGACATGAAGTTGACTTGGTGTTTCCTAGAGCAGCTCAGAACACATCTGAAAAAGCCTTTTCTCCCATGGGTGCATGTACTCTGCGTAGCTGTGCAGAGGGTGTTTGTAATGTTTTGGATTTCTTTTAAGTTCACTTTAAAAAAAATGAAGGAGGGAGGACACCCCTCACTGCCAGCCCACAGAGCAAGGGGATCGGCTACCAAATGCAGTACAGACTGGTCATACTCCTCTGGCTCCTGTCCTCTCTTTTCTTGCAGGTGGGTTGGTCAAGGCTTTATCTGAGCCATGGCTTGGGGATGGGCAGGTGCTTGGCTGAACTAAGGCTCACCTTTGGAGGCAGGAACATCTTACTGGGCAGAGATCACAGAATCACAGAATTGTAGGGATTGGAAGGGACCTCGAGAGATCATCGGGTCCAACCCCCCTGCCAAAGCAGCTCCCCAGCTCATACTGCACAGATAGGCATCCAGATGAGTCTTGAGTATCTCCAGAGAAGGAGACTCCACACCCCCTGGGCAGCCTGTCCCAGGGCTCCCTCACCCTCACTGGGGAAAAGTTCCTCCCCATGTTGCTGTGGAACTTCCTGTGCTCCAATTTGCAGCCATTGCCCCTTGTCCTGTCTCCACTGACCAAAGAAAAGGGGCTGGCTAATTCCCCCTGCATCCCATGCTTAAGATATTGATAAACAATGATTAGGTCCCCCCTCAGTCTTCTTTTCTCCAGGCTGAACAGCCTCAGCTCTCTCAGCCTTTCCTCATAGGATAGATGTTCCAGGCCCTTAATCATCTTTGTAGCCCTAAATGATGCTGAAGAGTGGGGTGAGGACTGGTCCCGATGCCTGCTGAGCCACTCAATCCCAGCTGGATTAATTTGCCCCCAGAATGGCTTTTGTGTAGCTGGGACAATGCTCCCACACTGCTGGGTGGGCAGCACTGAGCACGCTTCACACATCACTTCTTCCCTCTGCTGCTGCTCAGTTACTTGTCCGATACCTGGAGCTACAGAGATGCTGTCTGCCCATGCGCTGTAGGAACCTGTGAGCAAACCTTCTGGATGGTCTGTGGCACCAGAAAGCATGAAGGGGCATCACTGAGGTGTACTCCATGGGCAGGCTGGCACTTAGTGCTGGAGTTGTGCTCAGTCATGTTCTGCCATCCCCTGTGGTGCTGGAGCAACCGGACCCGCAGGGCCCTGGGATATCCTGCCCAAAGCTGTCTGCTGCGTGAGGAGTCCTGGTCCTCAGAGCTGGTTTAACATTACTGGGGCAGTTAAACTGCAAGTTTGAACTAAATACAGCAAGCTCTGCCTAAGAGTGTATAGTCAGAATAACCGAACTGCATTGCTTCCCCCTGAAAAGTCAACAAAGGGGGTTGTTCTCTTTAAATCTCTATATTGCATCCATCCAACTATCTTCACTTGCCCCCAGCTTGCGTGGTTTGAGAGAGGAGTTACTTGCAGCTTGTTTGTTAAAAGTGAGATCTGCTGCTGTGCCTGGAATAACTGCTGGGAGTGAAGGGGAGCCCATGGAGTTAGGGAATGACCCCTCACTCTGAAAATCTGGAGACTTGCTTTTCCTTCAGAGTGTTTTCTCTTGTCACAGGGACTGTGAAGTGTCTGCCTGAATATCCTGAGCTGATAGGTGTAGCTTAACAGTAAGTGTATTGTCTAATAAAGTACTTGAAACAATCTACTATGAGTAAGCTGTTTGAGAGCTGAACTTGCTCCCACAATACAGTTTGCAGTCTGTACTTAAACAGACCGACTTTAATGGCATCATCAAACATTAACTGGTACAGGAAAATAAGAATTCTCTCAAAATGAGTCTCACCTCTTTCTTGCCATCTTTTTTGGAGCAGGAGCTCTGGTGGAAAGAACAAAGAGAACTTGAATTAATAACAAGCAGTGCTCAGCCTGGAGTGTAAAGCCCCGCGAGCGTCCTGGTGTGCAGGGGGTTAGGTGTAACATAAATCAAGGAAACCGAGTTCAAGTCAAGCATGAAATTTTGGTTTTAACAAACCAAAATGGTGTGTTCAGATATAAACTGCACTGAGAGAGGGGCTCTTTCCTCAGTTCACTGCTTCCTCTTCCTTTTGTACCTCTGCTGACCTTCAGTGTGGAAACTTTCATCTTCTCGCTTCATCATTTGAGAGCTTGAGTTTCTTCTGAACATGGAAAACAAACTGTCCATGTTATTTCTGTATCCTGGCTGCACCCCATTCCCTCTAACAAAGTTCAAAGCTCTCCAGCTCTGTATTTTTGGACAGATTCTGAGATGATAAAATAATTCTCTGGAAAGTGTGTGCATGGCTCGGGATGGGCAAAGATGAAATCTTTACAGCTGCTCTGCCCTTGGAAGCTTTGCCTCCAGTTTTACCTCAGTGTTCTGTTTTTGCTCTCCAAGTCCTTTCCTCTCTCTTTTGGGGGGTGTGTGTATGTACATACATCTGTATCTCTATAGCATAAAGAAACTGAGAGGGTTATCACCACCTGACAACTGCAGTGATGCTGCTGGCATGGGGACAGGATTCTCTTCTGTGAAGCCCTGGTGCTTTCTCTCCTTTTTGCTGCTCAAAGTGAGTCCCTGTGTCCTATCACAAGACATATCAGGTCATTTTTCATCTATTTTCTTCCCCGTTTTGCTTCCCTGTTGCCACCTCCTTGTGCTTAACAGAAGCCTTGCTGTGGGGCACATGGCCCCCTGGCAGCTCTGAGCCGGGGGAGCAGAGTGCCCTGGGAACAGCCTGTGCTAAGCAGCTGCTGCCCAAGCCCACCCTATGACAATTTCTATTTGGGTTTTTGCATTAGTGTGGCAGAGCCAGGGAGGTACTGTTGGGGCTGTTCCTCTGCAGCCCACTCAGTTTGCTCAGGGACACCCCAAAAGTTGTTGCTCTCTCTGCCCTGAACCTTCAGCACACCTTCCTCATGGGCTCCTTTTGCCTTGGAAGCACTGCAACCAGCCCCTTGCTGCTGTTGGTGCCTAGGTAGTATTTTCCATTGAGGAGAGAGTGTTAAGTGGACCCGACACATTCCCTAGATGCCAGAGGCAGGCATGGCTCTCTGAGCACCCAACTGTTGGGCTGTGACAACGCTGGAACCCCTTGGAGGTTCACTGGTGCCATGATGTCAGCCAGGGAGGTGGAAGGTTGTTCAAGGAGAACTTTACTCTGACACTACTGTGGATTCAGAGCATGGAGGGGGGGGTTCTTTCAACTTACACCTGAGAGAACAGGTTGCTGTGTAAAGACCATGGCTTCCTCAAATTACATGTAGAGCCCTGAACAGGTGAAGCTGTTCACAGCAGTAGGTAATTTGGTGGGTGTTTCTGGTGGTCTGTGGTGCCTGAACAACTCTCACACCCCATCTCCATCCTTCTGCTGGTTCCTTGCCATGAGACTTTTACTTTCAACAGGGTTGGACTCCCATGGCACTGCCCCAAAGGGTCACTGAATACCTTCTGTGTGTGCATCCAGCAGGAAGGGGCTTCCCTTCCCGTTCCACCCCGGGCTGGGCTGTACCTGCCACTCTTAAGCAGGAGGACCGTGGCCTCAGCGTGGGGAAATCAGGGCTGGGCTTGTGCTCAGCACACAGCAGCGTGTCAGTACCTGCCTGGAAGCATCCATGTGGGAGCATGTTTACTCTGTCCTGCAACAAGCTTTAATTACTCTAGAAAATGTGTTTTCTTTGGAGATGTAAATGACATCAGCAGTGTAAGCATGCAAATACACCTGGGGGAGATGACAGGGAGATGGGTGAGATGTAATCCCTGGCAGTGGTTCCTGCTGCTGCTTTCACGGAGGTTTGGGTGGATGTTTAGATAGCAACAGCATGGCCAAACACCTCTGGTGCAGGAATCTGCTACACCTAGCTCTACGGGGATCTTTAACTGCCCAAAAGCTCCCAGGACCGCTGCCTCCTGAGTCTTGGGGCTCTGTGACATCAGGGGATGTCCAGCTGCCCTCTGAGCGCAGTGTGCTGTGCTGGTGGCCCAGGAGGAGACACACACAGAGCCCTGCCAGGGCCCCAGACAATGCCAGTAACGCTGCTTCCCCGACAGAGGCTGTACTGGGGTGGGGTTATCTTGGTGTGAGCTGATAAGCTCGCTTATGGATGGGACTTCTGCAAGGTGGTTGGATTGATACTGTCTGACAGCTTAAACTGGCCTGACATGAATTTGCTGTGGCAAATGTTGAAAGGGCTACAGAGTGACAGACAGGGAGGTCTGAATGCACTGGGACGCTGGTGCAGTCTCAGTGTGACTGTTTGCCATTGCTGGTACTGGCCTGGAGGAGCATTGTATCAGCACGTTTGGGGGTTTTTAAGATAGAAAAGGGATACAAATCCAGGGCTCTAGGTAAATCAAGCATAAATGAGTGCTTTGGTGTAGTCAAATACAAAGTTAGGTGTTTGGGAACAAGGGATACGCACTGTGTGTGAACATACAGGGCTCTGCTGCACAAGGCAGCACTTGTGTGGTAGATAATTAACTGTATGTGTGTGCACAACCTGAGTTTTACTACTGTGCAAACAGCAAAAGGCTCCACAGGGACAGAGGCTGCTGCATCTGCATTTGGATCTGTAACTGCTGAAGTGCCACTTCGTCCTGTCGTGGTACAGGCTGCACAGAGAACACCAGGCTGGGTGGGCTTGTGCAGGGCAGCCCAGCCAGCAGAGAAGGGCTGTCACCAGGGAAATAACAGCTCTCTGAAGTAAGCCAGGGGGTTAGGGAGCTGTGTCCTGTCAGTTAGCATTGTGCAGCACGTGGCTGGGGAATGGGCTGGCTTTGCAAGGGGAAAGCTGGCACTGAAGGTTGGTGATAGCAGGGGAAATGGTTTCACTTGCTCTGCAGAAACTTCCTCTGACCTTCTGTTTCAGGAGCACATGGCAGCAGGGAAAAAAGCTGGTTTTGAACTATAGGGAGTGGGTTTTGCAGCAAATTAAATGATGCTACACACCCCTTGTTCTTGGAAAATACCAGACCAAGTTTTAACAAGCTATTTTAGCAGAAAGATACAATTGTTTTGATTCTCTTTGCCAAGCATGGTAGTATTTTTAAACAAGGCATTTATAAACAAGCTAGTCAGTATGCTCCTGCAATCTGGCACCCCAGGTTGAGTGATCAGATGCCCTCTAGGGTTTTTTTTTAAGCACTTGTCTCAAACCCTTCCCAAGCCACTGCAATAGTTGCATTTTTAGAACCAAACCTGTGGTACCTTTCTAAAATCAAACACATGAGCTCTCAGGACCAAACCCTCCATCTCCTGCTACCTGCTGAAGGAAGTGTTTGTCAGATGTGCCTGCAGTGAAAAGGGTGCCTGGAAGATGTTACCATGGTCTGGAGCATCCTTGCTGACCTACTTAACCAGGACCAATCATACTGGATTAGGCTCCAGCTTGCTATCCTGTCTCCAGAGTTGTTTGTGTGTCTGATCCCTTCACCTTACACTAAGCATCACAAGACCTGCCTGCCTCTTCACCAAGTCTTTCCAAGGACTAAGTTTAATTTCACCCAGGCAAACCAGGAGGAGATAAGGAGATGCTTTCAGGACCCCCACCAGCTCTCCAGCACCCAAGGGTGGTGTAGGGGATGCTTCCCTACATAGACCCAGCTGGGATGGGTTTTGGAGGAGGCTGTGTTTATGAGCTATTAATACCTGCAGCGTACACAGCATAAAAAATGACCCCAGGCCAGGATGCCTGAAGAACAGTGTATCTTCATCCCACCTCAGCTGCAGGGATTGTTGGAAAAACACCACCTCTGCTTTGGGACCACTACTGAATCACAGCCGTTGGCTGCGATCAATAAGCAGTTCTGACACAAACCAAAACCAGAATGGTGGCTAATGGATGTGTGGAAAAGGATTTCAGCAGGAGAAACATGTGCTTCCTGCTCCACATCCCCTGTGTTCCAGAGGTTTTTCAGGACACACACAGGTGACTGCTGGAGATGGCAGCAGCCATGGCTGTGTTTGTCTGTCTGTGCATTTGCACAGCTTCCCAGGGAACTTTCACCCCATCTCTGAAGGTAACAGTCGCTGCCATGAAGATTGCTGCCTGTATGAATGGTTTGTAGTGGAGGAGTCTTGGGTGCTCTCCTGAATTCCCCCAGCAGTCCTGTGCCCTGACACATCTAATGCTGGGTAAGCAGCTTCTGTAGATATAAATAACGGCGTCTCTGGTGCTATATCAAACAGGCTGGTAATTCTTCATCACAGAAATACCCCACTGCTCCAGGCCTCGGGTGCTTTGTATCTCTGGTGCTGGTGGATTTAGGGTAAGCACTTCTTCAGAAGATGCTCCTGTGCTGACTGCTCTTCTCTGCTGGCAGCTCTGTGTCTCCATGAAGATCAAACCGATTCCTCACTAGCTGTGGATTCGGGCATAGCTCCTGGGCCCTGCTTTTGGGGAGGAGGGAGATGGTCCCAGCTATGGGTGTTGCTGTTACTGAGATTTTCTGCCTTTTAGCAGTTTAGAAATGTAATGTCTAGAAACCAGTCTGACTGTCTTTGGAGACAGGCACACTGCCTTCTTGCTTTGAGACTGGAACTGGTTGGACTCTGCTAGTCCCTCTCAGGGAGGGGGGGCAGAAAATGCCCTCTGCTCTTACTCTCATCTCTGCAGTCAAATAGTGATTCCTGTTATTGCTTCCCAATGGTACAGTGTAGCTGAAGACAACAATGTTGGAGTCTCCTGCGTTTTGAAATTAAGGTCTCCTTTGCTTTGATGACCCAGTGTGTGCCCAAGCATGGTGCCTGCCCTGGGAGGTGTCTCAAAGGCATCATCTTTGTTTTGCACATTAAAGAGGCTGCAGAAATGCCCAAAACCTGCATGTGCTATTGCCAAATACAGGGAAACATCTTGTAAAGCAACTGGGAGAGAAATTGGAGGTTGTTGCTTTGTTTGTGTGGCTTGATCTTCTGAGACAACCAAACCCTGATCCCTGCTGCTGAAGGGAAGGTCCGTTCCCAAGCAGGATGCTTCACAGGTGGCTTCCTGCAACCCCAGGCCAGCAACACGACCCCCACTGTACCTGCTGCAGCACACTGTGTTCACACACCGGTTGTATGTAACAATGTCAAAATAGAGGTGTGTTTAAATCTCGAGACATTGTGATGTTTATGTTTGACTCTGGAACATCAGCCATTCCAGCTGGGTAAAGCTTAGGTCATCTGCTTGGGAAGCAGTATGGATGGAGAGGGATCCAGTGAAGGATTTGCTTTTCAGAATCACAGCGTCTCCTCCCCACTCACCACTAACTGTCCCTTTGAGGAGAATTAGTTTCTGGTTTTCAGCTTTATAATCTAACAAGTCTCATCTGATGGACTTTAACACTCAAGAGTTCTTCTCAAAAGAAACATCTCAGATGTTCCTTTTTGGGTCTGTTTTGGCACTGTGTCACCTCTGGGTCAGTTTTATGCTGCCACCTTCAGTCTCCATGTCACGATATGTGTCACAGGGTAAAGACTGTGCCTCCAGTAACTGAAGCAAGGATGATGAGATGACTATGACATTGTAATGAGCATGAAAAATCCACCCTACTGTCCTCCCCATTCTGTTCCTCCCAGCTGCGGTGGGATTTCCTATCCCGTGCTGCTGTCTGGCTGAGCTGGGAGAATGTTACTGTCTTAATAAGAAGCATGGCCTCCTCATGAGCTGAACCCCTGCCCTGACCTCACTGGGCTCGAGCAGGATGCTGCCTTCCCAGTCCTGGGTTGGTTCCTCCTGTTCAGTCACAGCGGGGACTCAACGCGTGGAACTCCTCGCTGCTGGGAAAGTGCAGTTACATCCTATGCCTGGTCCTAGTCCACACAGCGGATGGATTTCCACTCATTTCATTGCTGTTTGTTCCCGTTTTCACCCCAAATTAACTTACCCTTGTTTGCAAATGATCTAAACCACAGTGTGCAGCACAGCACTGACTTCAGAGAGCTGAGCTGCCCTTCTCCCCCAGCCAGTGAGCTGCGGCATCTTCCCGGCTCTTCTTCACATGTTAAAATTTATCATAGAAGAAACTTCAAAGACTCTTGTAGAAGAACTAAGTATGATTTGGGGGAAGAAAAAAGCACTCTTGTGTCTGGTTACCAGGCAGATATTCTGTTGGAAGGAAGACTTACTCCTCCCCCTCTTATATATTTAATTCCTTTGCTTTTGCGTGCTTCTAAATATTGGATGGATGTGGATATGACCCCCAGGTGAGCAGGACTCAGCCATTCTTTCCTGAATTATACATCTAGCCTATTTAAACGCAGCCATCATGTGAACCCAAAAGGAAAGCACGTCCTGATGTTCATTTAGAAGGACCTTGGGATAACATCACCCAAATATTACTGGGTTTTTATCTCCCCCATAAAATAAATTGGTCCCAGTGTGCTGAGGGATGCACGTAACAGTCTGAATATGAAAGCTGTATGAAACTCAGATGACTTGGTAGAGCTGACTAGAGAATTTTGGATAAAACTGGACCAGATTTACCAAGTACCACATCTGAGGGAGTAACGGACTGGGGCTTTCCAGCCCTACCTTTTGCCCTGGGCAGTGATGACAGCACAGCTATTGTGGCTGTGTTTGGTACCCTAAGCCACACAGACTGATGGTGACAATCATTCTAAACCATTGCTGTGGCTCTCCAGAGTTCTCCTTTAACCCTGAACTCACTGGTGGTTGGAAAACACTTCTCAATGTTTCAGGGTACCCCTTCCCTTGGATGCTGGCACCCACAAACCCCTCTCTCTGCACAACGTGTGTTTCAGTAATTGCTTTTAACTGCAACGATTCAGCACAGTGAGAGGAAATTTGTCATAAAACCTTCCAAATGGAAATCTTTGCTGTGGTTTCAGAGCAGCAGCCTGGAGAGCATAGGTGGGCACACATAGCAGCAGTGAGACCCAGGCAGCACAACCTCCCTAAGCAGAGAGCAGCCCTGGGTGTAGCAGGGAAGTCAGGCGCTGTCCTGGGGCTGAGCCAGCCAGCCCAACTGTCCTTCGAGGGCACCCAGAGCTGCCCGGGGTGACACCGAGGGCATCGGAAATATCACACCCATCCACTGGTTACTGGAGGGCAAAGAATGAATTAAATAGGGCAAACAAAGCTGGAGCTAAGCTATGATGTATTTCAGATTGCTGAGTATTTGGCATGTGGACCAAATGCTTTAGATTATAAGGCATAAGCCTTTCAGAACCTGAAGTTATTTTGAAATTAAATGGATGACAGGCACAGGTCTGCTGCATGGATTTGATTTTCTTTGTGTCTTAGCAGAAGTAGTAAGCAATGTCTGTAAGTACCCAATAAAGCTATTTTCTGCTATTACAGTGAGGTTTACTATGAGGAACAGAACAGAGACAGGACCAGGCTTTCAATAAAACAAATTGAACAGATTCTCGGAAATCTAGGTCACAGGAACAGATGACCTATACATGGTCCTAGTTTTTGATGCAACTGTCTAATCTGCTCTGAGAGTACTAGCCAGACATCATTCCTAATTGACCTTGATATTCAGTGAACAGAAAGAAAGCTAAAGCCACATGATATTTAAATCTTTAGCAGGAAAAAATACACTGCAAACTTGAACATGTTGGGTTTTATAGCCAGAACCTGTGTTTGCCATGGGAACCTTACTGCAAACACCTCATCTTCAAAATCTGAATTTGAGACACCAGCTAAGGAAACAGATCTGAATATGAACAGTTGCTTGTAACGCCCAGTCCCAGAGGAGAGCTTTCCTGTGCCTGGTAGGACTGTGCTGTGTCACACAGCTGCCCTTGAGCCTTCCCTGGCCTCTCTCGGGAAGGTCTGAGGGAGCTCACCCCTTCCCTTGGACTGGTGGGTTCAGCTCAAAGCATGAGACCTCGTGGTACCCAGACTTAAGGCACTGCAGTGGTGTTGATGGAGCTGCTGCCACTCCAGGGCACTGCAGAGACATTGGCATGACAGGGGACTGGAAACCAGTGTGTGTGCGCTTGAGCCCTGGCTGCCTCAGGGCACAGACCAGACTGACCCTTTGCAGTCATGACTCCAGGCTGCAGCGTTGCTTACAGGAGGCTCCCCAGACGTGTGCAGAGATGGATGTGCTTTTGGGCTGAAGGTGGGCCCTGCTAGCAAGCCCAAAGGACCCGTGCAGTGCAGCCATGGATGCTCCTGTGGTGGGACGTGTTTCAAGGCGGCTGTAAACTGCCTGGAAGGAAGAATCGAGGCACCCCAGGAGTGCTTTGGACCCAGGACCTGGGGCTCACTGCTGCTCTGTCTGGCAAGGAGTGATGTCACTTCTGAGGCCCATCACACCTGGCACTGGAGCTGTCCCCAGAGCACACAGATGATCTCTTGGGCACTAAAGCAGCTCTGGGTTGTGCCCCTGTCAGCTGATGGCAGCATCCCATGGGGAGACATGGCAGTGCAGCTTGTGCTGCCCTGTGCCCATCTGCCCTTATTGCAGCATCTCACATCAGACAGTCCAGCTGTTTGTGTCAGCACAGGCTAACCACAGGTCTGAGTAACACGGTATTGCAAAACCATGTCAGGTTTGACTGTACGTCAGTTAAGGTGGAGAGTGACCTGCAACTGCACAGGCGCAGTGCCTGCCTTCATGCACCCCAGCATTCATTCCCCCACACATGGTGGGGCAGCACGGTACCACAGGAGGGGTTCTGCTATGGAGATGTAGTGTCAATGCACTCGCCCTTTGCAGTTTTAGGCAATGGCTGTTTGCAGTGAGGGAGTTCATTTCTTGGCAGTACAGCTCAGGCCACGAGCTGACGGCTGGTGGTGTCTTCAGGGAGAGACAGACCAATGGGGGTCTTTGAAAAGGCAATGGCATCAGTCTGTCTGTCAGTGATGCTTCTTATGGGGAAAAAAAGAGCAGCCTTTTCATTTTCTCCTTTACATAGAAATACCCAGTTGTTGCCTTTGAGTTCTCAATGCTTGAAACTTTTGAGTGATATCAATCAATACTGCGGTTTGGAAACACTTACAGCATCTGCTGGCTATTACTGAGATAAAATGAAATTCTTCAGATTCCCCATTTTTTGTCAGGTCGCCAAGTGTGTTGCTGGATTCCAGCCTACCTGGTGCAGGGGCACCGGCAGCTGACCCTGCAGTGAGCTGTGTGTCACTGTGCAGCCACAGGACAGGTCTCACATCAGCTGCAGCCTCCAGCTCTGCCAGCAGTCAACAGGTTCCTTCTTTCTGGTGAGCCTTGTAAACTTCCTATTGGAGCAGCCATCACTGGAGCTGGGAAAGCTCCAGCTCTTTACACCAGAGTTATCAGTTATTCCTAAGGGCAGTTAAAAAACCCAAAACAAAGCTACAAAACCAGAAATACAGCCCCATGGGAACAGCCATCAGTATCCTTTTCCTATGCACAGGATGGGATCTCTCCCCTGCCCAAGCTGAGCACGAGAATGTGGACAGGGATGGGTTATGTCCACACTCCTGTGGCCGTTTCTATTAGGCAGAAGCTCTTTCCCACCCTTGGCTGGTCTGGTTTCCATTCAAAGTGACACGCTTCACAGGTATTCAAACACCAAGGCCTCATTGCAAAGGGCAGAATTGAACTTTCCAGCACTGGTGGTTTTTTAGGGCAGCACTTCCAAGGAGTAGGCTTTAAAGCCAGGCTCTGGATGAACAGCCAGTATCAGCACCCTGAGAGGTACCAGGAGAGGTTGCTGCATTTTAAGAATACCAGGGTATTTAATCGGAGTGCTTTGTGGGTAGGGCCATCGATACACTTAGCCTTTCTAAAAAATAGTCTGTAATATTTTAATTCAAAGGCTCATTTTAGGTAGAACTTTCTTTCTGCCTTTCTAAGTACCCGCAAGAAAAATATTAAAAAAATCAAAATAACTCGATTGTTATCTGGCCTGATCCTTATCACCTAAGTACTGCTGAGCAGTAATACACCCAAGCCATTGTACTGCATCAGGAGAGAATTCAAGGAAATTATATAATTATTCAGGCAGAACTGACTCTTGTGAGAAGCCTTTACAGTCACATTTGCATTTTGGGTGTTGCGAACCAGCAGCCAAAAGCTGTCCGCACCATCCCCTCGCTGGCTGCTCCATCCCTCACCCGTAGCCCCTCAGGGAGGGTTTGCTTTTTCAGATTTTCACTCATCTCCTCTGTGCCCTGTGCTGCTCAAGGGAGCAAATCCACTGTCTGCCTGAGTGGCTGGTGCTGAGCATCAGCACCCGTCTCCCCAGGTACCTCCCGGTGCCCTGGAACAGGGACCCTTCTTCCCTGCTCTCCATGGCCACGAGGTCTGGATCGATGAGCTGTGAAGAGCACCAAGCCTCCTTTGCATTCGGTGTGTTAGGACGCGTTGCACCCCTGCAGCTTGTACCGCGCGCACTGCGCTGCCGCGGTACCTTCGGATGCTCTGGTTCATTGTTGCTCTCAGGGGAAGGAGAGCCCGGTTGTTCCTGCTGCGCCCGCAGCAAGATGCTCCTGGCTGCTCCCTAATGCTGTGCACCCAGGTGAATTTTAGGAGTCTTGAAGCACCCAGTCCCACTGAGGATTGCGAAGTCGGTAGGGAAGATTTGTAGAAAAATATGGGGGAAAAAACCCCCCAAGGAACAGCTCCAACCTTCCTGCTCTTCGGGCAGAGCCCAAATCGGCACCAGCCCCTCAGCTGAGGCTCGGTGCGCAGCGAGGGGCAGGCTTTCTGTCTAATAAAACCCGCTGGTTGGTTTTCTAATCTTGATAATTTCTGCTCATTGGCTCCAATCAGCGGATTAAAGCCCCATCTCCGAGGAGCTCTGGCTTTAACTCCAGACTGGGGGGAAAGTAGGGGAAATGGGAGGTACCAGACACCGAACGCTTTGGGTTTATTTCTCTTATTTATTTTGGGGTTTGCCAAGTTGACACAACCAAACAACGTTCTCCTACACAACTGATACAGGAGTAAATTTACAGAGCCTTTTATTCTGGGGCAGCTGCCTGGCCCCATCCTCATCCCACCTCCGTTAAAGCAAAGTGCATTACACCACTGCTCACGCCAGACATCGGCTGCCTCGGTAACGAATCTCTGCTCTTTATAAACACTCTGAGGGTTTTCTGTCCTCAGAATTCTTTTAATTTCTTCCCCCTTTCCCCCCCCACCCCCCTCCAAATTAAAATCACCAGATCATGCTCCTGCCTCCCAGGCACTGGGCAGCGACCGCAGCCCAAAAGTAACCATATGGACTCCATGATTTTATGTACTGTGACAATAAAGCTTTTATGACATTCTAGGTGGTTAAAAATGGCAGTAAGGAGCTCTTAAACATGGCACGGTCATGTTGCTTTTCTGAACCGACAGACCTGCCAACAGTGCATCAAAAGCCGTAATTTCCTGTGCACTGAAGCCCCCCTATCTCTGCTGCCTCCAGCTTTGTGTCCCAGGGCTTGTGCCTGTGTGCTAACAAATCTCTATTGTCCAGCCGGGCGAATAGTGGCTGGGACCAAAGAATTGCTGTCTGGTTTCTATTCAAATCCAGGTAGTCGGAGATATGAATGGAGTTTCTCGAACAGCCATGTGAATAACCTCTGCTCTGCGTGGAGGCTGCCGGCGCTGGGCTGGCTGGTGGGGCTGTGGCATGGCCGTGGCCAGTGCTGGAGTTTGGAATATGCTTTTAATGCTCCTCATGGCTTTTTAATACTTATTAACTTGAGAAATATGCTATCCTGCATTCCTGGATAAAACGAGGGGGGCAAATCAGCCCCCCTCTCAACTTTAGCAACTTGTTGAAGAATTCCAATTAGAGCTTTTGGAAAGTGAAAACCAAGGAAAATAAGAGTTGGTTTTATGAGAAATGGAGGGGAAAAGTTTCTGACAATTATTTTCTGAGGTGGTACCAGGCTTATACGTGTGTTGGCCGAGTCTCATCGCACGCAGAGCCCGTGGTGAGTGTCACACCCAATAACTCCAGGCGGCTCGATCCCTCAAGGAGCCAGTTCTGATAAGGGAAACCTCCCGTTTGAGCGGGAACCGGAGGCGCGCTCCCACTCGGGGCTCGGCTGCTTTTTGTTGTTGTGGCTGCTGGTTTCTTTTTCTAGGCTAAGGGTTTAGTTAATCCACCCCAAGTAAAGCGAGGAGGAGGATGCACGGCAAAATGACCTGTTCGCAGAGCAACTATCGCTAACCAGTCGCGATATAGGCTGAATGAATGGGTTCTTCTTCCTTCTTCACCCCCCATCCTCAGCCCTCACACACACACACCCGCAGGTGCTACCGGAGAAGAACCGAGCTATACCGGGGCGGCGGAACCAGACAAAAGCGGGGGGGATCTAAGGGGGGGGGCATCTTTCTTGGGCGTCCCCCCTGCTCCGCGGCAGACGCTCCCGGGACCCCCCTGCCCCGACGCAGACGCTCCTGGGACACCCCCACCCCACCCCCCCCAGCGCCATCGCAGGGGGGGTGGGGGTGGGGGGTGTCCCGGGAGCGTCTGCGTCGGGGCAGGGGGGCCGCGCCTCGCCTGGGGGGTGCCCCCCTTCCCTTCTTTGTGTCCCCGTCTGGCTCAGTTCCTCCCCGCCAGCCACCCCCCCCCTTCTCGCCCGACACGCGTGTCTGGTTACCGACCCAGACCCGGGAGCAACTTCCAGCACCGACGGGGGGGGGGGGGGGGGGGGAACAACGCTTCTTCGGGGGAAAAGGGGGAGATGGGGTGGGTGAGAGGAGGAAACAACCGCTGCATACTACCCCCCCCAGAACCCCCTCCCTCCCCCGGGTAACGGCGGGGAGCGGCTCCCTCCCGCTGCGGTACGTTAGCGATGTGGAGATATCTAGATATATATATTAAAGCAAGCTTCTGTGCGGAGAACAAAGGAACACGTGCAGAAATGAGACCGGGGGGGCAAGTAAATAAGAAGAAGAACCCCCCCCGACAGCGCGGCGGGACGCAGGCCGGTCCCCGCCCCCCCTTTCCCCCCGCCCCGGCGGCGTTAGCGCCAACGGGCGGTATATCGCGATTAACGCCGTACCTGGCGGGGCGGCGCGCTCCCCGGGCGAGGCTCCGCGCTTCCCCCTCCGAAAAGTTGCTGCCGGTACAACGGGCGGGACGGCGGCTCACTCGGTGTGCCCCGAGGGCTCGGCTCCCGGCCTGCGGGAGAGCGGCGGAGTTTCTCGGCGGGGCCCCGACGGGTCCCCCCGCCGGCCGCGCAGCCCCGTCCGCCGCCCCCCGCCCCGCTATATAGGGCCCAGATGACGGGCAGGGGCGCAGCCGGTCATGTGCGCTCTACGCCGACGCCGATTCGCTGGCGGGACGCGGGGTCGCCTCCTGATTGGGCCGCGCCCGCGCACCGGAGGGGTCCCCCCCGCCGGCGGGGCGCAGGCCGGGGCGCGGGGCCGCTTGTTTGGGTGCCGTCTGACGGGCCCGGCGCCGCCTTCCGCCCGCCGCCTTCACCCCCTCCCCCTCCTCCCTTCCCCGCCCTTCCCCTCCCCTCCGCCGCCGCGCCGACACCTGCCTCCGCCGCCCCCGGGGCGCCCGCCCCGCCGCGCCGCAGCGCTCGGGGCTTTGCGCGGCGCCCGCCGGCCGGCGCACAATGGGATGGCTGAGCCCCGCGGAACGCACCGCGCCTCCCGGCTCCGCGGCCGGGCTGTCAGCGGGGGACCGGCCCTCAATCCCTCCATCCCCGGCTGGGTCCCACCGGGCCCCCCCGACCCGCGCACCGGGGGCTGTTCCCGGCCTTTCTGGGCCGCCGGGAATCTGGGTCACGGGGCGGCCGGGGCGGCACCGCGCCCTGGCACGTGAACGCGGCTGCGGTGCGTTCGGTGTCGGTGGCGTCACGGGGTAACGCGTCACGGGAAGGTCCCCCCGCATCGAGTTCGGGGCAGGCTGCCGGGAAGCCTCTCCGGGGGTGTCTCCCCTCGAGCAGCCCGGGGCTGCCGGCCCATCCCGGCGCCGTGCGGGGCACCGAGGCAGCATCCCGGCTGCGCTGCGGCTGCCCCGCTCCGCCCGGTGCCATTTCTGTTGCCCAGTGCTTCTGAGCACGGTCTGCAGCAGGAGCACCGGGCGCTGGATGGAGTCCCTGTCCCTCCCCATCTCCCGGTTTTGGCCTCGCGAAGGTCCCAGCTGCTCCCCCAGACTTGTGTGTACCCCCACTCCGTGCTGGAGCCGGTGATGGGATGCTGGGGTGTCACTGGAACAGTGTAACGAGGGTGTGCTCGCTTTGGTTTTGTCAAGGCCAAGAGCGTGGAGATAGGTGGGGAGAAGTTAATGTCCTTGTTCCACTTTCTCTCCTCATCCTCATTCTTTTCGGGTCCTTTCAGTCTTCTCCAGCAGTTGACCTTCCTTTCTTCTCTGAAGGCATTTTGACACAGGGAGACCAAAGTCCCAAACACCCTCCTTGGAGCAGAGGTTGGACCAGATGGTTCTTGAGGTCCCTTCAGTCCCATGATCCTGGAGGAAAGGTCCTCTTTGCCCCCTGGGAAGGTTCCCTTTCTAGTGCTACGAGCCCATTCTCTTGCTGTGTGTTTCAGTGACTGTGGATTCCTCGTAGCTGGATGGTCCTTCTCCAGTCCCACCCTGTAGCTGGACAGGCCCAGCTCCCCAAGGCGGTGAACGGGCAGTGGTGAAGCCACAGGTGCCTCCTGAGAGGAAGGTGTGATGCAGTCTGTGGCCATTTGTTGGTCCCACAGAGCTTGGGCTTGTTGAGCAGGTTGGGATGTGTCCTGACCTCTGTGTTAGGAGCCTCACAGGTCAGAGGTCACTTGGGGGCATTCCTGACGGGATCCCCTGTAGAAGTCACACCCAGGGGCTGGGTGGATGAATAAATGGAAAATGAAATGAGAAAGCGAATGACAGATCCATGGAACTCATCCAAAAGGAAGCAATTAAGGGGGAAAAAAAGGATAATGTGCTGTTTGATGGTGACCTGGGCTCGTATCGGTATCATGCAGCTGCTGCTGATGTGGATGAAGGGGTTCCCACCTCCTTGTCATGAGTGTGGAGGAGATAGCTCCTATCTGCTCACCGCTCTGCCCACAATAAGCATTCTAGTAACTTCTCTGGGTTCCAGATGGCTTCCTTTCTGTCTCCTCTGTCAAAGATTCTCTTTCACTTCTCGAGTCACTTGACGGTTCCTCTAACACGTGGTTGATGCTGTTGTGAGCAGTCATGTTCTTGTGTACAGGGGTACGATGTGCCACAGAGCAGCCAGTGGCGGTGGTGTGGGATGGAAAGCATGCAATCCTAGTCATGAAAAATAAAACATGGCCTGTCTGTGGGGGTAGTGTGGCCTTTATGAGTTCTCTGAGTGGCCACCAAACTCTAGGAGCTTTTATGGACTCCTGTGCATGGCTTCGTAGGGCTCCTGAGCTTCCCAGGCCCCACATGATGCCCAAGGGATGGAGCCTTGTGATGTTGCACCCTTGTGATCTCTGCTGTGCTTGGTTCTTAACACTTGATTTAGAAAAACAAACAAGCAGGGCAAATTCTATCTAGAAACCATTGGGCCCACAGCATAGGCTGGATCGCGGCCTGGTGCTCATGGCACATCACAGACCTTGAATTAGCCCGTGCTTACATCTGCCTGCCTCAGGCAGGACTGTGACAGCCTCAAAACTTCCTAGAGCCAGACAGCTTTAATGATGGATGCCTGTCATCTTCTTCCCCTGCATCATCCTCACGGCTGCTGCTGCTCAGGCTGGAGTGGAAGCCTCTCCCTTTCAGCAGCGAGGTACAAGGTCCTGGCCACTGTTTTTCCTCTCCCGTCATTTCTGAAGGGTGTGAATTAAGTTGTGCAAAACCAAAAGCCACTGTGCCCAAGCGAGCAGACCCTGGCTCAGCCAGAGGAGCCTGGAGTGTGGCACTGCATTGCTCTGGCTCTTCCTTGGACTTGCGAGGGCTCTGTGCCTGGCAGATCTGCTCTGTTCCCTTCCTATCCCACCCCAGGGCTGCCCCTCCTCCTGTCCTTGGGAAATGGGAGCGTGTCCATCGTTGAGTTCATTCAGGCACAACTGTAGAACAAATTATTTAAGAAAATACTTTGGGAAGAGTTAATCTGTGTTGAGGAGGGATTAACTACAGAAATGGTCCCTGTTTGTGTGTCCTGCAAGGGAAAGCTCAAGAATAAACCTTGCTGAGCCCCATTTTTCAGTTATTTATCTGTCCTCCTGGTAGCTGCCACTATTTAAACCCCTCGATGAGTAGGGAAGGGGGTTCAATGTGAGACTGTTTTCTCTTCCCAAATGTAGAGATTTGGCCGGTGACCTGAGGAAAGGGGTAAGGTTTCAACAGAGGTATTCTTGGCATTGTTCACTCCAACACTCTTCACAGTCATGTTGAGAGCTGACTTTGTGTCTCTCTTGGAGGGAAAAGGGAGCAGAAAACTAATATTAAAAAACCTAAAAGAAAACCACAAGATGCAGGGAGATAGAGAATGTTTGATGGATGGGATAGGTGTGAAGACTCACTGCAAAACCTCCAGAGCAGCATGAGGGAAGGTCCGTGTTAGGAAGGATGCTTGGCTTTGGGGTTGTCCCTGCCAGCCTTGCCCACCGGCTGGCTGTGGGCTGGTGTCTGGACACTGCACCAAGAGAGGCTCAGCTGCAGCATCTCCCCTGGTTCATCGTGTGGGGGGAAGTGGTGATGAGCACCAATGGGTTTCGTTGTTGCTTGTCTGGGTATACAGCTTCCTCTCTGCTGTAACACCTCAGTTAAAAAGTAGCCTTTAAAAGTGGAACTGCATGGGCTTCCTGAAGGATTCCCACTTGCTGCTGCTGCAGAGAGCTCTGTGTACACGGGGGCATTGTGTCTCACGCTGTGGTGTGGCCAGAGACACACTGAGATGGGCACAAAGTCCCAGGTCCTCGCAGCCTCGGGGAGAGGGAGCAGCCTAGAGGGGTCACTGGGAGGGAAAACTGAAGGCACAGGACCAAACCCAAGTAACTGGGCAGCAGAGGAGCCAGCAGCAGGGTCTGCTAACTCTCCGTGTGTGTTTGTTTTGCAGGGTCTGCTGCCAGTATTAATAACAAAGGAATTGGCTCCATCTCCCCGTTTCAGCTCTGAAAAATGCCTGTCTGTACCCTGGCAATCAGGGGAGCACTTGTGCTGGGGGGTGGCACGCTGCAGGTTAGCACTCTGACGGTGTCCCCGTGGCTGCCTTTTCCTCGGCGGCTGTCACCTTCTGTAGTCATCAAGTGGATAAAGAATTTTTGTCATGCTGCTTCATGAATGAAGCCTCTGCTCTTAAAGAGCATAAGAATTAGCTCTGAGGGAGCGTTATCACAAAGCCTGGTGATGATGCTGAAAATCACGAAAGCTAAAATACACTCTCAGCCCATTTTCCGTTGCTCTGGCATGGCTGGAGGAGGTGCAGGGTCTGCTTTTGGTTTGTCATGCTTTTTTTCTTCTCCTGGTTGCTGGTGAAATGCTTGGGATTGCAGAGAGCTCCCAGCCCTTTGCTCCTGGCATCATTCAAAAACCTGCCGGTTAGAAACCAGGCTGATATCTTGGTGGGTTTTTTTTTTTTTCTTCTTCGTCTTTTTTTAACTACTAAGGAAATTTGCATGAAAATGGAATCATTGTTTCTGAAGAGTTCCATCTGCTCCTGCTGCTTATTCTGGGGCTGAAGTCATAATCCTCTGTTTGTGAAATTTCCCATTGAAGAGATTTGCGGCTTGTTATAGTTTCAGCTCAAGGTTTCAGAGCAGGGGGAAGAGAGATGCTTCACCTCGGGGTGAAAAAAGGAGAGGGACTGGAGGTGACATCAGAACTGCAAGTGCATCCGCAGGCAGCACCCTGGAATTCTGTAGGGACCAAAGGAGTGGGACAGCCAGGGAGGTGTGCAGGGCTCACTGTGAGAATGCATTTTCCCACAGCCTTACAGAAGGAATAATGACTGGTGGGCTCGGTGTGTTCATACCACCTTTGGCCCAAGTTGGAGGGTGGCAGCGATTCGGGGAATAGGGATGCTCAAACCCGCTGGAGAGAAATGAGCCCAGTCCCTTTAAAGAGCTAAAGGGCTGAGCCAGGCCTCCTGAGTGGTTGGGTGGATGTTCACTGCTCCCACAGCCCTCTGTCTAATTTAGAGGAATATTCTGGAAACCAGGACAGGGTGTTTTCGCTGCACTGATTCCTTCCTCCCTCGGATTTACACGGTTCCTGTAGGCTGGCATGTGAAGCCAGGCTGGCATGAAGTGTGAGCATAGCTTCACTGCAGAAGCGGTGAGAGAGGGAGAATCCCGCGGGCTGGGAGGTGACACTTGTCCTGCCAGGACCTCTGTCGCTATGCAGAGACACTGCAGGAAACTGGGTCATGGCGAGCGGCACGGTGAGTGGCTGTGGGCCCACTGCAGCGAGCCAGGGCCAGGGTGATGGCGAGTGCGGCTGTGGTGAGCCCTGGTTCCCAGGGTGTTCCCAGAGAAATACCGGCCTCGTTCTGCACCCTCGTCAGTGGGACCGTTTCCTCTGCCATGTGCAGTGTCTGTGAGGAACGCTGTGTGTGTATGGACCAGCTGTGCCTTCAAGGAGGCTGGACGTGGTTCTGTGTAGCCAAAACAGCCCCTCTCGAGCATTCGGCTCTGTATCTGTCAATCACAGAGCGGTGTGTAGCCCTGTGAGCAGGGCAGCACTCGAGGACTGACACATTAACCCTTCTCAGCATCAGCAGGTCCTGGAGCAGCCTCCATGGCTGGAAACTATCAGCACACTACTGCTCATGCCCTGCACCCTCGGTGCCCTCATCCCCTTGGGATGGCTGTCACGGCATGCTCCTGCTTTGCCCAGCGATGCCTCGTGTGGCATGAGATGGGTCGATGGTCGCATCCTGCTGAGCATCATCCCCAGGCTGGACACTTGCTGGGCTGCCCAGCCAGGTCCCTGTTTTATCTTCTCCCATCCGATGGCTGCTGGACTCTGCACCCTTTGTAAAACCTCTCCTTTGTGTGTACAAACCAGACGCTGATTTACTGCTCCAGGGACAAAGGAGAGCTGATACCAACCAATCTGCACACTGTGCAAGCGGCCGGGCTTCGTAGGCTCCACGGGAAGTGTACTTAGCTAAACGAAGTTGCAATTACATGCAGCTTCCTCCTACCCCGGCTGCTGCTGTTCTGTGTCACGGTACTGCTCGAGTACCAGCTATTTAGGAAAGCTCACCGTATCAGCCTCATCCCAATCAGGCTCTTCTTCTCCGAATGCCAGCTTCTCCTCCTCCTCCTCCATCATCCCTCTCACCCATCCCTGGCCTTTGGAGCTGCGTGTGCTGGGAGAGGCACAGCTCAGCTGCTCCCAGGTGGATGGCGTTTGGCCTGGAGAGGCTGTCCTGCTGTCCTGCTCTGTGCAGGGGCCATCCCTCCATCTGTGGCTCTTACACCTCGCAGCTCTGTGTAGTAACCTCTGTGGTGGTGCCTTACCGAGGTTTGGCTGGAGCTGGGGAGAAGACACCCGAGGAGGCAGGGAACCTCCCGGCTCCAAACACAGCTGATGGGTACAGACCCTGGCATCCTGCACAACCAGTGGGCTGGACACAGATCGCAGTGGTAGATCCTGGCAGAGGTATGGACACTGGGTGCCATGGGTATGGGATGCTTCTGGAGGGGAATCCGGCACTGGCCTTCCCACACAGGGGAACAGCAGCACATTCCTGTGCAGGTGCCGTTCTGGGTAACGTAGGGACATCGCTTCTGCAGGGGGAGGGGAGCCTATGGAGAAGGCGCTGCTGGCTTGGGTACCTTCACCTTTGAGGCAGGGTCTCCTTCCCTTATCCGACAACCATAGGCAAACCCAGGCATTGTAAAGATAAGTGTAGTTTGGAGCTTGCACTGTGTGCTGGTTCAGTTTTCCTTTGCTCTGCACTGCAGGGAAGGCTGTGAGCTATGCCTGCTTCCCGAGTAAGCTGTGCCTTTCCTGTTGGTCCTCAGGACCTGGGCAGCGAGCTGGCTGTAAAGCTGTGCTGGAGCAGCAGCAGCACGGAAACACTGCTCAGAACGTGGGTGTTTGCACATAACTCCTTTGTTTTTTCCTTTAAAATGAATTTGATTTTTGATTTCTGAGTGCAGAAGCTCAGCGACTCACATGTCTGACCCCCTCAGAAACTCTGCACAGCTACAGTGAAGTTACAAGCAAGGCTGGAAATTACATGTAGCTCTGTGATTTAATTTTCTCTGACATATTGAGTCTATGTTTTAGCCTACAGAACTCCACAGCTGTGCCCTAATTCTCTTTTCCTTGTGATCTCAACATCGCTGCCTTTTAAGGCATTGCTATTCTTGGATCCCAGCAGGACACCATGTCAGACTGTCACCCTGCCCTCGCTGTGCTGCCGTCGCAGCTTCTCCCGGGACCTCTGGATAGGGTGTGTAGGGAGAGGTTCAGAGCACTTTGGTGGGTGGCTGAGGCTCTATCGGAGCACAGGAAGGCGTGGGTAGGGATTCCTCTGTGATGCCTGTCTGTGGGCAGAAGGACAGTGTTTGTGTTGGGTTACAGATCCCCACAGTGATGCAGTTGGGGTTCGGGGAGGCTCCTCTCTGGGATGATGGTTCACACAGGAAGAGACAGGTATCTTTGCTTTCACTAACAGGGTCTCTGCCCTGTGGGTATTTATATTCCATTCTGTATCTGTCGAGCTGTGTAAGCCCAGCCCTTGGTTTAACCGTGTTTCAATCCTGGTGCTGCCGTTATTCAATACCTCACATTCCCTTGTAGAAACCTAGTGCAAGAGTGACCTGCTGCACTGGGGTAGAAGCTTGCTAGATGTGATTCTGCCTCCTGTAACACACGCACACCATGCTTGCCATGCTCACATCTGACTGTGAGGAGAGCATCTCCGGTGAGCAGCAAAGGCTGCTGGCTGTAGCACTGCCCTGCCAGGTCATCCCAGCACAGCACTAACAGCCCCACACTTGCTGCTGATGCGGTGCCTGGTGGCAAGCACAGGGAGGTCTCTATTTGCCGTGTTTTCAAGGTATATGATCAAGACACTAACATGGATTTTAATTTTTAACTTCTAAGAAACGGGAAGGCTTATCTTAAACAAGCAACCTGAGAGCATAATGCAGCTGGAATGTGAAATATGCAGCACTGAAATCCAGGAGCCGCTGTTGGGGTACATCATTGTGAGTTCCAAGCTGAATCTTACTGGTTTCCTCCAAAATCCTCTCCCATTTCTCACAGCACCTCGCGCTCAGAGGACCCGTCCGGCTGCGCTTGGCTGCGCTGCATTGTGGGAGTATTTATGGAACTCATCGGCAGCCAGCGAGCCCGGATGGATTTCAGCTGGCAGAGCGGAAGGCAGCTGGGGAGGGGCAGTGTGGTCTGTCTGTCCTGCTGCAGCATGCACAGACGCACAGCTGTGGATGTGCCTTGGGTGCTCCTGCTCCTCAGTGCCCCAAGGGGGATGGCAGAGGCTCTTGGGCCAGACAACCCACCATTGCCATGTTCTCATAAAACCAGGGCAGGAGCGGGGAAGTTTTGGTGTTTCTGTGGAGTTCTCAGTGCTGGTGCAGCTCAGGAAACGCTTAATGAGGGGAAATCAACCCCCTAATTCAGGGGCTGTTGTCCCTGGGCAGTTGCAGAAAACGGTGGATTCCTTTGGTGGGTAATTCAGAGGCATCCTCTAAGATGCCATCCCTATCCCAACGTGGGCATCCTCCAAGTACCGTGTTCCTGCATGAGGAATTCCGCCCCCAGACCTTTGCAAGGCAGCTGCTTTCGAGCCGGCTGCTGGCAGAGGTGCTGCTCCATGCTGGCTGTACAGAGGAGCTCGGAGCCTCTGCGACTGCAAGGTGGAAGAGCTGGGAATCTCTCAGGTCTCAGTTCCAGGCCCCTTGGGCTGTTGCTTTCGGTCCCGTATATACATACTTTCAGTCGTTAAGCACTGACCTGCTCCTGCTCCCAGATGTTGTGCAAGCATCTCCAACACAGCATCACCTTGGCCTCCTGCTTTTCCAGTTTGAGATGGTTTATGCATCATTTGGGGGTCTGGTGGAGGGAAATGGGGGGCTCTAAACAGTCCTGAGCCTTTACAGACTGTGTCTGACTCGTCCTGCCAGTCCCCGGTGCCGGCGTGCGGCTGCACGAAGGCCCCACGAGCTCCGTGGGGGGATGTTACAAGTGGAGCAGTAGCAGACTGGTCTGGTCCTGGATCCACGGGTCCCTTCTATGTTTAGATGCCTTAATGAGAGTGGCTTTTGTGGTCAGGGCTGCTGACAGGAAAGAAAAAGGGGGAAATGAAAATGTGTGTAGGGAAGTGTCGTGGGACGAGCTTTCCACAGCATTCATGGGCTCGTAATGTCATTTGGATAAAGCTAAAGGGATCCAGAGAAGGCAACTCTCCCGGATGGCTCTGACAAATCACAGCATTGTTACGTTACAGTTAATGCATTTTAATTGTCTCTGGTTTGTCCCCTGTTGGTTTTATAGTGCTGTCATCTGGAAGACAGAATAGCGAGCTGTGCCTTCCCAGCAGAGCTGTGCCTGTGTCTCTAGGGCTGTGCCTCAGACCAGGCACCGTGTGAACAGGGTAGTTACCCTCTAAGTGAACCAGAGCAAACGCAGGTTTGTGAAGTGTCTTCTAACGTGACTGAAATATCAGCTGCCTCCCCACTAAGTGAGCATGAGGCTGGGTCATGTGGGAAGTAACGTGTGAAGATGCAGTCAGGCTGGATTGTGAGATGTACGTATGTAGGGATCGACTTGATAGCCAAAAAATTGGTTCCACCACGTGGAATAGGTTCTGGACTCTGAAGCAGATACTTGGCATGGAGCAGATGCTCTGCTGCTTCAGCCAGGAATGTAGCTGGTAATTAGAGGCTCATCTTCTTTGAATCAGCCGTAAAAGAGAATGAGGACATAGTTTTTTCAATGGGCTTGATGAGACTGAGGGATATTGGGGATGGAGACTCCGGGTTTGGAAAAGAGTCTGCTTTGTCCTGTGTCCACCCACACTGCTGTTGTTGGTGCCTCCTGCTTGCTCCTCTTCCTGTCCACTCAGTTCCTTCCAGTGGTTGTTGGGGTCTCTCTGTGGCAAACAACAGCTTTTCTCAGTTCCCCCTGCCTTCCTTCCCATCTGTGAAATTAAGGGAGGACAGAGAAGACCCCATTTATCTTTGTGCCTCCTGGTTGTGTAGAACAGTTTCCTAAATTTCATCCTGAAAATGTGCTGCAGTCCCGGGCACCCATGTTGTGAGCAGCCCCTGTAGCTGTTACCAGTATGTGGTAGCTTTCCTCCTCAAGTACATTATCTTATTACCATAGATTTAAATATTTGATTTGCAAAATGTCGCTGCCTGATGCTCTAGTAGTATCATACAGGCTGTGTCACAATAGATGCTGAGTTTAAAGATTGTTTTAAATGGCTTTAATGCAGACAGAGGTCAGAAAAGGCAAGATAACAGCAAAAGAGGCTATGTCAAAAAGTAATTAGAGCAGGACAAATGGATTGTGCAGGCATGTCGAAGGCTGTTATTTCTGTAGGCAGTGAGTAGGAAAGGTGTTAATGTAATGTGACAGATCTGGAGCAAAAATGAGGGTGCAGGGAAAACAAATAGGAGCTGACCAATGGCGTGGTTTAAATTATGAGGTTTGCTTTAACATAATTTGATTACACATGAAAGAAATGTTTAGTGTGGTTTCTTTGAAAATCTAATTGTCTTAAACACGGCACGTTCAATTCAGCCTTCAGACCCCGAGAAGCCCTCCCTGGGCATGCAGCCTGGCTGACTGCAGCACCCCAACGCTGCTCCCCGTGCAGCTTCGCAGGCTCAGCAGGCTGGAAGATGTTCATGGGTTTTTGCTCCCCAGTGTTAGCCTAGTAAAATATTTGCAGTCATGTACATCTTCACTGGGGACCTCGTGCTACCAGGGGCGGGTGTTTGGGGCCTGGGAGCTGCTGGGTCAGATTGAGTGGAAATGGAGAGTGATTTATCCAGAGAAAAGGGAAGGGTCAGGCTGAGCAGGGGGGAGATAGAGTGGTAGCAGTTCTCTTTTCAGGACCCAGCTCTTGCCCCGTTCAAAAGTGAGAGCAGTGCCAGTCACAGGGGGTGGCAGTGCAATAGCACCCTGGTTTCCATGCTGCTCCAAAGGACCACATGGAATCAAAGGGTTTGATTTCCTGAGTGCTGTCCTGCTCTGAGATGTCACGCTGAAATCACGTTGCCCTCTGTACACCCAAGGGTTCAGTGTTGTGAGGAACAACCTGTGCAGTGCATGGGAACATTTCCCTGTCATCTGCAGCAGCAGAAACTGGAAATGATGAGAGCGTCTTTCTAAGGAGCTGGGAGCTGGCTGCAGAGCGTGATATGGCTAGGCAGCAAAAGGGGACCCCACAGACCAGTGACAGGTACATCCCTCACCACCCACAAACCAGGGCCAGGTACATCTCCTGCCACCCACAAACCAGGTGGCCGTGAGGGCTCCTCTCCAGAGCTTTGATCGGAGCTCATAGGTTTCTGCCTTGAAGGATGCCAAGAGATGGCTTTAAAACCTTCCTTTGCACCTGAGTAGTGCTCAGCTTCAAAGCACAGCGAGGATGGCGCAGAGCAGCTCGGGCATCTGCTGTATCCGCCTGCACGGCGAAATTGGGGTAACGCCAACCCGCCGGCGGTGCCGGTCCGTCTGTCGGATGCTGCCCTCTCCTGTCCAGCCATCAGCCTGGAAACCCGCACCCTGCCCAGGCTACGCATCCCTGCGAGGCAGCGGCCGCAGAGCTCGGCCCTTCCGCGTTGTAAATCAGCGCTGGAGGCTGGATGGGGAAGTGGAGCGGGTCGAGCATCCCTGCACGGCGCGTGGTGTGGGGTGCGTGGTGTGGGGTGTGCTCTGCGGGTGCTGTGAGGGGAGCCGGGGCTGGGGTCCTGTCTCGCCTGTGTGCTCAGGGATGCTGTGGGGCCGTGTGTGTCTGAAGGGCTGTGAGGATTGGAAGCTGTGGACATCTCTCTGGCTGAGGAACACATGCATTTATCCTGCTTGCAGAGCCCTGCTTAGGAGAGGCGATGCTCCAGCCCTTCTGCTCAGCACGGCTTTGGTGCCACACAGGCCTCCTGGTGCTCCCTGCACTGTGCCACCTCCCCATCCCTCTGCCACGTCCTGACACACAAGAGGCACAGAGCAGTTGGTCAGTTCACAAACAGGGGTTTTTCCATACGCCTAACAACCTCAACCAGCTAATCAGCAATTGCAGCCCTAACAGTGTGTTCAATTCCGGCACAGAACGTGCAGCTTTTGCTCTGAAGCTTCTTTGCTCTGCTCCTGGCCTGAAATTGGAGGAAATGGGCTCTCACTGCTTGTTTTTCCTGGGGATACCAGGAATTGTTCTGCCTATTTGGAAATAACAGCAGTTACAGCAACAGTTACAACAACAACTGTGGGTCTGGTGGTGTTACTGGTGTAAAAACACCACCAGCTGCAGCAGACGGTGTAGCTGCACTGCACAGCGTCACCAGTCAGGCCTCAAGGGATCCTCTGGCTTCTCACTTTGCCACCAAGATGCACAGAGTTTTTCCTGCCTCTTCAGACCGGGGAGATGCTCTCTGCCTTCTCCCATTCCTCCATCCTGCAGAACGTTTGCCTTTCTGCCCAGGTGCTGGTAACAAACACCCAGCTCCGGGACTTCCCCCCACCCTGTTTTCTGGAATGATCTGAGGTCATGTGACCCATCTGGGTTATGGGGAGTTACAGGAGACACGCTCGCAGACTGGGATGGAGTCCCCTGTTAGGAAGGGTGCAGGAAGGAACTCGATTGCCAGCTCATAGAAATGTAAAGCTTGTCCCAGTGCAATTCCCCTTTCTTGTCCTTGCCCCTAAGGCAGTAAAGCCATATACTCCCCAGCCCCACAGCCCCATTTGTTTTCCCTTTTTCCGCTGAAGGCTCTAAGGAGCCCTTAACCCCCTCTGCTCGGCAGTTGGGCTCCGCTGCTCGTCACCCATGGAGCACGATGTGCTGCAACACTCCTAGTAAGGCAGTTGGTAGGCTGGGATGGGAATTGGGTGGCCAAGCAGATAAAAATATCAATAAAACCCCTGGAAATTTGGTAGACAGATTAATTCTGTGCAACAGCCACCCGAACTAGAAGGAGGAAGAAAATGCTTAATTTTTGGTACTCTACGAGAGTGCCTCCACCAGGACTGTTAACAACAGTTCCCAGCATGTTTATTGCTGGGAGCAGAGGAATTACCCACATCTGGTATGAAACCTTTATCATGGGACTTCTCAAAAACCAGGAACCTGGAACCAGTTCTCCCGCTGCAGTGGCTGGATGCCCACAGTACCGAGGCTGCTGGGATGCATTAGTGTGAGTTATAAAATCTATTCAGCTATGTTTGCAAACCACCTTGGTTCTGGCTGTGGGTGCTGGGTGTTGTTCCCATCCCCAGGCTCTGGCTCGTGTGGGGCTGTTCCTTCCCCTGCCAAACCGCAGGGGCTGGGGACCCTTGGGGCTGCCAGGCAGGATGCTGCCAGGGGCATCACTTGCTGTTTGCTCCTCTTTCCTTCTGTGCTGTTTGTTGCTTGAAATCCAGCCCACCATGGTGTATCCTCTTGGCCCATGACGTGCCTGGCCATGCTGACCTCAGCGCCAGGATGAGATCTGCTTTGTCGTCCACAGCCTGGACTTTCTTTGTGCCACAAAGGGGCTGGGCCCTGATTGTCATGAAAATGGGCAAAGCCTCACTGGAGAATTATGAAACGGTGGTGAGAGTATGAGGAAGGGCTCCCTCCCCACCATCCCAGGGCCACACAGCTCTGTGACCCCCTCTACCCATGTTTGGGTTCTCCGTGGCAGTTCTGAGGGGTCAACCATGCCAAGTGATGGTGCCTGTGCGTGACTGTGTCCTGCAAGCCCTGCGCTGGCATGGCCATGTCTGACACACTCAGTGCTGGCTCCTCGTGCCAGTTACGTCTCCAGAAAGTCGTGTTGTTGAGAACTGCAGTGCCACAGCTTGTGCCCGGGCTAAGGAGCAGCACCCAGAGCTGCCACCTCTGCAGTCACATATCCCCACAGCCACCCATCCCCACAGCCAGCCATCCCCACAGCCAGCCATCCCTGCAGTGCCCTGCACATCCTGGACATCCCATGTCCTACTCTTGCTTCCCATGCACAGCCCTTCAACTGTGCTGCCCACACAATGAACCTGCTGCTGGCCACAGTGCCACTTCCCCAGTGTCCTGGTGCTATTCTGAGTGTCAGCACCAGATTTTCTGTTTTGGGGGGTAATTGGCTGGCTCAGGCTGAGATAAGAACCAGCCCCTTCGTTTTTCCTGATACCAGCCTTGCTTTCAGGCTCTTTGGTTCAGGATTAATCTGTCTCCCTGCCCTCTGCCCATTCCTCGCTTGGCTCCTCACTTTACAGAGGAGCAACAGATCCATGCAGTTATTTCCTGCCCTTGAGGATTTATTATGGACAAACTGTGACACGTATTGGATGGACTTTGAGTACTTGGGGAGCTTTGGGTTGTTTGGCCAGTGACTCTTTTCCCAGCTGGGTGTTCCGTGCACTCGCTGTATTTCCGAATTCGTGGGGTTTTCCCCCTGTGCCGCTGTTCCGAGTCCCAACACCAGATCCATGAGCAGCTTCATGCTGGTGCTTTATCCTGAGATGCCGTTGCTCTGCCTCAAAGCCGTGTCCGTGTCACACCGTGGTGATGCAGGACGAGTGCTCTGCATTCTGGGCACACTCCTGGGAGCGGTGCCGGCAGCGAGCACCGTGCTCGCACGGGATGAAGAATGCGGAGCTTTGGGAGCAGGCACGGCCGCTCACAGCTGTGTAAACAGCCCAGCCAGGCCATGGCTTGCCTTGGCTGCTCACACAGCCCCGCTTCAGTACCCTCTGGAGTGAAAAAGCGGGGTCAATCTGAAGAGCACAGCGTGTCAAGGACCGATTGGCAGCGTGAGCAAACCGGAGCCCTGGCCCAGAGCGGGACGGGATTGCAGCAGCCCGGTCCTGCATTACGCACCTGCTCCTGCAGAAACAGGGGTTGAACAAGGGATCATGACTAGACAGGATGACAGAGGGGTTTGCGTTGGGGTTGGCAGGGACCTCTGAGAACACCTGGTTGGACCTCCCCGCCCGTCCCAGTGGGGTCAGCCGGAGCAGGGTGCCCAGACTGGCAGGAGGAGGCTGCTGTGCTCTGCCCTCGTGTGTGCACAGGGGGTTATTTGCATTGCTGGATGTCACCAGAAGGCAATAAAACCTCCAGCGTGGGATGGAGTGAAACACGACCTCTTTTGTTGCCTCTGCGCCTTGTTTATCTGAAGTCAGCCGTTTCTCAGAGCACGGCTGAGCCCTGAGGTCCTCAGGCTGAGGAGCAGAAGCACCCTGGCCCGTGGACGGAGTGAGCGTAGGGGTCTGGAGCTCAGGCTGAACCAGGCATTGGCAGAGACATTTTTGGCCATTCCCTTGAAGGCCTCGGTGGGGTCAGCGTTGGCTTGGGCATGGTCACACGCAGGCAATGGCTGGGACAGGTTATTGGGCATCCTAAGTTTGCCACACTAAGGACACATGGACTGCACAACATCCAAGGCTGAGTTCATCCCGGGAGGAGGAGGAAGGAGCAGGGGAGCTTCCTGAAAACATCCCCTGCTGCAGAGAAGCAGGCAGCAGAAGAGCTGCCTGTTACCAGTGCTGCCATGACAGTCCCTCTTTTGAGGTGGGCAGCTGCATCTGCCACGGCTTTGTTGTCACCAAAGCTTGCAGAGAGCTTAAAGGCTGAGATGATCCGCCTCAGGAGGAGGAGCAGCATGGATTTGTCTTTTCTTGGGTGAGGGAGAAATTGGGAAAAGCCGAAATACCCCAAGTCTGGTGTGGTGTCTTCCATCCCAGAGCTGGTGTCCCTGCTGGAGCTATGGCCAGGGTGATTTTAACTCCATTCTAGCAATGCTGCTGCTGAGATGACTTCCATGGGGAAAGCAAACCTTTCCTAATGGAATCTGATTGTTGGACTGACCTTTGCGTCCGTCCATCACCGGCTGCGTGTGCACCGGCCCTGTGCTGCTCACTGCCCCTCAGCACACACCACCGGCCAGAGCTAGGCCCCACAGCCCCTCGTCCTGTCAGCGTGGGTCATACCACTCCTCCCATGGGCTGTGCTCTCATGGGTCGAGAGCTGATGGCACACCTGCTTTCATTGCCCGACCCGTGGCGGTGGGTTTTGCCCCACTCCATCGCAGTGTGGAGCTGCTGCGGTGGCCCTTCCAGGGCTGATGTCAGGAGGTACATGCAGGCAGGAGGCAGAACCCCTGTTGCCCCACACACCCACACAGCTCGGCACATGTAGTATTTTTCCTAGGGCAGGTTTGGTTCCCATGTTCAAGTCACTTTTTGAGGCCGATGGGAAAAGCACAAACCTACGCTCGTGCTGCTTCCCAAAACCCTGCCCATGCCACCAGCCTCAGAGGACAGAGGATGGCTTATGTGGCAGTTTCTTCAGTTCTCCTCCAGGAAGCCAGCCCTGGGCACGGCTGGGGGGGATGCTGGAGCTGGTTGTGCTTCCACCTGTCTGGCAACCAACACGTTTCTATAAGTGGGGACAGTGAAACAGAGTGGGAGCTCGTGCTGTGTTGGCTCTTCTCCCTGTGGAAGTGTCTGTGTACCGACAGAGCCAAAGTGCATGTGTTCCTCCGGTGAGGAAGCCACAGCGAGCATCCTGTCATAGGCTGGCTCAGACAGACCCTGTGAGAGGGGCTTTGGTGGCCCCCAGCCCCACAGCGACCACCACGGCGGTGCCTGAGTTCCTGTGAGTCCCAACCCATGTTCCCAGTGCGCGGGGGCTGTTGGCTGTGCCATGGCAGCACCATGCAGGGTGTGAAGCCGCTTGCTCACGGGCAGCGCGGTGCCTTCCCTTGCCAGCGGGACAAGGCAGCTCTGCCCACTCACCGCCGGGCCGGACAGCGGGGCCCGTGCATCCCGAGCCTGCAGCGGTACCCCCATGGACAGCCCCACACCCGAGGGTTCAGACGTCACTCGTGGCAGCGATTTCCACACTGGGAATTCATTTAACACCTCTGTGGATGCTTCTCCTGCCCCTGCTCCGCCAAAAACCATGGGGATGGCACCCCCGATGCCCCCCACCCCGTACATTTGGTGGGGTCCCCGAGCTAGACGGCCCCCTCCCGATATGTGTATATGTGTCCCACCCTCATCACCCCCCCCTCCCGCTCCCGGGCCGGTTGCGGGGCGGTGCGGGCGACCCGCCGGAGGCGTTGCTGACATCACGGGCTCGTTAGCATAGGCCGGCCCGCGGTCGGCGGCGATGGCCGAGCCGGGCTACCCGCCCGCCCGTGCCTCTGGCCCCGTTCCCCGCCGAACCTCCGCTATGAGGGGGCCCTAAAAACCGTAGGAACCGGGGGGATGAAGCGGGACTCGACCTGCATGGAAGGTGAGAGGGGGATGGAGGATGGGATGGGGAAGGGAGGGTGGGGGGCGATGGGCCTTTGTTGGAGGGGGGCGGCCGGGAGGATGCGCGGCTCCGGGGATGCCGCCTCCGGTTCCCCCCCTCCTCCTCCTTCCTCCTCCTCTCCACGCCTCCCGCAGCCGGCTCCGCACCGGGGGACGGGGCTGACCCATCCCGGCGCGGCCCGGGATGGGTCAGCCCCGTCCCCCGGTGCGGAGCCGGCTGCGGGGGGGTGTGGGTTTGGAGCAGACCCTCAGGGCAAGGAATATATAAAGGGGGGTGGGGAGGGGTATTAAGTTTGGTTTGTGGCTTAATTTGTTTAGATTTTAAACTTCCTAATCCCCTCGGCCATCTGGAAAAAGAGCTTTTTTTAGCGTCGTTAATTATTGATAGCGTCGGGGTCATGTAGGCAACTCGGTAAGGTAGCTCCGGCTTCCTCCCCCACCCCCCCATCCCGGGATGGAGGAAGAGGGCGGGGGGGGGGAGACCCAGCTTTTAGTAGTTTTGGAGATGGTTTTGCATCTCTTTTTTGTTCCCTTTCTTTTTTATTTTGCGGTTGGGTGCAGGAGCTCATCTTTGGAGCGAAATATTTAAGGAAATAAGGGTTGTTTGGGTAATGAGTGCTTTGGAAAGGCGTTAGTTTTATAGCTAAGTGCCTAGGCCCTGCCTTCCTCTTCCTCCTCTTCCTCCTCCTGCCGGGTCTTGTTGCTTTAATCTTTGGTTTTCTTCATTTCACAGCATCCTTAAGCCCTTCCACACCTAAAACCAGTTTGGGATTGTTCCGAGAGAATTGTTTTTAGGCAGCCAAGCTGGGCTTTAATCTTGCCCCTTTCATAGCCTATTGATTTTTTTTAAAAACAAGAGCCTAAGCCAGACTTTAAACCGGAGCGTGTGGCCAGAGCAAGGGCAGGGCACAGTGTGGAAAGCTTTATTTCTCTCTAAGTTGGGTTAGAGAAAGTTGGTGGCTCAGGAAAGTGCCGGTTAAACTAAACTGGGAACCGATTGGCAAAGCGCGGGTGGGACGGTGGAGACCCCTGAGCCTGTGCAAAGCGGCGGCACCGCCGGCTCGCTATCAGGGGCACATTTCGGTGCAGTGGGCTTTTGTTCCAAACTCTTTGTGCAACAACTGGCCGGAGTGAAGGATCAGGCCCTGTCGCCCGTCCTCCCTGCGGCGCACAATGGAGCGGGGCCACGGTCTCACTGTGTCCCTCGTCCCTTGGCCAGCTCCTGTGCAGGGTCCTGGAGGATGTGGGTGCGTTGGAGCACGGGGCTGGGCATTGGGGTGAGTGGGAGAGGCAGGGGGGAAGAAGAGGGGCTCCCACCCGCCTGGAGAAGTTGCATTTCGCAGATGAGTTTTTGATATGCAAATGGTGATGGGGAGGGAAGGGTGATGGGTTTCATCAGCTGCACGCTCGGGTTTATACCTACGGCAGAGAGCAGCCCATGACTTGTGGGGTTTTGTGAAGGTTTTCTTTTGACTGAACAAAATCAGTGTGGAATAAGACTCTGAGGTTTGGATTTAATTACCAGGAAGGGAGAGTGAAGCCGAGATGCACTGGCCGTTTCTCTTTTCAGTGCTCGTTTGTGCTTTTTAAAATGCAGCCGTGCTCACTGCGTGTCTGTGAGCTGACTGTCTTTTACAGTACGGAGAACAAGGTTGCAGCAGTCACTTTCTTACCCCCTTCTCTTCTTTTTTTTTTAGGGCTGGCAGAGGCTTGTCCATTTAAATTAACCTTTATCCCAGCTGGGCACACAAATGTTTTTGTTTAGCTCACAGAGGGTTAATTCTATTCAGGCTCTCACCACGGCCGGCCTGAGCCGGGGCACACAATCTGCTCTTTGAGCCCGGCCTGGCCAGGCAGGAGCTGGTGCCTTCACCCTGGCCGGCGTGGGGGCTGGGACCCCCATCTGTGGGGTCGATGGGGAGCGGGACGCCCCAGCCCATTGTGCGCCTGGCGATGGGCTCGGCTGCCGGGGTCGCTGCTGTACCGGGGAGGGGCCAGCAAACAGAAAATTTAATCCCTGTGTTCATCGATTATAAGTTAAAGAAAAGCCCTGTAAGCAAGCACGCCTGGTTTTGGGGAGAGGGGGGCTTGGTTGGACAATGCAGCACTCTGCAGTGGGGGGTGTGGGTGTGTGTGTCACCCCAGTTCTCCATCCTGAATTTAACATGATGGATTTCTTGAAACAGAGGATTGACTGTGGAAGGAGTCGGTAGGGAAGATAAGGGGGGAAAAGAAACCCTAACGCGTTTGTTTGTGTTGGAGGTGTCATCGGAGGTGAGAGGGAAGGAGACGGGGTTAGGATTTCAGTAACACATCTGTGAGATGCCCCCTCCCGCGCCCCCTCCCCAAACAGCTGGTATTTAGCAGCTTGAGATTTAAACCCGGCTCAAGGGTGCTGAGGGGGGGCGCTGGGGGAGTGGGAGGGTGTTGGTGGGGCACGTTAATCACGAGGCAAATAAACGATACGCCGTTGAGAAGGCGTTGAATGCATTAACGAGCTGCAGTGCTGGGTCTTGCTGTAATCTTTTTTCAGCTACAAAAAGCTGTTTTCTCTCCAGCTGTTCCCTTTGCTGCAAGCCATGCTCCATGGTACCGATGGTTCTGCAGGCCGCGGCCTCCTGCATCCGGCCTCTGGCTGTTCAGCAGGCCAAGGCCCCAGTACTGCCTGCTTTGGGCCTTCAGGCGGGGGTTTGCACCTTTGCTTCTGGCCTCACAGTAGGAAATAAAAGTCTTTGTTTCAGCTCCGTTCTTAAGCACCGATACCGCAGCCCACAGGAGCTGGTGGCCCCCACATGCTGTCTGATTTCCAGGGTACATCTCTCACAGGGAGCTGCACGGTCTCAAGCTGCATCTTGCAGGGGTGGGTGGGATCCTTCTCACAGCCCTGGGAACCGCCGGGACCAAGCAGCCTCTGGTCCCATCTGGGAAGGCGTCCCTGCTGCTCTGCCGCTCAGAGCTCCCGGGGATGCTTCCCCCAGCTCTGCTTTGATTGGGGGGGGGCTTATCCACAGGAGCGGTACAGGTGGGAGTGGTGGGGAGACTCAGCCCGGCTGGATGGGTGTCCTGATACTTTGCTGGGTGTTTTATGTGCTCATTCGTGTGCCTCGGGGTTCTCTGTGTGTGTCTCTGCCATGCACCATAGTGGGTTCAAAGGTATTTCCCTTTGGAAATTCACAGGGATTTGCTCTTCAAAATTATCAAGGCTGCTGGTTTTGCTGGGAGGGAAAAGTAACTCTTAAAAAATAAGTGGTCCAACTTATAAGAGCTCCAACCGTCTGCCTGATCAGATGCAGACAAGTAGAGATTTCTCCTCTTTCTGCCACCGTTTTCCACGACTCCTGCGTAACGACATCATAATATTCTTGAAGAATTTACATTGTATTAAAATGTGGTATGAAACCCACCATGACCTCTGAAAACAATACGTCCTTTAATGTGCCTTCGGGGAGGGGTTAGCGAGGGAGTAGCCATAAAAATCTTCAGGGTTCAAGATGAGGTTGAGATTTTTGTGAGTGCTTTTGTCGTAGCAGCAACTGTTTGATTTAGTGGCCCCTGCCACAATGGGCTGCGAGAACAAAGCCGGAATATCCCGTGTATGAGTTGGGTAAATGTAGGACCCGTCGGGAAAATTGGGGGTGGGTGGGGGAAGGGGAGCTTCCTCAGCTCTCTCTCTGAAATAAAACGTATGCGAGGTATTTGGGGGAAAAAAAAAACCCTTTTCTTATCGATTGCTTTGTTCCCTGATCTACACTGTCTTGTATGGCTTTTAAAACCGGAGAGTCGTGAGAGGAGAGGTGACAGAGCCGGGGACAAGTGAGGGAGTGGTTATTTGCCTTGGAATTATTATACTGACCATGCATGTTGATATTCTCGGGAAATTTCAAAGTTAAGGGGGTGCAGAGCATCCCTGGTGCAAAACTGCTTTAAATTTGCCCGTGCTTTAGTGTTTCTGAAAAGTTGGGTGTGATTCTGCACAGGCTGTCCCGGCCTTCGCCTGCACAAGGCGCTTGCATTAAGTAGGGTGAAAAATAGCAAAGGTCAGGAGCCGTCAGGGCTGTGGGGAGCGTCTTGGGCCCGGTCACGGTTCCAACAGGATTTTCTAAACCTCTGAAGCCCTCACACTTTCTGTAGGAATCACCATTTTTTCATTTGAGCAGCAGTTTGTGGGGTTTGCGGGCATCTCTCCGGTCCCTGGAGCTCTGTGGCTTTGTGTGCTGCTGCTCTGACGTGCGTTTTAATCAGGAAACCCACCCAATTAACAGTTTCTGCAGGGAGGCGTGTGAGGTTATTGTGGCGACCAGGCCCGTTCACGCTGCTGCGCTGCTAGTGGGGAGATGGGGATGGCCAGGAAAGGATTCTGTTTCTTCCCAGCTTTAGTCCTTCCAGCTTCCCATGTTCCAGGCCCTATTCTTCCTGCAACAAAAAATCTGCTCCTGGAAATGAGCCCTCATTTACATCCCTGCCATCAGCGCGCGCAGAGCGAGGAGGGACCCCCTCATCTGCCACGGGACATCACGGGCTGGGACACCACGATGCTGCAGCAATCCACAGCCTCCTCCTCTGCCCTTTGCCACGTGTGTAAGCCGGTAGTTTCATGGCTCCCTAACTCCGTGGGAGCCGGCCCAGCCGTGGCACGGTGTGCCTGTCGGCCAGCGCGGCCGTTGCTGCTGACCCCAGCATCCCCTGGCGCCCACGATTTATGGCACTGCTAGTGGGAGCAGGGGGAGGGCCAGGAGTTAAGCTAAGCCTGAGCTAAACCCTGCAGATAGAGGACTCCTCTGTCCCAGCTAATCCCCTACCTCCCCAGTTGAAGGGGGTGCTTATCAGATACCCGAAGGTACAGATTATGCAATGGGCGACTACAAAGTCATGTTGAGCTGCTTCCCTTCAGCGAGATGCTCAGATAGCCGGGTCCTGATCTGTACCAGCATTCCTCTGGGGGTGCCTTGAGCACATACCGGAGCCGGTCTGTCCTGTAAGACTGGGAGTGCTGTAGGCTGGGACAGCACTAAACCGTTCCTCACAGCTTGAACTGTTCCTTGGAGCTTGTGTCTTTTGTCTTAAGGGTTTGTAGCAATTGTGAGGGTTGTGCAGAGTACAGACCTGTGTGCTGCACGTTAACAAACCTTTTAAAGGTGAAACCAGACCAGTTCTGGCTTCTGCTGGGGTTAAACTGTGGAGAGAGCCACTTGTGACCAAGCAGCTGGTTCAGATTTTTCCTTGGCTCCTGTAATCGAGAGCTGGTTTCACTTCTGAGCCCAGTGTGTTTGGCTCATCTATTCCTATTGTGTTCACATGCTCTCCAGTAGTAAGAAGCGACATGCTGTTTTGTTAGGTCACTTGGGCTTTATCAAGATCTGGGAGGACTTCACTGTGACTTCTCCCTCCTGCTGCTTCAGAAATCCTGCAGATAAAACCACCTTTGTCTCGGAACTCCCTGGTCAAACCTGAGAGGAGAGCCTGGCTCAGTGTCCCGCTGAAGGGAGCTGGGAGCAGCTCGTCCTCCCAAGGTTGGGGATTTTCTCTGTCTGCATCATTTCACGGAGCAATACCAGGTGGGACCGAGGGGTGCAGGTACACACCAGGTACCATGCGGGTCTGTGTAGCTGTGTCTGTCCAGCCTTGTTTTCCTGCCCTGCCCTGTATGTCTCCCTGCTCTTACTGCCCTCTCCCCACCTCATCTCCCTCTCCCCACCTCATCTCCCTCTCCCTACCTCATCTCCCTCTCCCCACCTCATCTCCTCAGCCACTTCCCTCTACCCATGGAGATCCATCATCTCCTGTGCTGTACAACCTTCTGCTGCTCTCTCTGCAGCATCACTGGGATTCATTCCCACAGCACCTGGACACGTCACCATCGTGGCTGCTCGGGTGCTGCCTGGCAGGAGCCTTTGTCCCCACTGAGGGGTACAGGGGCCATGCAGGTCACTCTCTTACACCCCATCGCCCAGATGTACCCACAGGAGCATCGGTGCTCGAATGGCTTAGCTGTGCAGCTCACGGAGGAGAAAAGCAGCTCACACTGGGGTCAAAAAGGCCCTGGGCTGTCCCACCTTCCCCTGCCCAAGGGACACCCTGACTTCTTTGTGGTGTCACCTCCAGCACAGCCATGCAGTCCCGAGTTCCCCAGTACTTTGGTCGCTGCTATCCCATGAGCTCCTGTGGCAGGGAAGTTTCTCTTCTGTATGTAGAGCAGTTGGGCCGTAGAGTTGTGACTTCCCACGCTGCACAGCCGGCGTCCCCAAGGTGGGACCTGGAGAGCAGCACACTCCCTGTGCCTCCTTACTCCTGGTGTCTCCTGCATGGCTCCCCTTTAACTGTGCATGGTTAAATTCTTTATCACAGAAACTCCAGAGGGAAAAGACTGAGACAGTAACGTTGAGCACTGTGTACCTGAGACTTGTGTGGAGAACTCGTGCAGCATCCTTCCCTGGGGAGCTGCAGGGACCCTTCCCACTGCCCGGGTCCTGCCTTAGCCATGGGTGTTCTGTCTGCCAGAGATGGTGCGGTCGTGTGTTCAAGCCAAGAAATACCAAATATTATCTAGTTTAACCAGCACCCCTAGGAAATGTGTCACAGACAGAAGTGTGGTTACTCTGGACCAGAGCAATGCCCTTTCTGAGCCTCAGTGCTTGTGCCTCTCTCAGCCAGGGTGATCTGGGGTTGTGATTATTTGACATTTGGGGAAGCACCCCCATGAAGTATCCTGCAGATCCATGTGTACCCCTGAACACCCCAGAACAGTGCCTGCCTTCGAAGCGCAGCCTGTCTGCAGCCAGCGGGATATCAGCGGGTTAAAGTGCTGGGGAGGGCGGATTGGCCTGGCGGATGAGGGGTTAAGCTGCTCTGCTGCTCTAAACATCTGCTGCAGGAAAAGCTGGGGCTGCAACTTGCTGACATTGCTGGAGGCTAGCTGACTTCCAAGGTGGAGCAGGGCTGAGGCCTCCCCGTGCAGCAAGGGCCTGTGTTAGCTACCTGCACTTCTTCGACCATCCTTTATGTTCCCTTTCCCTTTGGCTGGAGATGGCTGCCTGCTTGCAGGCCCTCACTGAGCCGTGCCTTGTCCCTGCCCTGTCCCAGAGGCAAGGCTGGGGTCTGAAGATAATGGATGACATGTGACAGCTCCTGTTGCTGGGAGTGCTGCAGTTTATGGTTTTGGCCATCCCATGGTTTCCCAAAGATTTGGAAAAGGAGCAGTAAGGTCACGCCATTGTGGCATACCTGTACAGTTGTTTCTGTCCTAACACTGGCCTGGGTGTGCTGGCAGCACCAGAGCAGCAGGAGGAAGAGAGGAGGTGAGGGGGTCCCCCTGCTTGCCCCTGGGAACATGCACGGTGTGACAGCGTTTGGTGGTCATTGGTGCCAGCCGGGCACGACCTGTGTGTGCACACCCTGGGCCGTGCTGTTGGGGTAGGAAAAATGGGAATAAAATAAGCTTGTGAGGCAGTGCAGCGTCTGGGGCCGTGCTGAGGGGAGGACATGCCCATTTCTCTGCTCTCATCTCCGTTCCTTGTGTAGCACATCAGGTGGTGCCAGGGACACGCTTGGGGCTCATCTGGTCCCCAGGCGATGCTCTGACCTCCTGCCTGAGGAGGAGGAGGAGACCCGTCACTGCAGCCATGTGGCTTCTCATGGCTGCATGCATGCTCCTCGCCATCTAAACGGCTCTTAATTTCTCAGACTGCTTCAACAATTCATCAGCAGTGGGACCCAGGGCATCTCCCAGAGGCTGGGTATAGGCACAAGCTTCAGCTTTACTTCATTCTTCTTGCCACTGCTCTGGGCTTGGTACCCTGGTAGCATGTTGGGTCGAAATGACTTCATTGGCGGCTGTCGAGCTGGATTTGTGGCGGGTCTGTGGAGCACCAGAGAAGGGGGTGAGCCCTCTGCACCCCCAGCTCTGCTAAACGAGTAACAGCAGTGAGGAGTCTCTCTGGCTGGGCTGCCGAGCCTGGTGCCCCTGAGTGAGCCCTGTGCTGCACTCCTCTTTCGGGTATCTGTCCAGGGACAGCCATGGGGTGCCAAGTGTTTGGCAGTCCCCTCAGGAGGGTTCCCGATGGCTCGGTGAAGCCGTTTTGTTGACTGTAAAGCCTTTCCTCTTCTCTTGCAGATGAGCGGGTGGATCAGCGAACCTGCCTGATCTGTGGGGACAGGGCGACGGGGCTGCACTATGGCATCATCTCCTGCGAGGGCTGCAAGGGGTTCTTCAAGAGGAGCATCTGCAACAAGCGGGTCTACAGATGCAGCCGAGACAAGAACTGCGTCATGTCACGCAAGCAGCGCAACAGGTGCCAGTACTGCCGGCTGCTCAAATGCCTCCAGATGGGGATGAACCGAAAAGGTAAAGAAAACCAGAGGTAGAGATTGGGGCTGGTGTTAGCAACACACGCTCCCCTGCCTGAGCTGCCGCTGTGCATCACAAAGCCTCTCAAACCTTTGACAGGGAAGAGTGAAGCTGCAGCAGTGTTACGTGTTGCTGCCCTTCCCGATGGATCCGTCCTCGTGCGTATCCTGAGCCAGGCGGCTGCTGTTTCTGTCCTTTGGTGTAGTAACACAGCAAAACTGACAGGCAGGCTTTGAGAGTCCCAGGAGACCCAGGCAGGCTGTATCTGTTCACTGTCATGGGCGCTCAGCCGCGCGGTTGCTGCCCAGTGATGAACAAGATGTGAGGGTCTCAGCTTCCCATCAGTCTCCGGTTGATGCCACAGGTGGTTTTGCCAGGTACGGGGTTGCTGAGGAGACAGGTACGATCTGAGTTAAGGGACAACCACCTCCCACGCGTGCAGAGGTGATGAGATGCTGCAGTGTCACCTTAAGTAGCTCACATTAATGATGAGGCGTAGGCTGGGGTTATTTCAGTGCTGTGTCTCCACTCTTCCCTCTGATCTTCCAGCTTTCTAACCCCAGGGAAGGGCCTTTCCCGTTGTAAGTGGGGATTTATCTGCAGCGGGTGGGAGCCTGCCAGGAGCTGGTGCTGCCATGGGACGGGGCTGTACCGGTGGGACGGCGGGGGCCCTTTCTTGGCTGCCAGAGTGCCGTCCCCAGGTTTCCAGCTGCCACCATCGGTGCCTTCAGCGTCACTCAGGATCCTTCCCGGGGAACGTGGCTCGGGGCTGGGCAGGCGGACAGACGGGAAGCTGCTCCGGTGCTGCTCCCCCGGGTGGGTTTGGACGGCCCGGGCCCGTGGCGGCTGGGCTCCGGTGAGCTGCGTGTCCCAGCTCCGCCGAGCCCGGGCCGGTCCCGGCCGCCCGGCCCCACCGGCGGCCCCTCGCCCTCCCCGGTACCGGCCGCACGCGCTGCCATGGCTCACGCGCGGGGGCGGAGCGCCACCTGCCGGCCGCGGGCAGCGATGCCACCGGCAGCTGCTCCGGTACCGCTCCCCGGGGCGGGGTCCGACCGGGCGGGCGGGGGGAGCGCCGGGATTCCCCTGGGTTCCTCTGGGCTCCCCTGGGTGCCCCATGGCGTCTCTGGGTGCAGGAGGGATGCGGGGAGCTGCCTCTGCCCAGCAGCCCCGTTCAGCAGGAGGGCTGAGCCGGAGGCAGGCGCTGCAGCCCTGCTCCAGGCCTGGCAGAAGCACCGGGAGAGCAGGGAAAGGAAGAAGAAATTCCCCCAGAATTGGAAAACTCATGCTGTAGTTCTGGTAGGTTAGAAAAAGCCAAAGGGAATGACGCAGAACTGCTGGTGATGGCATGGTTTTACATCGGCCACGGCCCTTCCGTGAGGCACTAAAGCTTTTTGGAAGGAGCTGTCATAGGAAGCGACCAGCCCTGTCTGGTGAAATGAGTTTGTGGTCTCCCCGTGTCTTAACAGGTTTGGGTGATGCAAACGATAACTGGGTGGGTTTATATCCTGTGTTCCCGGCTTCTCCAGTGGGACCCACTGAATTCTGCCTGGGAATTGAATTCCAAGAGCTCCACGGAGGCGGCAGAGCTGGGGGAAGGATGAAAGCTCTACTGCTTGTAGGGGAGTGATGTGAGGTGCCACAGGGATTGCTGGGTGCAGGCTGGCGGCGTTGTAAACTATCAGGATGGGTGTGTGTAGTGGTGTGCATCGCTCGCCTCCACGGCTGCGATTTGGGACCAAGCGTGTGCGTGGCGCTGCCTCACCATGGTGCCTTCGGTGAGCCCGTGTGTGTCACCCCCGAGCTGCAAGTACAGCGCAGGGGCGGGTGGGGATGATCCAAGCTGAGGGTGCCTGAAATCAAGCAGCAGCTCGGCTTCTCTGGAACAGAAACCTTGTCTGAAATTTTGCCTCATTTTGTGTGTTTCGGGAGGGCGTCCGGTGGCCCCGCGCGCCGAGCAGGCTGGGGCTGGCCGGCAGCAGCAAGGTCACCGTGCAGCTGGTGAGAGCCTTCTGCCAAGTCTGGCCAGGTCGCAGTGGGAAAGAGATTGGGGCCTGATAAACGGGGGGACCCGGCCCATCAGAGGAGATGCATGAGGAGCAGGGCTGGTCCTCGAGCGTGGTCGGGTTCTGCAAAGCCGCTCTGCCAGTGTGGGAAAGGCAGGGGGAAGAGGACGGTGGAGGAGCAGCTCCAGGATAATCCTCTTAATTGGACTTTGCTGGAGCCCCCTGGAAATTGTTTAAAGAGCCTTAAAACCACGAGCTGCTGTGCTGAGAGAATAGTCTGTCCCTCTGGCACAGCACAGTGTAGCTTGGTCTAGTAACTCAGGACTTCACATGGTAGCTTTGTGTCCTGCTGGCTGGGGACACCCACTCCCCTCCATGTCCCCGCTAACTGTAGGAGATCTGACCCCTGAAGCAGCAGCAGTGTTACTGGTTCCCAGCGAGGTGCTCACCTCTGTGCTGATTGGGGTGTGTCCTGGTGGGGTTAGAGCTGTGTGCATGGGAGTTTGGGATGCAGGGATTCGTGTTTCGTTTCCCAGCACTCGGGTGTGTTCTTGGCTTTACTTCTGGAGCCGAGGGAGGTTTGCTTTCTGTGTGCCATCCCAATTTATCCTGGGGTTAATTGGGACAATGGATTGCTGTTCCTTTGTTACCTGCCACTCAAGGAGCACGTGAAGGAATGCTCAGCTCCCCAAGTAATGCTTGTAACCCCTCGATGCATTTGGGGCGAGGTCATGGTGCGTACCACTCGAGCTCTCCAGCGCCCTGGGAAGCACAGGAGGTTTCTCTTTGAACGGCTTTGATGAACAGGATGAATCTTTTAATACAAAAGGATACTCACTGCTTTTCAAAGTAGCAGCTGCCTTCCTGTGTGCTGCTGGAACGCCGAGCTGTGATGTTCTCACCAAGGTTTGGTTGTTTTCTTTCAGCAATCAGAGAGGATGGCATGCCCGGAGGCAGAAACAAAAGCATCGGACCTGTCCAGGTAAGTGTGTCCGACCGGTTCCCTTCGGTTTCGCCCTCGGCGCATGAGGTGAGCTCAGACTGCAGCAGCAGCTCAGCATGGACCAGGGCTCGTTGCCTGAGCCTTTCTCACCCCTGCCCATGCCTTCTGCTGATGTGGCAGGGCTTGGACTCCCCACAAGAACTAGAAACACATTTCATGAACAGCAGGTGTGTAAGCAAAGCTGGGTGCTTGTCCCCAGAGGGGACACGGTGCCGTCCCGGGGTGCCCATGCAGATACTCCTCTGTCAGGTTGCTCTGTCCTTTGTGAGCCGCACAAGGACGCTCGTCCCTCTGCAGCCCCCAGTAAATCTCCTGGGCTGCCTGCTGCAATTCCTTTGGCTGTTGCGAGCGGGGCACCCAGTAAATGTCTCCCTGATTGATGGCACAGCTTGTCTGGAGGTGCCTTGTAAAGCACGAGGTAATTCAGCACAGCAGCTCGTGCTGTGTGCGTGCGTTGAGGAATGATGGCCATTTCCAGCTCGCCTCTGGAAAAGAGGTCTTTTAAAAGTTTATGGTTTATTTTAATAAAACAGAAAGAACGCTGGAAGCCTTTCCTGTGGCTCCCTGTGCTTGTGAAGAGCAGGCTCACCCCAGGCCAAAACCAAACCAGAGGAGCCAAGCAGCCAAGTGCCCGGCTTGCTCAGTGAGCTGGGAGCTGGGCGAGGAGGAGTGGGTGCAGCCATGCCTGCAGCTGCATCAGGGGAGCCCAGCACAGACCATAAAGTCTCCCAGTAACAATTAGACATCTTCCCCTGTGTGCAAACACTGCGTGTGTGACAGCATCCCTTATGGGTTGTAAAGTCGGCGTGGGTCTGTGCATGAGCAGCAAACAGTTAACTGCTGGCCAGGTAGTGGGTTTTGCTGCCTCTCTGAGCACTGCAGCTGCAGTACAACAGCCTTTGCTGGCTGGAGCAGGCCCCGTGTCGTCGGTCAGCGATGGAGCTTGTGCCATCAGCTCCATTTCCCGGGTGAGGCTGGGTCACTGTTGCACCCTTCAGTCTCTATGCCTGGGTGGGCTTCCCCAGCATTTCTGACACTTCCTCAGGGCTGGAACAAGCTGCCTCAGCAATGCTTGGCTCTTGAAAACGTGCACAGAGCTACAGGGAAATGAAAGCCCAGAAGTGTTCTTGTTGCATTGTCCTCAGCACTGATGCAGCGTTTCTCCAGGAGCATACCCAGCTCCTTCCTGAAATTTCCTACTTCACTGAACCATATTTTTACTGGTTTTAGTCCATTTTGCCTTCACAGATATTACTCTAGCACATGTTTTCAGTATTAGGAGCTTGACTGCTTCTTTAGGTGCCACCTAGTACTTACCTGGGGAAAACCAGTGATCCCCTGTAAATGTTTCCTGACTGATTTTACTTGTGGCACCTTGCCTCTCTCAACTGCTTTATCACAACAGAGCCCACCCCACCTCCCATTTGCCTCTACATCCAGAGAGCGCTGTTCCGATGAGCCAGCCTCAGTTTCCCCCGGGGGCCTCAGTTGCCCCCAGGTTTTTCACTGTGCTGCAGCAGCTGGTTTGCAGCTTGTTGCTGCATGGATTTGACATCCTCCTTTCCTGCCTCCGTTCCTGGCTGCTGTGTTACTTGAATTGTAGTGCAGGCACCGGGGGTCACCGTGCTGAGCTGCAGGTAGAGTTTTTCAGGAACCCTGTTAAGTGTAGGAGCAGGCAGGGTGCCCACGGGCAGGGCAAGGTGCTTCTGCTGCTGCAGGGTGGGTTCAGGTCTGGTGGATGCAGCTGTATGGCCGAGGTGTTCCCGTGCAGAGGCTCTGCCTCATATCTGTTCTCACAACCCTTGTGGTCCTGTATTTTGACAGATATCAGAGGAAGAGATTGAGAGAATTATGTCTGGGCAAGAATTTGAGGGAGAGGCCAACATGTCATGGAGCAACAATGGAGACAGTGACCACAGTTCCCCTGGAAATGGAGTTTTGGAGAGCAACCAGCCTTCACCCGTTTCGACTCCATCTTCAAGGTGGGAATGAACCCTGGAAGCATCCATCTTGCAGTCATCTTGGCTGCCTTTCCCTGGGCGATACTTTGGGTTGATGTAGGAAAAATACACCTTGAGTACATCTTGGTGTAAACCGAGCGTACTACAGACTCCTACACCCCTAGCTGTGTTTTGAGAAGACAGCCCCTGGACCGAAAAGAATTGAACTGGGAGGTGAAATGCCCATGAGCAAAGGAAAGAAGGCAACATTCAGTTAAAATTGTGTTTAAATTACATCTCTTGGTGTGTTGGTGTTTTTTCTGCAGATCCTGAGACACTGGTTACCTTTCACTGCTCATTCTGCATAAACTCTTTTTCTGCACTGCACTCAGGTTTTGGAAACTAATTACTTCACTTAGGTTACTAATTGCTGGTGTTTCGTTAATGTCAGTTGCCATTAGTGCCAGCCTGGTGCAGCCTCTGACTGCAGACACAGTGAGCGTCTCAGGCGTGGGTTCCACCTGCCTTCAGCTGCCCTTAAGCTGGGAGATACTTGTGTTCGCTGGCTGCATAAATACTTCATCTACAGTCCTAAATTCAGCCCTTTGAGAGGGCTGGGGTGGGGCTGCTGCATACAGTTGGGGTCCTGTTCCGCTCTCCCAAGGGCAGCAGTTCCCAGGGCTGCGTGAAGTGGAGCTAGCCCTGAGCCAGGCTCAACATGAGGCGGGTGTACAGGCCTGTTCTGTGTGTGCCCAGCTATTTCCTGGGTGAGATTGAAATACAAAGCCATTTTCCATTCCCCTTTTTTCCCTCCCCGTGTTTGTTAATGTTTCTGATGGAGCTGGACCCGATGTTTTCATGCATTGAGGGGGAATCGTGGAGTATATTAAAAAGCTTTTCCTTTTCCAGTAGGTCTGTGGAGCTGAATGGATTCGCTGCACTCAGGGATCAGTATATCGGGACGCCGGTGTCCACGCACTATCAGTACCTCCCGCACCTTTTTAGCTATTCTGCTCACTCGGCTCTGATGCCCCCCCAGATGCGCAGCCTGGACCCCCAGTCGCACAGTCTTATCAATCAGTTGGTGTCAGCAGAGGACCTGGAGCCGCTTGGCACGCCGATGCTCATTGAGGACGGGTGAGTGTGCGTGGCGTGGGGCAGGAGGCATGCAACCCTGGGGTGGAGAAACGCAGCCACAGTGCAAGCAGCTCCCCTCACTGCTCCCAGCTGGGTAGGCTGGGTGTCCCCAGGGGTCAGGGGGCTCTCCTCACAGCTTCCAGCTGGGCAGGCTGGGTGTCCCCAGGGGTCAGGGGGCTCTCCTCACAGCTCCCAGCTGGGCAGGCTGGGTGTCCCCAGGGGTCAGGGGGTACCCCTCACATCTCCCAGATAGGTGGGCTGGGTGTCCCCAAGAGTGGGGGCCTCCCCTTGCAGCCCCAGGCCCAGCAGGCTGGGTGCTGGCCACCGTGGCTCCTGCTGCTAGGTGACCCCATGGGCGCCAGCACATTGGGTGCTTGCACAGACGTCCTGTGGCGCTTGTCCTGCTTTTCAAAGGCCTCGTCAGATGACATAATTCAATGTTGTTAATTGTTTTTTGCTTTCACGTTCACTGTGCCCACAGGTATAAAGTGACTCAGGCAGAGCTGTTTGCGTTGCTGTGTCGCCTGGCGGATGAATTGCTTTTCAGGCAGATTGCTTGGATCAAGAAGCTGCCGTTCTTCTGCGAACTCTCCATCAAGGACTATACCTGCCTGCTCAGCTCGACGTGGCAGGAGCTGATCCTGCTCTCCTCGCTGACTGTTTACAGCAAGCAGATCTTCGGTGACCTCGCGGACGTCACCTCCAAGTATTCTCCCTCTGACGACGAGCTGCACAGGTGAGACGCTGGGCTCAGCCTGCGGCTCTGGGTGTGAGGTCTGGGGATGGAGGATGGCAGTCAGGCTGCTCCCTGTGACCATCTGACCATCCTTCCTTGACGGGAGCGGTTGGTCCAGGCTTAGAAAGTGTACCATGGCCTGCCAGTGTTGAATCAAAACCTCTTTCTGCAGGGGAAGGTGTGGGTGCCATGCAGTGCTGTTTGTAGTTCCTGTACTATGCTGCTCTCCTCTAGCACAGCCCTACAAACATCTTTTTTTTTTCTGGGAAGAGTAAGACTGGCCATTGCTTTGGGTAACCCTGAGATACAGCACGGAAGGTTTTGCTGAAAACCCTTGGGGCCAGGGGAAAGGTTGCTCACAAAACTGGTTGTCTGCATTATCAAAGTGTTGGTTATTAATTGCTATTTCATTGTTTTGATTACATAAATTTAAAGATGTTGCAACTTAGCTCGTGGTTTTTCCATGGTACATGCTATCTGATGCTCTGAGGAACCTGCCATTCATTTATCATCTCGGGCAGGGTGTTGGGTTTTGGGTTGGGCGGTTGGTTTTGTTCTGCAGCCTGGGTGCCAGACACATCCTCCTTTGGATGGCAGATTCAGTCTCATGGTGTTCTGGCCGAACAGGCAGGATTTACAGGGCCCACTCCCCACCCTCCCTTATCACACCCACCCTGCTTGCCCTCCACCCTTGCTGATTTTGCCAGAGTCACCAGGACATCCAAGTGTCCAAGCAGCAGAGATGTACAACTCTGCCGCGGTCCTCAGCCATCGCTGTACCTAACGGCTCCTTGAGGTTCCTTTGTGCGGTTGTTTCAACAACCAGAGAGGCTGAGCCCGTGGCAGAGGACTGAAGGAGACATGAGGAGTGGAGGAGCCAAGAGCTGGGCCCAGGTGTCTCATTTCCTGGGGCAGGTTCTGCCGCGGCGCTGCTCTGCCCGGCCATTCATCGTGCATCTGGTGCTGCTCTGGCGAGGAGCACTGAGGGTCATCGAAAACCGCAATAACACTTGTTCTGCATTCAGCTGTCCTTTTGTTCCTTGCTGTCCTGGTCAGAGCCTCAGAAGAGAAGTGTTTGTTTCATTTTGGGTTTGCGATAAATACGAGCGAGAGGTAAGGAAAAGGCAGACAAAGGAGGAATCCTCACCCTTCAGAAGCCGGCAATTCAGAGCAGATCGCCTTGAAAGTCCTTCAGAGACGATCCGTGCACATGGAGGAAAATAGGTGTGCCGGGGAGCACATGTTTCTGCAGTCTCTTCTGGTGCAGCTCCTCGAGCATCATTGTCCTCAGGAACAGGGGAAAACACACCAAAAAGCCATTTCACGGGAAGCTGCACAGATGAGGAGCCTGGGGCTGCACGGCTCCCTCTCTGCTGCCTTCATGGCAGCTCCGCCATCGCTTGACCGCAGGGACCAGCCCGTGGGGAGCAGTGGGTGGGATCAGCTTCTGGGGAGCAGTGGGTGGGATCAGCCTGTGGGGTGCAGTCTCCATGTTGGATGTGCTCGTGGACAAGCTGGTCCCTTCGGATCTGTGAGGGGCCCTTTTAGAGCAGGGTCCATCCTGGGGGGCTTCTCAATGAGCCCCTGTCTTTGGAGGGCTCTGGTGTCAGTCAGTAGCGATGGCTGATGGATGCCTGTTACACCCATAACCCGTCACCATGGGGTTAATTTCTGGTCCTACTTAAGCGACGGGAGTGATGCGAATGCTCAGGGCTGCAATGACTGGTGGCGTAGGATGAGCTCCCAGCCCCTGTGTTTTAATCACTTCTAACAACTGGCTAAACGTCCTGTTTGCCTGCTAGATCAAATGTTTTCTTTTATTGTGCTGTTTTTCTGGAGATGAATATGAAATGAATAGATTCCTGACCTCCCCCAGCACTCCTGATAGCGCTTCCCTTCCCCCTCCTCCCCAGCTGATCCCGATAACTCCCAGCCAGAAACTTGCCTGGTGTAAACTGTGAGGAAAAGTGTGTGGAGGAGTCAGTCCTCGAGAAGAAATAGGGCTGTGAAAAACAGAACAGCTTTGTTTGAAAGGGGGAGGAAAGTATGCACAGAAAAGTAAGACAGTTCAACTGCAGGAATGAGAGAAGAGCTCTCCTGGATTTATGAAGTGATGAGTGGCTGGTAAAAATGTGCATGCTCTAAAAACAATTAAACCCAACAGACGACTGAGTGGTCTTTGTGCTCATTAACTTCTTGAGCCTTGCAATCTTGCACCTGCAAGATTTTTAATGTCAACTTGAGAGCAAAGAAAACTTGTACAACTTTAGATTAGCCGACAAGGCTTTCATCACTTATAATATTACTTTCTTGAAGAAGCGACCCAGGGTTCAGATAGCTTGTTTTCACTTTCCTGGGGTCAAACTCCACCATGCATTTTACAAATAACTTTGAAGTAAACAAACACGCATGCCAAAATAAGGTATTATTCCATGAAAAAGGTTCTATTTTTGTTCTATTCAGAGCTGACTTTCTGGCTGTGCTCTCATGCTTTGTGCTGCACAATGCTGGAGCGCAGCTGAAGCTTCCCTAAACACTTCTGTCCCACTTCTGAGCGTTTTTGCAATATGTGGTTGCTTTGAAATGGGGCTATTGCTGGGAGATGTGTTCCTGAGAGGCCGCTCTGGCTGTCGGCACGCATGGGATGGTTCTGGAGCGTGCCCGTGGGCACCAGCTGCCCTCCACACCTTCCAGCGCTGCTTCTGCCTGCTGCTTGCACCGTGGCTTCTCATGGCGTGCACAGGGTGTCACTCCCAAAGCAGCAGCCAGTACCCCCTTCAGCAGGAGGACCTTGTTCCCCACTCGCAGAGTCTCCAGCAGGAGACTTCCTGGGAGATCTTGGGGAGGTGGACATGCTCATGCACCAGCATCCCCTCTGCGTGCCACCCCTCACCTGCTTCCCTTGGTGAGGGGGGATGCTCAGGAGCAACGTGTGGCTTGTTACCAGTAGGGTGCAGCAGGGCTGGTTGGGCTGGCGGCTCCACATCCCAGCAGAGGATCCCTGAATGTTGCTCTTCTGTGGTTTCACAAGTTTGGATTTGTGAGAAGGATCCTTCCTGTAGCATGTCCCACCCCAGAAGCTCTCAGCCAAGAAAAATTAACAAACCCTAAGGAACAGGCAATGCCCATGACTGTGGAAGTGTGGGATCTGTGCGAGGGACCCTGGAAATTGTGGGGTCATGAGGTCCCACACCTCTGGCAGACAAATAAGTGGTGGGTTGGTGTAATTCCTCATGTTTAAATGAGGCTCTGTGGAGAGGCAAAGCACGGTGCCTGCAAGCATGTGAGACGATTTCACGCATGAGCTGAATCACCAGGGGATGGTTTTTTGCTCCAGTACCCCTAAGAGTCAAGTTTTTAGCAGGGTACTTTTCCCTCTTCTACGTTAATTTAATGGTGCCAGCAGACCTCAGGCAGGTTTGATGACAGGTTTTTTTAGTTCTCTTTTATGATGTTAAAATCTCTGTAGTTATTTTAGTCAGCTTCTTGCCTTTCCTGCACAGACTGTCCCCTGTACTGATGTGTGATCTCTGTCCTCCAGATTCAGTGAAGAGGGCATGGAGGTGATGGAGCGGTTGATCTACCTCTTTCGCAAATTTAACCAGTTGAAGGTCAGCAACGAGGAGTACGCCTGCATGAAAGCCATTAACTTCCTCAATCAAGGTGAGTTGATGCAGGGAAGGTATTGGCCCTGTTGCAGAAGTTCTCTCAGTCGGAGCAGTCTTTGCTTCCTGGTGAGAAATGGGAGGAAAGGCTCTGAGAGCCACACGGAGACTTGAGCTCCAAAACCTCTCTCCCCACATTTGCTTTCATGAGGCTCGGATACCTGGGTGTTAAGAAATCCTGGGGGTGAATGAGTTCATTTGCTCAGACAATTTTTATTGCCTTTAAACACCTGCACCAGGACAGTGAGTGTGTCATCTGATGTGCGTAGCAAGGTGCCCGTTCTAGAGTAGGTTCAGAGCCGAGTGGCTGGTGAAGCCTTCCTGGGTAAGGTTTGGGTGAGCAGTGACTCCCCACCTGCTAATGAACTTACCAGACAAAGGTGTCTCATCTCCAAGAATTATTACTTTGCCTGTTTAGGCAATTAACTACATGATACTTTAGAACCAGTTAATTAGTGTGACTCTTACCTGAAGTAAACGTTGAGTATTGGTGTTGCAGCCTTTCCAGGCTCCCAGTGAGAAAAGGTATTCGCTCACTGTGCTGCTCTAACTGGTGAGTTTGTAAAACCAGCCCTGCCCTTTCCCAGCTTTTCTGTCTCTCCACAGTGTTTGCCCTCAGGATGTGCGCTTGGATCACCTAGCTGGCTTCCTACTTCTTAGGTTCCATCCCTCATGCTAACCCTTCAAAGCGAAGAGTATTCAGGAATGAAGTATCTGTGCATGGGCGATGAATGCTGCCTGAGGAGGGGCCGCGTCCTGCCCTCAGTTAACCTGCGTACTGACCCCAGGGTGCTGCAAGGCCCTGGGCATTTCAAAATCCACTCAGAGTAATTCTTCACCATATGAGAAAGATCCTGGTGGCTTCCCAAAGCTGTAGTGGGTTGAAATGGTTTGGAACAGAGGGGTTTGCCCCTCAGGAGCACCGCTCCCTGCCTCACCCCTGTACGTGGTCTTGACCCGCTGTCTGCAGGTCCCTGTTCCCCATTGTGTGTTGCTGCCTCACATCTGTAGGGGCACACAAGACATCTCTTCATTTACCACATGAAGAAAACTGTTGAGAGGCAAACGCTTAATGGATGGTGTTCAGCTGTAATTCTGGAAACAAATGTCCCTAGAGCCTTCCGTGCCGCAGCCTCGGAGGATGGTGCAGGCACTCTCCTCCCCCCCTGTTTCCAGCTGGAGATAGTGCTGACACTTCACTCTGTGCCGCGCTGAGGATCCGGTTTGCTTCCCTGGGCAGTTTCCTGACACTGGATAATGCACTTCTTGAGCTGTCCCCATTGTTTTCCAAAATGTATTTTCATTAACTTCCTGTCTTCTTTTATTTTTAGTTGAAGTTTGCAATTTTTTATGTGAAATACCTGAGTATTATTTTTAAAAGTCAGCTTTTGGGCAGTAGAGAAATGCTTCTTCCGTCAGATGGTCCCACAGTGCCAAGCCTGCACCAAGGCTCCACAGCTTCCCTGCTCCCCCGTGCTGGATCCTTCCCAGGACCCCAGTGGTGTGCTGATGCTGTTGGTCACGCTGAACGGTGGCGTGGGGCCTTCCTGCCCATTTGATAGCTTGAACATGCCCATTTGTCCTCTGCATACGTTGCCTGACATTGGCAAAACTACATTTAAAAATAAGAAGTTGACAAGTGTATAAAGCTCATGTGACATAATTCATAAGCAGATGGAGAGAAACATGATAATACCTTGAATTATCAAGCCAGGCGCTTTGCCTAGCCAAGATGATCCAGCTAAAATCACCATGTTCCTGCCTGAGGAAGTATTACGCTGAATCCGCTGTGAGGACTAAACCTTGACACGCAGCTGCTTTCCAGCCGCCGGGTGGGGATTTGAGGCTCTGGAGCCGTTATCTCCAAGAGCATCCTTTGTGCTGTGCGGATGAGCAGCTCTGGATGTTGGCTGTTCCCATCCTGGCCTTTCACAGGAGGAAATCCCATACCCAGCCCGTGTGTATGGGTTGTTGTAGCCTTTGCCCAACCGAGCCCGTCCTCAGAGCAGGATCCCAGCGTAGAGGTTCAGTGGTTGGTTTGTCTGTCCTGACAGGCTGGCAGTGAGCATGACTCTGCTGCTCTTGTGGGATGTTGTCGCCGTGTTCTCATTGCTCTCATATTCCCTTCCAGACATCAGGGGTCTGACCAACGCGTCCCAGCTGGAGCAGCTGAACAAGCGCTATTGGTACGTTTGCCAGGACTTCACGGAGTACAAATACCCCCACCAGCCAAACCGCTTCCCGGATTTAATGATGTGCTTGCCAGAGATACGATACATTGCAGGTAACCTTCCGAGCTCTTCTCCTGCCGGGATTGGGTGCGAGTCAGGGCACTTGCTTTGGAAAAGAAAATTAAGTTCTAACACTGTTGACTTTGATGGAGAATGTTTGTGGGGGACCTTTTTCCCCCCATCTTTAAGCCGACCTCCCCAGCTCACCCAGCCAGACTGGCTCTTTGCAGGTTGTCCCCGTGATGCTGGCGGATGCGGCGTTACAGTCTCTGCCCCTAAGCAGACATGCCTTGCTCTTACCTGCCACCCTCTCAGCTCTTTGGTCAGGTTCTCATAATATTTTCTTCCTTTCTATTCCAACCTGGAGGCATTTTGCCTCAAAAGGGTGCAGTTCTGGCTCCAGTAGTTCTCTCTTAAGAGAGATCCCTGAAACACTGCTTAATTAAGGGCTGGATGATGAGCAGAGGGGCAGGCAGTTGTGCAGCGTTAATGCCCAGGTTCCAGCTCCTGAACCTCTGAATCCCACAGGTTGATTTTTGAAATGCAGTCATGTCACTAATTAGATCCACAAGGTCTGGTGTTACCAAAACATTGTTTGTTCTGAATGTTGGGGCAAAGGGAGACACTCGCCTCCCCATGTCAAGGCTTCGTACGCTTCATCCTACTCTGCTGTAACCAACTAGATAATAATCACAGAGTAGCTCTTGTAATTTACTCATTGAGATCAACAGGGGAGCTGGAGGAGAGATGGTATTTAGTCTTTCCCAGTTTCTATAAATACTGCTCCATTGTGGAGCCATCGTTGTGATCTGACTTCACCCATTTATTTTGCTCTCGATTCAGTAAATAATAAATCCCGTTGTGTCCAAATGAATATCAAATGTCTAATGTAGCAGGAGGATGATTAACTGTTTCTCCGAGAGGTTCAAGGTAAAACCATCTCCGGCGTTGCTGGCTTAGGTGTCTCTGAAATCTGATTCAGGAGTGGCTGCTAATTCTGGGTTTTCTTTCTTCCTTACCAGGAAAAATGGTGAGTGTCCCCTTGGAGCAGCTGCCTCTCCTTTTTAAGGCCGTGCTACATTCCTGCAAGACGAACGTGAGCAAGGAGTGAGCCAGGCTGGCCCGTGGTGCCTTCCTCTGTGCCTTGGGCAGGGAGCTGGCTCACCCCACAGAGGGGCAGAGGCGATCCGGGCAGGGGATGGGGTGGTGGGTGTCCCTGCCATTGTAGCAAGAATCTTTTTTTTGTTTTGGTTTGGTTTTGTTTTTTTTTTTTACTCTTTTTCCTATATATTTATTTCACGACAGAGTTGAATGTATGATCTTCAACGCGATGCACATGGTTCTGTATGAATGCAGCAGATGCATTCTCCAGCGGTTTACAGAATGTGAAGATGTTTAATGTGACAGTGTTTGTTAGGGTTAGTGCTTTTGTATTTGGGGCTGGGGACCAAGATGACTAAGACTACCTCAAGGAGAAGATGCTGTTCGCGCACTGCTCTTTCCATGATTTGTATCCAGAAGCGTTTGTTGCAGAGAGCAAACAGCCTCCCTGCCTCACAAAGCTGTCAGCATCCCAAACAGGCCAGTGTGGAGAGGTGGGTGTTAGAGACGTGCCAAGCTTTATTTCTTTATAATAATGGCTGTTAAAAAGGCAGGGAGTGGGGGAGAAGGAGAAGTCTGCCGAGCCAGCGGGTGTTCCCTTCCCCTGGCAGTTTTCAGGTGCTGGTGGTCTCTCCTGCGGTTCCTCAGCAGGGTCGTAGCACTCCGAGCTGCGAGGGGCTCGCTGCCCCATCCCCTCCTGGGTGCCACCAGAGTGGGCTCTGCCCCCAGCCCCTCCTGACCGCTGGCTTCCACTGTGACGCCGCGGGGCTGAATGTGCGTTGCTGCAGGCTGTGGCAGGCTCCTGGCACTACGCAAGGGTACTCGTATTGCTGGAGAACTGTGATTCCTCTTTACTTCCTTAACATCCATTCCCAAAAGCAGGAAAAGCCTGCTGGGAGGAGAGGCAGCGCTGCCCTCCTAGTGTATTCCTCCAAGGTGGGATCCGACTGCATCAGCCCCAAGCAGTGCGTTTCTGGGAGCAGTTAGCACATGCAGAGGCTGAATGTGACCTCTGTAACCAGGTGAGGGACCCCAGTGTCTTCTGGTATGGCTTTCTCAGCTGGACTTGGGGAACGTGTGATCCATAGTTACATCCTGCCAGGGCCGTTCGGCTGCTTGTGGAGCCTCTTCCCACCAGGAAGAAGGGTGTTGCGGCAGGACTTGTTAAGCTGCTCTGTCCTCAGTGTTTCAAGGCTGGGATTTTCCATCTTGCAACTGCCACACCACCCCGCTGCACAGAGAACTGGCTTACCAACAGCCCTTAGCTGTTTATCGAAGCGTGGGTGTTCTCCTGGGTGACCTTGTGGTGTCCTGGTGGTGGTGGTGAGGTTGGATGGGATGCTGTTGCTCTCATCTCCTTCGTTAAGAATTAAGCAGCTCTCCTACGGAGCCGTGTTGCCCTGGCTGGATTTCCTTCCCCATGTCCTTAGATATGAACCTGACATTTATGTAGCAAGAGGGTTCATCAGCAAATGTCTGGGTGCTGTTTGAAAGATACTGTGAGAAACAACTCCTGTTCCCTCGGGGCAGGAGGAGGGAGCGGTCACTCCCTTTTTGTCTTGTCCTGGTGACAGCACAGAGCCGGTCCTGCTCCGAGGTACCCAACTGCTGTGAGATGATGTGATGGTGAACCGGAGCAAAACCTCCTTCACCAAAGCTGTCTGTCCTTCCCTCCACCCAGTGGGTGCTCCCTCAGTCGCGGGCGCTGTGACCCACGGGCTTGGCACGTCTCTCAGCTGGCCAGCAGCCGGGCCACGTCCCGCCTCTCCTCGAGACACGCTGCTGGCTGAGCGCAGCCCCTTTGCAGTCCCGCCTGGGCATTCTCCAGCGTGATGGTTTGTTCCCTTCTCTCCCAGCCCACGAGCTGCTCACTTCTCACTATTTAACTGGATGTTACGGGTAAAGCTGCTGGGCCCAGCAGCCGCTCGGCTCGAGGGAGCGTCACAGCCCAGCGGTGGCTCCGTGGATCCCATCTGCTTTCTGCTGGCGAGCACACACTTCTCAGGAAAGCCTTCTGCATACAGCCTATACCTCAAGTGTCAGTGGGAAGATTGTAGTGTGTCTGTGTGTGAGTTAGGAAGTATTTCTCAGCTTTTAATTTCCCAATAGCTTGATATGATCTTTTTATTACGGGTTATCTCCTGTCTTGCTGTTTATACACTCAAGGAATTGTTAAAATTGCATAGGAGTAATTTTATTCTACAGTTACTGAACTATTATAATCTGTTGATGAATAAGAGTTTGTTTTAATTAGTGTATATAAAAGTGGTCATCCTATTGCCAAACACCCAAGAAAAATCATCTCTTAGATACTCTGTGTTTATCCAAAGCAGACTCCCAAGACAAATGCTGTACCAGCAGCAACAGCAAAGACCCTTCGTTCATTGATGATGATGATGATGAGGGGACAATGTTCTACTCTCTGTTGTATAAAGCCAATTTGGCAAAGGCTGATTGGCAGCTGGATCCCTTACCAAATGACCCATTTGCTGTAGGGAGTGGAGAAGCCTTACCGGATTGACCAGTAAGAAAAAGCTCACGTTCCAAACCGGAATCTGGCTCACCCGACAGTCGTTCTGAATATCTTCTGCACCAAGTCCTCTATCGACTTGTGGTTTTTAAACAGGGTAAAGTGAATGTGTTGCATTGCAAACTCAGGTATTATGAGAAGATAGGATGGTAGCTAGAGACGTAGAGACGTTAGGTCAGTCGCTAGATGTATTTGTGAATTTGGTTTGAAGGACACCCCGGAAAGGCTGGAATTTTTGTTCCATTCTTCACGTAACATTCGGTTTACAGGGACTCATATTTTATTTGTGCTTAATGCTGGTAGGGGGAAGTTCATTATCTTTGGGTTTCTGTCTGCTCTTGCTTATCTGACCTTCTGTCACGGAGGAATCAATCAACAATAATAGTCTTTGGTAGAATTTTCTGCCATGACAAGTCAATTTTTATCCCCGATTTGAAAGATAAATTGGCTGACTGACCCCCTCCTCTCCACCATAGCATCTGTGCAGATGGAAAGCTGAAGAGTTACTTTTAATCTGACCAGAGATTCGGAACATAAATTTGAAGCGCTCGGGCTCCCCTATGCCCAGGGACTCTGGTGAGGGATCCCAGCGGCTCCAGTGCTGAGCACAGAGCGGAAATCGCTGCTGTTGCCTGGTGGGCAGGACCCCAGACCTGTACAGAAGTTTCTGTGAAAGCCACTGGGTCTTCTCCCCCAGCTGACCCATGGCCTGGGCTTCTGTCCCATGAGCTGAACCCGGACACCCCTGTGCGTGCCAGTGAGGAGTCCTTGTCCTCTGTGTGTCCCTCCAGAGGGCTGGGGGATGCAGGGACAGACAGGACACTCAGACACCAGGTACCTCAGCCAGTGGGCTCTGGGCATGGCAGAATCCATGCAGCAGGAGCTAACCCTCCAGCTGCTTTGCATATGCTTTGGCTACCTTGTCACCGTTAAATATGACAGTGGCATTCGCCTGTCCTGCCTCGCGCCTGCTGGCCCACAGTGTGTGTGGAGGCTCTGGGTCACCCGGGCACAGCTCTGGATTTTTCTGTAGCCCTTAAATCCCAGCATTTCCCATCTCCCAGCACACAAAGTCCAAGGGAGGAACGTGGTGTTTTTGGAGCAAAGCAGTCGGTCCATCCCGCCCTGTGCCACGCACGGCACAACCCACCCTTGCTCTTCAGGCATCTGGGTGGAACCGCATCCACCTCAGGTTAAGGAGCTCAAGTCTTGTCCTTCAAACCAACCTTTTTTTTAAAAAAAAACTTGAATTTCTTTTCTCTTTACTACATTTTTTTAAAATGAAAAAAAGGAAAAAAAAAACCCCCAACCCAGTTCTCCCATGAATGTGCTATTTCCCATCCCTTCTTTCTTCTTTCCTGGCTTTGATTTGAAGCTGTGAAGCTTGGTGTCTGTGAAAATGTTGTTATTTCTCAGGATAATAAGCGGCAATCATCCCTGCCACGGGAAAGGCAGGAGAAAGGGGGAAACTTGGGGAACTAGTTTAAGTATGAAACTAATTTTTACGTTGTAGATGATGTGTAAATGGAGGGTAATAGGTAGGGTGTCAGTGTCAGGCTGGGGTGTTTCTCTGGGTTCACGGTGTGTTGTTCGCAATGCACGGCAGCTCAGGGATAAGTATTTAAAATGTGACTCAGAGAAACCCTAGTTTTGATGTTGTGACCGTTGCTTCTTTCATGGCTCGTTTGGAGGGGCCCTTGGAGATGGCGCAAAGCCCCATGAGGAGGTTTTGGGAGGGGATGGGGGGGAAGCTTGCCTGGGCAAGGCCAGGATGTGGTCTGATGGGAAGAGCATCCCGAAGGTGCACATCGCTGTTTGGTCTGTGGTGAGACAGTGGCAATGGGACCCGAGGAGCTCATGGGGGCATCGAGGCTGAGATGGGGAGGCTGAGGAGCTTTGGGAGTGCAGCGAGGCTGGAGGGTCTGGACCCCCCAGCGCCGGGGCTGCCCTGCAGCACCCAGCCCTCCCCGCCATGAGAAGAGGCAAAGTGTAGAACACCACTGGGTTTGGTAACCTCCTGCTTTTGCTGAGGGCAAAACAGCTCCTGGGGCTGGGAGAGGTCTGTTTCCCCATTACCTCGTCCCTCTGCCATCGGTGGCCTCCTGTGATTGCTGGTGGAGCAGGACAGCTCCTCGCCCTGTCCCAGGCACCCACTCGCCATGGGGGCCAGGAAGGTTGTATGCTTGGTCAGGGTGCTTGAGAAAGGTGCTGGGGTGTGACACCAGCTCCCTTAGGGCTGCTGGGAGAGGGTCTGGGCAGAGGTCCCCAGGGCTGACCCCACCTCAGGGCGGTTTGAGGGGGTCTGTGCTTGGAGCTGGTGGGGCCCATCCAGGCAATAGCTTCCCCTGGAAGAGCTAAGTATGGAAGCAGCAAGTCCATGAAAGGAGCAACGTGGTTGGGTGGGAGAAGTGCCCCCGAGGGCAGAAAGAGACAGAAATTGAAACCAGATGACGATCAACCTTAACAAAGCCTTTTGTGATTCATTGTTTTCTTTCAATATATAAAATGTCTTGTAATAGTTGATAACATTATTGACTCAATTTCCATAACAAAACTACCTCGTGTGACATCCTGTTTATCATCTCAAAGGGATCGTGTGAAAAACAAGCTACTGCCAGTGCTTCCAGGGCTGGGCCTGGGTCTCCCTTCTCCTGGGCTGGGGCTCTTGGTGCTGCAGCCAAGGGGTTTGGCTTTGTATCCCACCTGGAGCCCAGCCCCGGGGAAGGCACCGGGCTGAGCACACCGTGCTCTCGCCCAGCACCCATGTGCTGTGGCCATGACACCACAGCCACTGCTCCACCAAGCTGCTGCCACAGCCTGGGCAGTGTCCCACAGCTGTGTCCCTGCACAGACACATGAATGTCTGCGGTGCTGCAGGGGAGGGCTGGGCTCTGGTGTCACTCCTGGGGCAGCGCAGCCCACCCTCCCCCTGCAGCCCCAGGGCAGGACCTGGCTCTTGCCAGTTTGGGTTTTGTTGATGCCCATCAAGTCATGGGCCCAGCTCCAGCTCTGTCCTGGTGCAGACATGATGCAGAGGCTGTGGTCGTAGCCTGGAACCTGTCCCGGGTGTGAGCGTGTGGGGCAGCTCAAGGAGGAAGCAGCTCTGGTTTGCTGCTGTGTGTTTGTGTCAGCCCATCGCTGGTTTGCAGGATGTTTCCAAGTCGGGTTGGCCCTGGGCATCAGGACCTTCCGCTGATGCTCCAGCTGATGGTTTCTCCAAGTTAACCACTTAATTTTTCCCATGATCCCTTGTGTAAATCAGGGAAGCAGGATGTTGCCTCGGCATGACACACGGTGAACATTGGCACGCTCAGAGCCGGGGCTGGGGCAGGGGAGCGTGTCCAGCCACTGCCACCCTTGCCCCGCGGCACCTGAGGAGCGGGCACGGTGCTGTGCCCCTGGGAGCCCCTTTCTGTCACTACGCTACGACCAAATGAATGTTTCTGCTGGCACATCTCGGGCGGCCGTGGCACAGCCAGTCCCCGGCATGCAGCGGCACCGGCACGGGCCTGTGTCAGCCCGATCTGCCCCTGTTCCGCTGCTCTGCTACGTGACTTGACTACCTGTGGAAATGTGACCAATAAGTGTTGAACGCATGTTTAGTGAGTGTTAGCTGTATGAACTAATAAATGTGAACTGTTCTGCACCCACGGCATCTGCGGTTCGCTTGCACCTTCCCCCTTCAGCTGCGGCTCTCCATCAGGGGAGGCATCGGCTGGGGATGGAGCCCGGCACCAGGCTGGGGGGAAGCCAGGGCAGTGCCATGGGGGTGGCCTTGATGCCAGTGGGGTGGCTGGGGACTTGGGTGGGTGCACAAGCCGTGCCCTGGGCAGGTGGCAGCATGGACTGACAGCGGTCTCTGCCACAAATGCAGGCGGCTGGGGGAGCTGAGGGGGGTCCTGTGCCTTGGGGAGGTGGAAGTGGGGACAATGTGAATGTGAAGGTTTCCTGCAGTTGGGTCCCTTCCCAGATCCCAGAGCTGAAGGCAGGAGGACTGGCTTTCTTCTAGTCTCACTGTAGCATGCAGTGCCCACCATGGCACACGCGGCACGGCCATGCCACTGCTGTCACTGGGGGTGGGGGTTCATATCTGTGGGATGGCCACGGGCATGCCGCGGTTTGGGTGGGGTGCTTGGGCACGGGGTGCAGCGGGAGGAGGGTTTACGCCAGCAGCAGAAGGAGACCCATGCAGCAGCGGCTGCTGCAGGCAGGAGGAATAATCCGAACGAGCAAACACACCAGGAATCCTTGACCAGCGTGCTCCGGAGAGGCTGCAGGAATCGCTCAACGATCTCGTGTCACCGAGGTGGGTGCGTGTTAAAAGACTAAGAAGCACTTTTCATATTTACATTTCCACACCTATTAGAGAGCTCACATTAAGGCCCACTCAGGGAGATGCTGTGCTGCCACAAAGGCGGCTCCAAGTGAGCAGCCGGCCCCGGTGCTGCGCTGCTCCCTCCCGCGGGGCTCCCGGGCTGCTAAACTCATAAAAATGGAAATTCTTCCTTTTTAATGTTTAGAAGCTCTTGTGGTTAAGAGTGTTTAGGACTTTTTTCCCCCCACTTATTTTAATAATGGAAGATTCTGTGGCAAAGCAACAGCAGTTGAGTGTCTGCCTTGCAGCCCTCCCCGTGTTTCTCTTCAGCTGAAGGAGTTTGTCACAACAGAGCTCCTGGGTTTGAGCACCGAGCTGCTGGACTGCACCAAGGAGCTTTTGTGTGGGGCAGAGCCCACCCCAGCACAGGGCAACGGGGTGTGGGATGACATCCTGTTTTCCTGAATTGGGCACTTGAAGTGTTTTCTTTCCATCATTTACCCCTTTGCTGTGACCCCTGGCTGTGGGGGGGAGGTGATCTGCAGTGCTGCCGTCCCTGTTGAGAGGCTGAAGATGACACTGGGGGGGTCTCAGCCCTCAGGAAGGATGGGTTCCTTGGCAGGGTGGTGGATGAAGGGCTCAGCCCTCCCTGGCTGTGCTCACAGGAGACTCGGTGGCTCTGGGTCCTTGGAGCAGATGGATCCATGGTCACCTGGGAGGGCAGGGCTGTCCTGTTGCATGGGGAACTCCCTAGTGTTGGTTCTTTGGAGACAACAGAAATCTGCTCATTCAGACTTAAGGGGGCTCTGGTCTGGAGGCAGGTCAGAAGAATAGAGCCAGGGACCTTGGGGAGCCATGCTCTGCCCTGCCCTGGGCCCATGACAGCCATTTGCAGCTGATGAAGCCATCATCCCCCGAGCTGCAGCACTGGGCATGCAAAAATCCCTCACAGCAGATGTGATGAAGGTGTCGGACCACAGATCAGCACCGAGCACCTTCAGCATCACCTGCGGCTGGTCCCCAGCTCGCCCCAGGGAGGGTGCTCCTTCCAGTCCTGCGTCATGACCTCGTGCTGTCCTGCAGCCCCTGCACGTCCCTGCAGTGTCATGGGAGCATGTGATGAGCAGCAGGCAAAGGGAGGGGAAGGCCTAGCTCGGGAGGGGTAATTGCTACAGCAGCTCATCTCCATGTGTTCTGCAGACCAGAAGTGGCAGAGACTGGCTATGGTGAAGCCAGATGTGCTTGACATGGCGGGCTCGCAAGCAGCAGCAGCACCCGGGCTGCTGGGGTGATGCAGAGGGGCAGCAGCCAGATGGCTCCCTGCCCCCCCCCATGCCCCAAATCTGTTGCGATTGCCCCCATGCCTGTGTGGCATGGACCTCATAGCTCTGCTGCCTCGGCCCTGCCAGGCTGCTCGCTGCAGGGCATCTGTGACCCCCTCCCTCCTCCTGCCAGAAGGTTCATCACATCCTCCTTTTGGCATGAGCTGTGCTGCCCTGCTCTTCTACCGAGCCCTCTCATGGTTCTTGTCCTCTCTCTTGGGTTAATTTTTCTTCTTTCCAGTGGGTCCCCTCCTCTGTGGTGCAGCTGGAGCAGAGCTCTTCATTCCCTGTAAGGGGGCCCTGAAGGTCAGCAGTGGCAGGGTTCCCTGGGAGGTGGTGGAGGATGCTGTGTGCACGTGGGGAGATGGGTCTGTCCTCGCCTTCAAACGGAGCCAGAGGAGCTGCCAGAGCTGCACAGGCGATGGGGCAATGGGAAGATGGGGTGATGGGGAGATGGGGTGATAGGGAGATGGGGTGGCCTCTCGCCTCGCCCCACGCCAGCACAAAGAGCTGCCTGGAAAGCCAGGCTGGAGTGGGAAAAGTACCAGCACATTTTAATTTTCAGCTCAACCTCTACTGACCACTGTATTTTGATTAGAGCTCTGCTTCCTTTTCATCTCGGTGCTGGGGCTGGTGACAACTGCCACAGCCTCGTGCGTGCGGTGCAATAGTTTATCACCGAAGGCCAGGCGCTCTATGAATTCAGAGCCAGCACTGAACAAATCACGCTGTCACTAACGTCAAACTTGTTAACCTGATCTTTGGTGGATCACTAGTGTCAACATTGCATGGGACATACATTACCAGCCCAAGGACTTTGGGAGATGCGTTTGTCAGGCTGCTCTGTCACAGTCCCACTCTTGACCTTCGGAAAGTAACTTTCAAGGATAAGCTGCTTTCCTTTCAAAAAGAGCTGCTGTTCCCAGGGGCGTCACCCCCCGGCCGCTGGCTGGGACGGGGCTGCGCGGTGAGGCTGGGCCACTGTGCTGCTGTGGTGGGTTGAGCCCAGCAACGGGTGAAGGAACTGCTGGGATGTTTGTGTGTGGAAGGATTGACACCGGTGTCCATCACTGGGCACATCTATTCCCTGAGCTACCCCTCGTCCTGTCACCAACCGCTCCCGCATCTCGCCTCATCTCTTGTGCAGCCACAGTCCCTCTGGAAGGGCCGAAGTCCAGCCCATTGCTGGACCATCCCTCACGCCTCAGTTTGCCAAGGAGCCAGAATTGCTCTCAGCATTGCTGATGGGATTGATCACAAATGTGGAGATCAAAGGATGGGCCCCCACGCCGGGATGGTAACACGGTCACAAGGTGTGTGCTCCTGGTACACTCCTGCCCCAGCTCCTGGTGTTGGGTTTTGCAGTACCTTTGCCCAGACCAGAGGCATCCCATCCCTGCGGCCCCCTGAGCTGGAGGGGGATGGTGCCGCGGGGGCTGTGGCAGCCGGGTCACCCCACACGGGGCTGGCAGGGGAGGACAGCGCTGAAGCAGACGCAGCTCGTGGCTGGGGGCACCCTGAAGCGGGTGCTGGATTTGAGCTCCACATCGCTGTCCCCATGGGCCGACCCCGCTAATCAGCTGTGAAAGAGAGAGAGAAAGCTGGAGAGAAATCTTTCTCTCTGCTAACCTCATCACAATAAAGATTCCTATAAAGAGCTCTTATCCTTGAAGAAAATGAGGCACATAAGCAGGAATAGTAAACAAAAGGCTGTCATTTTGACCCAGGAGTGCTTCATGTTGTTGGCAACTGCCAAGAGGAAACATAAAGAGAGGCTGCATCCAAGTCCCAATTATGCAGAACTATGTGACTAATCTGTCAATGAGTCCCCCCGGGAGGAGACCACCAGCGCTTCCCGGCGCTGCCTGCGCACCATCTGCACACGCCGCCATGCGCCGGGCCCGCCTGCACCCCCGAGCGAAGGCGTGCGTGGCATCGGAAGAATGCGAGGGACAAGGTAATGTCACCGGCAACGCTATCGCCAAAGTCCTCGCTGCGGGCGCATTATCGGCGCGGGGCCCGGAGTCAGGGACTGTGGGCAGCCCGGCGGTGCCGGCAGCGAGATCTGGCAAACGGTAGTGCCGACCACACCTGCTGCAGACACGCTCCGGGAACGTGGCGCAGGCAGGAGGGCTGCCCCGCCGCCGATAAGCTGAGTGGATGGAGATAAATTCCCAGAGGGAGATATGCTTTGCTGAGCATCAAGGCTACGCACCAGCGAGGAGCCAAAGCATGGCCACGGCCCGCAGCGGGTGGTATGGCTCTGCGTGCTCCGGCTGGGCCCGCCCCATGGCCCAGCTGGGGGAAGATGGGGCAGGGCGGTCACTGGGCCAAAAGCCAAGGCTTTGGGGAGAGATGTGCCCATGCCTGGGCCCATCAGGAGCACGAAGTAGAGGCCCATTGTCCGTGACGGCGTTGCGGTAGGGCAGCATCTTTTGGGGGTCATCCTACCAGCTGCCACTCCCTGGCATGTCCCCAGGAATCTGTGTGGCTGGAAGCCCAGGGCCACCCCATCCCTCCCTCCTGGATGTTGTGGCCACCAAAATGTCATCCCAGTCTGCACCTCCTCCCTGTCTCTGGGACCCCCAGGGCTGCACACAGCCCTCAGCACAGGCTCCGTGGTGCTGCCTGCACACAGTGTCACGTGCTGCCAGGGCTATTGCAGGTCTCCTCAGCACAACTGGTCCCACATTCCAGCACAAACCCAGCACCAGGTAGGAAAGGAGGGCGGGAGCATGGGCAGGAGATTGGTGCTGCCACTGCAAAGGGGCCTGGCATTGGTGCTGGCGCCTGCACTGCAGAGGGACCTGAGTGCTCCCGATGCACCCATCCTGCTGGGAGCTGGCTCTGCCCAGCCCCTGTGCAGCCACTCTGGAGCATCCATCCCAAACCCACCCTCCCGCCTCTGCCATCCGGGACCTGCTGGGCTGCGCCGTGGTCCATGCACTGGCCCTGACCCGGGGCCGTGCGCCCGCGGCAGGAGCTGGGCCACGGCCTTGGCAAAGGCCTGTGCAGAGGAAAGTGCCCAAGGCCAGCGGGGACGTATTTACCCCCGAAAGCACCTTGCTGCAAAAATAGCAAGTGGCCGGTGTGAGGCCGGGGCTTCCCAGGGGAACAATGCCCGGCAGGAGGAAGCGGCCGCGGCCGGCCAGCAGCCCCGTCCCCGCCTTGTGCGGTGCTGAGCCGCGAGCCGCTGCGCGCCGGCCCAGCAGGGACCTTGAACCTGCCACAGATTTATTTTCTCTGACATTGGCATCGCGTCGGAACATCTGGCATGTGGCTGATAATTGCTGGGGATCGGGGCGGAAGCTGCGCTGGGCCTGGCGCTTCTTCCAGAGCTCTGTTTTCGTTAGTTTTTCTCCTCTCTTCAGCTGCAGAGTGAGGAAATAACAAGCAGGGCTGCGCGGCTCGCTGGTCCTACTCCTCTCCCCGTGGCTGCAGCACTGGGTACGGGGACATCCCTGCCACCCTCCCCACTTGGCATGGATATGCTACAGGTCCCACCAGCGTCACACCGTGTCAGGACTAGGTCAGTGCCGAAGGGGGATGAGACCTTCCCCAATGAGCCTGGGATCGTGCATCCTGCTGTTCCACCCTGGGTGCCTGGTTGGGGCAGAGCCACGGCACAGCCCTGGCTGTGCTGGCACAGGGATTCAGGGCCATGGTGGACAGTCCCCTTCAGGGCTGTTGTTACTGCAGGACAACGCGATGTGCAAGGCCCTGTGTGCAAGCGGGCAGGGAGACGCTGCGGTCATGGATGGCTGGAGCATGGGGCCGGCAGTGGGAGCAAAGCCCTGCTCAGGCAGGACAGGAGATGTCATCACAGCCTCTCCCCCAGCTCCCAGCCTCGCGGCCCAGCACTGTTCCGGTCATGGAGGCTGGGCGAACCCATGCAGCATACACCCCTCCACTGCCAGGGCCTTGGCTGCGCTGCACACCCCCAACCCAGGGGGAACCCGTTTCCTCTTGTACATACAGCACATACAGAGCTGCCAGCTGTGGGTACTGTGAGCTCACGGGCACCTCAGGAACAGGGCCCCACGCTTGGAGGAGCCCCATCTCCTGTGGGGGAGCCCCCTCCCTGGCTGCAGGTCCCAATGTTGGGTGGGTGCTGTGGGCTTGTGCTCCCTCGGGGGTGTCTCACCCTGTGCTCACCACCCCCTCCCTCCCACCCCAGGCTGTAAATCAGCATGGCTGGGGGTGCTGGCGTGCTTGCCGCCACCCGCCAGTGCCCCCCACCTCCCCACAGGCTCTCTCTCCAGTGGAGTGTTATCTGCTGCGGGGGTCCAACTTATCTCCGCTGTCACTTTCTAATGCTAGTTTATGGGCAGCGTTTTGTAGCTTAATTATGATGTTTTTCAGCATGGTCACGTGGCCGCAGAAGCCAATAAGGCACCAAAGTGGGTCCATCCCAGCTGAGCCTGGCCCCCATGGGGAGGAGATTGGCTGGTGTCCTACCCGGGGCGGCGTGTGCGCAGCCAGAGCCCCGACACCTTCCCGGCGGACGCAGATCCCATAAATCCCCCAGCCCGCTGTAGACAGGGCAGCGGTGCCCGGCACCCTGTGGAGACTCCTCGGGCGGCAGCTCTCAGCTGGCGGTGAGTATGAATCTGTGGGGAGAACTGTGGTCGCCCCGTCCTGCCGCTGCCGCCATTCCCCAGCATGGTGGCGGCTGAGGCTGGTGCTGGGGACGCGGCAGGGCTTGGCAAGGAAGCGGGAGCTGTGCGTGGGCCTCTGCTTCCCGTCCCCATCAGCAGGCATGGGGATGGAAGCTCTGCTCACCGTGGGTGGTGGAGAGAGGCCTCGCCGTAGCCTTGGCCCCTCAGCCACGCTGCCACCCAGAAATGACAGATCTGGCTGCCAAGGGACTCTAGGAGCCCAGCCAGGTGATGACTGGGGGATCCCCAGTCATTGCGTGTGACCTGTAGGACCACAGGCAGCACCAGCACCCTGGAGTAGGTGTGGGAGGCAGCCGGGACCCCTTGGCACCTCGGCCTGATTGAGCCCGTGTCCCTTCCCCATCCCACACGGCCAGGCGACAGAGCTCTCAGCTCCCAGTCGCTTTTGTAACTCGCAGGGTTTGCTCAGCTCTTCTCCGGACCCGCAGCCCCTCCGGGGCTCCTCTTCCCGGATGGCAGGTCCCGCTCTGCGGCTGCCCGGCAGCTCCCCCAGGAGCTCGGAATGAGCGCAGGGCCCGTGGCCGAGGGGCTCTGCCGGCACTGGGGGTTCTCCTTCCTGGCCAAACTGACCCACACCAGGGGCTGCCTTGATGCTATTCTTAGTCTGGGCTTGACTCCTGGTGGCTCTTGAGCGATGCTCCGACGAGCCCGTTTCCTGTTTGCCGATCTTGCCAGGGCCGCTTCCTACCCGCGGGCAGCAGCGGGTGTGTGGGGCGAGCTGGGCAGGATGAGCTGTGTGGGATGAGCCGTGTGCGACGAGCCGTGCGGGACAAGCTGTATGTGACCGGCTGTGTGGGATGAGATGGACGGGAGGAGCCGGGTGGGATGAGCTCCCCTTCGTGCGGGAGCTCCGGGGGCCCATGTCCTTGGGGGCCCCATACTGCTGCCCTCCACACAGCTCCCTCGGCATCAGAACACCTCGAATCGTAGCTCTATCCCTGGGGCTGTGCAGGCAGCAGGCTCCTGTGTGGGGACAGACTGTGCCTGTGCACTCGCTTCTGACCAAATGCATTGGCCCTGACAGGACAGGGTCAGCTCCAGCACCCAGCTCGGTGCCGGAGCCTTGAGCTCCCCATGGCCAAGTCCCTGGGCCGCAGCGTGTGGCCTGGGAGCATCCTGGGTGCTGCTGCGCCTGCCTGCTGCTGCCACAGAACATCTCATTAAGAACCCCTCCATGTGAGCAATGACTCAAAGACTGGCGATGAACAACGCTGCCGCACAGCTGGACCAGCACACCCCTGGCAGTGCCTACTCCGTGCGGGGTGGCCGGTGCTAGGTCCGAACTGTCCCCTCATTAGTAGCAGCCCTACAGGAGGTGTCTGGGGCTGCCCCACACCCTGGCACTCCTCATGCTACTGTTGCCCCACAGCCGGCTGGCAGCGCTGCCTGGGGCAGGGGGAGAGGGGTGGTTTTGGCAGGACCCGAGGGGCTGGGGGCTGTGCACAGAGCGGGGCCGGCTGCGGGGTGCTCCTCTCGCTCGGACACTTTTAATCGTGCTCGTGGTCACACGCTGGCGCTGCGGCTTGCAGGCTGGATGCCTGGGGAGGTGGGGGGCTTGTTGCTCCCCATGGAAGGCATGGGGCAGCTCCACCAGGCGTGAGGGGAGTGGGGAGGGTCTCGTAGCCCTCCATGCAGAGAGGTGCCCAGTGCCTTCCATTCCCTGGAGTCACCAGGGCCGAAACCCAGCACCGCCGAGGCCTGGCCGAGCTGCTTTTCCCGGCCCAGGAGCTGCCGTCAAGGGCGCTGACCTCGGGGGCTGCTCCCGCCCCAAACCCCCAGCCCCGGGTCCCTTTCTGCCCCCCGCGCCCGGGCCGGGGCTGCTGCCCGGAGCCGCGGTGCCGTGCCCACCGCCCGCTGGGGCCTTCCTAGCCGGGGGCCAGCAGCGGGGCAGAGCGCGGCCCCGTCCCCGTGTCCCCGTGTCCCCGGGCTGGCAGGTCCCTCCGCCCCCACCCCGTCCCCGGCGCCGTGAGCCGCCCGCTCTCCCCAGAGGAGGTTCCCCAGCCCCCGGGGGGCTGGCCGCTCGCCCGCACCAACATGGAGATGCTCTTCCAGGCGCTATAAAGGGCTCCGGCTCCGGCACCTGCCGCTCGGTCTCCGCCGCGCCGCGCTCCCGCTCCGCACCCAGCGCAGGGGCTGGGGGCCGCCCCGTCCCGCTGACCCGCTGGCTTGTCCCGCAGCAGGGCCGCCGGAGGGGATGGACTATTCCTATGATGAGGACCTGGACGAGCTCTGTCCGGTCTGCGGGGACAAGGTCTCCGGGTACCACTACGGGCTGCTCACCTGCGAGAGCTGCAAGGTAGGAGCCGGCCGGGGCTGTGCGGGGCCGGGGCTGTGCGGGGGCTGCCGAACGGCGGCTGGGGCCGTGCGGGGACCGGCGCCGTGCGGGGACCGGCGCTGCGCGGGGACCGCGGCGCGGGGGAGCGGGGATCGGGGCTGTGCGGGGAGCGGGGATGGGGCTCTGCGGGGGCCGGGGCAGCGGGGCCGGCCGCGGGCCGCTCCTCTCCCGTTTTCGTTAGCGGCGGATTCCCGTTCGGCGGCGGGACGGGACGCGGGCGCGGTGCGGGGGACAGCGGGAGCCTCCGTCGGAAGCGGGGCGCGGGGACCACGGGGTGCTGGTAGCGGGATGCCGGTGGCGGGATGCCGGGGCCGAGCTGCCGGTACCGGCTCCCGCCACATCTTCGCCGCCGCCGCAGGGCTTCTTCAAGCGGACGGTGCAGAACAACAAGCACTACACCTGCACCGAGAGCCAGAACTGCAAGATCGACAAGACCCAGCGCAAGCGCTGCCCCTACTGCCGCTTCCAGAAGTGCCTCACCGTGGGGATGCGCCTGGAAGGTAGGGCACGGCCGGGCTCCGCGGCTGCGGACGGGGTCGGGGGGCTGCGGAGGGGGCGGCGGCGGGGCTGCGCGGTCGCCCCGGGGACGGTCGCGGTGTCTCCGCCGTGTCCCCGGGCCGGTGATTGCCGCGGCCGCTTCGATTCCGTTTTTTCCTCCCCAGCAAAACAAAAATTCGTTTTTTCGCGGCCCCTTCGGCTTTTCCTCCGGTTGTTTTTGTTTTGTTTCCCCGGGGATTTTTTGGCTGCTGCGGCTTCAACTTTCCAGGATTTTCTTTGCCGGGAGAACGGTTGGGAAATAGCGCAGAAAGTATTGTTTTCCTTAAGCATGTAATTCCAGCAGCCAAGACTTATGGAAAACGTTAAAAATGATGGGGCTCGCAATAAAACTGCTGCAGACCCACCACGAATTGTGTTTCTCCTCCCGGTGACATTTGCTGTAACGGATTTCTGGGCTCTCTGACTCTGGGGAGTGCAATTACAGCCTCCCCGGCCACCGCCTCGTCCGTGTCGGAGGAGTCGATCCCGATTGAGGTATCAGAGTCGGGCCCCAGCAGCCCCGATTTGCGTGTTGTGGTTTGTGCAGCGCTTGGCACAGGCCGACCAAACACATTGGAGAGGACAGATCGCTGGCAAGCGACTGCAAAGCAAAAGCAGAAGCAGAGAGGAGCCCCCCGCCGCCACAGCCAGCCGCCTCTCCGCCTCGTCTCCCCTGAATTCGTTTGCGTTTCGGGGAGGATGAAGCCGGCCAGATGTGCTGGCTGGGCTGAGCCCCTCACTTGGGCTGGGCTGAGCCCCTCACCTGTGGCTGGGCTGCTCAGGGCTCTGCCCGCCTGGGAGCTCCGGGCAGAGTGCGGGTTAATCGGAAAGTACTCTGTGTACTCGCGCAGCGGCCGCTCGCTCCCAGGAGCGGGATGAGAGCCTGCGAGCAGAGTAAGACACAACATCGAGCAGCAAAATCAGCCCCTGCAAACTCCCGGCGTGGGCAGGCTTCCAGCCCCGGCTCCAAACACATCCCAGGTTTGCACTCCTCCCTGGACTGGAATCGCCGGTGCCCCCTGATCCGTCCGTGGGTGCTCGGGTAGTTTTGAACTGTGCTGCGGGAGGGTTTGAGCACCGGGCAGGGACTGGGGGGGCCGGGGGCAGGCAGGCAGGGGCAGGGGGAGGCAGGCAGGGTCTAGGTTTGGTCGTTTGCAGCGGATTTTGCTCTCTGTGGAGCCCCCTCCGTCCCACAGCCCATGGGGATGGGTTTTTTGTTTATTTTCCTGCTGTTGGCTCCTTCACAGAGTCCTGTGGCCGGAGGAGGGGGAAATCGCCCAGCCGAGGGTGATATTCCCATGGGATTGTCTCTTTTGTGGTAAAAAAATGGAGCACATATTTCCTCAGTTCCTCATATTTCGGGGCAGGGAACACGAGGTGACATTTGGAGGGTGAGCCTCTAGCTCCACAGGACAAAAGCCAATCCGAGACGATGGATTTTGGGGACAGGCACCCCCCCTTTGAAGTGCCTGAAGGGATGCTGCCTGGTCAGGGAGAGAAATACAGCTCTGGCCCAAGCCTGTCTGCATCCCCGGGCACCCCCAGGCACCCCCAATGCTCCTGCCCGGGGGGACGAGAGGTGGGCAAGGGGAGGCAGAGCTCGGCAGGCAGCTCACACTGCAGCGGCAAGACAGAGCAGGAAGGGGGCTGCAGGGTGTTGGGGGGTGCCTGAGCTGGCTGCTGTGTCGGCTACCTGCACCCCAGGTGCGGCTCGAGGGCTGAGTGCTGGTGTTTTGGTCAGAGGGATGCTGGGGGTCCTGGTGCTTCCAGAGCAACTGATCATGGGCCCCTTCCCCAGGGGTCGGGGTGCAGTGCTGGCCTCCCGGCAGCCAGCTGGGATGCAGCAAATGGCAAAGTTGTTCCTAATCCATGCGAGGCACAAACGGCAGGAAAAGAGGAACAGGAGGGGAATTAAAAGGCCTCTTCTCCCTTTGTGTTCTTGCTGGGGGAGGGAAGGAGGGGTACTGGCTGTTGCTTGCGGAGGGCTGGTGAGACTGGGCTGTGAGCACCTCCCGCTGTGTGTGGGGTGCGGGCAGCACCAGTGGGGTCCCTGCCTGGGCGCCCTTTCCTGAGGTCATTGGAGGTCCATTTGGGACCTGCTCCCCAGGCTTCAAAGGAGGTGTCCCATCACTGCATAGGTGGGAGACTGGGGCTTGGTGTGCTCCCCCATCGCCGTGGGGTGTGACCAGGGACTCCAGCCCTGCCAGTGCCAGCTTGGGCTGCGTGGCAGCGCCTGATCACAGGGGGTTCTGATACTGGTGGGAGTACACCACATTCAGACTGCACCCCCAAAGTTAGGCACTGCCCTGGGGCAGCTCTCTGTTTCCCAGTGGCATGCAGGCAGGATCTCAGAAGGGTGTGTTTGGGGGGTTCACAGCACCCCACCACCACAGATGCCTCTGGCCGCCCTGCTCCCAGCAAGATGCTGTTTTCATGAAAAAAGAATGAGGGAGGAAGTGCAGGGCGGCTCCCTGGGGAGCACATTCCTGCTCGCCCTGGAAATGTTGCTGCTCCTGGCTGAGGCGGCCGTGTTCCCCGCTCCCAGCCTGCCTGGGCAGTGGAGGTGCTGCTCTGGCTCCCCACGGAGCACTGGCAATGCTTCAGCAGCCCCAGGATAAATAGGTGGGAAAGGCAGAGGGAACCGCTGAGACACAAAAAAGAGACCCTCTTGCTGTCAGCCTGGACACAAAATAGCAGAGGGTGGGGTTTTTTCTCCCCTTTGATGGGAAGTCTGCAGGCTGCGCTCGCCAGCATGCTCCTCTCCATCCCTCCCCACCACCATCCAGCTCCCAGCGAGCTGATGCTCTTCCAAGGGTTGGCCAGGGCATCAGCCCCCCCGGGAGCACAGTGGGGTGGTGCTGAGGGACAAGCTCTTGCTGCAGAGAAGCACCTGCTGCCTTGTGTGCTGACACATTCTTGGGCTTCTTTGGGGTTCAGAGCAAACATCTGCTTTGCTGCAGCCATGACATTGTGATGAGGCCATCACACTGCCCCCCTGTCCCAGTGGGACACTCCAGCAGAGCTCAGCCATAGGTGATGCCTGGCAGGGATGGGCAGCCTCCTGCCCAAAATCTGGCACAGCCCTGCTGCAGGGTGCAGGGCGTTGGGTGGGACCTGCCTGTAAGGGGGCAGAGGTCTGCAACCCAGATGTGAGTGAACCAGGGTCCTGGGGTGGCTGTGGGGTCCCAGGCTCTGCATAAAGAGGGAAATCCCAGGGCTGGTCCGGAGTCAGATGCCATAAAAACCAAAGTGGGTGTTGGGCCCCCTTGTCTGCCCAGGCTTCATGGTTGTCCCTTGAACCCACAAGGGATGCAAGCTGCTTTATCCCCAGCCAGTTTCGTGGTTGAAGCCAAATGTCTCTTCCTTCCCTGCAATTTGCAGACACCCTGAAGGTGATCCCAGCAAGGCAAGAGCTGGGGCCAGACCCCCGAACCTGCCGTGTCATGCCCCTGGTGTGCATGGCTGGGCTGGGAGTAGCACAGTCCTGCTGGGAGCTGTCTGGGAAGTCTCCCTCGTATTCCCAGCTCTGCTTGGCCACCAATTCCCACACCCCCATCCCCCCCCCGTTTATTTTCTCCCTGCCATGGGGAAGTGCTGGGATCCCTCCATGTGGATTCACTGCAGCTTTGCCCTCTCTCTGCCCCCAGCCGTTCGTGCTGACCGGATGCGCGGAGGCAGGAACAAGTTTGGACCCATGTACAAGCGGGACCGTGCCTTAAAGCAGCAGAAGAAAGCCCTGATCCGTGCCAATGGCTTCAAGCTGGAGACTGTGCCTCAGATCATGTCCCCGGTGCAGAATGACTACAGCCTGTCCTCCACCATCCACAGCATCCACGCCATGTCCAAGTCATTGCCACCCAACCCTGCTGCCCTGACGCCTGTCGACTACGAGCGCAGCCCCTACGGGACACCCTCCCTGGGAATGACTGTGCCCAGCCACGCACCGCTGGCTGGCTACCACTACTCCTCCTTCCCCAACCGTACCATCAAGTCTGAGTACCCCGACCACTACACAAACGCGCACGAGTCTGTGCCCACCTACGTGTACCCAGAGACCTACCCCAGCAGCTCGCCCCCCGACATCCCTGAGGTCATCCTGAAGCTGCTGCAGCTGGAGCCCGACGAGGCGCAGGTGAAGGCACGGATACTGGCCTGCCTGCAGCAAGAGCAAGGCAAAGGCCGGCACGAGAAGCTCAGCACCTTTGGCCTCATGTGCAAGATGGCTGACCAGACCCTCTTCTCCATCGTGGAGTGGGCACGGAGCTGCATCTTCTTCAAGGAGTTGGAGGTAGGACCCTGGGCAAGGGGGGAAGGATGCTGCTCTGGGCAGGCTGTGGGAGGCAGGTAGGATTTGGGCTGGAATGCTTTAAGGATGGGGCAATGCCCGTGGGCACGAGCCTGGGGCTGCCATCACTGCAGATGTGCTGGTGCATCCCTGTCCGCCTCCCCGCGCGGCTGGAGGCAACGCCGGAGCAATTCCCGCTGTCGCCATGGGGCTAATGATTTCAGATTCATCACGGTGGGGGCAGGTGTGGAGGCAATCGCCGGCAGAGTGACTGCTGTGTCAGGCTCAAGATATAATTGAAAAATGTAACGTTGAGGAATTATAGTTGAGACAATTCTCTCCTCCGCCTTTGGGAGGAAAATCGATGCTGTCAGGTAGGTGCCTATTAGCACCAGGCAGTCGGGGCAGGGCTGGCCAGGGGCAGGGGACACCACCAGAGTCACTTCTGCTGCCAGCAGCCAACAGCTGTGGTGCTGAGCCTGCTCCCTGGGCCATCTGCAGCCAAGACATCCCCCTCATACTTACTGGGGCCAAGGGGTGCATTAGTGGGGCTGGGGCAGACTCTGCTGTGCTGTAAACCTTGACAAGCTTTGAGACCTGTACCAGCTGTGTCCTGGGCTGACCTGAGATTCCCAAACTGGTGCAAAAAGGGGAGAAAAAATTTGCAATGTGGCCAAAGCCCGGTGAGCTGCGTCCCGGAGCAGCTGGGACACTGAGGTGCCTTCCAGTGCTCCAAGCTATTCAGTACTGGCCAGAGGCACCCTCTTCCCATGGGGCACTGAGGATCATGCTCTGGGATGGGGCCAGGTTGTTCCCCATGCCCACCTCGCACAGTGCCATGGGACCGAGCGTGGCAGAGCCTCGTGGCTCAAAATAGCCCCCGGCTGCCAGAACAGTGTCAGGAAATGGCATTGTGGGGGTGGGTTGGGCTCGTTTCAATCATATCAGTGTCCAGCCTGGATTTTGGGAACAGGATGGCCGTTGTTTTGCAGGAGATATTGTAAACAGTGTGAATTCAGCTCCCGGCGGCATTGCTGCGTAGCCTTGTAGCTCCATTGTCAGCCTGATTGTACCACCAAAATAGGTTGTTTCTGTGTGAATCCGTGTCGGCAGGCACTCCATGGGGACAGTGCCAGAGGCCTCACCTGGGCCGGGCCACTGGTGTCCTACCGGGAGCGGGGCATGTCGCCCACCATGCCCAGGACACGGGATGTGGTGCCGCAGGGAGGGGAGCTGGGTTGGGCATTCCCGGCCATCCCTGCCACCCCCGGGCCTTGAGCCTTTGGCTGCTGTGCGGGGCGGGTTCCCAGCCTCTCGCAGGGCGAGGGACTGCAGGACGCCATGTCCTGCCTTGACTCCAGAGGGAGCGTGAGAAAGGGTAGCTGTGGCTGGCCTTGGCTCCCTCTGAGCCCCCGATGCCCCGGCCCTTCTGTCTGTCCTCCCGGGGACCGTGCTGGGGCTGCCACTGCCCACCCAGCACTGCACATCCTCCCTGGTGTAGGGCGGTGGCTTTCCCCTGGGCACAGGGAGCGAGATGGTGGGGAAGCAGGAGTCGGTCGGCAGCTCCTCCAGCTCCGCTCCTGCTCCTTTGGGCACATAAAAGCCAATAGCTGCTGGGGCGGTAAATGAACTCCTGCTAGTGCGGCATTTACGGCCTCACCCTAAAGCGCTCGCACAGAGTAAAACCACGGACTCTGAGATCGATGGCTGTCCTGTGGGCAGGCCTTGCTGTGTGCTCCAGGCTCCTCAGAGCCAGGGATGCCAGCAGCCCTGCCTCGTGTCTGTGCCAAGGCCATGGTCTCTATCCCTGGCCAGGGAAGGGCTGTTGGCCGAAGGCGGAGTGGGGATCCAGGCTGCAAAGGTGCTGGGCTGGGACATGGCTCCAGGGCAGTGTGCTGGGCTGATGCCAAGCAAGAGGGCAAGGAGGGGCTCAGGCAGATGCCCCCCGTGCACGGCATCCCCTCCCTGAACACTCCCAGGACCCATGTGCTCCTGCTGCAGGGCTGTTCTGTGGCTTCTCACCAGGGCCTTGCAGGGAGCCTGGCGAGGAGGGAGCAAACCCTTGGGGACACAGGGACCTGCTGGGTCATGCCTGGCCTAGACCAGCCTCTGCTCCCTGCCCAGGGAGAGCAGAAGCGGGTACCCCCTGAGGCTAGCAGGTCCTGTTCCCATTCCCATTCCCATTTTCTCTCCTATTCCCCTTCCTGTTCCCATCCCCATTCCCACTAGAAGCCTGGTGAGGGGCAGAGGCAGACACAGTGCAGGGTGGTCAGAGTGGGAGCCCTCGGGGAGGGGGTGTGTGTATGTCCCCAGCCCTGGCTCCACCGCTACACCCAGGGAAGGAGGGGGGGAGATGGGCTAATGGCCTCTTGACATCGGCTCGCACGCCACGTCCGCCCGCCGGCGCGGGGCAGTCAGATTGAGAACAGATTTAACTTCCCAGATATATCGTTTCATTTAAGGGCCAGTAATTCTGTCAGTCTGCCACTGACAAACGAGGGTCCCCATGCCAATCCGCCGGGGGAGACTGATGTCGCCGCGTTCATCTCGTGTCACCAGGCAGAGAATTACGGACTGTGCTGGCCTTCGGAGGCAAGACTAATAATGCCGTGCAGCAGAGGGGGATTTGGGGGCCCGCTTGTTTATCGAGGGCCGGCCAGGCAGCCGCGGCGCGAGGCCGCGCGGGCGGAGGTGGAAGAGGTCAGTGCTGACGCCCATAAATACGAACTTTAACTGAGTCTAGATGAGATGTGTCAGGACTGAGGGAAGATTTGCAGCATCTCTTCAGGAAGAAAAATATGGGCTGGGGGTGAAATATATTTTGTTGGGTCGCGAGTCTCAGGCAACTTTGTCCTTTCAGATGTAATTTTTTTATATATATATGGAGAGAGATGGGCAGAAAAATGTGCATGCACACGCACGCTGTGCCTGGGTTTGGGTGGGTTTATGCACGCGTGTCTCACGCTGCCTGGTTTGTATAGGTGTTACTGCCATGTGTACATGTAAATATCATGCACAGAGGGGTGCAGTGACCTTTAGATTGGGATGAGCAGCCAGGAATGTTAAACAAATTGCCGTGGTTTCAGCCCGAAGGCCGGGCTGGGTGTGATGGGGTCCCTGCCTCCCATGGGGGGGGCACGGTGTGGCCGTGGGGAGGGGGAGGATGTGGGCCCCCTCCTCAGCCCCTCTTTGCCCTGGGGCCAGGGCAAACCCCAGCAATCTCCAGTGGTGGCAGGGGGGTAAACTGAGGGCCACACCATTCCCACGGGCTGAGGGGTTCCTGCGGGTCTGGCTGTGGGGCTCCTCTCCTGCGCTTCTCCATAGAGATCCCAGAGCCCCAGTGAAGTCTATTTGTAGTCAGTCGCTTCTCTGCCTTCAGCGTGCGTGGGTCATCTTGACCCCATCTCCTGGCCAACAGCCAGAGAGTTTTTGGCAGATTTAAAATCTCCTTCTGGTCATGGATGCTGCAGCAATGTTGAGCATCCTGTGCACTGGGGGAAATGTGACAGCTCTCCCTGCCTGCTGCCATCCCGGCAGGCACAGCCCTGCCCTCGCTCCGGGGAGCACGTGCAGAGCCACGGTGCACACACAGCCTTGCAGCCCATGGCAGCACTGTGCTCTGCCAGCTGGGAGATGAGATCCTGGCGCTGCTGCACTCGCCTTGGCAGGTTTTGTGCTCTAAGGTGCCCATCACGGTGGCCTCTGGGCAGGGAGGTGGGGACCTGCATTGACCATTAACACCTCAGGCTTGTCTGGGGTTTCGATTGCGGGTGGCTGGTAATCCACCTTCGCACTTCTCGGTAGCCAAGGTGACCGGTCCTGCTCGCACCCAGTAATTGCCCAGGCTGTGGCTGGGGGCACTGGTGTGTGCTGTGCACCTGTGAGGAGCTGCTGGGGCAAATCCTGCACCTGTGATCTGGGGGGTGAACTGGAGAGCATCCTTGGGGGCGAGGGCAGGTCAGGGGCATCTGAGCATCCTTGTGCTGGTGGCGTGCTGACACTGAGCAGGGAGAGGTTGGGGATCAATGTCCTGGGACCCGCTCAGGGCTTCCCAGCAGAACAGCGCTGTTGGTGGGTCACTGCTTCATGATGCTGCTGAGATGTGGAAGGGCAGAGAGTGGTACCCAAGGTGGGGGATGCCCTGGACCAGCCATGCAGGGAGCAGCATGCACAGGGGGACTATGCCACCCCCATGGGGGTTTGGCTTCGGGGTCCTGAGGCTTGGGCACATTTTGGGGAGCTCCAACACTCCCAGGGGCTTCCTCTCCTCGTGCCTGAAAGTCCACAAGGAGGGTTGCAGGAGGTTTAAACTGACACCCACAGCGGGCCTGGGAGCCCTGCAGCTGGGCTGTCAGTGCCCCCACACATGCTGCCTTCCCTCCTGCCCCCAGCCCATGTGCTGCAAGGAAGGGAACCTTTCTGTTGCCCCCAGCAGATGCGTGCCCTGGGCAGCCAGCGGCATGGGAGTGCTCACCCAGCACGGGCAGCATCTCACTCCTGTGTTTTATGAATGGGTTAAATGCTTGCTTTCAAAAAGAATCACCTCTCAAAGACAGCTTGCATCAGGTCCTTGATACAGCACTCCCTTGGAAAGCCTTGACATTAAAAGAGGAAGATCCTTTGCTTAACTTTTAAAAGCGAGTGTGCGTGCGAGCCGCCTCGCTGGGAGGCTGGATGGCTCTGAGTGGCCGTGCATTAGCAGCCCTGCCCCCCCGGGCACGGGGAGGGCTCCAGCCAGGAGCCCTCTTGCAAGGGAGCCGAGCTGTTGGAGTGGGGCCATGGGGGGATGACCACTTCCACCCCCCAACCCAGGGATGTCGAGCTTGGTGCTTGCGCACAGGCAGGGCTGGGGTCCCTGGAGCCATTCCCTGAGCCCTGTCCGGCCCCCAGAGCTCCCAGCATGTCCCATCCCATTCCCAACCACATCCCCCCCATGCCATGGCTGCGTGAATCTGGCACAAGGCGATACTCCTGCCAAAAGACCATGGCACATGGGAACATGGCAGCGGGGCAACGGCCACGGGGCAGGCACAGTGGGTGAATCCTGCTGCTGAGGGGGTGTGAGGAGATGCTCTGTGGGGGAGGCTGAACCCCCAGAGGAGTTTGGGGGAAGCTGCTTGGTTATTTTTAAAGAAAGGAAAGATTTTTAAACATTGTTGAGACGCTTCCTTTTGGTGAAAGTAGACTTTTTTTTTTTTTAAACCGTTTTCAGAGAAAACTCTTTATCCTGCCTCTTCTGAGACAGGAGCTCATCCTGCTCAGGAATGAGGCACAGGAAGGAGCTTCCAAAACAACGCCCCAGCTCAGCTGGAGCGGAGGAGCTCAGCACTGGCCAGGAGCGTGCGGCGGGGCTGGCAGCACGCTGTCACGCCGGCAGCCAGGGCTGGCTGTGCTTGTGGCCAGCTGCTCGACTCAGGGCAGAGGTCAGTGAGAATGCAGAGAAATCTCCATTTTGTTTTGATGCAGAATGAGCTTTTCCCCAGTTCTTTGTTCAGCAGCCGAACAGAAACCACACAGCCTGTACAGCGGGGCCACAGGCCGCGGCTCTGGCACCAGCTGGGTGATGGGGTGGCATGACCGGCTTCGGCAGCCCCCCTGCCCCTTGCAGTAGGCAGGCTCTGGGCTGTGGGGCAGGAGTGGGTAGCACCGCCCCGGGCAGCACAGCCCTGCACAGCACAGCCCCACTCTCGCTGCCTTCTGTGCCGCATCCCCCTCACCGGCGCTGCCGCACGTCCGGCTCTCACCACCCACCACACTTGAGAGACAAATCCCAGCAGCTCGTTGGGAGTGCGGGGCTCCGAGACCATAAAGCTCTTTCTCATCTGCTTTCTATTCCTCCTGCAATCTCCCAGCACTGGGTTATTGCGGCGGCCTCAGTGAAACGAGGGTATTATCCAGCCCTGCGATGCTGCATCTGTCTTCCTGCTATTAGAGGCAGAGAGCACAATGACACTGCAGAGCTCTTCTGCTGGCGCCGGATTTGCTCTGTGTGGAAGTATTACAGACACCCCCCAGCCCTTCCCAACCCCAGCCCTGTGGGAGAGGGTGTCATCTGGGCAGGGTGGGGGTTCACCTCTTTGCAAAAAGGACCGAGGGTCCCCCAGAGAGTAGCAGTGAGGGGATGAAGCTGGTGATGCGTGGTGGCTGTCGGTGGGGATGGCAGCCGGGTGCCATGTCTGCTGCCACCCCCCCTGAGCCAGGACAGCAGTGTGCCCCACACCTTGCCACGACTCCTGCCTGTGGCCGGCACTGCCTGCAGCCCACCTGCTTTCCCACGAGCCCTTCAGAGGCCGGTGCAGGTCGTGTCCCGGGCAGAGCTGCTCACCGGAGGCAGCGGCTGTGAACGCTGGATGCTGTCTCCTGTGCCAGCACCTACACACCAGCACACGTGTAAACATGCACATGGTCACACGTGTGTTGACGTGTGGGCAGGGGCTGGCCCAGAGATGCTGGGCTGGTCTGCCCAGGATGTGGGTGCTGTGTGGGCACAATGTGAGGAGTGCACTGGGCATGAGCCCACAGGTAACCAGCTGCAGGGTGCTAGTGGCTGCAGTCCTGGCCACAGGCACTAACCAGCAGCATGCGTGTCACTCGCCTTCCTCTCCTCCCACCCACCATGGAGGCAGAGCCGGAGGGGACCCATGGGATCAGCAGTAAGGTGAAGTGGGGGGAAGCCCAGTTACATGCCAGTATGGGCAGATGTGGGAACCAGGAGACAAACCAAGGCTTTGCAATTAACATTTCATTAATTGGATGCAGCAGGTCCTCATTAAGAGCTTAATCACAGTCAGGTTGCAATTTCCACTTATAAAGGCATGTGTGAGGGGTTGGGAAGGGCCCAGTGAGGTGGGATTCAGGCTCCTGAAAGAAAAGCAATAAAAAAAAATAAAGTTCTGGGCCTTTTGGCAGGCTGTGGGGATCAGGGCTGGAGGAGTGGTGTGAGGACCAGGGCAGCCTGACTCCCTCCTGCCAGTCCGGGGTGGTCCTGGGTGATGGGTGTCAGCATGCTACTCCGGCTGTGTTTCAGGTGGGTGACCAGATGAAGCTGCTGCAGAACTGCTGGAGTGAGCTCTTGGTGTTTGACCACGTCTACCGGCAGCTGCAGCATGGCAAGGAGCACAGCATGCTGCTGGTCACAGGCCAGGAGGTGAGTGCAGGGGCCACTGTGGGTGGGGTGGTGGTGGCCAGGCAGTGGAGCTGGAGTTGGGGGCGGGCACAGGGGTGACTTTTGCCTTACTTCAGACTGAGTGCTGCTGACCCAGTCAGGGTGGACAGATTCTCTGCTGTGTTCTGGGACTGCTTGTGCAGAAGGTCATGTTCCATCCCATCCTGACCCAGGAGCCAGCTCCTGCTTCTGGAGACAGAACTTTCTCATGGGAAGTTCAACAACCACACCTATACATGTGGAGACAGGACACAGGGGAGGGCCTCTTCTGTCCCTGGGGTGGTTTTGGGAGAGGTGGGCACCTGCAATGCCCTGTTTTATGTGGTGCTGGAGAAACAGGGCTCTTGTTGCACCCACCAGCCATAGCTTTGATGCCCCTAATCCTCAGTTAGTGCAGTGGGCTGGCGCTGGGTCCTGTGCTGTGTGGGATCCCCTGCAGTGGGTTTGGGGGGGCCTGGGACCTCTGTGGCTGATGCTGTCCCTGTCTCCACAGGTGGACATGTCAACTGTGGCAGCCCAGGCGGGCTCCATCCTGAACACGCTGGTGCTGCGGGCGCAGGAGCTGGTCCTACACTTACATGCACTCCAGGTGGACCGGCAGGAGTTTGTCTGCCTCAAATTCCTCATCCTCTTCAGCCTCGGTGAGCACTCCCATGGGGGGCACTGGGAGGAGGGGGTCATGGCTGTGGTGCTGTGGGTTCTTGGGGCAGGGAGGAGGGAGCATGGCTTGAGGAGCACACGCACCCCAGGGTTCAGCCGTGCTGGATACTGTGACTCTGGGTGAACAAGGGCTTTTTAATGAGGGGCAGGAGTGAGGGCTGGGATCTGCTGTTGTCTTTGCCTTGGGGGGTTGCTAAAGGTCTCCCATGGTGGGGCTGGCTTTGCCCCTGGCCTCCTGGGACATTCCAAACCTGCTGGCTGAGAGGAGCCTGTTTTGGGCACTTGCCCACTGCGCTGGGCAGGCAAACAACCGGCTGATATGGCTGCCGCAAAACAAGCATGTTGACAGAGCCGGGGCCCTATCTCCCGGGCCTTGCGTCAGAGGCCTGTGCCACCGCGGCCAGGCAGGGGCTGCGTGCGGCTCCTGATTAGGCTGCGCTCCAGGGCCTGTGGTCAGGCCGAGGCGGCGGGTTCACACAGTCCCGCCTCATCTAGACAAAATACACAGGAGCTGCAGGCACTGCTGCCAGCACCACACCACGCCTGGGCCTGCTGTGATCCTGCCCCGCTCCCCCCAGGCCTCACTGCCACCCCCATGGGGAGTATCTTCCCATCCATGGCAGTCAGGATGCGTCTCCCTCCCCTCTGGGCATCACCCTGAGGCAGGGACACCCACTGGAGTCCTATCAGAGCTATCAGCCTTTGGCAGGGCTGTGTGTGGTGCTGAGCACCGCAATGGGGACCCCAGGGTGCCTGACCACCTTCATTACTGGTGCTGACACCTTGTCCTCAGTCTTGTCCCAGTAGGACATCTCACCTGTCAGCATGAAGCCCCCCAGCAGTGGGGCTTGCAAGGGACTCATCTGGCTGCTGTGCTCCTGGCTCGCACCTCTGCTGCTGCAGCAGCTTCACTTCCACACCTCCCTGGCTGCTGCTAATTGCACGTACCAGGATGGGGCAGCAACGGGAATGTCCCCAGGGAAACCTGTGCTGTGGTCCCCACAGTGTCTGGGTGCTGAGCTGAGGCAGTGAGCCCAGTTTGGGGTAGCCTTGTTTCCATCCCCAACCCATCCCAATACCTCTGTTTGCACTTGTGCACCGTGGGCCTCATCCAGGGGAGGCCTAAAGAGCCTGATGAGTTGATGCCTGCTCCAGGAGCAGCACGGCCATGAGGTTAATGGGTTAAGTGGGAGCACTGACTGCTGCAGGCAGTGCGAATCTGCTCCCCCATCTGAGGGGCTGGGTCAGGTCCAGTACAGCCTCAAGGACCCACTGTTTTGGGTTGGGTTTGCTCTGGAGGAATCCCCATTATCAGGCAGGTCTGGCAGTGGTGGGTGCCCCAGGCAGGGTGAGTGTTGTGGGGTGCAGGAGCCACGCTGCTGCTCTGTCCTGCACCTGCAGCATCTCTTCTGCAGCTTTCTCTTCTTCCAGGGCTGTTTTGAAATCCAGAGAAGTGGGATATGATAATTTGCTCTTCAGGCAGTGATAAGGTGTGGCACAAACAGTGCCTGGGCTGGGGAATCAGGGAGCCCAGCAGGCTCATGCCCTGAGCTGGGACCTTCCCCACAGGCTCTCACTGGGAGGGCTGGTCACCCCACAGCCCCCCACCAGCTCCCAGCACAGAGAGCAGGAGCACTGTCCTCCCAGCACCAGCAGCCACGGCTGCCGTGCTGATTGCGGCTGTGTTCCGCTTCCCTGGAGCAGCAGTGTTCAGGGAAGGCACGGAATCACACAGCTTTCTTTTCCCAGACATAATTTTGCCCCAAATCCAACTTTTTCTCTCCATATTGCAGAGCTCACTTGGAGTAATTTGCCCTTCGCAGGCTCAGCTGTAGAGGATGGGATTGTGTATTATGTGCAGGATGTAATTGCCTTTAACAAGAGAATTTCCACATTTACCGCTCTGCCACAGCACAATCAAAGCCAAGCCCCGCTCACAAGAGCTGCCATTTGAGTTCTAAATAGATTTCTCTCCTGAGCAGGTAAAGAGATTTAATTAAAATTAGGGCTTCTCAAAATAGCAATATTTATGAGGACGGCACAGGTTAGCTTTGTTCTACAGAAGGGCTTAATAGAGCCTTAATGGATTGACCTATCATTCGATTTCATGACTTACATTCATGAAGCAGCTACTCTTGGGGAGGGGAGGAAGAGAGGCTTTTATAGCCCACATTCCCTTAAGCGTTTGCAATTTATCAGCAGCTTCTCCCAAACAAAAGGAGCTGTGAATAGGAAGAACACTTGAGGGCATAGAAATAATCCCAGGCATATCTGTATGTGTGATGGGAGGCTTTGTCACAGGACAGTCTTTGCAACTGCTGCAGTGTCTCTAAATGAAGTGAGTCAATGTTATTTGGACAACATTCTTTATTCCTTGCAGGAATGAAAAGATTATTCAAATATTCAATTAAACAGTGAATAGGGTCTTTCAGAGAACCAGGTGAGTTCATCGAGTAGAACTAGCTATTGTTGAGCCAACTCAGGGGATAGATTTGACATTTATCAATATAACTTCTTTTTTTAATGACATGCACAATAACCTTATGTAGATAAAGAGATTTCATAACAACAAGCCGGGTAGAAGGGAGATGGCCACAATAGGAGCAAATGTGCTGCAGGAGTGAAAAGGGAAGAGTGATCTGATAAAGTGCATCTTGGCATGACCTGTGGTGCCATGCAGCCCAGCCCTGGGCATGGCCAGAGGTTGTGTCTCCCCAGGGACCCCCAGCCCCCTGCTGCTCCCTGGGCTCTGCCTGAGGTCTCCCAGCTTTGCCAGGCTGGAGCAGCCCTAGTTCTGTGGCCCCCCAACAGGGAGCAGTGTGGGGGTCACAGGCACCCCCCAACCCAGCACCTGGGGTCCTGTTTGCTCCCTCCTGTTCCACCCTTGGGCTGTGGGAGGGGCCCATCTGGGTCAAAGCCATGTTTGGGTCCCCTCTTATTGGGTGCTAAAATCCAGAAATAACCTCCTGACCCCCCACTGCCTTGGCCAGAGCCTGTCCCCACCCCTCCCTGTTCTGGTAGGCGGCACATCTCCAGGCTGCCAGCGCAGACTGGGGTTTGGCTGTGGGTCAGCAGCCATGGGACATGGGCAGCAGAGCTGGTGGTGCTGGTACCCGTGCGTGGTGACACTGGGCCCTCTGTGCCAGACAGTAAAACCCTAAACCCTCGGCCTGAGTGGGTGCGGTGCTCGGGTGTGCAGTGAGGTCTCTGTGGGTGGGTGTTGGGATATCCCAGTGTGAGGCTGTGCCAGCTGACGAGGCAGAGCACAGCTGAAATCTGCGTGCAGGGACAGTTCAATGGCTGTTGCAGAGCTGGGGAACAAGTGTGTGGTTCCCAGAGCACTTATAGCACCCTGAGCGCCCAGACAGCACCCTTAGAGGGCAGATCCCAGCTCAGGCTGCTCTGAAAGCCTGAGGAAACCCTGAGCCACCATCCTGGGCTGTCCCTGTTGCTGTCTTCTGCCAGGGCTGCAGCCCAGGGGACCATAGACTGTGGTTCCCAGGGCTGTGCCCACTCCACAGGCAGCTGGGCTGGCTGGAGGGGCTGTGGGGAGCTGCTGCAGCCCTGGCAGGGTGTGGAGGATTAGGGTTTCCAGACTGGTGAGCCCTGTTGCTGCATTGGCAAGATGAGGTTTATCAGGGAATTAATTCAGCCGCCTCCCCGACCTTCAGGAATTAGAGGGGGCTGATGGCAGCTCTCCCTGTGCTCGGGTGCAGCTGGTGATGAGTCTCAGCTTCGCAGCTTTTTGGGGGGCACAGGCCCTCCTGATGCCAATGGGGCTTTAGGTCCCCATCTTCAGGGTTGGGGGAGACCTGGGAGGCAGGAGCTGGGCATGGGCCCCTTCCTGTGCCGTGTTCTCCTGTACGAGGGGTGTTGGTGTTGGAGCTGGGGGTTCCTCCCAGCCCAGAACAGTATGGATGGGGCAGATGTAGGTTTGGCACTGTTTGAACGTCCTGTCCCTCCTGCTTTGCAGATGTGAAGTACCTGGAGAACCACACACTGGCTAAGGATGCTCAGGAGAAGGCCAACGCGGCGCTGCTGGAGTACACGGTGTGCCACTACCCTCACTCCACAGACAAGTTCCGCCAGCTGCTGCTGCGGCTGGCTGAGGTCCGGGCGCTGAGCATGCAGGCAGAGGAGTACCTGTACCACAAGCACCTGAGCGGAGAGGTGCCCTGCAACAACCTCCTCATCGAGATGCTGCACGCCAAGCGGACTTGAGCGCAGACCCGGTGGAACCCGGCGCTGCCGGTGGCACGGCAGGGGCGGGATGCGTGCCCGGGGCTGGCGGGCCGGGGCTGCCCCTCCACCCTGCCTCTCAGTGATGCTATTTAACCTGTACTATTGGAACAGCCCCAGATGGTTTATTTTAATACACAGCAAGGACAGTTGATGGCTGTGGGGCCGTGGGCTTGGCTGCCGGACCACCCCATCGGCCCCTCCGCAAACCCGGTGCTCAACCTGTCGCCTGCCCCACCCGGCTCTGCGGCATGAAGGAAGGAGGGTAAAGCCTGTCCTGGCTTCTCTCCTATTTATGCTCCTCTCCTGCTGCTCCTACCAGCTGTTTCTCCATTGCTGCCATACCTCACCCAACCCTGCCCCATGTCTCAGGGCCCTTCGTGCACCAGGCAGGGGAGAGGTGGGGTGAACCCCCCCACTCTGGGTTGTGGTTTTGTGACAGTTGGCATGTGCCCAGGCACCAGTGCAGAGACAGAGGACTGCTGTAGGAACCAGGCATAATCCCTGGGCTGGGGTTAGAGATGGAGATGTTGACCCCACGCAGTCAGGCTGGGACCCCTGAGCTGTGTGTGCCAGGGTCCCTGCTCCAGACTTGCTGCAGTGCTGCTTCCTGCTCTGTCCCACTGCTGCCCCGGCCAAGCAGTGAGGGGCAACACTGAGCCCTCCGCTTCGATGTGTTTTGGCAGTGCTGGGGGACCAGCTGTGGTTTCACAGCCTGTGGGAGCTGCAGTGCCTGTAGCCCATGGGTCTCTGCGGTCAGGACACCTCCAGCATGTCAGAGCTTTGCTGCAGAGGCTCTAAGGGATGCGGTACTGGGAGCAGGGGACTGTCCTTGGGGTGCTTTGGGCCCACAGTCCTGCTGCTGCCCTGTCAGTACCAGCAAGCATCCCTGGGAAGCTTTGCAGGTCACGGTGCCCTGGCAGCATTGGCACAGTGAGTGGAACTGGTTCCCAAAGCATGAGGACATGGTGGCCCCAGGACAGTGTCCTGCCTCGCTGTGGCTGCCAGCCATGTCCAGGCAGTGGCTGAAGAGCAGCCAAGGGGCAGGATGGGGCTGGGGCCAGCGTCTCTCCCCTTTGTGCCTGCAGGTGATGCTGGCAGTGTGGCAGGGGAGGGAGGGAGGTGCAGGGTCCAGCCCCTGCACCCCAGGTCCCAGGCAGCAGAGAGCCCAGAGCTGCTCCCATACCTGGATGTGTCCCAAGGCCTGGGAGATCTGGGGGTCTTTGCAGCCCCCGCTGTGTTCTCCTTGCCCACGCACTTGGGCAGGTGTAATAAGAATTGCCCCATGCTGGACTGAGCTGAGCCCCCACACCCTGTTGTGCTCTGATGTGTCCCTTGGTGACAGCTGATGCTGTGACAAAGCCACAAGCAGAGTGCTATGTCCCTCTGTGGGACTGGGGCTCAGAGACTGGGCTGGGCAGCTCAGGGGGGCTGCAGCCCCCCAGTCTGGGACGTGCTGGACTCCTGCTGCTGCTTTCTCTCAGTCTCAGCCATCCTCTCTTCTTGCCCTGCTGGCATGGCTGGGCAACCCACTAGGGCCCCCCTACCATGACTGGACTCCCCTGGCCCCTCCTCCCCCTGGGGTTCCTCTAGTGCAGCAGGGGTTGGTTAGGGTCCTTGGTGGGGCTTGCTCCTCGTTTGGAGGGGGGGATGTCATCTGCTGTGGCTCTGGGCAGAGCCGGTGCCTTGAGGAGCCGCAGACACTGCGCCTGGAGCCACACAGTGTGTGGAAGCTTGTTAGATGCAGAAGAGCATGTTTGTCTCTGCTTTTCAACATGTTTGTGCATTTTTCTCCTCGAGTCTGTGGTTGGGTTTCACCCTCTTCTTTTTGTGAACTTAAAGAACTGGAGAAAATGGTTTGGGAGGTAAAAGATGTTTTATTTTCAGAAAATGAAAAGTGTCCTTAAGTGTCTGTCTCTCTGTCTCTCACATCCTTTTCTCCCTCTCATCCCTCCCCTTCCCCACTCCCCACCCTTCCTTCCCAGGCAGGAGGTTACCAACTTCCTTGTCAAGAGCAAACCACTGTAATAAATTTTGCAGTTCATTTAAGAAGGCAGACTCTGTCGTCTTTGGGTGTCTTTCTAACCCTCCTTGTTGGTGCCACCCTTCCTCCTGGGGGGATGCCCTGCCCCCCCTCCCACAGCAGAGACCTCCGTGCCCTCGGGCATCCTTCCGTGGGACAGAGACCCTGTGGCTGTGGGGGGGACTTGCTGCTGCGGCACGATGCACGGCGTTGGTGGCTCAGGATCGGGTACAAAGCTGCTGGCAATCGCCATAGCGACTCTGAGTGTGTTTTGTGAGTGAGCCTGTGTATGACACCACGTCCTGGCAATCCACTTCCACTTGGGATCTTTCCTGCAGCCCTCAGTGGCTGCTGTGGCTGAGAGCCCCCCCGGGGCAGGGAGCAAGCCCAGGGCAGAGCTCTGTCTGTATTTCAGGGTGGTCAGCACCCCACACCCTGGCTCTCCCCAGCCCCGTGGCTGGAGGTGCTGACTGATCCCTGGAGCAGCGGTCCACATTCACCCCCCATCCTGAGTGGTGCAGGGCTGCTGTGCCCAACAGTGCTGAGGCCAGGGACCGATGCAGGGGTCAGCACAGGGGACTGTGCAGTGCCCTGGTCCCTGAACCATGGCCAAGCTTCCCCCCCCCCGACTTTTGGCTCATGGAGCCTCAGCACACTGCTGCACCTGTTCCCCTGGGTAGACTGCAGTGAGGAGAGGAGGGTGCCTTTAAAATCAGCATTTACTGTTGTCATAATCAGCAAAAGGACCAGTGGGGTTTAGGTGCTCTACACACTTGAAGGGGGGTCACGGGAGAACCAGTAGGAGGCAGAGAACAGGAGAACCCTCAGCCCAGCTGGCCGAGGCTGTGCCAGCCAAGTGGGACCTCTGGGAGGGGCAGGGAGAGGATGTTTGTCCTAAGCAGCAGAAGACGCTATTGAAGTCAGCCAGTTCAGAAAAGGCTTGAAGCCAGCCCTGTCTTCCTCAGTGCATGTGCTTCCCACATGGTGCATCCCCAGCCCTGTCCCATTCGAGCTGTGCAGGGCCGGCAGCGGCGCTGGGCGAGGCAGCCATCCTTGTGGGCACAGGAGCATGGGCACACTGCCGGGGCATGGCTACCATGGGCAGAGCTGGGCTTGCTCCCGTGCTGCCTGCTCCAGGTGCCCCAAGTTAAACAAGAGCCAACAGCAGCCTCATGGGAGCTTGGCTGTCTTGGCTGTCTCAGCAGTGGGGGCACGCACCACAGGGACCCCCAGGCCAGGCAGGTGTCACAGCGAGTACCTGCTCTAGGGAGGAGCGGGGCAGCCTTCAGCAGAAGCCCCATGAGACCCCCACGCTGCCCCAGTCCTGCCTTGGTTTGGGCTGCACATGCTGCTAGGAAGAAGCGCAGGGCGAACGGCTCTGCCCGGACTGGGACGGCTCTGCCTGGACTGGGATGGCTCTGTCTGGACTGGGACAGCTCTCTGTGTGGAAGCCAGCTCCGCCATCCGCTCAGCTGTTGGAAGAGCCTCAGCACTGTGGGTCTGGCACCCAGAAACTTCTCAGAAACCTAAAGCAAAAGAGAGATGGTCTCAGCAGGGAGGGGTGGGCAGGGGTCCCTCCCGGGGCAGCGGGTGTCCTGGCAGGGTCCTGTGCCACACTGGGTAAAAGCACAGCCCCAACCTGCCCCGACATGGGTTGAAACACAGCCAATGCTGCCTTTCACTGGTGTGGCATCTGCCCCCCAACTGCTTTGGTGGGGGGGAGTTGTCTCTGAAATGAGGTCCCTATGGCAGGAAGCCAAAGCATCCTCTATGATGGCGCCAGGGCTGTAAGGAGGAACCTTCCCCCCACCCCCCACCCCGCTCAGTACTTAGCCCACCTTGCACAGCGCCAAGCTTCCAGAGGGCCGGAGAATGAGGTGTAAACGGGATTTCATGACAATACCTGCGCTACCGTGGTAGGGAGCACCGCTGACATGTGGGCTGCACCAAATCTGTCAGGTCACAAGGTACCTCTGCCCATTGGGAGGGACTGGGGCACGGGCAGCAGCAGCAATCCCACCACAGAGTGGCCTGGCGAGGTCGGCATGGGGGTGGTGGTGGGGGGTGGGGTGGGGGGGGGTGTGGTGGTGGTGTCTGCCCATCACACTCTGGTGCTTTACTGGCTTTGAATCCCAAAGACTCACGATTGCCTTACTTTTTAAAAACCCCAATCTTTTTGCCACAGTGTGGCAAGAGTTGCAGGATTCCTTGGTATTGATCACAGGGAGGCTGGGCCGTGGAGACAAGATCCATGTTGCTATGTGTGGCTTAGCAACATATAAATGTATTCAAACAGAATAATGAAATTATCGTGGGGAAACAAAGCAGCCATCACTTGAAGAGCTGGAGGATGTGGAGGCCTCTTGGAGCTCTTGTTTACCAAGACAAGGAAGACGGTACTTATTGTTTGTGCAAATATGTGAAACCCCCCCCAGCCACCCCCCTGCTTACATAAAGGGTGTAATGAATCCGGGCAGCATGCTCGCCGCCCCGCGCAGCTTTGTACTGCTGGGCTGGAGCTCATTACTGCCTCTCCCAGTGCACTGAGTCCTGGCAGGGGGCAGCCCTAATATTGGGGGGGGGGGGGGGGGGGGGGGAGGTGGAGAGGGAGCCCACACCTGCCTCTCACCACTGCCAGGCTGCAGCACCCCATGGTTTTGAGACTGGCTGGTATGTACCTGCATTTTATCTGTCCTCATCCTCACACGTGGTAACACATGGCTGGGGGGGCCTTTTCGGCCTCCCCTCACGAGCCACCAGCAACCTCTTGCACTTGGAGCGATGCCTATGGCTCTCAGGAGCAGGGCTGAGGAGCGGGAGCAGAGAAGATGGGGATTCCACCCCAAACTCCATCCAGGGAGAGGGTGAGCAAGCCCTTTGCTCCCGAAGTGTCCCACTGTGCCCAGAGCCCAGCACTCCTTCTGCCCCCCAGCCCCAATCTGCTGCACTGCGGGGCAGGTGGGCTCCCCCTGGGTCTCTGCACGGGCTGTGGTACCTGCTGCCCCAGTACCCCCCAGCTTAGGGCTGGCAGGAGATTTTCGAATAAAGATACCTGGGGCAAAACGAGTCTCTCCTCATTAAGGTATCTTGGAGGAAAGGAAGGGAAGCTGGAAGCGGTGCCTGTGTGGAGCGATGGCTCTCTGCTCCTCACCAAGCACAGGGTTTATGCTTTGCTTCCCCAGCAGCTGTTCAGCCCCACGCACCGCACAGCATTGTGAAGCCCACGCAGCGCCCTGGGCTCTCCCAGGCGTTCCTGCAGCGGGGCATTGCTGCCTCTCCTCTCTCAGAGGCTGGAAGCCCTTGTCGCTGAGCCCGGTGCCTGGGAGCCGCGCTGAGTAGCCGGCACTGGCGCCGTGCTGCACACCGGCTTGCACGTATGCAAGGAGAGCTCTTCTGGTTCAAGGAGATCTTCTCCTTCACCCAGGGCTGAAGGACTGCCCGACCCAGGGCTCCCTCACCCCGGGGCACACAAGGAGCCGCTCTCGGTGCTAGCGCAGAGGGTGCACAGCCACCGCCGGCAGTGTCCTCTGGCGAGCGAGGGGACAGGCACGGAGCCCACCCCCAGCATCCCCACCAGCCTCTGTGCAGGGCCAGGCTTTCCAAAAATATCCTGAGGCCTTACCTGAGCAAACAGAAGCAAACTAAGCAGCCCTCCTCTTTGCATAGCTGGAGTTTAATGACACACGGCTCGGTTAAAATGTGCAGGAGCAGGTGAGGGTGAAGGTGTGTGTGGGGGGCAGAGCACAAATGCCTGTGCTGGGTGTAGGTCCTGCTGCCTCTGAGACCCCACTCCTGCGCCCAAGTGCTGCAGCACGCTCAGTCCTGGCTCCCACCGTCTCTGCCTTGCTCATGTGTCCACTGTGGGGAGGAAAGCTGCAACGCTTCTGGGTGGCATCGTCTGGCAAACAGCCTAAGCAAGGCCTGCTTAGACACTTAACGTGGAGCAAAATCAGAAACCCACTAACACACTGCTCCCTCCAACAACAGAAAACCTAACAACGCAGAAAAACCACTACCAACCCATCCCCAGGGCTTCCTCACCACCCTGCCTGCTACTGTGACTCCATCCAGAGCCTATGCTCAGCAAGGGGGGGGGTGAAAACCCAAAGCTACGTGTGCTACCACTGTCCCCAGAGGAGTTGGTGCTTTGCTCACAGCCAGGGAAGTCAAGGCAGGAGCTGTGCCTGGCCAGGCTCTCCCCAGCACTGCAGCTGAGCAGAGTTCTGGGGCTTAGGAGGGATTTCTGGGTTTAATTCTACCCACCTCCATGGTGACATTGGCCTTTCTACCACCTGAAAGAGAAGAAGCTAAATGGCTGCTTTTAAGCTCATAAATCCAGCCCTGTCTGAACCCCCACCTTCCCTGGCTGCCCTTCTTGGGGACATGTCTCTCCTAACACCCGCCAGTGCTTTCTGCAGCAGCTGCTGGTTTAAAATCCCCCCAGTAGCAAAGAGCTGTTGCCAGGGGTCTTGCCAAGCAGCAGGGTGTGTGGGGGTCCCTGCTGCGCCCCAAGGACCAGCCATGCTGAACAGGGAGAGCACTTGGCACCCAGCACCCACTGCCCTGGCACTGCCTGCAGCAGCCTGCAGCTCTGCCATCACAGAGGGGCTCATGGAGAGGCAGCAGGGAGGGTGCTGAGACACAGGGAGAAGCCAGGCAGGTGCTGTGAGATGGGCACCCTCGGCGCCGCTGGTGAGAGGCAGCGCCGGCTAAGCAGCCAGGGATTCATACCCCTCCCCTCCTTCACCCATTCAGGGGCACGTGGACCTCCCAACAACCTGGCCAGGACTGTACCCACCAGTGCAATTTGGAAACAAAACACTTCCTAAAGCCCGAGCGAAATTCCCACACCCCCAGCAGTGCTCCTCTGTGCACCCACAGAAACCAGAGGCCACAGCAACAGACATTAGAGGAAATGATTCTGGCAAACGTTACCTGAGGATTTGAACGCCGTCAGCTCCACAGCCTGAAAGAGGGGAGAACATGTGTTAGCAGAAGGCTCAATTTTGGCTGCTTTGCTGCTGGCAGCCCTCTGGCATGCTCCCTGGCACCAGGCAGGGATCCCCCACCACCCAGCCGCTGCACCACACTCTCCCTCCCACTAAGCCCCTGCACAGGCTGGGACCTGGAGCCTTCATCCTGAAGCCTTCATCCCAGTCCCCAAGGGATGGGCACCTTGCAGAGTCTCTTGGACAGGGCTGCACCTATGGCAGCACCCACGGCAGCACCCATGGGGTGAGCTGCCACTCCACTCACCCTCTCTGGGGACCCCTCCAGCCCCAGGAGACCCAGCGGGCTGGGTACTGTGCTGGGACCACAGGGAAGCCTCGGAGAAGGGGAAAGAACTTCCTCCCTGTGCTGTGGTGGAAAGAGCACGCACGAGCCTGCACCCTGTGCTTGATCAGTGGCGATGCCCCGTGAGGTGTGAAATTCCTGCTCCCAGCCTGGCAGCAGCAACCATCACCCAGCATTTAAAAAAGCTGAAACACAAAGAACAACTCATCCCTGTTTGTATCTTCACTCGCTCAGTGTTTTGTCAGTTTAAGTGTTTTCAAACGTTTTTAAGTAGCATCTTCTCTTCATCCAAACTATTGTGCAGCTGCCAGTGACATTCTTAATCCACCGCTCCTCGGTGAGTGCCGTGACTCATTTAGCCAGGGAGCAGGGAAAACAGCACTGACGTACAGAGCCAGCAGCTCAGCAAGCAACATCTCCCCAGTGCAGGGTACCAGACAGCATCTCCCCAGCTCAGGGTACCACACAGCATCTCCCTAGTGCAGGGTACCACTCAGCATCTCCCCAGCTCGGGGTACCACACAGCATCTCCCCAGCTCAGGGCACCACACAGCATCTCCCCAGCTCAGGGTACCACTCAGCATCTCCCCAGCTCAGGGCACCACACCCAGGGCGCAGCCACACTGGTGAGGATGGGGCTGCGATGGAGACTCCCCGCAGCCCCAGCCAGCTCAGCACCATGGGGCTCACACTGATGGATCCCTGAGAGCTGCCACAGCCGCATCCGTTCCCCCATCCCCAGGCAGGACCTGCACCAGCCTCATGTTCTGAGGCTGCTCCCCCCACGTTAGTGTGGAAGGAAACAAGCATATTAAAGATGTGAGGTTTAAGCAGCAAAGACACAGTGAAATCCATGGTGACCCTCATGCAGAGGAAAGCGCTCTGTCTTTGTCTGCTAGGAAATGTCACGGCCTTGGCATTTAGGGGATCTGCTGCTGCCTCCTAATGCTCCCTGCCCATGGGAACTCAGGTCCCCAGGATAATCCCTTTGGCCCAGCTCTCTGTCTGGTGCCAGGAGCTCAGCACAGGTCCCGATTTACGCAGCCAGCACCTGGCTGGCTGGGAGCAGCATCGCCTGCGAATGAATGGCGGTCGGCGTGCGGCACGACGGGTGGAATGGCGGCAACCAGCAGATAAATCATGAGAGATGAAAATATGGATTTTATTGAGTGGCTTCAGAACGATATGCCAGCTATAGAAGTATTATCTATTGGATAAATAAGAGCTGTCTATGTGACACAGGTTTTCAAAGGATAAATATTAGAGAGGGAGAGAGAGATCCTTCAGTGAGAGACTCACAGGAAAGTAGTGCTGGATTTTATTCTGAGGAAATTACAGCACTTGTGTGTCAAGTGCACAAGGAACGCTGATCATTTCAATAGTGGGAGATGGAAGTGGTATCACAGTAGTCAAATTTAAATTGCTCCCTGCTTTAAGCCATACCTCACCGAGCTCTGCATCCCTGCCCAGCAGGCAGCACCAGACAGATATGGCATACGCTGCGCAGGGACAGCAAGCCCCCACTGCCAATGCCTGTCGGCTGTCCCCAGGGGATGTGTCCTGCCTGGATCTGTACCAGCCTGAGCTTGGTGCTGTCCTGGCTCAGTTTTCTGTCTCCTCCTGGCCCAAACATTCCTGCTACAATCACTCTGCTGGCATGGCAGTGGGGCCGTTTCCCCATCGGCTCAGACATGGGCTCTCACCTGGGAAATCGGCTGTTCGGAGGCTCCTCCTCTCCTGCCCAGCAAGTGAGGCACTCAGAAGCACCTCTGGAGCCGAGCTTGCCCTCCCGGCACGGCCAGGACAGCCCCTGCCAGCTCCCTTGCTCTCGGCCTCACGCCTCCACAGAAGGCAGCCAACGCTCAGCTGCAACTGGCCTGACTGCCAGGAGCGGTCACTATGGACACCACAGCATCTCAAACGATTTACATGGCTTAAATCACACACTACACACACTAACAGTACACATTTGAATAACCCAGAGTCTTCAGGCTGTGTGTGACAGCCCTCCTGGCACGTGTGTGCTGGCACACTGCCTGTCCCTCACCAGCGCTCTGCATGCCAGTAACTCCCTGGGACAGAAGGGACTGACATTACCCTCAGGGACCAGCATCACTCAGGGATCAGCATCGCCCTCAGGGACCGGCATCCCTCTCATCCTGCGCACAGTGGGGTGCATTGGGAGCTGCCAGGGGTCCTGGGGCCCAGCCATCAGACACCATTCCTACGGAACTGCTACGCTCCAGGTATGGGTGAAAGTGAACGAACAACAGAAGACGTCACCTACCGGTCTCTCAGGTGACATAATTGATGAGATCCCCATGGGAATTTTGGCTCCAAAGGTTCCTAGGGGGTGAAGCAGCACAGTGAGCCTGCAGCCTGGAGCAGAACTATTCATGCTTTACCAAGAACTCGGTGTTTTGATTCCCCACAGCATCTCCCACCAAAGCAAAGGCACAAAGAGGTTATTATCTGCATGATGGCACCCACAGGCTGGTTGGAGGACACGACACCTTTTAAACCCCGAAGCCAAAGGCCCTGTTTCCTGCTGCTACCTTTGCCTAGCCTTCATTTTAGATTCCTTTTAGGATACAATCATAGACTGTCCCCTCAAGAGAGTAACACTGCAATGAGACCCTCTGCCCACGCCCAGCCAGCCTGGAGGCACGAGCCCGACCCCTCTGAGAGCCACACGAACATGACCCCAGCCTTCCCAGGGAATCCTTCATCCCAGGCTGCATTCCCAGCACCAGACCCAAGCGTTCACATAGGCAGAGTGTGCAAAACGGGTTCAACGTGGTGCCAAGTGAATGTGCACTCAAATTCAAGCCTTGAGAATAGCAATGTTGACGAGGTCTGGTCACACAGCATGGGCCAACAGCAAGGACAGCCCCCCCCCCCTTTACCTTTGTTGGTGATGTTCTTCACTGGAGGGTCTTTGGGCACAGGGCTTGGCAAGGCACTCTCAGCTGCAGACGGACTCAGTTTCCCTGTCTCCCAGGAGGTCGTGTTTCTTGGACTTGACAGGTAGTTGATGGGATGAGAGCAGTTCTGTAACGATGGGGAAGAGACACGGGACAGAGAAAACTGCAGCAATCATCTTTGCTGGACCCAGGTGCAACTTTCAGGATCAATTTCATCTGCCCTGCAGCCCTGGGGGCTCTGACTCCCAACCCAGCCTGGCACAGCAAGCTTCTGCCCCATCGGGGTAGATTATCCTTGGGTCTGCATCGTCCAAAGCGATTGTAAAGAATGGAGACAAAAACTTAAAACCCTAAGCCTCCTTCCCAGCATCATCTCAAAGCAGCCCAGCCCTACAGCAAGCCCCCTGCACGGTGGGAGGGTGATGAACACAGCAGGGTGACAGGGCTTCCTTGTGACTTACCGTGAACGAGAGGGCTTTCTTCTTGTCCTTCATCCTCTGGATGGCATTCCTCACCTGGAGCAGAGCAAGGGCATTAGAGAAGGACACAGGGCAAGCGATGCTCCAGCAAGTCATGGAGAGGAAGGAACCACTCTCCCAGAAGCAGTCGGGGTGACGCTGCCTGTCACACCTATAGCCCCAGCTACCCCTCTACCCCCAAGGACCAGTTGTTCCGCAGCGTGCGGAGCCCCAGCCAGCAGCATCTCTTACCTCGCTGTTATAGATGGCATAGACAAGGAAGATGTACAGGCCCTGCAAAGGAGAGAGCACAGGAAGGGTTAGGGGTATGCAGCTGGTCTGTGCTGCTCTGCATGGATGAGCAGGAGGCTGGGGCAGGACCAGGGAATGGGGAAGAGGCGCAGGCAGTGGGCACGGCACAGCCAGGGACAGCACAGCCGGAACGGCCTTGCTTAAAATCCCACCTGAGACCAGGCTCTTCACAGAGCGTCCAAGGGTGAGACAGTCCCTGTCCCAGTCCCTCTTCCTCCTCCTCTCCCCCATCTCTCACTGGGCACTCGGCTCTCTGAGCCTGAGCTCTCCTGCACTCCCATTCACTCCTGTGTGCAGGAAACACCTCCAGGGCTGAGAAGCAGAAACCACCAGGAGTTAATTGCCAGAGGAACTGGAATCTGGGAAGCTGACCTGCCTCCCACCAAGGGCTGATCCCTGGGTTCACGGGGAGCTTTTGCCAGCACCCAGAACGATGCTGGGGGCAGTTCCCTTGTCCCACACAGTGACAGACCCCAGCAATAGCAGGAGCCTGTGACCCACATTCGGTGGGATACAGACCCAGAGACATTGCTCAGACCCAGCCTGAACAGAGCTTCCTCCACGCTGCTGGCATGCCAGGGCTCCAGCAGCACAGTCTTGGCCACCCTCTCCCTACCCAGCGAGCCAGTGCTGTTGCATGCATACACCAAGGACCAGCAAGCAATGACATGCTCTGCCACAATGAAACCCTCAGCCACAGCTATGTGCTGGGGGCTGGTGCAGGATGTGCTCTGGAAAAGCGTGCGGGGCAGGGCCAGAGTGAGCATCGCCTGGGGCCACAGCCCAGGGCTAATTACAGCTGCAGACCAGCCATCTCGCTGTACGGCAGCCCTATCTGGCCCACCAGATTTATGTCATATCTGTGGGGTGTTTGTTATCGCAGCTAGATAAATCAGCTGCAGCAAGAAAAGTAATCCATCTTGCCTTCAATGAGCCTCGCTCTTCATCTGCGAGCTCTTGGCAGGCACAATGGCAGCAGCACCCTGGCGCCGTGCCATGACCTGTCCTTCAGCCAGCAATGCCGCTCACTCCCCCAGACCAGATTTCTGGCCAGGCTGCCAAGGCAGGTCTTCCTTGAAATAATCATTCTGGATGAGCAGGGGGAGAGGGGGGAGCGGCGAGGTCGGCTGGGAGGAGAACAAGGAAGGAGAAGAGGCCCAGCTGCGCGGCGGGCGGAAGCGGAGCCATGGCTCTGGAGGCGCCTGCTCCTGCCTGCGCTCCTGCCCAAATGCCAGCCCCTCCTGGCAAGGCCTGCCATGCTCTGGCTGCTGTGCCCCCCTGCTCATGGCCAGGCAGGTGCTGGGTGGCTACAGGCAGGAGATGGCATGTGCTGGGACTGGCAGAGTGGGATAGACAGTGTCTGTCTGGTGTCTGTCTGTCCTGCTGCGTTCTGCACACCCTGCTGGGGAGCGATGATGTCTCTCGCTGGAGATGGGCAAGTGGCTCTCTGAGTCCCTGCCCTGAGCCAGCCCAAGGACTGTCCTTCCAGCTCTACAAGTTCGGGTGCAGACTGCAGGTTTTACCCACACTTTGTCACCAGCAGGCAACTCCGCTCTGCATTCAGTGCTTGTCAGGGTGCTGGTGCTGCTGCCTCTGAAATGGTGGGCTGGAGGGATGGTGCTGCCGCTGGCTCACCATCCTGTGGCACAGCACCGCAGCCACCTCCGGCACAGCACCGCAGCCACCGCCGGCACAGCCACTGCAGCCACCGCCGGCACAGCACCACAGCCACCGCTGGCACAGCCACCGCAGCCACCGCCGGCACAGCACCACAGCCACCGCCGGCACAGCACCGCTCGGCGCTGCTTCTCAGGCACCCAGCCGAAGCACTGTGCTGCCTGGCTGGAGAAGGACTCGCCGTGCTCAGTGCCGACGCACAGAGTAACCTTGACTGCAGGCTTTGGTTTCCGCAGATAAACACAAAGCAGCCAAACAAACAAACAGCCCCAGCAGCAGAACCTCCCCGCACAGCACTCGCGTTCGGAGAGGCACGCTGGGCCTGCACGACATTCCAAGGCGACACATAAGGCAGTCAGCAAGGGGCTGAAGGGGGGTGGGTTTGTCCCACCACAGCTTCCCACCAGCATTTCTCTGCTGGGGTAATCTGCAAATTGACCTGAACTGGGTAACAAAGGGCCAGAGCTGAACAAGCATAGCATATTATCACTGGCACAGGGTGCCCAGAGAGGCTGTGGAAGACCCATCCCTGGCAGGGTTCAAGGCTGGGTTGGATGGGGCTTTGTGCACCCTGGGCTGGTGAGGGTGTCCCTGCCCATGTCAAGTAGCTGGAACTAGATGATCTTTGAGGTCCCTTCCAACCCAAAGCATTCTGCAATTCCATATTCATGGGCAAACCCTTGACTGTCCAAGGTCCTCAGCAGGACTCCTCTGGTGTGACACACGTGCTCATGCTTTTACAGCAAGGCAGGCAGCTGGGATGGTGCTGGGATGCTGCCCCTCACTGGTATCAATGGAGTTCACCCAAGCTGAGAAATGGGGTTTAGGGTTTTTTTCCTGTGGATGAAAAGATGCGGGGGCTGCTCTCAGCTCCCCTCATATCTTCACAGCACCAAGCCTGGAGCTCTCTGCTCCTCAATAACCCAAGCGTGGCACGAGGGGGAAAGGACAGCTGATGCTATATTTAATTAGTTAGGACAGGCCTCCTGCCACCCTTCTGATAGCCTCAATAGCAGCGATGGGAGAGGCGGTCCCAGCCTGGCCTTGGAACATCCCATCGGAGAGCCGACGGATGTGCGTGAGCAGCACTCGGCTGCTGGACCGGGGCCAGCCCCAAGCAGAACATCCCTGGAGCAGCCACCCGCCTTGTGCACGCGGTGATAAGGCCCGTGCTTCACCCTGGGCGAGCTGGGCCAGCCGAAACCCGCCAAGTATGGCAGAGGGAAGCGCTGCGAACCACCCGCTGCGCCCCTGGGAGCTGCAGCAAGGGCCGTTTCCTGCCGTATCCAAGGGAAGAGGGAGCTGGGTGGGGAGCTCTTTACATCCCAGGGCGTCGGAGGGTGCTGCCCAGTTGCTCTCTTGGACCTCCGGGAGCAGGGTTTGCCTTGGCGCTGGGCAGGAGGCTCTGCAGAGCGCACCGGTGATGGGCAGCGCCAAGGGCCGGGGCTGGCTGGGGGTAACCCGGAGCTCTTGGTACAGACTGTCCCGGCCCCGTGGCTGCTCCACGGCCGTGCCCGTCCCCGTCCCCCGGCCGGTTCCCAGCAGCCGCCCGCAGATCGCTCCGGCCGCCCCGGACCCGGAGCAGCGATGCTCGGTGCTGCTCTAGCTCCATCTACAGCTGCGATCGCTCGGGGAGAGCTTTCCCCAGCGCGGGTGGCAAGCACACGCCCGAGGCGGCTTGTCACCGTATGTCCCCGAGTTTTGGGTACCCCGGGGTCCTGGGAACTGCCCTGCCTCGGCGCAGAGCTGAGCACCCTGCCTGCTGTGACCAGCACGGTTTGCTTTGCTCTCTTAGCCCTGTAGACGGTTAAGGTTTCACACTCTCTGGATGAAACCAGTACCAAGCATCACTTTGCACACCTGGGGAGTCTTTCTGCCCCTGTTAATACCAACACCTTAACAGCACACCTCCGAAGTACAGCAGCTTTCAGGAGTCACAGCCATCGCCCCAGAAGACACCAAGGCAAGCAAACAACCTTAAAAATGTAGCCAGATGCTACCTGAAGAATGAAGAGACTGAAGGAGAGGACGTGACTCACCCAAGGTCCTGCAAGTCAGAGCCAGAAGCAGCACACACACACTTCCAGCCTCCCTGTGTGAGGCTCTCATCACCAGCTCACATCACAATCTGTCCCACCTAACACTCCTGCATCCCACCAGATTCCAGTGCAGCTCTCCTGGGCACTGGGAGCATCCCTGGGGAGCAGCTGCACAGCTACAGACAACACAGGGTTTAGGGGTAAGGACTGTCAGTCCTTGACTCTCAATTCTCCTCTTGTGTCCCTGCAGTAGAGCTGACTTGCAGGCACAGGCTGGTTCTGCCTCTACAGCTCCTGAGACACAACCTCTGAGCAGGTATGAAGATGAACCAGATGACCAGCACCCATCCTGTACACACACTGCAAGCAGACCATGGCTGGAAGTGACCTCTGGGATGCTTTTTGTGAAGGACCCTATTCTGACAGGGTTGGCACACATGGCCCACCCTGCCCTGTGGGCGCGGGGCTCCAATGCCAGCTGGGACCTCTGCCCATGACACTGGACAGGCACCACTTTAGTTACCCCTTAAATGATCAGATCGAACCACTGACAGAGTTCCCTGCAGCATGGCCATCAGTAAGTGTAAAAACCCAAACCTGAGAAACCAGAATTGCACGGGGAAGCACCAGTGAGACACTCCAGAGACTGATGCTGAGGGACTGTTAGATGAACAAGGCCTCTGGGGCTGTATCTCCTATCTTGGGAGCATGAACTCTGATTCCCCAGACAAAACAGCACAGTGACCTGGGAAAGCTGGGCTTTGGAGCTGGCAAACATCCCTGACTCCCAGGAGAGGTGGGGTACACCACAGCTCCCTGCCTGGCTGTGCGGTGAGGACTCACCTGGAGGGAGTTCAGCACAATGAAGACGTAGGCCCAAATGATGCTGAGGTGGACAAGGACCCCACACACCCAGGTCAGCCCCAGCACAGGCAGCAGCACCAGGACGGGCTTGGCTGTGGCCCTGTCAGGAAGAAGAGCTCGGGGTTACCTGGGTGCATTTCAAAGCTGAAACGTGGTGCACTGGCACCCATCTCCTACCCACCAGCTCCCTGTGGGGGTCCCCGAGCCCATGGTGTTGTGGCAAAGCGCCCCAGCCTAATAAACATCCTTTGTGGCTCTGCAAACCCTGCGAGGGTCTCACCATGACCCATCAGGGGCATCTGCATGAGGTTACAGAGCACATAAGTGGATCTGCTGTGGAAAGATCTCCATGGGTTTCAAAGCACCCTGGCCTGTATCTTGCTGTTTAGAAGAACCTTTCCTTGTCTCCATGCTGGAGACAGCTCTCCTCCCCCAGCAAGGGCCTTGCAGACAATGTGTCCACCAAGAGGCACCCAAGATGGTAGCTACAGAACAAATTCTTTTGCAAACAAAATTAGTTAAGAGGGGAAAACCCAAATATTTCACCACCCAGTCTCCAACGTGCCAGCCCTGCTCTTCATTTATCACAGAGTCAGCAAGAAGGGAGCTCTTTGACGTCACTAGCCATGAGAAAACAGCTATTTTCTCCCCAATTGCTGCTACAAGGAGGGCTTCTGTATTTGTTTTATTAGCATATGGATGTCACCCTGCCCTCCAGAGATGCCCTATCTTTGTGCTTCTGTAAATTTGGGAAAATTTATTTATGATACAGGGGAACAATGCGTGTCTAGCAGGGGTATTCGGCGCCAGCTAACAACAATAAAGATTCCCAGAGGATGATAAAGTAACGACTCAATCAGCAGTTTTTTAGAGGTCTCTCTATATTGACTGATTAGAGAAGTCCACACTGCCTCTCCTTCCCATGTGCAATCACCATCAGGGTTACTTGCAGTCCACCATGTCCCAAACTTGTACAGAAAATGCTTTTTCTAATGGCAAATAGCCAACTCAGGGCAGCGGGCACCCTTCTGGGGGCACAGGAGTGCTAAAGAAGGAGAGGGGGTGAGACACACTCAGTGGGGACCCCTTCAAACTGCAGTGGGGTGCAGAGCGGAGAGTAGCTGCTCCTGTGGCTCAGAGCTCTATAAGATTCCCTGGAAATGAGGCACACAAGCTGCTCCCTCATGCTGTCACGGGGAGGTTCTACAGGGTGTCTGTGTGCCCCCCAGCAGCAGCACAGTGTGCAGAGGGGCAGACAGCTCAGCAGTGGGTTTGGCAGCATCCCCTGTGCTCCCCCACACACCACCACCACTGCGGGCAATGGGGACGCTCACACTGGCCATGCCCAGCCCCAGGCTGCTGCTTCTGGGGATGCTGCTGGGCCCAGCATTGTTGTGCTCTCAGCAGGCACTGCCAAGGGTCTCTTGCCTGAAGTGCTAAGATTTCAGAGCAAGAATCCAGACTGAAAGTGCTGGCTGGGCTTCTCAGGGGACAGACATTTAGCAGACAGACTGCCTCTGGGACACATACAGCTACCCAGGAGGAGAAAATCCTCCCTGCCCCAACCCCCCAACTCACAGTCTGTCACTTTGCCAGGGAGAAGGCTCTCAGCTTAGCAGCGATCCCACCGTTTCATACCCCGAGCAGCCACAGCTGGGAAAACCATCCCCATCCCTGCTCACCATATCTGAACCCCGATCTGGTTCTCCAGGCTGCTGTTAGGTGTCAGCATCTTCGACCTCCTGCGGGCACTGGACACTGTCACCATCACCACCCGGCACAGCACAAAGGTGTTCACCTGTCAGAGAAGAGCCATGGGACCCAGTCACCTTCTGCAACCTCAGCTCCAGTGGGGTCTTTTCTGCTGGACACTCGATAGCCAAGCGTCACAACTTGGGGAGAAACATAAAGCTCTAAACAAAGTGCTTCCCAGAGCTACCCACACATGGAGGGAGCCTAGAAAACTCATCACAAAACTTCCCCTATGGAGTGTCTCCCCTGTTAAGCATCTACTGTGGACCCCTTAAACTGACACTACTTCCAGGCTGTAGATGTTCCCATATGAATAGCAGACCTTTAGTTACAGCGATGTCACAGTTAGCCTACACCTTTATCCCCATTCCTCATTTAACAGCCAGGACAAGGACTGGTCAGTGAAATGTTTTTCAAGCACTTTTTTCTATCAAGAAAGCTGCTTTGGTCAGAGGTTTGTTTGAGCTGTGAAAGTTTACATGGAGCAGAACAACGACTCTCCCACAAAAGCAGCAGCACCAGGAGCCCCGCGAGGAAGCAGCGTGGCTGGAGCAGGGCTGACAGCCCCAGCTCCACAGGGCTCTCCTGACACCAGGCCCGAAGGAATTGCCCTCAGCATTGGCACTTACAGCCAGGATGAAGAGAACAGGCCCCACGAAGGCCCAGATGACGTTGGTCTGAATGTTCAGCCAGCAATGGTCGTCTGCCACATACTTGTTAAAGGAAGTTGCCAGGGTCACCCCCACGATAAGGATGGGAAGGCCTGTGGAAAACCCACGGATTAAACCCCAGGGAAAGCAGAGCTGACCCGTGCAGGTCAGCCGTGCTCCAGACAATTGCTTCCAAACCCCCAGACACACGTGTGAGCCAGCTTAGCCCCTGAAACCCCATGAGCAACATCAATTTACTGCAGCTGAAATCCACCCTGGCTCTGCAAGGCCAGATTTATGCGCTGTCAGTATCATCCTCTGAGGTATAAAGCATCCTGAGGAGTCCTGATCAAAGCAATTTACTTCTTAGATTGCTTTTTTAACAAAATGGACAATCAAACCCATAAAGCAATCTGAAATATTTGCATCAGCTGCCCAGCATGCTTGGCAAGGAGCACGGGTGGAAAGGGACACGGAACGCTGAAGGGAGGTTCCAATGATCCCCAAAGGGTTTGCCCAGGATAAAGGGAGCTTCACCAGGAACATGTTGATGTTTTAATTACTATCAGGCAGGAGCAAAGCTCTCCCAGATCTTGCCATAAACTTCCTCCTCTGTTATTTTTTTTTAATTGCACTCTGAAAACGAACAGAAATGGGTTTTAATTTGCATTCTAAGATAGGCAACCGGACACATAAGGGTAAGAAAGGCTCTGCAGAGCAGTGGCACCCCGCTCCTTGCTGGAATCAGATTGAACACTAGGCAATGGAAACTTTGGCTAGGCAAAAAAAGGATTTTCTGAGTGCCCTGCACAGAGGAGTCTGTAGATACCCCAGCCTGTCACGTAGTAGAACTTCATTCTCCTGTCTTCACTCATGTTGACCGCCACCACTTTGCTCCACAGGAGAAGCCCCTCCACCAGCATCCAAGAAAAGGCTGCCATGAAGAAGAGATGAAGGCAGGCTGTGACCGTGAAACATATCACCTGGGGAGGAGAGAAATCACACACAATGTTGGCTGGAGGAGTCCTCCAGGAGCTCTGGAGCACGTGTGGTCGGGAGGAGGAGAGAACCTGCAAATTATGCTGCACAGGGAGCAGGAACAGGCTTAAACATTCACCCACAAGCACAAGAGGAGCCCAACGTGTGGGCAGCCACCTGCTGCAGCTCACATGTGTGTCATCTGTGTAACCATCTCAAACCACCGACAGAGGAGCTGATGGCAGCTCTTCCTGCCCCCCTTGGAGTTCCCTTGCAGGTCTCTCATCCCAGAGCTGCTTGATCCAGCCCAGGATGAGGAAGAGGATGCAGCAAGGGACAGAGCTTTGTGTTGCTGGTTTAGAGCCAGTGACATTTCCCACAGGAGTTTTTTGGTCAGGAACAGTCAGAGAAAAAGGGTGAATTCCCCAGCAGACTGCCCAGCGTGTGTGTCTCCAAACACAGACACAATCATTTCCTAGCTCCAAATTATAGGTCACTAATGAAGCATTAACATCAGGGATTACATGGGTTGGCTCTGGCAGCACGTTTGAGCAGGACACTTGTTGGTGTCAGCCCCTCACCTGGTTGGTCTTGGCCAGTTCACTGAACATGAGCAGAGCTTCTGCTGCAGCCAGGGCAAAGATCAGGTTCTTGTGCACAGTCGTTCGCTCGCTCTTGGGCACGCTGGGGAAGGAGAGAGGGAGCCCTCAGCAGCACCCAGATGGAAGGGTGCACAGGCTCATACTACTCCTGAGTAGACAGGCTCAGGTATGGCTGCTCAGACCTTGGCCAGTGCTCCAAGGACCTGGCAGCGAGGAGGAGGAGGAGAAGGCAGGAGCCACTGCTGTGCTCACAAGGCAGGTCTCTGTGCCTGCCAAGTGACAGGAGGGCTGGGAAGTGATGTCTGTGCTCCATTTATTTTATAAAAATTACCTCAAGCCGAGTGGCTTTTATGGTAAACATGATTAGTGGCTGATAGCAATCTCCACATGGGGCTCAGGGGTGTGCACAGCTCACACCAGCATCTCCACAGAAACACCCGGCACTGCACCCGCTCCCCAGCCAGTAACCACCACTGTCCTCCCTCCCCTCTGCTACCCACCACTGGTGCACAGGGTGAGACCCTCCACCCACGGTGACAAGGGGGACCTCTTGTCTCTTCAGAACCTGCATACTGGTTTAAACAAAACATACAGAGACAGCTCCAAGTGCCCAGGCTTTTCTTACCCAACTGCCAGGAATAAAATGAAGGTAACTGTCAAGGCACAGAAGGAAACTCCACATCCAATAAAAGTCAAGGTCTGCAGTGTGAGCTCCTCCTTGGTCGTTCTCTGCTCCAATTATGAAACAACAGAAGAGATAAATCCCCCCCAAATTAATCCCAGGCTGCTTGCAGGCCTGGCACCCACCCTGTGGAGAGGCAGAGGCAGGCTCCTCACTGACCTGCATCTCATACACCTGCAGCAGGACAGCAAAATTCGTGGTATGGTTGCAGAAACAGGCGGTGGAGTCCAAGAGAGATGTCACCACGGAGCAGCCAGCCGTGGACCACATCCCACCAGCATCTGGGCTAACATACAGCAGAGAAACAGAGAAAACACATGGAGTTTCCCATCGGCTGGAAGCCAAGGTGAGAGGGAAGAGCAAATTCAGAGCAGTGGAACTGTTCATGTAGTGACCAGCTGCTTCCAAAACCACCCGCTTCCCACCTTCCCCAAACTGTTACAGGACTGGGATTCTAAGGAGCCTTTTTGCACTTGAATGAAGGGATCACCAGTCCATGCTGTACCCATCTCAGTGCTCTCACTGTGGTGACAGCCAGCAAAACCACATCTCACTGCCAAGCAGCGTTCAGGGGTCTGGGACAGAAGCGTTTGGGGGGGACAAAACCTTTTTACTTGTGGAAAACAGTCATAATTAACTAGGGCCTTCAATTTTAGTTGTATATACCTCATTAAAGGTCACTTGTGAGTGACTCTTCCCAGGAGAGCACTCTGCTCCAGCAGCCAGAGGATGCTGGCAAAGAACCACAGGTCCCTACTCTCACCATGACATTTGTACTGGTACAGTTGGTCTCCCAGTGGGACTGAAAGCTTGTAAATGTGGGGAGCTGAAACGAAACAGGGCACCTGAGGCTGAAGTTCCAGAAGGCACAGATGGGCCCCACCAGTCTGTTGGGCATGTCCTGCAGGCAGAGAGAGACAAGAAGAGGTGACACAGCTGTGTGCATCTGTATGCAGACCGATACGGTTCTCTCACAGGGCTGTAACAAGGTCTGTCAGCACAGGACAAACATCTCCCCAGGGAAACAGGAGTTGAGGAGAGGGACCCGGGTGTGGTACACCTGGAAGTCCAACACCTTTGGGGACCTGGAGCCAAGGGTGTGCACAACCCGCTGGGTCAGGCTGTGTGATGCCACTGGCAGGGATACAGGCGGAAGCACAGCCGCTCCTTGGGGTACCTGGACGCGGTGCTGCAGGCGGTAGCGCACAGACGTGCTGATCTCCTGGTAGTCGCTGAGCAGAGCGGATGAGATCACAGCGGTGCCCACCAAGGTGCTCAGGGATCTGTCAGGGAAAGCACGCTGCTCACAGGCACACTCACTGCAAGGCATGCTCAGAGAACAGGGCTGGCGTTAGACAGGGCAGCTGGGGAGCTCCAGAGGCAGCCTGGAGGGCTCTGGGCCCAGCAGCAAAGGGCCTGGGCACTGGGCAGGAAGCACCTCGGGGTTCCTGGCAGACAGGGAACACCACTGCTCCTCCTGAAACTGGAGGAGGGGCCACACAGATTTGGCATTGGAGCATCCTACGCGGCTGCAGCTGAGCAGCACGATGGCTGTGCCAAAATCTCAATGAAGGAGCCGAGTGTGTGTGGGCTGTGCTGGCTGCACCCCCACCCCGTGTTCAGGCAGCTCTGGGAGCGCTGCCCGGCTCTGCCTCCCACCCTCTCTGAGGGTAATCCCGGCTCTGGGGCCTCTGCCCCACCAGAGGGGACCCTGAGCAGCCCCCGCAAGGTCCATCCCCCCACTCCCAGGCAGAGGGGACCCAAAACAGAGGCACTGCGAGATTCACAACTGCCTCAGGTATGAATTCTCCTGTGGGGCTCAGGGGGCAGCCCTGGGGTGTGGGGTTTCAGTTCCACTCACTTCTGTCCTCTGTCAGAGGCTGCTGTGGCCTGGAAGGCAGCGGTGCCACCAGCGCCGGACAGGCATCGCTGCAGGGAGCCATAGCCAAACCACATGTTTTTCACCGTGAGCCTGTGCAGACCTGGACAGGGAGGACGTGATGGGACGGGGTCAGGATCAGAGCTTGGGGCAGCCCTTGCTTCAGCATCAGCCCCTCACCTGGGGGGTGATACTGGGGACTGGGGGCACCTGCAAGCACCAGCTGTGCCTGTCAAGAGGCTGCAGAGAAACCCTCCCACACAGCCCACCACCCCTTCAGCCAGGGCTTCTCCCCACACTGCTCCAGCCCTCAGGGCAGGGAGGTCCTGTGGTTAAGGAAGATGCTGCGTCATCACCACAGGGAGACCCCCCAGGAAGCACAGGGAGACCCCCGGAAGCACAGGCGTTGTAACCCACCTCTGGCTTTCAGTCTCTGCATCTCTTCTGCAGGGACCTCGATGAGGTCATGCCTGCCCTTCTCGGGGCTCTGGACCAGGTATGCCTCACTGCTCAGGTCCTGCCTGCCCAGCTCCAGCTTCCTGACCTCCATCCCTGCAGAAGGGACAAAATCAGCCTTCCTCCAGAGCTACTGCTACAGCAAAGAGCCATGAGAATGTTATAACCCCAAAAGCACCATGAGAACGTTATAACCCCAACCAGGACCCACAGCAGCAGCAGACAGATCCCTTTTAGCACAAACTATGTGTATTTGGGCTCAGGTTGTCTCCTGCACGAAAAAGTGTCTTTAATCCTCTTACAATCCACAGTGTGAGAGATGCTTCCCACACTGTGCCACGTCTGCATGAAGGAAATGGAGAGAAGGCCGTAGGGTTAGAACAGAGGAGCTAGAGGAGGAGAGGTGCCAGGAGTGGACTTGGACTGGGAGCCAGATGGGATGACTCAGCTGGGTCCTGGTGAGACACCCTCCCCAAGCCCTGTCAGTGCCACTCACCGATGTTCCCATGCTGGATCGTGATCTTTGTCCTGCCTGCGGTCAGCAGTGGGGCCAAGTGTGACACCATTCTGTCACAGAGCTCAACAACAGCCATGGGTCCCTTGATAACCTGCAAACAGGGAGAGAGCAATGGAAATCAGCACCCCCACCACCAGCCCACACCTCCCACAGCTCACAGGAGCTTTCTTAAATGCTTGGTCCTTGGTGGAAAAGAGCAGCTGGGACTCAAGGCTTTTGCTTTGCTTTGATTTCTCCAACCACAGATGTTCCCAGTTCCTTTGGCACAGGAGGCAAAACTGGAAATGAGATAAAGACTTGCTGGTCTCCATAAAAAACCCATTAAACCAGCATGGGTACACATAACAAGCACACTGTAAGGAAAGCACTGATTCTTGCTTAGCTCTATCCATAGAGACCAGCTCTGCTGCTGAAGGGTAGCAGGTGACTGGCCCCATCACTCGGGGTCCTGCAGTATTGGGCAGCACAAATCCTGTCCCTGCAGTGCTCAAACCCTTTCTCCCTCAGCAGATACATCTGCTCCAGGGCCAGAGCTGGTTTTATGCTGCCACCGAGAAGCGATGAGTAATTGAGGCCACTGAGCCCTAAGCAACCCTAAGCGATGAGGTAAACCTGAACTATCCAGCATCCTTTCATCTCTGGAGGTCCCTGGCATGGCTCCTGGAGTGCTGGCCAGGCCAGGCACTGTCACACATTTCCCAGAGACAGGCAGTGAGTGCAGCCAGCAACAGATACAAAAGAGCCATGTGAGAAGGGAAGGAACCACCAGAGAAGATCCTGGTGGGGTAGGATGATGGAAATCCCCCACACAAAGCCTGGCAGTGTTCTGAGCAGTGTGGGGGCTGATGGCAGGGAGCTCTTTGGCAGCCCACCCGTGGAAAACACAAGGAACCCTAAGGAAAGGGCATTGCCCTGCCAGAGCTGGCAGGACATGGGGTGAGGAATTGGCAGAGCACGGGGCATCTGCGACCTGCGTGGAGCCCTGTAAATCCCATCTGACAGAGTGGGGAATCCCGAAGGGAGCCGGGACAGCCACCAGCAGGGCTGGCAGGGAGGGCAAAGCCTGAGCACTTGTTTGCCCCTCTAACAAACAGCAAGGCCACTGGCCTCTCCTGAGCCGGCAAGGAGGCTCCATGCCCATGCCTGCTGCAACTCACAAGCTCCAGCATACAGCCAGAAGGGCTGTGTAACCATGCAAGGACAGGTCCCCAGCCTGTGGACACAGGGCAGGCCGGGCACACACAACAGGTGTGTCAGGCAGCGGCCAGGCTGCTGGTGACACTGTTACCTGGCTGACTGATGACCACGTTTGAACATTCTGCTCTTCCAGGATTAACTCAGTCACTTCCATGTAATACTGGCCCAGCTGCTCCAGCATCTCCAGCTCCTCTCCCTCCTGGACTTCCACATCAGAAACTTGCTTCAGTAACTGCAGCACGGAGAGGAGGTCAGATGACTCCAGCACGGGTGTCTCTCCTTCCCTCAGAACAGTGGCCAAGACATCAAGGGCACCAAGAGCAACAGAGAGGTTCATGTCTTGGACATCACTTGTGAAGACGTTCTCAGGAATCTGCCAAGGAGGAGATGTTTTAGTTAGCACAGAGCACTGATGCTGCCTCATGACCAGCTATGCCTTGGCAATGCCCTGCACATCCTTGCTGGCATGAGGACACCTGTGTGGCCAACCACACGAATTTTAGGGGCAGATCTGCCTTGACATCTTCAACTCTTGTGTCCAGCTAGTCAACCTCACTGTGAGGAGTCGACCTGAGGCAACACTTTGCTTATTCCCTCACAGCAGGAGTTAGAGCTGTACTGGCCACACTCTCTGCCAGCAAATCCACCCCAACAATTCCTGCCTGCTCGGGGTGTCAGCTGCCACTGCTGGGGCTGCAGACTCACCACTGTCCTCTCTGCAAGCATGTTCACACGGCTGGTGAGCGAGTGGCTGGATTCCTGCTGAGCTTTTTTCAGTTGCCAGTATGCATCTGGGAGTAAAAGGAAAGAACAAGCATTGCCAGGGTGCCTGGCAGCGGGGTCAGCTCATGCCATGTTCAAAGCCTGGGGAATGCTCCTCAGGTGGCTGCTAAGTTTGTAGGACAGTCAAGGAGACTTCACAGCTGCATTTTGCTTCTAGTACAAGATCCCATTTGGAGAGACAGTCTAAGGTTTCTTTTCTGCCTCCTCCCCATGTCTCCCATCAAACCAGCCTGGAGATGCTGGGACTGTAGAGGCAGTCTGCAGCACTGCATCCAGAAGCCACCTAACACCTACGAGCACTGCTTCACTGGAGAACAGCAAGTTACCCTGTCAGAGTGCCTGCAACTGAAGCAAAGCTGTGGTTACACTGTGCTTTGCACGACATCTCTTCAGAGCAGAAGTGAGGCCTCCCCATCCCTGACGATCATCCCAGCCAGGACCTCAGGAGTGAATGACATGGAAGTAGTGAATATGTAAATAACAGGTGCTGTACCCTTTCTGTAGCGACAGATAAAAGGCAAAGGCTGCAAACAAGGTGTGTAACGGAATCCGCTGCTGCCAACTTCAAAAACCCGGCATTCCTCAACAGGCCCTGTGGAGACACACACAGGCAGACGGCCCAGGTTCCCCAGAGACACACCATCCCCCAGCAGGTACTGCCACTCCCACAAGCCACCCGCAAATCCCGCTGGAGACAACAGCTGCACACCGCTCCCCATGCGGTCCCACGGCTGAGCCAGAGCAAGGCCTGGACTCAGAAACAGCCTCCAACGCACAAATGCCCTCTGGAAGGAGCTCAGAGGTGGCAGTGCCAGACAGTGACTTATTGGTGATGTCGCACTGGGCTGGCTGAGGGATTGATCCTTCCTAGCTGAGCATCCCAGCTCCAGGTGTGCAAGCTCCAGGAAAGGTGTCAGTGACAAGCACGCCATCTCTCTTGCACACCATCCCTTTCAGTATAAGTGGCTGTAATTAGCCCAGGACATCTGAAGAGCTGTCTTTGCCTGGGTCTCCAATGACTGAGAGCTGAGAGTGATGACTGCATCTTAAGTACCATCTGGAAACCAGCTCTGAATCTGCTTGTGCTTTCCTTCTCAGAGGAGAAGCATCATTCCACAAACCACACCTAATTCCCTCACTTCTGGGACAGTCCCCATGAGCTGACTCCCTGCTGCATTGCAGGAGGGAGCTCAAGCAGCGAGGGAACACGACTTACCTGGGCAGAGAAATTGAGTGGTCACCTCCTGAACAGTGCTTTCAACCTCCAAAGCGTTGGAGCTCCACCCAAACACAAGGTCTTGCTCTACCACCCAGCACGACCGCACTCTCTCAACCTGCTCCGTGCTGAGGACTTTCTGCCAGATGTGCAAGTCGGTGATGTTCCCACTGAAGGACTCTCTCTCCCGGAAGGTGCCCCCCAGCGAGTCCTGATCCTGCCCAATGATGAAAGTCCCCTGGCCGTAGATGGCCTGGGGGGCAGACGGCCCCGCAGCACACAATCCGCTGGCAGATGCTCTCCTTTTCCCATCGGCATAGATGGCCCACGTCCCGTTGTCCTGCTGCCAGGTCACACAGAAATGGTGCCACTGTCTGTCAGCACGGAACACGGGCAGGTACGGGGAATGGTGCCCGTGGACTATGAGAGCAAAGCGAACAAAGCCTTCCTCATCGATGAAGCCACGGAGCTGGAACTCGTTAATGAAAGCTGGCACAGCATAGGAGAAGATGGTAGCAATCTCCTGGGTCCTGGTGTCCCACTGGAGGTGGGCACAGGCTGTGACAGCAGGCAGTGCTGGGAAGTCAGAGAGCACCTTCGCGTATTTTGTGTTGGTTTTGTCTCTGAATACCAGGACTGGTACAATGTGGTCCCCTGGAAGAAGAAATTCTAGCCAGCATAAAGGAAGAAGCACAGGCCAAAGCCTGCTCGCCTTCCACTGAGGTGAAACTATCGTTTTCATCAGGCTTCTACCCAAGGAAGAACCCATGGACCCTGCAGGCAAGGGCATCCAGCAGGCATGCAGCAAGGCATCTGCTTCTCCTGTGCCTGGCAGGGATCAGGAATGCTGGCAAGCTGAGACAGTATAATTTACAGAAACTTAAGCTTCTAGCAAACTGGATCGCAATGAATCTGGGAAGAACAGCAAGGTCCCAAGCACCCCACACTACAGCAACCAAGAGCATGGTCAAATTTGCCATGGGGTGCCTTGCTGCTGAGGACCACCTGTTCTCCTGGTCCCATCATTGCTGTGCAGGACATGTGGGTGACAAACGGTGGGGCTAAGGAGTGGCAGACCTGCTTTAGAGGGCGATGGCTCAGGAGGACAGCAGAGGAGCCCCTTCACAACCCCCCTCTGCTGCGATGCATTCAAATATCTCAGCAGTGACCAGGCTACTGATGTGCTGGGATCACTGTGGTTCTCACAGTCAGGCCCAGCTTGGGACTGGAGGTTCTACACATTACCACAGTGACAATAAAAAACCACGTGGCAACTTTTCCAGTCAGGTTAATTTTTCAGGATGAAAGAGATCCAGCAGTGAACATGTCTCCAAACAGCCCAAGCCTACTTATACTCACGTCTCCGCTTGGGTCTGTGCAGGACACTGCCCCTCTCATGCAGCCAGACAGACCCCCCGATGTGGTGGGACTGCAGCAGCTGGCTGAGGGAAGCCTGCTCGCTGTCCTGGGGCTCCAGCAGCAACTGAGCAAAGTGCTGCTCGCAGTACCTGTCCGCACGCCACCAGTCCAGAGCGGTGGCCACATACTGGTACATGTGTCTCGAGGTCTCAATTGTGACAGGAGCAAAGCCTGGGAAAACACACACACAATGTGGAGAGATGGGGAGCTTCTCCCGTGCACCCCATGCCCTGTATCCTACAGGTGTACCTCCAAGTACCCCCAACCCTGCTCACAAACTGAACTGCTGGCCTGAGGCTGGCGCTGGGCACACTCTGATGAGACACCAAGCCCCACGGTGAGCTCAGCCCGAAGAGAAGGATCACTGTGGTCTGCCCTCGGGGCAGCTTGTTTGAAGCAGACACATACAGCAAATGTTCTTATTGTATCCCCATTTCCCAGCTCCTCCCAGCTCCTGCATTTGGAGATGCGATGTGCAGGCACAGAACAAGCCTCCCTGCCTGCAGCTCCGACGGCAAATACAACCTCAGGCACAAAGCAGGGTACTGGAAAAAGCTTCTTTACCTGCATTTCTGCCCCCAGACACCTTTTTATGCATTGTTTGAGCTGAGTTAACAGTTGGACTAGATGATCTTACAGGTCTTTTTCAACCTTGTGATTCTGTGATTCCTGAGTATTGCTTATAAAACCATATAGAAGTGCTGATAAAACCACTAACCTTTAGAAGTCTGGTTCTCAGCAAGGGCAGCAAAGGCAAGGAGACTCCTGGACAGGCTGCTGACCTGTTGGAGAGGCCATTTTATAACATTCATAGAAAGCATTAATATTATCTCAAATTGTGAGAATTCTTGTAAAACTCACCAGAAAGCTGAAGAGCCAAGAATCAGGTCTCAAGTCTCTCCTAAACATGCTGACCAGCTGGCAAGCTTTCACTCTTTGCTGGAATAAACAAAATATTGCTAGAGATGCACCATGAAGACAGAAGCATCCTGCAGAGAGCTGGTTCTCACACCAGGCTGCTGTCGGGAGCCAACACTGAGAAAACCATTCTCTCTGAGATACCTGTCCGGGGTAGCATGCTGTCAAAATAATTCCCAGTTCTTCTTGAAGAACTCAGGGTCTGGGTTTAATGTTTGTTTCCAGGATACAGAGTAATTAATCATAAAACATATACAGATATGTGATATTAATAGGCAGGGAAGTTAGCAGAGCCTCTTTATCTGCATTAACTAAATAAAAAAGCCACCATAAATCACACTGTTAAACTAGGTCAAATCACTGGCAGCTCTTTCTCATTTCTTTTAAAGCCCACAGAAAGACAGCACGAGAACAGATCCTGCAGAGCAGCAGCTCCAGCCTCCATGGACAGCATCTGAACATGCAGCTCAGCATGGGAGAGCTGCCCGAACTCAGGACTCACCGCCTCTGCTCCCATGGAAGCAAAGCCTGAGCATGTGGCTGTGTAAAGCCTAGTGAAGTCTTAGAATGGGTACATAAAGACACAAACATGGAAACCAGCAATGTGCTCTCCAAGGCAAACACATCCTGTCGCTGTCTCTGGGCACTGATGCTCAGCCATGAGTAACGTCTCGCTCTCAGTGGGACTCTCCTGTGTGCACAGCGCAGGCATGCAGGGAAGCACTTTGCTGCTAAGGGACTAAGGAGACCAGCTCTGGAACCCGGGCTCTACATTCACAGCCTTCCAAAGTTCAGCACTGACTCTGTAAGAGCAGAACAGCCCCAGGCCCTGGGGAGAAGGATGCTAGGCTCCACGCTCATCTATCTGATGGGTGAGTGATGGGAGCCAGGGGCAGCCTGGCACAGGCCGGAGTGGCCAACCGCCCGCTCCCCGGCCTCTGCCCCAGGGCCAGGTCTGGCTCCTGCTCCCCCGAGGGGTCCCTGAAGCCGCCGCCTCGGGAAGGGCGGAACGCGGTGTTGGCAGAAGGAACAGCGCAGCGAGGGAGTGAGTCGCGACGGGGCCCGCAGCAAGGCTCTCCCCGGGAGCCGGGGAACGGGCGGGCCCCGCAGAGCCGCCGGCAGCACTAGCCCCAGAGCCAGGCCGGCAGCGGCAGCGTCCGGGGGCTGGCAGCGACCGCGCCGACGGGCAGCGGGGTCCCGGGACGGGACCGCTCCGCGCTGCTCCGCGGGGCCACCGCGCCCCCATCCCCGCCCGCCGAGCCTCCTCCGTGCCGGCGCCTCGGCCCTCGCAACCCCGCTCGGCTCCTTCCTTCCCCCCGGATCCCCCCGCGGGCACGGCTGAGCTGGGCGCCGGCACGGAGGGGCTACCCCCGCTCCCGCATCTCCACCCCGCATCCCGCATCCCCCACCCGCAGCCCGCCCGGGACGGCTCCCCCAGCGCACCCCGCTCCCGGCAAAGCACTCACGCTCCTCCCGTTCCGCACCCCGCGCTGGCGGCGCGGGATCCTCCTTCCCGGGGAGTCACTTCTCCATGGAGCCCCCAGGAAATCTGGTGCGTGGACTCGGCAGAAAGAGCAGGCGGCGGGGAGCGCCCGGGGCTCGGCAGGGCAGCGGGTCCGGCGCCGGGAGGTGAGGAAGGTCGGCGCTGGGGAGATGCCTGGGAGGGCGACAAAAGACGGGGCTCGCACAGAGCAGGGGCAGGGCTGAAGGGCAGGGTGCTTGACCTCTGCGGGGCACCTCCAGCGCGTCCCGGCTGCGATTCCCTCCCTTCAGCGTCCCGGCTGGTCCTCAAGCCCGTGGCAGCCCCGGGGAGGATGCGAAGGCCGGAGGGTCCAGGCCAGCTCCATGGGCCGGCAGTGCTCCTGCTTCACCGGCCAGGGCAGCTCCTTGATTAATGCCCACTCGCTTTTGCTACAGCAACAGGCACGCAGCTCCCACTCCTCCCCTCCCAGCGAATGCTTGAATCACACCATGGATTCACGGGCAACTGGCTTTTGTTCGTCAGGGCCTTCGTCTGGGAATGAAGGCAATTATCGCATCCCAGCGCCTCTGCTCGCTGCAGTAAATCTCTCACAGAAGAATGGACCTTAGAGGCAGCTGCTCCGGGCTTCTTAGTCACCGCTGCCAGTTGGGAAAGGGCCTGGCACTCGCCCCCAGCGCAGCACGCGGAGCCAAAGGCTTGTGTAGAAGCGTGGTGGCACCGGGAGAGGGCTCTGCATCTCGCTGTGCTTTGGCCAAAACCAGGTCCCACTCTTCTGGTGGTGGAGGGAGCAAAGGGTACGAGACAGAGCCCAAGTTTACACCAGGGATCTTCAGAGGAAAAGTGTGTTCCAAATCTGTGGCTGGATTAAGTAAAACTTAACGAGCTCCTCAGCAGACAGCAAACTATTCTCTTTATGCCCCTGTCTTAGAGTTAAACACCTTTTGGAACAGCACTAAATGCGGTTTCCTGGTAGCATTAGAAATGGAATCCAGCCCACCCCCTCCAGCATCACTCCTCTTTCCCACAGCCATGGAAATAAACCATGAAGAAAAGTTTCCCGTGCTCATTGAGAGCCGCCTCAGCTTCCAGCCTCACCCACACAAGGTCTTTGGATTTAAATGTGAACCAACCTTCATAATCACATGCTGGACTTTCAAATAAGACTTGATGGCATCAAGGAGGGCTCTAGAGACTCTGGCAAGAATGCTTCGCTGGTGTTTCAAAGGAAAGGTCACAGCAAGTGAAAGCTAATAATTGGCACCTCATTGTCCTTTCACCTAAAATCTCACCTAAAAGGCCCCAAAGAGTGCAGGTGCTTTGCAAGTCCAGAGAGCAGGGCCCAGCACCTGTGCTGCTGGACACTTCCTTCAGACCTCTCAGCTCTCCAGAGGATTTCCTGCAGCCACAAGCACACGTGGGCACTGCCATCTGCTCCTCACCATGGCAGCAGGGTCATTGCCACCAGTGCTGGTAATTCATCATTGCATCGGCCCTAATTCCCACAAAGCAAATATTCCAGCCAGTCAGCTGCCTCCCTAAGGCAACCACAGCTCCTGAAGTCGGCCTCCATTCATACATCTCAGAATAAATTAGAAAGAACAGAGTTCTTTGAGTTAAGAGATGTCCATCCAGTGCAAGGTGAGCAGATCCATGACCTCAGGATGGTTGGATGGTAAAATCCCAACGTACTTTTAATGCCTGCAAATCTCTCTAATAAGCAGCTGAGCAAAGGACAGGTTTTGCTGGGCAGTTTGGGCAATGCTGTCACTCTGGGTTAGCTTGTTTGTAAGCAGGTTGCAATCCTGTTTACACACAGTCAATTAAAAAAATCAGCTCAGGTGCATTTTAAGCAGCGTTACCCTCAGGAGTCAGCAAACCCCGATCTGCCACCCGCGAGGCACATCTTTCACACCCCCCTTGGAAGAGCTTCCCAGCACATGGGCTAGCAACATGTTAATCTTTATAAATCAAATATTTGCCAAGTGGAGTAGAAAGCCATGTGCCTGAGCAAGATGCACCGAGAAGTGGAACAAAGCGCTGCGTGTGGCAGGGGTCACTAGGCCGTGGTGCAAGCCTGGCCCTCACAGGGTCAGCCTTCACACAGCACTTCCCAGCCCAGCTGTAGATGTTGTTCTAGGCCAGCATTTGTGTTTTCTCACTTCTTACCACACAGAACTGACCCCCTCTCTGACCCAGCACCTCCCCACAGAGTGTAGTGGCACCCATGCTTTGGATTAGACTGTTCTCAGCTGAGATGGGGCTTGTCAGGTGTTACTTCGGAGGCACCGGTACAAGTGCTGCAGAGGCAAAGTATTTCCCAGGCCTGGTGCATCTCAGTTCCTTTAGTTTCACACATCTGAACGTTTCAAAAGCTGCTGTTTGGTGCTGATGCCCTGCTGGTACTGATACCAGCACTGCTTTGGCAGTTCAAAGCTTCCTTGGTGCCCTTATTTATCTCCATATGGATGTTTCTTTGCTTCTGCAAGGGGTACTTCTGTTGATGGGTTTGGGAGGAATGGAAAGCACAGAGCCTCCATCCTAATAAACCATCTGCGACGCTCTGGAAGAAGAGTGGAGCAGTTGCTGCTTCTCTCTTGGCTGATGCCAAGTCCCTGAGGGGTGGCTGGGCTGTTTCTGCACAGGGAAGGGTTGGAGCCTTCTGCTGCCTCTAATTTGGGCACTTCAAGGAGTGCAGGCAGAGCCCCAATGTGTGTCTCATGCAGAAATCAAAACACCACTTCTGCTATCCATTTCCACCACCAAAGCTCTCCACCAAATGCCACCCGCCCCACAATAAGGGCATCGCAAATCAGCACTTTGTCACTTCCACAAATCAAACAGCCCGTGGCAGACTGAGGGCTGTGAATGGACAGAGCCCCTGACACAGGAACAGGAGGCATGGGTTTCTGTGTGTTCTCAGCCTGTGTATTTATCACATCCCTGGAACAGACACAGTGGCCCTGAAGTTCCTCTCCTTTTCCTTCCCACCCACCTGAGATTCCCATGCATAAAGAGACAGGAGCCTGCTGTCCCATCAACTCCAACGGCTGCTGTCCCATCAACTCCAACTGATTTCTGCTCTTGCAGGACCCCCAGGTCAGCTTTCCCAAAAGGAGGTTCACCAGTGTTCATGAAGCAACTGGCTTCTCATCGCAGTGAGATGCTGTCCTGGCACGACTCCCCGCTGTTCCAGCTGACAGGGGGACATCAGTCCAGGACATCCCATGGCCATCACCCCAAGCAAACTACTAACACATGTTACCACTCACACGTGGATCAAGCAGAAGTAGCAGTGTCTGGAAAGATCTGGACTAGTCTCCCATCTTCCCCAGACAAAGTCACAGCATCACCACCCAACCTCCACACACACATTACCCAACAGACTGGCCTGTAGCTACGCAGCAACCGCCGACTGGCCAAGCTAGCTAGCAGCACTCACCCAGTGCCCAATTTGCTCTTTGGACTTTGGATCATGGATGCAATTGCACATTCACAGCTCTGCTGGAGACTGACACAGAGGACACATGCTCAAGCTAATTCTTCAGGTTTCCAAACAAGCACCCTTATTCCTCACACTAAAGGCCTGTGTGGATGTGCTTTTATGGCCAGACACCTGCCTGTTTGGCCATCCCGTTATCTGCCTAGCTCAATTTCCTCTCCCCCTCTCCTTTCAAGTCTGTCACATCAGGCTCAGCCAAACTTCCTGATGCTACAAGCTTCACATCGAGTCAGGGATGTGTCCCTCAGGAAGCTGGGGTGAGAGGACACGAGGTCATGGGCAGGAAGAGCAATACCTCCTCGAGGGGATGGAGTGACCCGAGCATGAAGGTCCCAGCAGCCTGTACCAGCTCACCTCCCCACACTGCCAAGGGCACTATCCACCCCACAGTCCTCCCCCTGCCATGTCCCCAATAGCAGCAATGAGGCCTGCCTGCCTCCATCACATGCATCGCACCTCCACCACTGGCAAACAGGAAGCTGTGTGAGAGCTCTGCAGCCAGTATCCACATCCCTCTCCCTGCTTTGTGCCCTGCTGAAGGTACAGAGCAGGAGCAGCCACCAAAGACCTACCACTGACACTGCGTTGTGGCATATGGTGATCACAGGTTCTCTGCCTGGGCAGATGCAGCTGATTGTTGGAAGAAATTTTCCTCACTCACCTCCGTGGCTTTCCTGATGCCTGTGGGCTGGAAGGGCTCCTGCACCAGCAGAAAATTAATGTTCCTGAGACGTGCTGACCAAATTAGTTTACTCCAATAGTGCGCTCTGCAAGGGCTGGGGGTGGTTTCAGTACCAGTCCCAAGCAGTGGCTGAGACCCCTTGTGTGGCTGCACTGCTTTCAGGGCCTTGGTAGGGTGGGTAATTTGGGAGACTCTTAAGCAGTCAGAGTGCCAGGTATGTCCCAGGGCTTGGAACTTGCATCACTTGGGTAAACAACGTGTTCGGTGGGTGCTGGTGCCTGGTCCTGGCAAAGCAACACAGAGCTCCAGCTGCAGGCTCAGTGTTTATTAGCTGTGATACACCACTGACAACTGCAGACATCTCAGCTGAGAAGTCAGACTTCCCTCACAACTCTAGGGTTATACTACTGAGGCCAATGGTCTTATTCTAGTGCTGGTTTGCTTTCTAGACTTGTTTGCAGAGTTAGATTTAACCAGGGGTTTATTTTTATTGTTTTTGTTTCTTAAACATGCCAGAGTCTCAGGGAGGTTTGTTTCAACAATCTCTTGTGGACACGCCAGCCTTAATCTTGCTCTTCCAGGCCCTTCTTATTGTCAGGGCTGAAAGCACAACACAGAGCCGCCTCTGCTAATTGCCAGCGCTCTGTTTCCCAATGACAGGTGTATTGTCGGGAGGAACAGACCCAATTGTGTCCCTGCGCAGTGGGGCATCAGCTGCTGATATTAGAGAGCCTTTCAGGGGAGCTTGGGCACGGCTGGTTATTTAACGCCATCATTTAAAACAAACCTGCGTAGCCTAGAAACTTTTAATAGAAAAAAAATAGGACCTGCCTTTATTATTCATCTTTGGTATTTTTCTCAGGCTACTAACTGCTCCTAAATCTCCCATCCTCCTACCAGCAAGACAGGGCATTTGGTTCTGATCCTCTTTGAAGCACTAAATCTCTCTGATACCCTTTTTCCATAGCTTTCTAATGAAGGGGTTCTGCTGGTTTAAACAGACACCCCGGTGGATCTACCTCAACCTGTAACCATAGCTGGCAAGTGTTTCACAAACTACTGTTCCTCTGCAGGCTAGCTGATATGCACGGGCTCGCATTCACAGATCTCATGGAGAGGTGGTTTATCTCCCCCAGAGACCCCCAAGTAACAGCCCTGTGGCAGGGAGCTTGCTTGGGGGACAGGGGCTCCTCTGCAAGAGCCCCTCCTCAAGAAAAGAAGAGGGACTCTGGCACTGAAGCAGCATAAGGAAGGCAGCAGTAAGAGAGCTCCGGGGAGATGAGAGGATGATGTACAAGATTAATATGAGATCCAGATTGCACCTGTCTCCCCTGTTTTTCACATTAAAGGGTAACGCTTTCCATCCGTGACTGCTACACAGGAGCAGAGCCCCAGCCAGCACCCCCAGCCAGCACCCTGCCCCACGCCACCAGCCGAGGAGCAGATGGCCCGAGGGCTCGTGGCAGGGACCTGGCAAAGCCATCTCTTGATCGGGTTTCATCATGTTGGTCACAAGACAGGAGGGAGGGTCCATGAACCAGCGGGATCAGCAGATCCACATCGGCTCAGGAAGCATGCAGTGCCTGGCTGGGCCCTGGGTGCCTCCGCAGCTCTTCAGTCCTGGCACAGGCACCCACAAGGTTTCCCCTTGTTTCTGCTCCCTCCCACACTGTGCAACATCAGTCCATGTGTCCAGTAACCAGTGCTGGGAGACTGGTGCCTACACATGGATACCATGCCAAGGGGTGCAAGCAGCAGGCATGGGGGTCCCCTGGAGCATCTTGGAGACCCCCTGGGCTGGCCATGGAGTCACAGCACCTCGATGCTCTGTCACTCACACCCATTGCAGAAGGTTAGCCTGTCTTGGTAGTGGCTGTACCCCTGCAGCCATGTTCAGTCAGCTCAAACGCACATCGCGGTCCAGGGGGAGACTCCTCACTCCACGTCCCTTTTAACAACCCGCAGAGGCATCTCAGAGAGCAGCACAGAGACCCTTTTGTACCTGAAACTCTCTTCCTCCTCTTCCAACTTGGGAAGTTTTGCCAGGTTGTTCTGCCAGAACCTAAATAGAGCTGAGAGCTTATTCCAGCACTACTAACAGAAGGACTTCTGCAATTGTCAGCAGAACACCAGAAACTCAGGCACTTCTCCTAAACAGTATTGACAAGTGATAGACAGTGGCATAATGATTCGAGTACCATAAAGCTAGAAAGTAGTGTAAGATCAGTGCTGGACTTTATGGACTTTCTAGCATCCTGTGGCATTTGGCTGAAAGCAAGCAAAGGGCTCCCCATGTTCTTCCTTTTTCCCCCTCCCTTGGAAGGAGACAGCCCTTTTCTCACATCTACACCTCTGCCAGCTCCTTTCACCATTCAGAAAATGGTTCCTTCAGAAACTCTTGAGAACTTGCTTGACAATTCAGTGCATCATCCCCTTGACGGCAACACTTGCCTGCTCCCAGCTTCAACCTCTTCTTTCAGTTCCCCAAGTAATGAAGACACCCTCTTGGACTCAGGTCAACGCTCTATTTCTTGTAAGGAGTTTAAACACCTCCAACACTGCTCCTGCTTTCAGAAGCCTCAGTCCTGCAACAAAGAAGATCGCTGAGCTCTGCCCTGCCCTGGGTAACCCTACTCAGTTAGCTTTGTCATAGCCACATGTTGGTAAAGTTTTAGTCTATCTAGTCCTGATCTTGTCAGAATTGTATTTAAATTCTTCTGACAGATTCTTGGCCTGCAGTTTGTTAACAGATCGTTGTTGAGGCAAGATGTTTGAAATTAGAGTGGTTCTGAACAGGAGAGACACATGGTGCGTTCATTCTCCAGTTCAGCCATTATCTCTCTGCCTGGCTCTGCTCCGAACTGAGTTCACCTTGGGACATTACCTGGGTGGCTGGCTGGGTTGGGAAGCAGGGAGTGTGCCTGCCAGACCATGTCCCAGCCACAACCAGGGGCCAGGCACAGCCGCAGGACGAGCTTTCGGCTTCTGAGGATCTGAGATTGCCTCTGATGGAATCCAGACCCATGCAGGGCTGGGTGGCACAGGGACCTGGTGTATCCTGCCATGGGCTCTGTGGACACACGGAGCGTGAGGGCAGCCAGCCGTTCAGCCAGCCGGGCCTCCCGCAGCACAGGCACAAGTGTGGATGCTCACAGCACAGGAAAGCATTTCCTAGCAGTCTCCAAGCCGCCATCGTGCCCCACGTGTGTGCCAGGGGTGACCTGTCACCTCCTATTTGAACGGTTGTAGGCACCAGTCCCAAGCCACACACCACTGGGCACCACGCTCCCACCAGCGCTATACTGGGGTCCCTGCTGGCTTTCACCTAACAGAGCAGCAGGCCTCACTGCTGTGCTACAGAGCACTCCAGGCTGCCTCGGTGTGTGTGCCAGTCAGGTTGCATGTGGCTGTCAGGGTTGTCTGTCCTTTGAAAGCCTTCAGCCAACAGGTTGAGTGCCCAGTTACTCCATCTGAGTGCTGGAACAATGGACACCCTCTGCCCATCACTGTCCCACTACATACAACCAATCCTATCTCCACAGGACCAAAAGCCTCATCTGCTAAGACTGTTTTTGCAACTCCCTTATTCCAGAGAAGAGCAAAAACGTGACTGGTGAGTTACACTTGTTACCCTGAGGAAGCAGCATGTTTGTCTTCCATGCTGCAAGAGCAGGTGCAAGCGGCGTGGAGTAAAACTGTACTGAAGATTTTGTCAAAACCTCCAAGTTACCCAATGTCTCTTGAAATGAGGTCCAAGAATGGAAGATGTCATTTGGCACTCAGGCACAAAGAAAGCCCTGAAGACAAAACTGGAAAACCAGGCAGCGTATCAACGCAGACACCAAAATACCTGGGGGGGTGTACATCACATACACAAACAGACTGCAAAGACATAGGCTTCAGCTTGAATGCCCACCTGTTGAGAAAAACACTAACATTCCTTGTATCCCAAGTTTTCAAAAATGTGTCTGGAGTGCTATTTCACTTCCTTGTCAGATGTCTTGTGGGATGAGAAACCAGGATTGCAGACTAGGAACAGACTTCAGGCCTGCTTTAGGAAATAAAGAGAAAAGTTTGCCTTCTCCTGGCTTCAGCACCGTTCCTCCCAGCCACTGAAGGTAATAAGCCCTGAAAGTATGCAGCCCTCGAGGTCCAGAGAGGGTATTTCAGACTGTGCAAAGATGACCTTCCTCCTGCTAAACAGAAACTCCTGAGCAGACCATTTGCTCTGTCAGACCATGCAAGCGCTCCTTTAACCCTTAAAAATCCATTGCACGTGACACACTTTCCCCAGTGTGCTGTCTTCTCATACCTTTAGGCTGACCAGCTCATTGAGCTCTTCAGGACAGGACTGACACAGCATGTCCCCTCCAAACCAGCACAGTGGGTACCCTGCACCAGCGGCTACCCTGCACCAGCGGCTGTGCACAGCCCCACTACCCCATCACCCGGAATGTAGAGCAAGGCAGGGCTTGGTGGTCCTGGAAACAACCACACTTGAGGGCTCTGAAGAACACAGACAGGGTATCTGTGTGCATGAGGGGGGCATCAACCCCGAAGCAACGGCTGCAGTACCACGGGTACAGAAAGCCCGTGTAAAATGGTCAGAAGAGATCTTGTTCTTCAGACCCTCAGCTGTACCCACATAAAGGGGACTGGGAAGTAGTATCCTTGAGAGGGAGAAACAAACATTCGTGCCGGAGTCCCAGCCAGGCACTAACCGGCAATAGATGGAGCTAGAGGCGCACTAAGGAGGCTCTGAACCAGGGAAGAGCGTGCTTGCACATCTGCAAAAGAGCCAGCCGAGTACCTGGGAGGATAGAGAAGACAATGCATTACTAGAAGGTAAAACAATAATTGTAGGACATCTGCTTAGTTGTCAAAGACCAAGAGGGAAATAAAGCTGTTGTCCCCTCTAGCTAAAACCTGCTGTTTCTTTCTCCCCAGACTCCCAACCACCAACTGCTCTACAGTTTGTATGCCAATCCAATTCTGACGCCTGTAATTCACCCCAGAGACTGTTTATTTTAACTTTATCAAGTGAAGAGAAAAACAACTGTGTTAGAACAAAAAAAAAAGGCAAAAAAAAAAGCACCTGGCAGTAGGCTATTCCTTCTCCAAACCGGTGTGCTGAAAGGGGAGGGGAGAGCACAGGTTCTCTGTGTGCCTGTGTTAGAGGGCTTTTGTGGTGCATTGGCATGAACGCTCTCAGTGTGCTGTGCTCCACCTCAAACCTGGCAGTCCAACCTCACTGGGTCCCTACAGACAGAGCAGCGATGAATCCATACACAGGGCACTGTCTGATTCAGCCTGTGCAGAGAAAGGGACCTCGGGACACCCCCCAATGCACCTCCAGGAGCTTCCCAACAGGTAACAGAAACCAAAGGGCACTTAGGGAAACAACGTCTGCTCATTTTCCCAGATTTCAGGTATCAGGCACCTTTCCCTCCTCTTCAGCAGCACAGCAACTCAGAGCCATGTCAGCACTGTCAGAGCTCACTGTCTGCAAGCTGTCCTCAGCAAGAGCTTGGAAATCACAGGACCCCTTGTTTCCTTGTCCCAAACTAGCCAATTCCTTCATACTTCACTGCAGGACTTACCTCTTCCCAGGCAGGGCTTAGTGCAGCTCCCCTGGTCCAAACACTGCTGGGGGCTCTTTGCTGCAGGACCCACACAGCCAAACCAAAGGCTGGGGCTGGGTTCTCTTCCCTGGGACCATTTTTGTCCCCTCACAGCACAACCATTTTTGAGCACTGAAGGGAAAAGAATTGCACTACAGCTTTGCCCACCCACCCCATTTTAATTTGCACGCTTCCATCACAGTAAGACACTGGCAATGGACAATACTCATCATTTGCTTTCAAATCATTAGGACAGACACTGCAGACACCTGGATGTGGTGTGGACACAGGGACCCTCTTTTCCCATCTCCCATCTGGGGGCTGCTTAGAGAGGCTGTGAGGTGTCCGACTCCCTTCCCATGCATGAGCCAACGCTCCTCTCAGCACCACCACACACACACTAACTGTTGTGTCCTGAGCACTGACTGCCTCAAGAAGGATGGCACTTCACTCAGTAAAATACTCACAGAAAGTTTCCTTTGGGCAAGAAGTCAATGCAGGACTTACAGTCTTTTGTTGCTCCTGATGAGAGAAGGCCTCGTGCAATTCATAACGTTTAAAGCAAATAACACACTGGTTTACTTTTTTTAATCAACAAGATTTTTAATTTCAGGCACCTGTACATCCAGAAAGCACAGTGGATGTGGGATAGAGTCACAGAATGTCAGGGGTTGGAAGGGACCTCGAAAGACCATCTAGTCCAACCCCCCTCAGTGCAGGGTCACCTCGAGCAGGTCACACAAGGACATGTCCAGGTGAATGTCTCCAGAGAAGGAGACTCCACAGCTTCTCCAGGCAGCCTGTCCCAGGGCTCTGAGAGTGCTTTTCTCAGCATGCGATGGTGCAGCAGTGTGACCTGCAGTCCGGGATGCCCCCTGTGTCAGCAGGGGAAGACCAGAGCACCTGTCCTACCTGCACACCCTCAAAGACAGGAGGAGCAGGGGTTACTCGGAAAAAGCCTCAGTCCCTCCGCACAGCTTCGGGATGCATCCTCTCTCTCTCGGCCTCCACCGGTTCCCCTCCCCAGCCACGCAGGCGGCCGCTCCTCTGCAGGGCCAGGGGGCTGGGGGGCCGGTCACAAGGGGGGCCAGGGGGCTGGGGGGCCGGTCACAAGCGGGGCCAGGGGGCTGGGGGGCCGGTCGCAGCGGGGCCAGGGGGCTGGGGGGCCGGTCACAAGCGGGGCCAGGGGGCTGGGGGGCCGGTCACAAGCGGGGCCAGGAGGCTGGGGGGCCGGTCACAAGCGGGGCCAGGAGGCTGGGGGGCCGGTCACAAGCGGGGCCAGGGGGCTGGGGGGCCGGTCACAAGCGGGGCCAGGGGGCTGGGGGGCCGGTCGCAGCGGGGCCAGGGGGCTGGGGGGCCGGTCACAAGCGGGGCCAGGGGGCTCTTCCCCGGAGCGCTGCAGACCCCCCGCCCTCGGAGCGCCGCCGGATCCCTCACGGGGCCGCAGCTCCCCTAAGATCCGACCCGAGAACCGGGCACCTGGAGCCCCGTGCGCTCTCCCCTCAGGGAGCCCGAGGCGTTTGCGGGCTCCGCCACTGCAGAGCGGGACGGGGGAGGGAGGGCGGCGGCAGCCCCCGGCCCGGCAAGGCGCAGATAGAGCCCGGGGAGCCCCCCGGCCGCTCCCAGCCCCACCGTACCTGTACGCGGCTCCGGGCTGCACCAAGCGCCACGTTTAACTCCCGGGCCGCAGCCGCCGCCGCCCCCCCCCCCCGGGTACCTGCACAGCCCCACAGCGCTGACCTGACCTGACCCGACCCAGCGCCCCGTCCCACACCGGCCAACCGCTGCGCCCGTGCCACCGCCATTTCATGGGCGGGCAGCCGCAGCCCCGCCCCCCGCCCCGCCCCGCCCCGCCCCGCCCCGCGCGCGCCGCCGCCGCCGCCCCGGAAGCAGTCGCCGGGCGCCTCCTGTCCGTGGCGGGGCGCTGAGATGGCGGCGGTGTCCGTGCTGCGGGCGCCCAGCGGCGGCTTCAGCTTCGACAACTGCGCTCGGTGAGCGGGGTGTGGGGGCGGCCTGGGCCTGTGCGGCAGCGGGGCGCGGGGGGGCGGGCGGCCCGGGCTCACCTCTCGCCCTGTGCCGCAGGAACTCCGCGCTGGAGGCTGAGCTCGGTCAGAAGGGGCAGCGGCTGCCTGTGGCCCGCAAGACGGGCACCACCATCGCCGGCGTCGTCTTCAAGGTGAGGCGGGCTCTGGGCGCGGCCCTCCGGCGCTTCGCGGCGGGCGGGAGGCCTCCCCGGCCCGCGGGCCGCCTCTCCGCCCTGAGGCCGAGCCGGGCGGCAGCGCGGCCGCCCCTCGCTCCGGGCTCGGGGCCGGGGAAAGGCCGCTCGGCCCCGGGGCGGCCTCCTCGGGAAGCGGCGGCCCGGCGCGGCGTGCGGCCGGGGTTCCGCGGTGCTGAGTCACGCTCGGCGCCCCGGGCCCCGCGCGGAGGCGGCTCTGCGGTTGCCCTGGGCTGTGCCGCCCATCTCGGTGGGAAGAGCTTTGGGGATCGGGGCCTTGGGAATGATCCTCTCCCCCCCCCACAGGATGGCATCGTCCTCGGAGCAGACACGAGAGCGACTGAAGGAATGGTTGTTGCTGACAAGAACTGTTCAAAAATACACTTCATTTCCCCCAATATTTAGTAAGTATTGAAGTGATTATTGCATGATCGTGCTGGGAATATTAGCCCTGTCCTTTGCTGATGCCATGTATTAAGGCACGCCTTAAAGTTAGGGGGGTTTGGGACTCGTTGCTATTTCACCTGTGTTTAAACAGACTGGCTTGTTTTATGCTCTAAAAATACTGTGTGCAAACTTTCTCAGTGTTACATTGAGGAAAACTTCTCTTTGTTGTCAAAAGCACAGAGCTATTTGTTCCCCTGCCCTCCCCACCTTTTCTTAACCTGCTCATAATACTTTTCAGCTGTTGTGGTGCAGGAACAGCTGCAGATACTGATATGACAACTCAGATGATTTCTTCCAACCTGGAGCTCCATTCACTGTCTACTGGACGACTTCCCAGAGTTGTCACAGCCAATCGAATGCTGAAGCAGATGCTTTTCAGGTACCTGGATGGGTTTCTTCTTAATGATGCTGTCAAAACCACCACGTGACACATAAGCTCACATGAAGGAGCATTCTTCCTTAGTCTACTCCATAACAAAACTGTAGTAAAGGTGTAAGAATTGCTCTTTGCTTCACAGGCAACTGAGATGGAAGCAAAGTCAAGTCTGTGGTGGTCTAGAGAATTGGTGCTGTAGTCATAGAGTGTTAATGGTATTTGCACAGCAAAAACTGAAGGAAGCAGTTAATAAAGTTGTGGAAATTGATGTGTATCCTTGTGGCTGGACCTGTAATAATCTTGGGATGTGCAAGCTTGTAAAATCAGGAATTTCATGGGGTTGGTAATGGGATCCTAGCTCAGAATTTACTGTGTTTTCCAGAGAATAAAATGTTTAATCATTTGAAGCCCACAGCTATCATTAATTAAGTGTGCTGGTGACATAGTGAGATAATAATAGTGGGGTTGGGAGTTGTGCTGCAGTTATTGAAGACTTTGTTTGATTGCCTAACTGATGGCAGACTGTTGTGGTATGGCATTTGAACTGATGTGGACCATGCCCTTCAACTGAGGGCAGACTCTCCAAAGCCTTACACATTCCAGTGCTGTCTTCTGCAGAAGTAAAAAATTCTGCAGGAAGAGAAGGAGGCAGCGAAATGCCTGTATTCAATTAAAGATGGTGTTCGAGTGATTGGAAAGCCTGCAGCAGGGTGAAGGAAAGCAGTGAAAACAAAGTGCTTTGTGCAGCCAAGTGACTGAGATAAATGACAGGAATTCAGCTCAGTCACTTAACACTGTTTCTGAGTGACTTGCCCTTTTTAAAAGTTTGTCACAAAATAATAAATTAAGTTTAAAGCTGACAGCATTTCACAGGGGAAACAAAAGGGTATGTTTTCTTTGAAGTCTCTAAACAAACACTTAATTGCAGATACAGGGGTTTCATTTAAGGCTTGAAAACTAATCTGAATTCTCTCCCTGGTAGCACAAACATTATCATCCAGCCTCCTTGTTTGTCCAGTGCTTGTTTGTGCTGCTTGACACTGAAATACACCCTGTTTTATTAAATTGCCTAATTTAAAGTACTGCTCATGGATAGTAACAGTAGTCTTTCTGTTGTGAGATGTGCCTGCAGTGATCACAGAAGAATGTGTATGTTGTAGTAAAAACTGCAGGTCCATTGTGGATTTTCAGATTCATGTATAAATGTTGCTTCTAGGTATCAAGGCTACATTGGGGCATCCCTGGTTTTGGGGGGTGTAGATGTCACAGGACCTCACCTGTACAGCATATATCCCCATGGATCGACTGACAAACTGCCCTATGTCACTATGGGTGAGTGATACTTCCTCAGTGTTGTAACACAGCTGCCTGGTAGGCAGTGTGAGCATTTAAAATTGTTACTTAGAATGCTTTTACTAAAACTGCTTTGTTTGCTGGGAGCTGCACAGACCTCAGACTTCACAGGTAAAGTTGTACCCCTTCTTGTAAGGCAGGTGCACTGTTCTGTTTTGTTTCTAACACTTTAGAAGCATGGGCTGATACTGCCTAATTGAAGCTGTGTGGAAGGGTACTGTGTGTGTCCCCCAGCACACCTCAAAAAGCAAAAGAATTATGGGATTGCCCAAAACTTGTGCACTGTTCTGTTTTGTTTCTAACACTTTAGAAGCATAGGCTGATACTACCTAATTGAAGCTGTGTGTCCCCCAGCACACCTCAAAGCAAAAGAATGATGGGATTGCCCAAAACTTGTACCAAAAAATCCTTAGAAACTGAATTTGCAGCTGGTCTGAACTCATGGTTCAGATGAAGTTTTGCTTGGGGAATTAGGATCTGCCAGAAGTCTTTCTGGAGTTTCTTTAGGAAAAAAGCCATGCCTTGCTTCTCCTTTGGGACTGTGACATTTCTGAATTTCTTGCTAAGCAGCAGTTGCACCTTACTCAGGAAGGTGCCTCATTGTATTCATGCAGCACCAGGTTTACTTGCTACCTACAGTAATTGGTGTTACCTGCTGTATGAAGCTGCTTGCTGAAGAAGGTCAAGGTTAATGCTCTGTTGAGAATGTTCAAAAAAAGTTTCCAGGTCTTACTGGAAAAAGTAAAATCCCAAACATCATTGGACTTGCAATTATTTTTGCTCTCTGATTGTTCAAAATGACACTTATGTTTCAGACTTGAGTTTCATTTTGAAGACTTGGATGATTCTAAATAAAAGCTTGGTTTTGGTGAAACTGTAGAAGCATGAAGTAGAGTCCAAATCAATACATCTCAATAGAAAAATGGTCTGAAAATTTGAGAGAACCACGTTCAGCTTATGTCTGATGCAGTTTTTGTGCTGACTGTGATGGGAAAATAGAAACTTAATTCTAGTTAATCTTCTGTTCATGGTTGCCATCTCCAGTTAATGTACTGACTGATTGTTTTTTGAAATGTTAAAAGTTTTTCTTTCAATTTTGCTCCTTTGCACTACTGAAATAGCACCTCTGTTAACCTGAATCTTCTGGGTAACTGTGAGGAACTGAGATGAACTTGCAGAAATGCTGCAGAGGTCGTACGGGACCAATAGATGGTGCCACCACCTTAGGAACCGGCGGATTACTTGGCAAATGAAATCCATGGAACAGTCATGTGATGTCACTGTTTAGCCTTTGAGACATAAGAAAGTAAATGATTCTTATAGTTGCCTTAAACCCAGTATTGCAGCAAGCAGTAAACCATAACTGACTCCAGGTAGCTGCTGGTAGCCAGTTGCCTGAGTGCAGTCACACAGCCTCTGTTACATACATGTTACTTTCCTGAGTTTTGAAAGCTTTAAAAGGGGCATTTCTGAAAATCCTGTCCCCTCACCTCCCCCACCAGCAACAACACAGGAACAGAAGTTCAAACAAGTAGGAAGTAGAGTATCAATGAAATGAGTTCATTGTAACTTCGACTTGGATTTGCTGTCAGTAGCACCAGGTTTGTGTCTGGTGATTGTGTGCTACTTCTGCCTGTGGGGTCAGACAAAGCTCTTCCCAGTGTAATGCCCTTTACCTTTCTGCACCTCACACATGATCCTTTCTCCAGTCTCTGGGATGTGCTTGAGTAAGAAGAGATTAGCATATGCATACAAACAGTGGGTAGAACTGAGGTATCAAAGGTCAAATTAGGGAGAGTAGTTGGAGTTGTATTTTGTTCTTATTTAGATTTACCCATTTGTTGTTTTTTCACGTGTTCCTGGGGTGATCTGTTAAATGTTTGGCCAGTTAACTTCTGGCAGTTTGGTGTTAAATAGGAAAGGATGTTGAGGTGTTGGGTTTTAATTTGTTTTAGTGTGCTGGAGTATGTGTTTTATTTAGCTGGGGTGAGGTTGTGGATGGACAGAGTGGTGTCCTGCCTTGCAAAGGAGATTTAAAAGATACTCAGTGCTTACTCAGGATTGAAAACATCAAATTAAACTGTTTGTGCTGACAAAGGACAAAATTGGATTTCAGCAAACGATGCAAGATTGTCTGATTGCTTGGCTTGTCTAGGAGAGCTTCTGGCCAAGACTTATAATGAAATGCATGCATAAAATTAAAGTGCTTGAAGTGTGTAGTTCAGCTTTGGGAAACAGTGAGTATGTTCCGTTTGTCTCTAGTGGCTGCAGCTCGTCCCCTGGTACCAGTGTTGCTTCATATTCATAAATCAGCTCTTCATGCATTGGCGATGTCGTCCTGCAGAGCCAGCAGTACCACTGCTGAGACACAGCCCCTCAGCCAGGAACCAGGGTGAAAAATGATCCCACTCGATGGGGCTGTGGAGATCACCGAATTTTTACCTAGAATGAGCAGCAAATTGAATAACAATGAGTGTGTGTGAATAAATGCCCTGTCAGGGAGCCCTGACACTGATGGATTAGGAAGTGCTTAAATGTTACTCTCTCAAGGCTCTGTACATCCTCCAGTGTGGCAGACTGAGGTAGCAAACAGGTCCTTGGGTGATGAAAATGGACTGTGCTTAGCAATAAGAAGTTGTCTTCAGCCAATGCTCTGTTAAACAGATCTGGTTCATCTGTTTTAGGAAAGCTGCTGCAGTTGCAAAACAGAGTGGAAATTGTTGTTTGCTGGTTTTTTTTGCTATGTATCAGTAATTGTCTTTCACTTTAAATCAATACTGAAGTGGTACAAGTCATAGACCAAATGGAATTTTAAGTGAGTTTATTACAGTTGAGTGCAGAAAAATTTTGATTAACTTGTTTGTGAACACTTAGGAGATGACCAATGGCTCTTAAAGGAGGAAATAATAAAATCTGTTAGGGTCTCAGAACTTCCCTAGTTCATGGTAATTACCAGACTGAAATATTTGCTCAGTGACTTGGTTTCTTTAGTTCTTCATAGTTTGCTTGGCAGTCAGTATTTTTATATATTTAGATGCTAGATTAATGCTTCTGAATATTTGCTTCTAAAATGTAGTTTACTGAAAATGTCTGCAAATTAAATTCTTTGGAATTGATATGGCTTCTTCTCCTTGATGGTTGTTTCAGGGTGGTTGGAGCATAACTGTCCATAGCAGTGAGTGGCTTTTGAAAATCTAGCTGAAAGGGATGTGTTTTCTGAATGTTGTAAAATGCAAAGATGTGGTCACTTTACCAATTACACTTTAATTATCCATCTTGCTCATAACACAGAACAGTTGTAAGCTTCAAATGCTAAATTCTAACAAAGAAAAGTTCCTGTTTCTGTGTTGGTTGTGAGTTAAGATTTCAAGCTCAAGTTATGTGTCCGAGAGAAACACCTGGTTTGGTATCACTGTGAGCTCAGTTGAAGATGCTGTTTGATGACACGTTATCTTGCAGCTCTGCTGAATGTTTTAATAGATTTGAGGTTGAACTGCTGCATCTCAGCTTTGGTGAATCCGAACTGGTAGTGTTACTGTGTGCACGAGGTGGGGACGTGTATCCCTAATTAATGGGTGGTGTTTTGCAATGTTTGGGTTTTATCTTTCTCCAGGCGTTATGGTGGGGAATTGTTAGGCTTGTTTCTACATGAAGGCAAAGCTTGATTGTTAAAAATGAGTTATTGGTGGGCACCAAATACATGGACAAGAGAACAGCTGTTTCCCCACATACAAACAAGTTCTCCTTAGACCCTTAATATCCAAGTTTTCTGTGCTTTTATAGGTCCTGCAGCAAGAAAACCATACTTCCCATGTTTACTTAAGTTCACAGGTTTTATGGCCAGCTCTCCTGTTACAATGCATAGCTTTCACAAGTCAGTTGAACTACTTGGAACATTGTGGGGTTGTTTGGATCATATGTGGAATTTGACAAGTAGAGGGAAGTGGGGGTAATTGGATAGTGAAGTTCACAGCTGCCCGCTGCTGGCTGGCTGTGGGTGCTGGACGCTCAGGGACGGGCTTGCTGTCCCCAGCCTGCACACTGGGGACCCAGGGGAGTTTCTTAGCTAAGGTGCTACAGGTGAATATGTACACTAGTGTTTTTCAAAGCAGTTCATATCATATTGCTGTTGTCAAACAGCAGATGATTTGTTTTGATGCAGAGCTCAGAAGTATACAGTTATTTGTGTTTCTAAAAACCCAGTGTTTACATCTGGCGCTAGGAAGAGGAGGGGATTTGCACTGAGCTATTTCAGATTACAAAAATCTGTTCTTTCAGAGCATGCTGAGCTGTGCTCTGAGACTTTTTGCTAAGGCACTTTTAAAATGCAAGCTTATAAAACTTATGTTTAGGATTTATAAGCAGTAGAAAAAAAACCCCAACCCTGAGTTTCTTAAGCTTTTCCAGCTTTCCTTCCTGCTCTGCTGGAACCTCCTTGGGACTCTGGCTTTGAGATGTAAAGGTCTACATGCAGGCTTAACTTAACAGCTCTTTGAAAACTTCCATTATAGGACTGTCTGCATTTATTTATTTAAAGTTGATATTAAATTTGGCATTTATTTGTGTCTTGATAATATAGCAAGATAAATAATTAACAGTACAATTCTTTTCTATAAAAAGGATTTAATGTAATATAATGTCAGGTCCCCCCTTCCCCCTGCCTTTTTCATTTTTCTCTCTGAGTGCTTGGTCACAGGTTCTTTTGGGAGCTCCTTTGAAGGAGGAGTCGGAGGAATGAATACAGCCTGAGCCACATATAAGATTGTTGTGATAAAGCTTTATTCATCATTTTTTTTGGCCAGAAGATTCAAGAAAGCATAAAAAGCTCAGTGGCTTTAACGCAGTGATTTCACTCAGATACTACCTTTTGTACTTTCATTCTTCCATGTGGTTTTTTTAGTCTTTGTATTCTAATTTTTTCAAAGAACCCTTATCCCCAGGTAAGATTGTTCTCTAGCTTTGTGGCTTCCCATTCTGGTTGTAGCAGCCCTGGTTGGAGCCCAGTAAGAATGTGTCTTCATTTGAGACCATCTCAGATTCCACCTCCATAGAAATGTCCCTATGTCATTCCACAATAAGTATTTTACAGCTCAAGATCTGTATTTGTTTTGGGACACACCTTATTTTAACCTTATCTGAAGGAGCAGTACAATTATTTTAGTTGTGATCTGTTCTGTGATCTCAGCTGTTTGTATCAGCGGTTCCTTTCTGCTCTGAGTTGCTTAAAAACCTTCTTCATTCCCAGTTTCAGCATTTAAAAATGGAGTCGTGTATTGCTCCAAGGTGTAAATGAATAGTCATTGCCTGTAATACCAGTACACACTTAGAGTGTCCTACTGCTTTTAGATGTGATGTATTTGGTACTGTAAAGGTAATGATCCTCAACCGCAGCAATATTCTGTAACAGGAATATCTGTCACATTCATTGGGATTACAGTGTCCCTTGATTTGTGTCTGTAAATCTGCTGCTTCTACCCTTTAAATTTGATCTATAATTGGACCTCCTTAAATGGTTCAGATAAGGTAGTCTGTATTTTCTCAACAGTGTCACTGTCAGCTTCTCCTTTTTCATTATACATTCAGCAGACTTGATAAAATCAGCAGGACACCTCATTTGAAACTGTTTAATCGCTGCCTTTTTCTTCCACTAAACCATTGAGGTGGTCAAGCGATCTACACAAATCATTTTAAGTAGAAAATATGGCTTTCTCTCTGACCCAGCTAAACAGATAGCAGTATGCAAAACAAGTTAAAAAGTAATAAATGCCAAAAAAATCTTCTAATTGGAGTAAAAAATTGCAGGTAACTTTATGCACTCCCCAAAAGTGGCGCTGGCTGAAATATGGTCAGGGCTGCCGACAGACAAGGTGTCTTCCTGAAGACTGGCTCTTTCTGACCACAGCAAGTTTATGGTTTCAAATAATATCAAACCTCTTCTGGTATTAATTTAGGGAAAGCACATTTTTAACACCTGCAGTTCCAGCGCTTCGTGTAGAGATGGCTTCTGCTCCATCACTGCTCTTGCACTGCATCCTTGAAGAGAAGTAACGCTCAGCTCACGTTCCCTCTCTGTCACACTGTCTGTTCAGCTGTTGCTGTTCAATGTAAAAATAATGGCACAAAGTAAATACATAATAAACTGTTTTAAAGTAGATAGAGGAAATAACCTAATGGCTGCAGCCAGCAACCCTGTTAGCATTGCTAGTTTACTCATCCACATGTGTAGAGAGGACTGTGCCTGGGCAGCTCGTTAAAGCCATCTATTCATTTTGAGTGTCTTAATGCTAAGTGACATACCTAAATATGGGATGGCAACGGAGGAATAGGAATTCCAAACTCTGGCATTCAGCTAACTCTCGTTTTCTAACCTCATTTTCATATCTTAACTGTTCAAAATAGTAAAAAGGCTGTCAGAATGGGGACCATGACATGTCTGAGTATGCTGGCTGTAAATTCAGGATGAAATTAGGTGCTGGGCTTTAAAGAGGGTAAACACTTCAGAGTATATAGTAAGCTGTGGTAGGTTTCAGTCTGGTTTGTGGTGCTGATATTTTTTATCTTTTTTTTTTTTTTTAAAAAGTGCTATACCTAAATACACTGGCTGAATAAGCATCCTAATTTTGTCACTGTAGGTTCTGGATCGTTAGCAGCTATGGCAATATTTGAAGACAAATATAAGCCAGATATGGAGGTAAGAAATTTATTTTTGAAGTTTCATGTTTCTTCCCTTGATAATTCTCATGATTGTAAGAATTTAAGAGGTTTTAAGCTTTAAAAAAGTTAAATCTGCTCTGGTTTCTCTGTGCTTAAAACATACTAATGTCAGCTTATGGCAAAGCTGTAAGAGTTGAGGGGTAAAATGAATTTAAGAAATGCAGCTTCTTGCAAATTTATGTATGGAAAAACTCCTGTGATTTGAATGTATGTGAAAGCTTTAAAAACATACAATTTACTGATTAAAGTTGATTTCAGTTTAACAAAATGTAATAGCCCTTGCATAATCGATATTGCTGTTTCCCCTCAGTAATCAGCCCTTCCATTGATCTTGGAAAGAGAATGTGTGACTTTAAATGTAAGGAAAGTAGTGTGTGAAACCAATCAGATTTCTGGTTGATTGGGTATGTTCAGAACTAGTAACTGCACTTTTTAAAATATTTAGTTAAAAGCTAATTGTCAGAAGATTTTATGCTGCTGTGGGGTGTGTGTGTTTTCCTGATGCTCTTGATAAAAAGTGAAAAATGTTTTGTTTGGAGTCTGATTATAAACATTCAGGGAAGCTAAAAGCTGGAGTGTCATGATTAAGATCAGAATAAGTAATGTCAAGCCCTCTTTTAAACCACATTAATCTCCTCAGACTTTCTGTGAATGCTCCTTCTCATTCCAATTGATTAATAAATTCACAGTAAAGAAAAAATGGAATTGAATGCAGAACTGAATTGAACCACACTGCCAGTTGCAGTCTTTTCAGTCTAAAACGCAGCTATAACATATGTTACAGCTATTTACTGTGGCTGAATAATAAGGAAAAGGATGATATACTTCAGAAAAGGTTTTTGGATGTTCTTTGTCTCTGTCCTGCAGCTGCTGTGGGACACTTCTGCCCTGTTGCCCTATTTTCAAGTGGTGCTGTGACTGCACCATGTTTGCAGGTGATGGCCCCTTATGTCCACTGAGTTCCTCTCTAAATTTAAACATGAATTGATTTTAAATTGCTGTCATGCCTTGTTACATCTGAAGAAATGTGATGTGTGATACCAGTTGATTTAAAGAAGAAATACAAACTTGTTTTGAGATGTTTTCCAGTAGTTAAGCTGCTTCAAGAGTTAGTAATAAGCAGTTTTTAGGTTATTTCTGGAACTGGCTCATTCTCTGACAGTATGTGGTGTCAAAAATCCTGAAAACAGGGTAAGAGCAGGATTCCTGTGTTGCTGCAATGGCTTGGGCAGGATCTGAAGACACTGGCCTCTGGCCCAGGTATAATGATAAACCCATCAGAGATATTGGAGTGGTTTTAGTGGGCACAGTAAGTAGCATTATACTGGATGACTGATGGGAAGAACCAGTAGGTAGAGGTAGACTCTCTGCTCCTTTTCTCCCCTCCTCTCACGCCTCTTTTTCCAGCCTCTTCTTGTGTGACTGTGCACTTGGCACGTGTGCTGTTCATACTGAGCACCCGGACTCACAGCCTTGGAATCAACAGCTACAGCATAATAATCTGCTTCCAAAGATACAAATGGCAAAGAGCTGTGCTGGGAAGCTAAAAATTTTATCTTATTCTCAGCTAGTTTTCAAGCTTTTATTTTAAGTCATTCTTTGTGTAAGAGCAACCTAAAAAGGCACCAAAAATTGGTAAATCTCCAACTTTTCCTATTTAGAAAGGTCATTCTAATTAAATTGTCTTCATACACACCCATAAATGGCAGCAGATATTCACTGTTACAACAAGCATGCAGAAATGCAGCCTACCAATTTGTTCAAATAGATATTTAGATCTTTGAGACTTGCATGCACCTTAACCCTTCTTTTGTTTTGCTAGGTATTCTCTTAGAACAATTTAGTAATCCTATCAACAAAGTTTCAGGTCGTGAAGCTCAACTGTACTTGTAAACACTTCATATTGTGTTCTGGCTGCCAGCTTAAAATATTTACCTTTTAAATCAGAAGATGTGGAGGTTTTTCCTCCTAGTAAAGTAACAAAATAAGTATTGGTATTTCCATTGATATTAAACCAGTTTACATCTGAACTGCACTATGGATATTTTCCATAAAATTTGCTATGAAATAGCAATGCTGATAAACTTAAAATTCCTGGAGATTAATTTAGTAAAATGGGTAGAGGATTAATATTTTTTTCTGTCAAGATCAATAGTGCTTCTTTTGCACTAATTGTCAGGATATCTTGCTAGGGCTACTGGAGGGTAGTGGTGTGCTTCAAGACCATCACATCACAGAAAAAAATGATTCAAAGGCAAACTGTCCTGCACCCTCTGGTATCGACTTGCAAATTAGCATCTGGAATGTAATTAAACAAGCTTAATGAAAGTAGCAGCTGAATACTACTGGAAAAGACAATCAGCTTTTTTGCCTCTGATATATATTCTGTACTATTGAAGCTGATCACCAAACGCATCGTGTGAGCACAGTTAAAAAAAATTAGCATTTATTTGAAGAATAGGAACTGTTTTTCATTCTGTTATGCTTTTGGCATGCACTGGTGTCCCATGAGAGCCATGCCACAGCAGATAGTGCACAATATTTATAAATCCATGACAGGCAATAATAGCAACTTGAAAAATTCTTTTGCTAGAATTTCAAGTTGAGAGCTGCCAAAAGCTGAGAGGATCAAATCTGCAGTGGCAGCTGCTGTGCCCTACAGTTAGAATCCTAGACTTTGAAGATGCTCAACTTAAAAAAAAAAAAAAAGAAAAAGAAAAAAAAAAGAAAAAAAAAAAAGGGGAAAAAAAAAAAAGACTGCAGGCTTAGCCAATTTTTGCAGGTTTCTAGAGCCCTGGCTCTCTGCCTTTTGAAGATGAGTTGCTGAAGCTTCTACCACTGCCTGAGGCATGCTAACACCAGCAGGATGTGTTTTTTTCCATAGACTTAGTGTGTCTTCAGATTTAAGTAGCACATGCTTTATCAGTGCCAACTGTGATGGTCCTTTCCCTGGTTGCAACGCCGGGAGATGATCTTTACCCAACATCCTTCAGAGAAACTGCCAAGATAGATGGTGACGTACACGAGTGCCACTTCGGCAGGCTGATTTATGGAGGCATGTTTCATTATGAAGCAAGTGCTGGCCTCTAGAGGAACCATTATAGATTGCTGAAGATGTGAACACTTTCAGCCCTGAAGGCCTGTAGATGCTTCAAAAATGTAATGCCAAGCACCTAACTACTGTGGAACAATATTAATCTGTCATGTGGGCAGCTATAGATCTACTTTAAAAAACATAAGTGGAAGAACAGCACATCTAATAGAGTGTTTTGAGCTTAGATCTTTCATTGCAGCCAATTTTTCTTTCAATGGAGTTTCAGTGGGGTAGCTGTGTGGCTTTTAAACCTTGCAGTCAGATTTTGCAAATGCATTCATGCCTTCTGGTGTTAAACAATAGCAGAGAGATACTCTGAGTCACTGATACCATCATGATGTGGGGAGACAATGTCTGCAGCATTAAATGCTGGAATTCTGGGTGTATCTATACTGTGGCTGTTGAATTCCTAGGCAGATGGGGGGGTATGTTATATATTTTGTTCTGGTATTTGACTTCTGTTGTTCTCAAAAGCAGAAGCTTTTTGTCTGCAGAGGAATTATTCGATGTACAAGTGGGACTATGTTGTACCTTCTGACAAGAGCTTCATGTTTAAGCAAGGAAACCGGCTGCTTGTAACTTGATTTCTTTTCTGTGTTTCATCAGAACACTCAGGCCTAATAAAAATAGGATCCAAAAGGGAGAGAATCAATAGAAGCCACAGAAAGCAGAACTATTGCAGGGAAAGGGAAGTAAATCTTTATGTAATGAGCTCAGGGGCATGGAATAGGTGGAGAAAATGGAAGTAGGTAGTCTGGCAGATATTAAGTAAACTCTTTCTGAAATAGATCACCCCAAAAAAATGAGATTATACTTACAGTCATTTATTATACCACTCTCTTAGTGGTCAGGAAATCAAGTGGTGCTGAATGAAAACAAAAAGGCTCTGGAGGGGTAGGAACAGATTAGAAGAAAGAGGAGCACTTGGAACAGAGGCACTTCTTCCCGTGGCAGCTGTGCTGTCCAGAAAACTGCACCTTGTTCTCCTTCACCTCTTGGTCAGGTTTGCTTTCACAATCATTCTGCAGCGATTGCTTTTGCTGACTTGTTTGATTCTGACAAATGTGGGTTAGGGAGCAATCTTTGGAGCAACTCATCAGGTTTGGGGAGTCCTCTGTAGAAGGAGAAATGATGGGCAGGCAGGAGGAGTTGGATGCAGTAGCCTTTCTCAGTCAGTAGTTGTGGGATTAGGTGTGTTGGCAAAGAAGTTACAGGAAGGAAGAGGACTGGGAGTTGCACAGTCTGTAGACTTGGGCTTCTCTGGTCCACAGTTTTGTTTCTGCCTTTGCCACTATTTTTTGAGGTACTTGTGAGCAGCCTCAGAGTGAAGAAGCTGAGGTGTGACAAACGCCTTCGGATGCTCAGTGTGCTTGTGCTTTGCCGTACTGAAATGGAAGGCAGTCTAAATTCAGCTTTCACTGTGTACCTCAGTTTTGGTGAAAAATCCATCAGGCACAGTACACAATATTACAAAAATGTTGCACTTCCTTCTGTTTTTCAACAGCTGACACCCAGACCATTCCAATGTGGCTGTGCCCGTGTTTCCCACTGCCCCTCAAGATGCTGCCTTACTTTGTTAACTCCTGACAGGAACACCCAGCTATTTTTGGGAACTGTCAAAACTCTCTAATCTTCCACAATAGTTGTCTCATCAGTCTTATTTAGCCTGCATCTGTGTGATTCTGGGCTCAAGAGCAATGACAAGCTGCATATGAATTCTGTATTCATTAGTGATGGTGATGAAAATGCCCGTGTCCCCGCCATAGGGCTCAGGTGTGGCAGTCTGCAGGCTAATCCCACCGGTGACAGGCAGGGCTTTAATGACTCTGTAGGAAGGTGACCACTTGCTGGGAGGTTTGTCGGCTGAACTCGGGCAGCAGACAATAGAGATCAAGCCAGGCTATCAGAGTTAAGCTGGAGAGCCTGCCTGAGATACTCGAACCCCTGTTGGTGTCAAACACAGAGATTAAGTAAATGGGGAGGGGGGGGAAAAATCTGTTCTGTGAACAAAAATAAGTAGTTAGTATTTCTGTGCTCTGTGTATCTGTTTATTTCATTACTCAGTGACAGTAACAGGACTGTTAGTGGCATAGCTTCACTGCCTGTTCTGCCAGCGATGCAGGCTCTGTGTTTTCCTTGCATACTTGTATTATTGTCTCCTTCAGAGTCTGGAGTTTCTGTGGGTGAATATCAGGTGTTAGTGCAGACAGTCATCTAGAAAGTAAAGGTTTACCATGCTGGTTCTTCATTTTTAGATTAAAATTTCTCTACAGGAACCTGGTTTGCTTGGTGTGCTGGACAGTTACTGCTGTTCTCATTCACAGAACTGCACCTTGGATTGATTTCCTTTGCAGAACTAAGGTTAAACAGGGATGGTGAGGCTGATGCAAACCATGGAGCTAGAGAAGTGCTCTGGAATGGCTAGGGTTAATGGAGAGGGGTTTGAGGTGTGCCTTTTGCATGTAACAAAGCTCAATTTCTGTGCAGAAACTAGGTGGGAAGCTGCCAGCAGTATCAGCCTGAGATACCAGGGGTACCCAGTAGCACCAACTTCTAGTTTTTTGTTTACAGACTATTTTGGGGGAAATAAATTTTACCTGAGTTTAAATTGGGCCTTGCTGCATGACAAAGAGCAGCATTTTCTTCACCTCTGTGAAAGTAACACTTAAACTTTGTCTGTAATAATGTAGACAAGGTAGTTGGAAGCAGGGCTCCATGCTCAGAGATCATTTCCCTGCACAGGGTAGATGGAGGACAGGTAATTATTTTTGATGCATTTCTCAGGAGCAGGTGTTCCAGTTTAAATTGTTTCAGTTTGTGTATCTCCCATAACTGCAGAACACAGGCAAAAGGTACTGGAAAATATTTCACATGGCACAAAGCCTGAGTGCTGCTCCTGCAGCGAGGGCTGTGGAGGCAGCCTGTGGTGACTGGGGAAGAGCCACTGGGAGGGTGGCAGAGGGTGGGAGCCAGCCTGGGCTGGTGGGCAGGCTCCTTCCCTGCCAATGAGCTTTACAGGGTATCACCAAGGAAATATTACCAGAGGTCTCAAGACTTCTTTTTCCAAATAAAATGTTGATTTCTCTTTCCTTTTTTCAGAGGTAAAGTGATCCGAACAGATATTTCCTTTATTTGAAGCCTTGTTCTTGCTGGATATTAATTTTTTATATAAAGGGATTTTAATTGTCATTTTTTGCATGGTTTACACTTCTGGCTACTTCTTGATGGCTGAGTGTGTTTCTGCACAGAAATGCAGCTGTACAGAAAACAGGATATCCCCCTGTCAGGGCAGAATTTGCAGCTCTTACTGTAGAGTGAGTTAATTTTTAGAATCTGTTCCCTAAAATAACCCCATGAACTGTATGTAGTGATGGATTAAATGAATTTTTGTATTCATTTGTAGTTTAAAGTATGGCAATAGTATTAGAAGAAATCCTGTAGATGTGAGAGGAGCTTGTAATTTAATTCTGTACCATTGGCAGTATGTATTGTGCTAATCTTTGTCTAAGGAATGACACACAGAAACTAATGTTATTGAATAGTAGTTCTGAAGCATATAAGGTTCTTGTCTTGGCAGGTAATTTGGCATAAATTGTTAATGTAAATCCAGGTTAGTGGGGAAGACATTATTTTACTAAAAAAGATAAACTGCTGATTAATTCAGTATAGAACTCAATTACAAATTGAAAGTGTCTCTGCGGGATGCCGGGACCCTAAAGACAGCAGATGTTGAATTGATACTCCAGCATATTTCACAATGGTATGAAATATTAACATGGTTTATTATACTTGTGTGGTGTGTGGTATCAGAAGGAAGGGGGAGGTGACGATGAGCCTGGGCTTGCAGGCGTCTGCCACCGGAACATGAACAAACTGCAATCACTGAGAATAATAATTGGGGGCTGAGGTGCAGTTTATTTGAGAAGTTCTTAGTGGAAAACAGGAAAATAAACAGCCACAGCAAAGCTGACATCAAATGCAGTGCAGAGCTACCTGATCTCTTGTGTTCATGACTGAATGGAGGTGTGTTTGTGTAAACCCCAAATTGCAGCAACTCAGGGCCATGCTCTCCTTTCTTCTTACATCATCTCCTGCCCGTGCAGTGTTTGTGCTGAGGGCTGCTACTTCCAAACAAAGCTCCTTTCTCTGCATTGTTTTGTGTACCATAGGCAGCACATTAACCCCTGTGTGTTCCTAATCTGGGATTTAGGTGAGCTGGGGTTTTGTCTTTGGTGCTGTGTGCTGCTGGAGGTGGCAGGGACAGGCACTGTGCACCTTGCATTTGGGAAAGGGCCAAGGCATGAACCCACTAGTGCGCAGTAGAGCAAGAGAGCACAGGGGGTGTGGAACTGAATCCAGGCTCTGCTGCCTTGTTCTTTCTTCTAATTAGAAGTCCAGCTCTGAAAGCTTCAGGGAGGTGACAGTGTAGACACATGTATTTCAAGTTACCATCCCCAGCAGAAGGTGTGTTCTGATGTTTGAACAGGATGCATTCTGGAGAGAAAAATTCTAATGATACTTCCTAGTCTTTGTGCCCTGACACTGATAGTTGTGCAAATACCCAGTCGTTCACCTGCCTTCCTGCAACTGAAGGGGAGTTATGTTTCAGAATGTGGAGCATTCCAGGTTCCTGTGAAATAAGGCTGTGGAAACAGAACTGGAAAATAGGGTGATACATGTTGCATCGGTTTAAAATAAGGTAGCTCTTTAGCACACAAAGTTAGAGTTAATTCTTCCCCTTTGCTTTAGAAACTACATTTCTGTTTATCCTGAACAGCTGTTGAGTACAACTAAATGCATTTGTGTATTGTATTGAAGGCATATTTTTCTTTAGATCATCTACAATTCTAAAATAAGTAAGAGTGTGGTTGAAATTCAGCAGAATGGAGGTGATGCCATTGTAATCCCTATCACAGGGCATAGTTTTAGTCCTAGGTATCCTTAGATAGCTTGTTTTTTCCTACTGCCTGCTGGGAGTATTCCCATTTCTTTATGCACAAATCAGTGGCTGTCCCAGGACCCATCTGTGTGTTTTACTGCTGTGTCTCCCAGATGAGGCTAATCCTACAGATCCTGATTTTCATAACCCTTTGCCTTTGGTGTGATCATTGCTTTAATTATTTCTGTTTGCAACTTCAACCTTGTAAATGTTTCTCTGTGCTGCAGTCGCTTGGCATGTCAGATGAACCCTGTTCTCTGTGATTTGGGATCCTGATCCTACCTGTTCATCACATACACCTATTTTAGAGCCTGTTTTCATTGCTTGGACTGTTAGATCTCTGCATTCTGCTTCTCACTTACTTTGTGACTTTAGAGCATGAACAAAAGGTGGTGGAGGAAGAAAGGCAGGGAGAGAGCTAGGAAAGATTGGCTACTCCTTAAACTCCATTCACCTGATCAAAGAGGAAGGGCAAAGTATTTTGATTGTAGCATCGGTCTGTTTTTAAAAAATAAAAATTAAGAAGAGGATGTCATTGATCTGCCCTCAGAGTGTGTCCTTTGGGGGCGAAGGCTCGTTAAACCTGAGTGCTTTAGATTACATGTGCGAGCGAGCCCCTTGCCCGCTTCAAGAGGCAGCCGGCCCAGATTGGTTGCCACTAATGGAGCTTTCAGCCTGCCCTTACAAGAACAGCACAAAGTACTTTGCTGCTCAGTTTTGTTATCTCTTTGGACTCAGCCAGCAGGTTTTAGCATCGCTTCCAGTTACGTATTGATCTCCACCACCAGTTCTCCCAACAGGCAGACTTGTACATCCTCACACATGCTGTACGCTGCCGATTACTCTTCCAAAGTCTAATTATGCTTCTGTAGGTGCTTGTGTCCTTCAAGAGGTATCATTTTCCTGGCCCCAAATTCCCGACGCTCCTTTATGGATTTATATTTTTATTATCACTGTCCTTCCTGAAGCTCTTGATTATTTTTCCCTTCCCCTTCTCTTCCCATGTGACTCTTGTGGATTCTCACTTAGGTGGGATCGACTTTTTACATTATATAATTTGAACAAATTTCATTGCTGGAAAAACAGCTGTGATAAATATCTGAAAGGATCTTATTTTTATAAAAAATGTTATTGTCATTCATTCCATACTAATACTGTATTTCAAATTCTTGCTAAGACTTAGTGTTGGAGAACAGCAGTGTGTATCACACATTTAACAGGATACTGGTGACCTGCAGAAGGCATTAAATTCTTGTAAGAATTAAAAAAAAATTAATCCTTTCTACAGTTTTTAAATCTGGAAGAGACATTTCCTGATTACCTTGCTTGCAAAGTTACAAAATATCGAGGAAATAACTCACACAGTCATTCCAGCTGCTCCTTTTACTACTGGAAGTATAATGCTAAACTTACTTAGAAACTATTAGTAAAGACTATTAATGTGAGGTAGAATTACCCCCATCTTCTGTAGAAAAGTCTCTTCTTTTTTACTTCAGCAGCATTTGAAGTCTGGAAATGGCTTAAGTGAGAAGAGAAACTCGATTCAAGTCATATACAAGAATAATGTGTAAAAGTTCCTCACCGGTGCTGTTGGGGACTTGCACCACAGCAGCTGTAGAGAGGTAATCTATCAGTTCCTGAGTGTCTACAAAATGCAACTCTCCAGATAACAGGTTTAAAGTAAAGATTTAATACAGTCTCTATCTACTATGATGTTGCAGTGACAGTTTAAAACTCATTCTCTAAATCTCAGCAGACTTTATAGCTAGCAGTGGGCCCATATAAAGCTTAATGGCATTACAACACATAAATCATCTTTTAAAGATGCTACCAGTAGCTCCAATATTAAATGCAGACAATTGTCTGTGTTATAAATAATTTATCAAACACCATTTCAGATTAGCCTTCCATGCTGAGTTATTTATTTTAGCCTTTACTGTACTATTCCTAAGACACATTTTGAAAGATCCATTACTGGTCACTTTAATGAACTTGGGGGTCTGTTTTTCCCCCCCTCCAGCACTCTGTACAGCTGTGGTGACCATTACACGGCTGATCTGGACCTCTTTGCGCCTTTTACAAGTGCTGCCCATTTGTCATGTAGTGGTAAATGGAGTTGCACATTGGAGTCCTGGGACACATTGTGTGATGTGGTGATGGAGACAAACAGATAGCTCCATAAAGTGCTGCTTGTCACAACTGACTTGTATTACCGTACATCACTCTTGCTGTAATCTCATTTAAGAAGCACCGTGGGCCCAAGAGAATGATATTCCCAGTTAGCTTGGTCTTTGCAACCATAAAGTAGGAAGTGCTCCTTTTATATACTCTGAACTTTTAGGGTTTTTTAAGATTAATTATCACAGTGACTCATTCCTGCCCTGTACTCCAGCCTATGTCAGCACTTTCCATGAAAAGCCCCTGTTTCCTGATGGTAAAGCAGCAGTCCTTGCTAGACCTTGGCGTGCAGGAGCTCTGCCAAGGCATGGCCTGGGCTTTTTCCTTGTGGCTCTGCTGGTCAGCTTTCTGAATTCTGAAAAGAGCAGAAGGAGGAAGCAGCACTGAAGCAGGGCTTTCTGAAATGAAAATCCATCCAGGTCCGTGACCTGGGAGAGGAGAGTGCTGCGATCATTTCAGGCTCTCAGTGTGGTGGGTGCTGCAGTGCCAGTACAGCTCAGCTCTAGGGACTCTGCTGCCTATTTTCAGAACTATTTTGATAACAGTAGGTAAATAGATTACAATTTTTAAAGTAAACAGAATTTAAATTAGAGGACTCTGAGACTTAAACTTTTGTCTAAGAAAGAGAAAAGGCAGAGTGGAAGGTCCCACCAATCTGCTTTAGTTTCCTAAGCTGCAGCTTAAAATCTTTCAGGGCTTGCTATCATGTAATTTTAAAAGGAAATCCGCATGTACTGGTTTGTTTTATTAGTGTATTTACTTTTGCTACAGTAGTAAAATACCCTTAGCATGCAACAAATCAGTGGCAGTGATCTTCTCTTGGTTGCAGGAGGAACTACTTGCTTATCAGCATTTTATTACCAAAAGCGCTGAAGAAAGATAAAGGAATTACTTTAACCACATAGCTGTTTTAGCCAGCTTGGTGAAAGTGTAACTCTTTTTTTTAAAGTGTAATACTAACAAATCTGGGCATGAAATAAGATTGTAATTTATTTCTGTTGTTTACTGACCAAAAAATGACCCTTCAGTTCGATACCTTAATGAAGTTGTTGGAATAGGAACACGAGTTATTTTCTAGAGCCATCAGAGAATGCCAAGCATGCACTGGGAGCAGACGTGAGTGTAGCTGAGCTAATTTTGGGCTCCTCTTCAGCTGCACTTGTACTCTGAGCTGGTGCAGCTGCTGTGGGAGCAGGCGGTTCGAGGAGCGGGCTGCGGGTCGTGGCATCCTGCTGTCCCCGGGGCAGGGCCCTGGCACCAGGGCCGTGCACATGAAGCAAATTGAAAAAAACCTGCATTTAGCAAATAATTTGCTCTTTGGTTTATGATGGCCAGTGGCAGGAGCCTGTTCAGAAGAGGAAGAGAAGCCTCCCAATCCGTTATTGGTCCTCAGGCTGGCTGAGCAGCAACTGCTGTGACAGACTTGAGGGTGAGCGAGTCCAAGTTGGTCATCACAGATGAGTTTCAGTGTTACTCTTGCTTCACTGTGACTAGAGCATGCCTGTGTAAGGGCTTTACAGGCCTTTGAGAGAAAGTAAGAATTTAATGGTGCTCTGGGATGTAGTAAGGAGGCTACTGAACAGGTTGAAGTGGGGGTGTCCTCAGAGAGTTTTCCTTGTGTTCTGCCTGGGGCCAGGAGCAGCAGCACCCACTGTACTGGGCTGGGGCTGGTTTGTCTCTGCAGACTGGTTTGTCTCTGCGAGGGACACGAGGCCATGGGACGAGAGGGCCCCTGCACTGAGCAGGGGGGCTCTGCCCAGTGCTCCCCAGGCTCTCATCACAGCAGCTGGCACGTGTTGGTGCCGGGGCAGAGGCCTGTGCCTGGATTTTATGGGATTAAAATGACACACCGGAGAGGTCGGTGTGCAGGGTTCCTTCGTGCTCACCCTCTCCAGTCCCAGCGCAACACCGAGGCCTTACTGGCTGCATCAGATGGTGTGTAACAGTGCTGGATCTTCAAGGAGCTGCCTCTGCCGTAGAGAGGCCCTGCCCGGGAGCTGTAGAGGGAGCCAGCGCCGCTGCAATCGCCTCCCTGCGCTGGCACAGCCCGGGCAAGCAGAACTTGAGGCCTCCTCCTCAGGACCGCTCTGCGTTTCCTTGGGAGGCGCAGGGAGGGTAATTACAGACCTGCTGTAATGTTTTAGTGCAGAGTTTGATGCATTAGAAACGTTTCCTTGTGGAGGGCACTCATCTGAGTGTGTTTAATGCTGACACAGTTCCAGGCTGTGTAGGCAGCTTCTGAAGGGGGAAGTGCTCTGGTGAGGTGCAGAGTGTGTACTTCAGCTTCAGGTTTGTGCTTTTTAAAGAAAGTGGATGTACAAAATCTGTAAGAGAGGAGGTGTCAGACCTTCTGTGGGCTCAGTGCATGAACCAGGAGCAATAAAAATAGTGAGCCCTGGTTCCTGTTCCAGTTCTCTTTTCTGGTTTCGTTGCAAACACGATTCTACTGGTCATACAGAGTAATTTAGGAATAGGTGTGCTTTGGAACTTGGAGAAATACAGGAGCTGTGTTTTGCTCTAGTCACATAGGGTATTTCTGAAGTACACAGCAGCAAAGCCACTGGTGCCTGTTTCCCATTTTCTCACTTAAAGGGTGACGGTGCAGGAGGGTGCCAGTGGTACACAGGGTGTTGGGCCAGGTACAGCAGGTGCTGTAGCCTTTCTGTGCCCCAGCACCACCCCCAGCTGCAGTTTGGTACCGAGCTGGGCTGCTTTGCAACACAGTTACTATGAAGATGAGCTGGAAAAATTTTGCAAACCAAGCTGTGTTAGAAAATCATAGCAATAATTTTGGTACTACAGAGGATGATTAGATGGTCCCTACCCAGGGAGGGCTTGTAACAGAACTGGTGTGAATCTGTATGCAGCCGTTACACGGAGGGCACTACAGGGAGCGTGTGCACGTGCACAGAAGCCTGGCAGATAAAAACAGGCAATTTTATTTTCTCCATTCATCAAGACACAAATGTTAGGGTTTTTCCTGCCTTGCCTCTCTTTGCTGAGTCTGATCTGTCTGGAGCTGGGGGGGGTCATGAGCTGGATAAAAGAGGGTCTGGCAGACGTCCCCCCCGTCTGGCAGTGCTGCTGTTTCCAGGGTTGTCCTGGGAGCTCACAGCTTCCACTGCCACCTGGACAAACATGTCTGTGCAATGCCAGCACTTGTGCCCTGACAGCTTCTTCAACTTTTCCAGGAAGAGGAAGCCAAGCAGCTTGTGAGAGATGCCATTGCAGCTGGCATATACAACGACCTGGGCTCGGGCAGCAACATCGATATCTGTGTTATCAGCAAGAGCAAGTTGGATTTTCTCCGTCCGTATGACGTGGCCAACAAGAAGGGAGAGAGGTTTGTGTATTCATTATTACCTGCTCTGTCCAGCCCTTCCTGGCTTCTGTGACACTGGATTGTGTCAGTCAGCACTAGAGCTGTGTGTGCCTTTCAGAATCAGCAGCTGTACCTACTGGTAGTGGCAGGTGGGGTCAGGAGGAGAAGCAGCAGCATTGGCAGCACAGCCTCTGGCCTCACAGCATGACAAATCCCAAAACCCAGAGGAAAACTCCTCAGTGCTGGGCTGTGACTGCTGGGTGGTGCTTTACCCTGCTTCTGGGGCCCTGTCAAGCCAGGGCCTGGGAGACTTGGCTGATGTAAGGGTGTTTGGTGGCTACAGTCTCCTCAGTTGTCCAGGGACACTGTGATGGGTTGAAAGGTAAACTGACAGGTAGCAGCTAAATACAGCCTGGGTGGGATTAGGTTTTTTTTGGTGGGACTAAACTTGAGTCCCAGTTAGTCTGTTTATACACAAACTGGGGCCTGTAAGCAGCAGACTCTCAGCCCTTTCCCTGAAGCACAGACTGGTGCTTCCCCTCCTCACAATCCCCCAGATCTCTGTACAGCTCCCCCACATTATGGTTCTCAGTGTTGGGGCCTTAAAGCACAGGGAATGGTTGCACAGCAGGAGAAGCTGCTGCAGATCCTGCACAAAGGCGACGTCATTCTGTCACTTGTTTCCTTGAGGCAGTGTTCTGCAGCTCTCAACCTTCTGCCAGCTGAGTCCCAGCAGGGACCTCTGGGACACTTACAGGGCGAGTGAACTGGTTCTGAAACGTGGAGAGAGAGCTTGCCTGTGTGTTGCCTTCCCAGCTTAACTTTCACTTACTTCTTTTCCAGGTATGGTCGCTACAAGTGTGAGAAGGGAACGACTGCTGTTCTCACAGAAAACGTGTCCCGCCTGGAACTTGAGGTGGTGGATGAAACTGTACAAACCATGGACACGTCCTGAGCCGGTAGGCACAGCCCTGCAGAGGCCCTGCAGGGGCCCTGGAGCCCAGCCTGGCTCTGGTTAGAACCCTTCCTGCAGCAGGACAAATGTGCAGCTGATGCAGAATAAAAGGGTTCTGACCATTTTCCTTGGTGTTTAACGTGGTGCTGGTTTCTTTTGCCACTTTTCTTTCTCACACTGGGGAAGGGGACACTCATACAGGACAGAGCCTCTTTCTGTTGTGGAGGGGGGGCTGTGAGCTCCTGCCAGGCACCACAGCGGTGGGGCAGAAGCCACTCAGTACAGCAGTGGGTGCTGCTTCAACCCAGGAGTAAGATAGAAGGGGTAAAATGGGTCTGTGGGGGGTTGTCACAGGATCTTCTCTGGGTGCTGCAGCCTGGATCAAGACATGGTAGGAGCAGAGGGGCTTGTTAATTCTTCCCTGTTTTCTGGAGAAAGAGACAGGTGAGGGAAGAGAGGCACCCTGCACAGGGTACAGGTGTTTTCATGTCTAAATTACACAACTGAATGATGCTGTTGTCAGAGTCTCAAATTGTCTTGTTCCTTGCTCCAGCTTGAACCCTTTTTTGTCCTGAGCTTGTAGTATCAGGGAAAACCTGAGTTCCAGCTGTTTCATACAGGCCACAGGATCCTGAAGGAAAGTCCTTACCAGAAAAGCCACCTGCTGAATTATTTGGGCCCTGAGTGCAAGGGGCTAGGGCAGCCCCTGTGGTCAGCACCGGGCAGGTGGTGGTGGTGGTGCCGGGGGAGGGTCATGGTGCTAGGCCCCAGCTCAGCACCCTGAGCAGCTGCCCAGGAAAACCCACCTCAGTTGTGCAGTGGTACCAGTGCCACACATGCTCAGGCCTGTAGCAGCCTTGGGATGGCTTTTATAGGAAAAATTAAGTTCTTAATACTGGACCTTTTTTTTAACAAAGGTTTATTTTGTAAATCATTTTTTATTTATCTAAAAATGCACAAATTGCAAAAAAATTACTTTTTTTTTTTCCTTTTTTTTCTGAACTACATTTCCTTACAAGCACTAGTAAATCTTATGTAGCAAGAAAGTGACCGGACTTCTCAAGACCCTCACCTCTACGCTGAGCTCCCCGGGAAGCCAGGGCTCCTCTCCGTGTTACACCGCCAGGCGCAGCACAACCAGCCCTCTGAACGTGTAGCTGCCACCACGGCTTAAAGGAAAGCTGCAGGGTCCCTGTGCCCCCCTGTCCCGTGTGGGGATGGGGGGAGCAGCTTGGTGCCACCACCCTGTCCTCCTGCTGCTCCCACCTCCCCTGTGCTCTCCCAAGAGCAGAGAATAACTGAGCATTAATGATGCCAACATTATTTGCAGCATTTAATGGCTTCTCCTTGCTGCCCTACATAAACACTGGTGAGGTCTGAGGGCACAGGGAAGCTGGCACTGCAGTTTTCCTTTAAGTAGAGCAAATTAGGTTAAAAAAAAAAAATCCACTAAAAGCATATATATGTATGTAACCCTCTAACCCTAATCTTACTCCCCAAAATATTAAGGATTGTATGCTTTTCTTAAGAAAAAGAAAACACAACAACAACAAAAACAGGCACAGGCTGCATCTGAACTGTCACACACATGTCTAGGTGTTGGCATTTGCCCCGTCAGTGGCGACAGCAGGGCTGTAACAGCACAGGCGTCCCCACTCCCTGCTGCAGCCCTCTCCCTCCCACCGGCCATGTGAAATGGAAACACTTGAACGTGAATCCACGTTTGTTCCTAAAGTACTGAGTGTTTCTCATCGACAGTAACGAGACAGATCATTGATTCAATGAATGAATTTAGCTGGCTGAAAATTTTCCTGTAGTTCAAGGCGACTCCTTCAAATCAGGTGGAGATTTTTATAAAAATAATTCACATTCTGTAACTTCTCTTTCACAGTTCAGTAGCGGGGCTGCTCCTCGCCTGGGATCAGAGTCACAACACACTGTATTTCTCTTTTGAAGTGTTTAGAACACTGCTCTGCTTGAGCTGCACCTGCAGCACTGAAAGTACCACTGGATTGGGAGCAGGATCCTCACCAGAGTCACGCTGATTTCTCACCGAGCGTGTGTAGGCTGAAACCAAAATGAGTTTCAAACGAGCTCACTGGCAGAAGCAGTGCTTGTTTTGGTTTGTCTGGCATGTTTTTCCTCTTTCTTTCCCCAGGTATGTGCTTAACTCATCTCACTGGCTGTAGCCCAGTCAACAGATAAATGCATCAGCAGAATACTCACTCTAAATTGTCAATTTAAAAAAAAAAAAAAAAGAAAAGAAATCTCAAAACAAACGTGTTTCCCACCCCCAACCCCTCCCAGTTCTATGGCTGAAGAGGAGGGAATTCATAAAAACACATAAATGGCTGCTTTAAAATACACAAAGTAAAAACTGGATTTGCTATTAACCGTTTGCAGAAGAGGCAAAGTAGCAGTTACACAAATTACACAAAATCTACTGTAATCCTTACATTAGTATAAAGTGATTTCACTGAAGGAATTATTTCAATAGTTCACATTACATTAAGATAGCAGGGGGGGTGTCAAACGCTCCGACACCTTGTTAATATCATCTACCCTAGGTTACACACGACAGTTTTAAGAAAGGACCCTTAAATGATCTACATCTGTAACACGTTATTGGCCTTTAACAGAAAACAAAAAATCACCTGCAATACCTCACAGAATCTTCACTTTAAAGCATGACCACCTTGGCAGAGTCCTTGTCAAATAACCTGCAGAAATAATGGAGCATCTTGCTACGAGTGCTCAACCCTCTCACTTGGGTGACCGGGCACCACTCGGTTTCATCTGAGAAAAAGAAATTCAAGTAAGACTGAGCTGTGCTGCGTCTCGAGGGGCTGCAGATGGTTCATGTGCTGGAGGTCCACACATGCATTTGTTTTGCTATTTGGTGCACGTAACCGATGTCGGGTCTCTGGTCGGGGTCGGGGTAGATGCACATGCTGACCAGCTCCCGCAGCTGAAAGACACAGAACACCAAACAACGTCAACACACCTGCAACTGGTCACTGGAAAAGGCACCAACTGGGATGTTTGTGCCACCACCAGAGTCCAGGACGGGACCCAAACCCTCCTCTATGCAGATGCTCCTGGGCAGAGCACAGGCTCCTGTCCGTCTGTCCTGCTCTGCATCCCCACACCCTACAAAAGGGCAGGAAGAGCCTTTTCCAACAAACCTTCAGCACTCACCATTTAAATCTTCCACACAACCCAGTGGATTTAACACCAGCACTTACACTGTGCCACTTGCATTTACACACACATCCACCCTCTAGGGTCCCTGCCCATCGGTGTGGCCCCAGACACAGCTGCCCCCCCCCCGATCCCCCCCCGACACAGCCACCCCTCAGAGCTGGTGCCCCTCACACAGGGTTTTCATTCACAGCACCTTTTAAAAATAAATCTCTTTTCCTGGGGGTTCAGATTCACTTACAGAACTGGGATACAGATGACTGGTACCAGCAGTGTGCAGTCAACAGAGTGTGAAGAGGGTGTGAGGGGGGTCAGGGAAAGGGAGCCCAGTGAGGCCACAGCATGCCCAGGGCTGGGGAAGCAGTGCGGGGTAGGGGGATGCACCAGGGCCCTGACGGAGCAGGAACAGAGGGAAAGTTGGGATCAGCCCTAGAACCCACCCTGGGCCCTGGTGTAGCCTAAGTCATGGGAGCATGGCTGTTGCACCCCTGTGCTTCCTAAAAACCCTGTGAAGAAGAGAGACTGGTCATTGATTATGTTTAATAAATAAAATGCAAAAGGGCTGAAGCCTCCCCACCTCCCAGCCCTCTTTATTGTGCACATGAAAGATTGTAGCTTTTAATTATACAGACACTGAAAGCTGCTCGTACCCCCGAGGCACCAGGAGAAACAGCCTTGAGTCTCTGATCTTCTCACATCCTCCCAGTAGCCACGGTGCCAATTATTTTAATGTTAATTAAAAGCATGACCATACAGCTATGGAGCGCATGGCTGCAGCCGTGCTACTGAATATACTTGAGCAAGGTCTGCAGCTCCGGATGGAGCGAGGCCCCAGCGCATCCTCTGGGCCTGAGGCACCTTCCAGAGGGAAACCCAGCTGGGTAAGGGACAGGTGGGATGGACACGGTGTGACACAGTGACTGCCAACCACCCTCCCACTGCTCTGTGCATATGCACCAACTGTGACACAGCCCACAGCCAGGGCTCAGCCCCCACCTCCAGCATAAACACACCTCAGCTGCCCAGCCTCTCCTAACCCCTGCAGCGACTTTATGCAGCTTAGCCAAGGGTGAGAGGTGCCACTGTTGTACCCGAGACCCCAAATGTCTAAGAGCTCCCTCAGCCCCTGCCAGCGAAGACCAGGATGAAATGCCCACAAACTCAGCTGCTGCTGAAGCTGTGCCCAGCAACCATCAGCTCGCCTAGTACCTGTATTCCCATATAAATGTAGCCAGAAGTTCTGTCCTGCCCTTGACTGGGATGGCACAGGCGTCTCACCATCACCTGCATGGACCTGGCAGACTGAGCCTCAGCAAGCACCACCAGCTACTATCTCCAATTACTAGTAAATCTGTTCCCGATATAGCAAACTAATCCTGGCCAGAGTCCCAGCTCCTCCTGCTACAAGCTGTACGCTGTGACGGAGGACTCAGGCTGGTTAGACACAAAAGGCTCCAGAGCAGAGGAACGTGGCTGAGCAGGAGCACCATGAAAGAGGCTGTTCTGCAAGAGATGCTCTGCCTTGTTCATCAAAAGCAATGCTGAAACTCAGCTACTCATGCCATCAGCTCCCAGCCCGTGGCTGGTGCTTTGCTTCAAGACCCCATTACCGAGATGAGAAGATGGGCCAATGGCTCTGGAGCATCTTTGGTAGCACGGCAGGTTATGGAAAGGCTTCACTGCCCTCCCAAGCCCATGGCAGTGACAGTACTGGAGCGGTGGCAAAGGCACTGCCCTTTCAGTCTAAACTAGAGACATTTGCTCTTGAAGGAACACGTGTATGAGAGACCCACCCACCCACATGCTGGCCACGGGAAGAACAAATTCTGGTGCGACTTGTGGCTGCAGGCAGCTGCCTCTACGGTTCTGATCCTGCCTTATCTAGGCTGGCTGCTGGGAGATACCAACACACCTTCCCCTTCAGCCATCCACTCCAAAAGCACCTGAAAATCCAATCCTTAGGTACTAAGCCAAGTGTTGCTCATGCTGGAGCCAGGCTCTGATTTCTGGGAGGTGAAGCTCGCTGTGTTTCAGCCGGCAGCAGCTACTGCCGGAGCTGAGCCACAGCCAGAGGCACAGCCCTGCTCCGGCACTGCCGGCAGCGCAGGAACACCATCTGGAGCCTCCTTCTCTGGGACCTGGCGCCTTTGAGCTTTAAAACACCCTTCTCACCCCGCGCTGTATCACCACACTACACACACTCTTTAGCACTGCCAGAGGGAAGCAAACAGACAGTAATTGTAAAGACAGGAAACACATCTGTCAGCTTACACTAATTCCTGCTGCCAGCAGGCAGATCCTGACACGCATGCTGCAGCAGCGCGGCAAACCCGAGCGCACAGAGCCGGGATGCACTGCATGGGGAAAAGACCAAACTAAAAACCCAGCCACTTTCCAGAGCAGCTCTCAAGTGACCTTTCCCATGAGTTACTCAGCGAGTAAAAACTGGGGTAAGACATAAAGCACATGGTGCAGGGTCCCTGTCGGGGTGGAGTCCAGACTGTCTTTGCCAGCGTGGTGGTGTTTCCCCCACATCCTGCCACTCGCTCCCAGAAGTCAGAGGCAGAACAAAGGAAAACCCTCCAAGGATACAGTGAACATTTTAAATGACATTGTCTGTTTCCTTACAAATCGAAGGCAACTAAGTGAAGGAGGAGGAAAAGGAAAACAGCTGTTTGTTGGGGTAAGGAAAGGGGTGGACTAAAAGCCCAACTCATAGCACCCTGAACTACACCACCAGGCACGTTTGTGGCTGGAGGGGCACATCGGTGAGCCAGCTCGCAGGGGGACCATTTCCTTAATATCCTCTTGTTGGCTACTGTTAGTCCCGGGGTTTCATATGCACAAGGCCCGGGCTTTACAAAGCTGCAGGGTGGATGCTTGGTGCACTCAAGTCAACAGCTTTCCTCCCCTCCCCCTCTAACCTTGCTCCCCTTGTTGCACTCTGAAGGCTTCAGAGACAAAAATTCAGGTGCTGATTTATGGTCCGTTATTTTAGTGGGAAGAAAGCAAAGGAGAGGACATTCCCACAGTTCGCTGCTGGCTTTTGCCAGTGCCACAGACTCCCAGTTTCACCTTAAGGAACCATCTTTGCTGCCTCATTACAGCTGGGCAACACTCAGGTGCTGCAAGGAGCTTCCCTGGCCAGCCCTGAGGTACCAGGGACAGTCTGGTCACCTCCTGTTCTGCCCAGGATCCATGGGGCAGGTGGGGGCTTCTCCACCCGGGTTCCTCTGCCCTGTGTGGGATGAACTTGGCTGCACCCCTTCCTCCCCAGTCCCCACAAAACCACTCCCAATTTACCTTCTCAGAGTAATGCTCAGCGGGAAGAGGCGGGTAGTCACACTGCTCTATTTTTTGGCAGAGAGAAAACAGGTTCATTTTATCTCCGTAGAAGGGACTCTGCAGAGCTGCCATCTGGGGAGGAAAACAGGAAACATTTCAGAAACACAAAAGGTTTGGGTCACCCCCAGCACCACTGATTTGCAAAGGCAAATTCTGTTCTGCGACAGCGCCTCAGCGATGATGTCACCCTCCAATGCTGTCTGCAGCCAGAGCTGCCCTGAGATCACGACACTTCCACACGCGGTCACAGCCTTTCCCACGACACTCTGTCCTTGCACCCTGGCCTGAGCAACCAACTGGCTCGAAGATGCCTGTGAACACCCCTCATGAATGTGACTGTCTCTTTAAGAAGCTGAAGCTTTCCTGGCTTCGGCAACAGGTCACAGACTTGGTCTTCCCCAGACACACTCACACTCAGAACAGCCAGTTCATCTGCTCTCTGCAACTAGGAACTTTTTAATAGCCTGATATAGGGAATAAACTGGTTATTTTGGGACATTTAGGCACCCAGTACATGAAGAATCCTCTATGTATGTGAAACGTAGTTCAGCCTTCAAAAAAATCAAGGCAACCTCAAACCAAACACACTTCCTGCCAGCAACCTGCTCTTTAGGAAGGGTAAGCTAGGCAGAGGTGGGAATCAAACTACCAAAACTTCATTATCAGTAGGGTCTTTTTCCTCTTTTGATTCTGCTTTTCGAGTCCAGGGTCTGCCCCTCCAGCAGCACAACAGATGTCCGAGATGGACAGCTGCTCACACAGCATGAAGGGTGTGATGGAAGGCCCTGGGGGGGGTAAGAATTCCTGCCAGGAGCCTCCTGACAAATACAGGTTTATCTTACACTTCACTTTAGGAAGGAAACTGCATCTTTGTGGGTGGAAAACCGCTTACACTGCAAGTCCTCAACCAGGAGGTCAAAGCGAACAGTGAACCACGAGCCCCAGGAACAGCCGTGGCAGCCGCCAGCATCTGCGACCTCACTGGAGGAGCTGGAGTGGTGCCGGGTGAGGTTTCGCCAGGAGCCCAGAACATCCCAGTTGCTTCCCACAGTGGTCCCAAGCCCTACAGACCCACTGTGGCTGTGGGCACTGCTGGGCACATCAGCCCCTCCAGCCAGGGTGTTGCTCCTCACCGCAACACCTCCTCCTAATGAAGCACCACTGGCTAATTGTGGATGCAATCCACCTGTCTTAAATCACCGTGAACCATTTTGCCACAAGCTGCATCAGATCCGGCAGCTTTTCACTCCAGCAGCTGAAGCTGATGCTTCTCACTCCGGCTTTAATGGGGGTTATCTGATGATTATTAGTCTTTTGCTCATTACCATGCGCTGTGAAAGCCGTCTGAAGAGCGCTGTCTTGTCACTGACACGCAGCAAGCTCCCGGCAGAATTAAAAGAAGTCAATAGCAGATCTTATCCCAGAGTCAGGAATCATGATGGATGGGTTATTAGTGATCTGGATTAGGGCAGGGTTCTGAAGCAGTGAGGGGTTAAACCAGTTCCCTGAGATTTCGATACATCGATAAAGGCAGAGAGGTGGAAGGGATTCTGCAGCTCCTATTCACTTCTCCTCCCCAGCCCAGGGAAGTGGTCACGGGCAGAATGAGGGAAAGGAAACACAGCTGGGTTTTGGGGTGGGAAATGCAGGGGGTTTGGATGGAAAGCGATAGCACAGACCTTCCCACTACGAGGGTCAGGGCTGTGGGGTCGTGGCCACAGGCACTCCAATCCCCCCCAGCAGCAGGTTGGGATGCTGCACCAGGGTTTGCTCCTGACATCTGGATTAGAGCAATTACTGTGGGACAGCGAGATTGCTGTTTAAAAGCAGCACCATGCAGCAGGGCTGGTGAGAGAGAGAAGTGTACAGGCACAGGAATCGCTGGTACTGTTTAGATTGATCCAGAGCTGCTGAAGTCATTGCTTGTAGCTATGTTCTAGGAATTAACAACTTATTTTTATCCCCTCCAAGTTATCTTGCTGACAGATAAACACAAGAAGCGAGCAGTGAAGACAGTTACTACTATATTGATAAGATTGAATAAAAATCACTGAGCGATTATCAATGTCAAAGTTAAGTGGTGCTATGTGGCATCACATCCCAAAGGCCTCAACGCTCCCTACAGGGATCCCAGTGGACACGTGTGTCTCTGAGGGCAATTTGTACCTTAAATCTCTCTGCAGCTTATCTACACAATCTATCTGGAGAAAGATCAGAAGTGACTCAGAACCAAACAAACAGCCAACTGGAAAAACATTCTCCTCCTGAGCCATGAGTGAAGATAAAGCTCCTGCAAGGACAGACAAAGCTGATTCTTGATTTTCCAAATTCAGGAAAGTTTGGAGAGTCGAGTAGCTATTTATCTACAAAGCACAGAACTGGTACCTGTCCAGTCCTCCTGGGAATCTGCACCATCTCACAGCTCCTGCTCACAAAGCTGAGGCTTTACCTACATAGGAAGTAAATTTAAATGTGCTTCACATGCCAAACCTCTCACATGTTACTGTGGTACTGCTGCTCCTACCAGAGAATTATGGTTAGTGCGCAATTAAGTCAGCTTCTTGAGAGATAAGGAGTACCAGGACTACTGTGCCATAAGGGGAGCATATTGCCTGCTACAAAAACATAACTTAGCACAACGCTAAATATTTCTCTCTGCATAAATCTGGAATCCCATCTCCTGCAGAGCTCAGCCTCGGGAATGACTCGGAGCAGCCTGAGGGAGCAGCTGTACAGCACAGCAGCCAACGGGTCATGGTGTCCGACCTGGGCTGCTCGATAGGCTCAGCAAGTCCAACACCCCGCAGCAGGGCCAAAGCCCTCAGCTCAGCACAGCCTCTACTGAGGATTCCTCAAGGGCCAGCACATTAAGTGTTACTGGAACTGCTCAGCACAACCAGCTCCAGGAGCTCAGGCTTCCTTCCCCTGCTCCCAAACAAGAGTCTCCAGCATCCTTGTTGGACACCACCAGCAGACCCAGGTACCTGCAGCTACACCGTCCCGCCCCAGTTCTTAGTACCTCATGAGAAGCATCACAAGAAGAAACACCTGGGTTTTAATGGCATGTTGCTGCTGCTGCTGCTTCAGGAACTATTAAAAGTCTCCTGAGTTCTTTCACTAGAGGTATCAAGAACTTGAGGACAAGGACAAAGCCGCTCAATTTAAGCCCAGGATTCTGTAAGTATTTTTGATGAAGTACCTAGATGGGTGTCTTGCACCTTTTCTCTCCCTCCTCTGGGAGAGGATTTTAACAGTAAAACGGTGCCACAACCACACCTGGCTCCAGTGTCTCCACCAGAGTGGACCTTCCCTTAGCAGATCTGGTGGCTCTTTACCCAGGCCATGGCTGGGATGTTACACTGCTTGGGGTGACTTACGGGGCTGACACTGGATAAATCTTTCCCATAGTGAAATTCTGCTCCCCAAGCACTGTACAGGACAGTCAGCATTCATGCAGGCTGCCTGGAACCCTGAGGAGATGCAGCCTGTGTGGACACTGGTAGGAGTACAGAAACAACAGGCAGCAGTGGGGGGTTCTCCCCCAAAGGGTGTTTTTTTGGGCCACACAGATCTGTAACCAGCTGGCTGCTGTCTTACACCGCAGAAGCATGGGGCCATTGGAGTTGAGCCCCCAGGACTGCTCATATCCCTGCGCCAGGACGCTGCCGATGGATTTCCCGGCGGTGCCAGCACCAGCCTCTCTCCCCAGCGATGCAGGGCACTGCCACACTGCTAGGAGCAAGGCAGCCCCAATGGGGCTGAACTGGTGGGGCTCGGTACCGCACCAACACCATCAGATACTGAGCCCAGCAGCCTGGTGCCAGCAGAGCGTCCTTCCCCAGAGCACACTCAGGGAGCACACAGCGAGCACCAACAGTTACCTGTTCATTTGGTTTCTCAACAATTAAGCTTAAGCAAGGCTGACCTCAGTTCCTGCACCGTACCACGGGGTGACGACAACCCTGGGAAAGAGCAGTGAGCAGATACTTGCCTCGTACAATAAACAGCCCAAAGACCAGATATCAGATTTAAAGTTATAGCCATTTTCATGTATTCTTTCTGGGGACATGTAGTATGGAGTTCCCACTGTGAAAACAAAGAGAAGAGGAGTTATTGTCTTAGGAAGTGACTGTGCAACCCATGTTACACAGAAGTTTGACTATCAAAGCATTAGCTTAGCATAAGCAGCTAATGAGAAGGGATTGGCACAAAAATTTGGGAACAAATTGTGGTTTAGAAGATGCAGAACCAAAGACATCATCACACACAGAGCGAGGGACTGGCCAACGTCACTGAACATCTCTGGTACTCTGAAATTCCAGGAACCTTTTCTTCCCCTTCCAGTTTTCCCAGCACCTTTGGAGCATCACAGACAGAGCAGTTGTAAAGGATCACCCTGCTCTGGGTCACTCAACAGCACTGAAACCACAAGCTTGGTGTCACCATGTGCTGCTAGAACAAGCCTATGGGACAAGGCATCACTAGCAGTGTGACAGAGCTGCTCTGGGCAGGACAAGGTCCCCTTTGAGAGCTCAGGGGACCGCTCACTGCAGGAACAAGCCCAGCACCAGGCAGGGCTTCAAAAACTCTCTGAGAGAACGGAGGTATCACTCCAAACTTCACACCACTGCTCCAACCTGCAGTCACGTCAGCAGCTCAGGGATTTCTAGGTACCTCCACAAGTCTGTATTTTATCAAAAGAAATTTACTCCAGCATTTTGGACAGAAGTTACAGGAAATTATTAATAAATTCCTTACCTCAAAAAGGTTCTTTTTTAAATCCTAAATAAGTTTCAGTTGTGATACTGAAAATACAAGACATCCTGGCAGTCTCAACTACATCAAATAATCTTCAGATACATCATTTATTAAAGCATCCAAGGACTTTCTATACTCTCTTTTCTCCTGCTTGCCCGTCCCCTGTCAATTTTTTTTCTTGCTTTTGGCGTTGCAGTGTATCCGTCTCCTAATTAAAGACCTTTCCTCACAAGATGGCAAATGTTTAATTTGCCTGTAACATTCAGTTTACCATTTCTCCATTTGAAATGCTGCCTGCCGACAGCTGGAGGACTAATAAGCACATGAGATGGTGTTAGAGGTGGAGGGGAAGAACAGCCACTGTTCCTACAGAGGGGTTTGCACACTGGGGGAGATGAAGGAGTTCTGGGGCAGAAAGCAAGGCACAGCTGTGGGGCAGCACTCAAGGATGTGGTGACATTCGCTCTCAGCACATCAGCATCCTTAAGGAAGCTGGGAATCAGAGAAATACAAAAATCCTCTCTTAGGTTGTTTACTCAAGACAAAAAGCATTGGTTTGAATACTGTCAATGCTAGCCTGTAATTCTACCCAATTTACCCCAAAGCACTCCTAAGGATCCCCCTTACAGAGGTCTCACTGGAAGTACGGGTGCCACATGCACCCAACCCTCCCGGTTGGCCCCACTGCTGAAGTCACTACTGCAGCAAGATTCTGAAGCCCAAAGTTCTCCATAGGGCAAACTGGGATGATGCTGCAGCAGCTACTCCACCTTAACCACTCAAGGAGTCGTCTTTCCTTGAAGACAACCTCTTTATTCTCCATTTTGTCACATATTTACATGCCCAAACCTCGAGTCTGCTCAACCTCAACAATTTTTACTCTGACCTATTCAGAAATATAGCATATAACGTGGAAGCAATCCTCTGGCATCAATGTGAAACCTAAGATGTTCCATATAGGAATACATATATGAAACTCCACTCACCCAAACAAAACAAGTAACCAAGGAAGGAGACCACTGCCCTGATGGCTCATTTAGGACTCTCCGTAACCAGCTGCCCTATGAGATAAATGCAGTTTGTGCCCACACGTCCTTCAAACAAGAAATTACTCTGAGGTGAAGAGTGCCCTAACAAAAAACTACAGTTCTACAAATTCTAGGCAAACTCCAGCATGGAAGGAATAACACAGAGAGTGTGTTTCCACGCTCAGTCGCATCACATCGAGCCTGCGACCGTGCTGCACTGACAGTGTCTCAGATCTGGCTGGTTTTAATTGCCAGTGAAAGGCCACTATGTATGGATGAGATCAGAGCTCTGCTAATAGTTAATAATTTTTAACAGACTGCACAGAGTAACTTCAGAGAACGCCAAAAGCAGACAGGACTCAAAGAGCCCAGCCAGGCTTTCCATGTGCAGGCAAGATGCGCGCCATGGGCAGTGGGGCTCTCCAAGGAGCTCCCACACATGTGCCAGGCTTCTGTACACGAGCTGCCTTGGGTGGAACGGCACTGATTCATTTTCCTGCTCAGAAGCACGCAGCTGCTGAAGAACCAGTGATTCATTCTGTGAAACTCTTGAGGACGGTTTTGGAAGTCCCCACCGAGCACCAGCATGTGAGACACTTCCTCACCTTCCGCTTCCAGTGCTGCCATGTCTCACACCCCCCAGGACACCTACCAGCGCTGCTGAAGCAATAGTCATGCTGGTCCTTCCCCGAGAGCACAGAGACGAGCCAGGCACGAGCAGACAGTGGCATGCAACGGGCAGGAGGGAGCACAGAGATCATGCTCACTCTTCCTCCCTGGAGCCTTCCTGCATTGGAGTGCTGGTGCCAGGGGCAGCCTCCAGCCATCGCTGTCCCTGCCATCAGTCGTTCTGGGTCACTGCATGACAAGCTCAGAGCAAATAACAACGCGTGGGCTCTAAAGTTCCGGCCTTGCCTTCTACGTTAGCAGGGGTCTGCTGGGTAGGCTAAAATTGTCGTTTCAGATAATGCCTTAAAACGACCTTCGATCAAGGCAGAGTGACAGGGCTGGTAGCACGGCTGAGTGCGTTACGGCCTGTATTTGATTCCCATGCATTAGCCCGTTCCATTCCATTAATGGGTCTGTGGAGCAGCCCACGCCTGAGCTGCTCCTGAGAAGCCTACCTCGCACATTTACCTATCATTACCGGGGTGTTGTCAGCAAATGTATGAACAAGCAGGTCTCTGCGTTTCAAAACTGATGCATTAATTTTTAAATAACTGCCATGATAAAAGACTGACAAGCCCAATTCTCCTTACGGCCTGTCCAACATCACGCGGGGATCTCCCGTAATGAGCATCTTCTAGAGAGCCGCACAAGGCTCCCCGCGCAATCAGCCAGCGCTCACCACTGCATCGCATTAGTCAATTTGACAAGAACAGCCTAATCGGGGACTATTAATCAGGAACTTTCTTTGGTATTCTCCCTGCTGAAAATACAAAACATTGTGGAGATGCAGGATTAATCTCTGGCTGATGGAGTAATGCCTTTGCAGTTACGACGGCCACAAACCAGTGAAGAAGACCCTGACCGTTCCTCAGCTTCCTGTCCAGCCCTGAAAGCCAAATGTGTCTCTGTCAGGACACTGCAGCGACACCACAACAGCATTTCCTCCTGCTCCCCACAGCACTAGTGCAGAGCCTCACCCCCCTCAGGGACCAGAACAGCACTGGGACACCTCCAACACCCACGTTAAGGAAATGCTCGTTATTCCAAGCCAGACTAAGAGCAGAGCATTTCACCAGGAAAACCCAGAGGCAAAGGCAGCAAAGCTGCTCCAGAAACAAAATTCAAATGCCTTTCCTCTCGTATTGGGGGTTTCCTCTCATTGGGGATTGGACCTGATGATCTTTCGAGGCCCCTTCCAACCCCTACAACTCTGTGATTCTGTATAGAGTCTGAATGCCAGTCCTAGCTGTGCACCTCCAGTGACTGAGCTGCAGTCCATACCTGCCCCAGGAACACGCCCAGAGCTCCCTGCTCCCCCCAGCATGGTTTCCACTACACAGCAAGATCCTGCTTGTTCGTTTTAAAAACATTTTCCAGCTCGAATCAGAGGAGGTCAGTGGTTGTGAAAGCGGCAGCGGCCGGGCTGTTCGTACAACCACACGCCAGATCGTTATTTTCTACACAGAGCTTCTGCTTGTGCAAGTACAGCCCAGCTGGGATCTCTGGTGGCTGTGAGGCTCAGCCTGGCTGCACGTGGACAGAGCAGGAGGAGATCTGAGCTGTGCTTCCAGGAGGCTCCATCCAGAGCCTCGGTCCCTGAATTCAACGTTCCACAGACGAGCCTCTTGCAGCTGCAGCCCGATGCACCTCTCTGCAGGCTGGCACTGCACTGCACTGGTGGGGAAGAGTTCTGAGTATTTTAATAGGCTCTGTACGTTGGGTTTTTTAAAATACAATCAAAATAAGCATCTTTTGAAGTTAATCAAACCCAACAGCCACGTTTGGCTGCCGAGCACAGCAGAAGCAGAGATAAGGAACACTGTTACCGTTCCTCCTTCACCAGCACCTTCCAGCTCATCCTTAACACTGAGCCCAACAGTGTTTCTGAATCTATCGCTTTCCTTCCTCACAGCGGGGAACGAAGTTCTGAATATGAAAGAACCTAACAAATCCTGACCTTTATTGTATCTTTACAGAGTATTCCCAGTTTCAAACCAAGAGATATCAGAGCGCGAGGCAGGCCTCAAAGGGGTGCTGCTGATTAAAGCCTTCCTTCATTCCAGAGATGCTCTGCTCCTGTCAAAACAAACTTTGCAATGTTTTGAAATATTTGTGATTTTTGAAACACGCTCATTACAAATGAAGAAGGCAAAGAGCTACACTCAGAAACCCAGGATGCCATCCACGGGTAACAAAAACACACTCTGTTTTTAAAATAATAATTACTTCCAGAACTATTAGCTTAGCTTTAATGTGTGTGACACACTGCTGCATATTCCATGAACATCCATACAGCTGAGAAAAACATTCTAGTGTGTTTGAATACTGTCTGGTGGTGCAACCACAGCAGGGAAGCGATTCTGCTCGGAAATGAGAGTCCCCAACTCTCCTGTCTTGGCTCTCCAGACATGCTCCAGGCTACCAAGGGAAGGGTGCAGTGTGATTTAGGAGGAGTCTGGCCCCCAAGTGTCTTTCCTCAACGCTTGCAATGCCCAGGGAGTGCTCCCAAGGCGGCAGCCGAAGTCTTTTCCCAGAAGGAGAATTTGGGAATTAGCAAAAGGCAGTAAAATATCCTTTCATATTAGGATTTAATTACATACACAACCCCACCAAAGTCCTTACAGATTGGGGGGTTTGTTTTTACATGTAGGCAGCACAAAATACCCACAGTCACTCTATAGGATTCTTCCCCAGATGCTGTACTACAGGCACAGCCCACAGGGCCAGAGGTTCTCCAAGTGCACAGAATGTGGCTGTTGAAGTTCTGAGCAAGTTTCTGGGGTCTGCTTGTTTGTCACAAGTCCTGCTCATGAGCCCCTTGGAGCACTGTAAGCCTGGTTCAGATGACAAACTAGCTTGGCAAGCAAAAGGAAAAGCCAGAGAGTGTCCTCATGGCTGTGGTTACTCCCCATTCGCCCTCATCTCCCACAAGGAACCAGAAGGAACATGAACACCCCACGTACTCCAGTCCACAGCTATCAGCACGTTCTAAACTGGGAAGCTTTGACTTACATGCTTCCCCCAGAAGGAAAATCTGCTCCAAGCTCATTCTTGTCCAAGAATAAATAGATCATCTGCTCCAAAACAAGACTATTCTGTGTAAAATAGTAGGGTTTTTCTTTTTTACCCCCCTCTTCTTCTTCAGCATATAAAGCCAGTCAGAGCCTTTGGATAATGCCAAGTTTATTTGCCTAAAAACGGGCTTTATACCAGCTCCCTATAAAGTTATCCATTTTAATATTAATGGCAATTCTCTACCTTTAGTACAGCTCCTAGTGAAACAGCACCTACCAGCTTACTGTTATTTTTTCCAAGGTCTATGTAGTTTTTAAAGATGCTCTGCAATTTCTGATTTTTCTCTTATAACTGATTAGGTTTTATAGCAACGTTGGTGACTTAAACTTTCTAACAAGCACATGAGAACAGCCTTAACAATCAAATACTGCTCTGAATGCCCTCCTTGGAGATCAGCAATAACGGACACAATCCAACATTAAGAACAGACCCAAAAAAGCCACTCCCAGCCCTGTTAGATCTTGAATGAAAGAGATGAAACCTGGAAGGACATCACCCTGCAGTGCTATGAATCCACCCAAACTGCATGGTGTCACACACCCACCCTCCAGCCCCCCAACAGCGTTGCATCGCTGGGTGCTAAGCCCTGGGTTAAGTAACTTTTTGTAGTGAAACAGCCCACCAGACAGGTATCCTAAGGCTCCTCTAGGGAAAAAAGCAAACCAAAGCCAAAACACACGAAACAAGGAAGGAAAAAACCCCACAGAGGACTATGGCTGTAGTAAAATGCTCACATTATAACCTGCAAAAGAACAGGTTGTAAGAGTCTTTCAAAAGAAAACAATAAATAGTATTGAAGGGAAGAAACACAAACCAGCCCTCCCTCCAAAAAGCATTCCTCCTGACTTCCTGCTGAATTGTTTCCCCTGTTCCCTCCTACACCCCACAAGAAAACAACTTTATGATCTCTATAAACTAAATCCCAGAGCTTCAGTGATAGAAGGATGGTAAGCCATCATGTTGTATGAAGTAGCAAAATTCACCTTTAGCTACACTTGTGGCCTTTAAAACATGGGAGTTTACTGGTATAACATGTGCCTGAAGGGCTCTCCCCCATGGAAAAGTTCTCTCCTGTCTTCTCTCCCGAGCCAGAGGGAGAAGGGAGAGCAGCAAAGTGCCATCCCATGAGTTCACCCCCACCCTACAGCCTCCGGCTGGTTTCTGGCATTTATCACCCTCCCCACAGCCCCGCTGCCTTTCCCAAACCAGTTCTGTTGCTCAGTGAGACAGGACGTGCCCACGTTTCCCCTCTGCCCGTGGAGGTTCTGCAGGGGCCGGGGCTCTGCCTGTCTCGGGGTCACCCGCTGCCCTGGCGATGCTCCTGCGGGGCCATGCTGCCAGCCAGGCCTCCCGCCGTCGCTGCGAGCGCGGCGCCCGCCTGCATCTCACGAGCTGTGTATGGGCAAATCTTTCATTTCTCTTTCATTACCCCGGCATGTACTGTCACTTAATTTTTATGTATGCAATCCTTCCTGACAAATATGATCTGCTGCCTGGTAATTCATCTGACGTTCATTCTGTTCCTTGCTCTAATTACAGCTCCCATTCCTGACACGGCGGCAGCGGCGCTGCTGCAGCCCGGTGGTACACCTGTCAGACGGGTCGTGGTACTGCCTAATGCCCTTTTATGCCAGTCTGATGCTAGCAAATACAACAAAAGAAAAAAAAATTAGATGAATATATTTGCATAAGCCACACATTCAATTCATGGGTCAGCAGCCAGAGAAATGATGGTTCAGGGCGGTTGCCGGGGCAACGTGGCTACAGGAAGTGCCCAGCATCGCAGCCTGGGTCCGTGCGGGTACCACACTCTGGATTGCAGGGCATTCATCACTCACAGCTACTTAAACCAATGTCTTAATTAAACAAAACCCAAGATCAGTAAATTTCCTGCTGCTTCAAAATCTGTGTGTCTTGAAAATTACGAAAACAACCCAACCCAAGAAAAAGCTTCAAACTTGCATTTTTTTGGATTGTAGAAATGTTCTTTTTACTTGGACACAAGAACCACTGCAAACAGTGGCATGCCCATCCCTCCCTGAGCACCATGCACCATCTCCAGCATCACTCACTGCTACTCCTCCAGCCTTCTGCACCTTATTCACCTGTTCCCAGGGTGCATCTGATCGGTGGAAGGGCAAGGTTCCAGCAGAAGAGCCTTAGCTCTGCCTACACAAGCCTTCTCAATTAATGGAGAGCAACCCTGGTAAAGGTCACAAGCCTGGCTTACATGTGCAGCCAGCTTCCAAGCCCCAATTTATTCTTATTATATTAATAGGTGCAGCAGTCAAACCAGATAAGATCATATAATTAGACATGACCGTATTTCGGCCTGTTGAGATGATGTGATTGTAACTTTCTGTGAAGAAGGCTTATTTTAATCTATCAAGTACAGTGAGTGTCTACATCCTACCACACAAGTAAACTACAGAAACGCCTCTTTCTTTGGTGCTTGGTTTTTTTAAGCACACACAAAAGAAGGCAGATCTCTTCCTTTCTTGTGCACTAAGAAGCACTGCTGGCAAGAATTAGCAATTAAGGTTGTAAATATAAGAAACAATCGAGCAAGAGTCACACAGACAAGAGAGAAACACATCGTGTGGTCTGAACTCAGTTGTGAGAGCGAAATGTGGAGAAGCTTCCTTACTGCTAACAGCCAAGGCTCCCCCACTGCTCAGACACAGAAGCACCTTTGAGACTCAAAAAACCTGTGACCCAGTAATAAAACTGGAAGATCAGTCACCTCTCAAGAGGTCACAAACACAATTATCAAATACTTTGTGCAGTAAGGCTTAAAGAATGAACCATACACACCATACACTCTGCTATAGCTCTGTAATTAATGCTCACAGTAAAAATGAAGGGGAGAGAAGCCCAGATGCTCTGAACTTAAATTTCAATTCCCAGAAAGGTGCTGGATGTGTAACTGGGCTGCTTGTGGAACACAGAGGAACAAACAAGGAACAAATCATTGTTATGAGTGACCCACAGAGCATCAAGACGAACAATGGACTTTTTAAATTCCATGATCAGGCTTCAGAGGGAGGGAAAGAGCAGCAACAGATGTGTTGTAAGTTCCACATTCTTATCAAAGGCATGCTCAATACTTCAGCTCTAAGCAAACTGTTATATGTGTCTAAACAAACTACTTAACAGATGCAAAACTGGTCAGAAAAAGCAGTTCCCACTCAAAGCAGAAGGGTACTTCAAGTGAGGTCCCTCAAGAGACCAAACAGCTCCAGCACTGCACAACACACACATTAACTGGGGAGCCATGAGCACACCAGTGCCCTGTGGATAACTAGAGCCTGGAAAGAAATTTCAGAGTCATCACAGGTGGGAGAGACTGGACCTTATCCTGCTCCCAGAAACTGTGCCACGCAGGTACTGTGCTCTGAACAACTACCTGCACACCAGAAGGTCACCAAACAACCTGGAGATGGGAAAGACATGAAGAAAGTGTCCATCTTCAAAGCCTAAGCTGTGTTTCAAGTCCCTGTTTGGAACAGACAAGCCGTGAGGGCTTTGAAACTTCCCTCAGCTCTGGCAAGTCACAACCCCTGCTCAGGGTAAGGCCTCCAACCAGCATCCAAAAACACTGTCATGGAATTGCAGTCAGCAGATCTCTGAGTGGAAAAGCTGCACTTGTTATCTCTGCTGTAAACCATACACTTACCAGGCCTTTCCAGAAAAACATCAACTGGAGTTTCAAAGCAAAAAATACCTCTTAATGTCACATGGAGTGTTTAAAATACATAGTAGAACACATAGTATGCACCCCTGCATCAGCTCCTGTCACAGTAAGGGGACAGACACTGCTTCTTTTGAACATCACAGCTGACAGCTGTACCAGTGCCATCTTACCTAAGGAATGTGCTGCAGTGGTTTTAGAGCTAAAAAACCGGCCTAATCCGAGATCTCCCAGCTTCACCACCCCCGTGGCTGTGATAAACACGTTGGCTGGTTTTATGTCTGCAAGAAGAAAAAGGTAAAAGGTCAAAGCCACAAAAGGTTATTTGGTTCTAATGCTGCAACAGAAACATCGCCTGGAGCGCTCTCTGCACAACAGAGGCTGGAGCAGAACCCTGCTTCTGTTCAGCTTTGATAGGCTGAATCTTCCACGACTTCAAGCTCTGCACATACACAAAAATCAGAGCACAAGAAATACCAATGAGGGAGAACGCAGGAAACAGCACAACAGAATAGAGGCAATCTCTTTAACTGATGGAAATCAAAGCAAGAAGTCTGCTTCGCTGTGGAAATGACTGTTTTCTAGAGGAAATGACTGCCTGCCATGGTCACCCCACAGCAAGGGCAAAACCTTGTTCCATGCACACCTAAGTTCTGGGCTCTCTACAGCCCTGTTTGCTCAGGGGCTGTAGGGGCTACCAGCACCCCAGTTTCCCATCAGTAATGTCAGGACTCTTTCTGCACATTAAGGCAGAGTAAACGGGGGAGGCTGCAAATCTCAGCCACCAATTACAGACCTAATTTGGGTACAACCGATAAGCTGCATCAGGGGATGTGTAAAGGAGCAAAAATGGGGGGAAAAAAAAGTGAATACTTCAGAGCCTGAAGGCAGCAAGAAGCAGCAGAGATCAGTGCTGGTGCCTTTTGGGTATTTGCATTTCCTGGGTCAAGTCCCTCATAAAGCATTTCATTAGCACAGAAAGCAGCAGTGTGATTTTTGGATAGAGCTCAAAGTTAGGGAAAGTTCTAAGACAAGACATTCAAAACTCATTAATGGAAGCAGAGAAGGGGTTATGAGAGTGTGGGACATATTTGTATTAATATTTCAGAAAAGCTCACAAGACAGAAAAACTCTTCTAAACTCTGTAAGGTCACAGCTAATATAATGAATGCTGTTTCTTAGAGTTCACTGTATCCAGTAGTCTCAGCATTTTACTTCTGACACTTTTCTAATGGCAAGTTTGACACTTCTACTTAATATCAGTGTCTGGAATACAAAGCAGCTCATCTTCCTAATACCACACTCACTTCAGACTGAATCTTTTAACAATGAGGCAAAGAGACAGAAGGAGAAATCCATCTTGCAAGCTCCAGCCTCTCTAAACATGCATTGGCTGAACATCAGCATAATTGTTTTTGAATGTAGGCGCTTACTAATTGGAACATTATATTATTATTCAGTGAAAAGAGACTGAATTAATGTTACCTCTGTGCATCACCCTGCGGGAGTGCATGTGTTCAACTGCACTGCATAACTGCACAAAATATTTCCACACTGTCCTTTCTGGGATTAACCGTTTCTGCTTTTTAAAATACTGTGGGAGGAAAGAAAGAGAAGATCAGTGAAAAAAGCAACGTATTTGTCTCATTCCTGGTCTCGTGTTAGTCAGCTGCAGGTTGCTCACGTCTTCCACATCTGCAGCAGCATGACTTTTCTTCTGATTAGCTTTTACCTCTGTATGTAAACTTCAATGCAGTTCACTAATTAACAACTATTATGAAAAATACGCTTAAATAGGTTTGACATTTTTGAATGGACACCGATTATAATTAGCATTAATCTCCTTAATTACCTTGCAAAACATATTTAATGCCTCAAAACAACAAATGTCTCCAATATTTTGCCTTCGGTAACAAAAGATCATTAAAAAAAAAAGTCTGGCAAACATTCATTACTGTACAGTCTATTAACAGTGATAAGGTAATCGGTTCCCCCCTTTTTAAGGATGGCCAGAGCACCAATAAAGTGCCCGTGTTCCTCCCTGGTCAGGTAGGATAATATATTCTACGTCATGTGGAACAGGAATTGTAAATTAACTGAGCGCTCTGCAGTGACACAGAAAGGTGCTGCTGCCATGGGACACGTGGAGCTGGGAAAGGACCAGTCTGGAGTCCAGGTTCAAGGAGCAAACAGCTCTCAAGTAAGAGACACACGGCGCACACACACAGGAGCGCAGTGTGGTGCCAACCCTCTGGAACACAGGTCTTCTTCCTGAGCAGCTCAGCACAGCAATAACTAACCTGCTGCACTGCCCAGCAAAGGCCAAGCTTTATGTAGTTGCAACTCCTCTTCCTCCATGTCAGAAATGCAGGACAGCCGTGTGCATCGCATGCGAAGCGTGACTGCCCCTTCCAAGGCATCCCAACACCACACTACTTGGAATGTTTGGTCCCTGACTTCTCACTGCTGCTTCCTGCTCTAGACACTGAGACAGTTCTTCCACCAGAGCATTGTTAACGCTTGGAACAGTGGTCCAGAGGTTTCAGGCGTTACCCCTCCTCTGACACATAAGGTGTCACTGGATAAGGCCTCTTCCTGACAGACTGTTCGCTGTTTGGCACACCCCAACTGCACTTCTCCCACGTTCCCCTTCAGAATTCCACTGGCAGAGCAGGAATAAAGGGACTGGCTGTTGTCCTTTTCTGCATTTTGTGCTTTCCCCTCCTCGTACAGGCATCTGATGCCCGCTGTCACACTTTGTATGTGACGTGCAATGCTGTTACTGGCTCCTGTCTGACTCCAGCAACGGCAAATTGTCTGGTGCAGATCAGCTGTGAAGGGGCAGGACCCTGCGATTCCCTGGCAGGAAACCCGACAGACTGCAGGAGCCTCCCACCAAAACTTGGGAGGGAGCAGGGAGGAACTGCAGAGGGTGAGGGACAAAGTGTTATATACACGAGAAAATGACTTAATTCTCATTAAAGTGGTTAAGAGTGGGTATGCAAGACCACAAGTGATAATTTTCTAAATGTCATGTCCAATAAGATCTGCCTGACATTTACAAGGGAGTCCCAACTCTCCAGTGGGTTACCCGCCAGCGCTCTGCTACCACAGCTTTACAATGCCTCATAAATAATGCAGGCACCGGGGCGTGACAAAGACAGCCCCTGTTTTTATCACTCTCGCACCTTGGGCGCTGTGACTGCTGTTCCTACCACCTCGGGAAGCCGAAAATCCTCACATAAAGCTTCAATTCCCGAGGGAGGGGTTGGGCGTGGGGGGGGACACAGGGGCAGCAGGCAAACGCTGCTTCTACAGACAGAGCCTGTATGGGGGAGACGTTTGGTCCCTCTTGGTTTTAGAGGGGTTTTTCTCGATTTTTCTTTTTTTTTTTTTAAAAAAGGGAACTCCAAGATTTGCACCAATGGAAAAGCATCATTTCTATGACCTTGGGAAAAAACCTAGTGCATCTTCTTCACACCTATGATACCCACGTGGGAAAACACATCAGGCTGGGAGCGCTGGCAGGAAGAACACAAGTCACAGTGCTGCTCAAGTCACCAGCCCGGGAACCCACAAATCGTGTTTTAGATAATACAACTATCTATAGTGACATAAAAAGGGATTAAAAAAAATTACCTAGCCAACCCTGGTGAACAAATGCATTTATCAGTGGGGAATGTTTTAAACTAAAAAGTGTAAATGACCAAAAACTGCAAGGTTTTTATGTGATCTCGCAGTCACGTGGATGAAGTGTTTCCTAAGCTGAGATTTAAAATCAAACCAAACACTGCACCCTTCACGATGACCAGAGCCTGACTCTCACAGTCCTCACTTCCATCCTTCTATAACTGCCCACAGCCCGAGATGAGCTCAGCTTCCCAGGATCTGCAGGGAGAAGGGTGCAGCATACAAGGAGCCACAAGAAACCAGCCAAGGATCAAAACACAGACAAGCTCTCTGCAGGCAGGACCAGCTCTGTCTGCGTGACCCTTGGTGAGCACACCCCACACCCTCGGCGTGTGTCACTGCACACTCAGCACTGTGCAGCTTCGGTCACGGTCAGCTCACCCCTCGGGTTGGGGCAGCTCCCACCATCACCCCGTAACCCAGCAGCTGCAGCGTGAGGGGTATCTGGAACTTTGGGGCTCTCCCCAGGAGCAGCTCTGCCAACTCCCTGTGGGGCTCTACTCTGCGACCGAGCAGATTCTCATGGATACTGCAAATTTAGCCGCCAACTACGGACTAAACGGGGAACTTGTTTGACAGCCTTTGGCCTAGTGCCTCATAGCTCTGCTGGCAAAGAAAACAAATCTGTTAATAAGATATTTTAACTGTGACAACAAGGAGGAGGAGAACTTTCCAAACATTCATTTATGATAATTACAGAATAATGATGGCAAAAAACAGGTAAAACATGGAGAGAAGGTTGAGAGTGCTAACAAACATGATATAACACATCTGTTCTCACAAGGGATGTATGTCTAAAGATTAACATGTCAAAGAAAATATAAAAGCAGGTGGTAACAGCTTAACTAAAGCTGGTTTGCAGCAATACAAGTATTCCTAAGAGCAACATAAGAGAAGAGCAAGTACTTGAAACATTTTCTCAAACCCAAATCCCTGCTGCAAAGAAAGTCAATACACTTTCTTGAATGTCTTCAGCGTGGCAGACAGGCTATGTGAACAGTGAAACTAACAGTAATTAAATGTCCCCATCAATCACAGGTTGGATAAATCAACCTTGCAAATAACACCCAGATCCCACCACAACCCAGAGAATTTCATTCCCTTCCAGAGCAGCCACCAGAAGCAGGCGGCACAGCCTGGTGCATGTAAACCCCCACCAGACACTTCGGTTCAGGCTCTGGAAGCACCCTATGGGTGTGCAAAACTGCTGGAGCAGAACAAAAGTGCTTCTAGCACCCATCCTCTTATCCCCCCACCTTGTGCCTACCTCATCTTGAGAGCGTGCAGCATCTCTGACATGTCCTTACCTTAATCATCTGAGAGAGATCTCCCGCGTCGGCCAGCTCCAGGACAATGTTAAGTTCATTGTCTTCAATAAAAGAATCCAAATACTTAATTATATTGGGGTGGTTCAGTTGCTGCAGAGAGAGGGAATGCAAGAAGAACATCTGTAACACTGCAGTGACAGCAACTCCAGTGTAGGACACCTGCACCTCTTCTGTAACCACTGCTCAAAACAGGCTGCAGTATGTGCAGTTACAAACCGTGCCCTGGGTTAGTCTAGGCAAAAATCCTGCAAGAAATACCATTTACTGCCAAAAATCAGAGCAAGACAGCCCAACATTGGGCAAAATGGCTTCTAAATACTTGGAGTTTACAACAGAAAAGGCTACATCCTGAAAGAAACTTTGTATTAAACAATAACTGGGTTTTTTCTCCATTAAATACAAAGAAAGTGCTGGTTACAGTACTCCTTGAGGTCTCTCAGCCCCTTAGAAGAACAGAATTAAAGATTTGATGGAGCAAAACAATGCACAAATTTCATATATCGGGTTTTTCTCTGATGGTTTCTGCTTGCATCTTCACCAATTACTCTTTTTGTCTGAGTGTAGCTTCTTCATATGTTCATAACCAGTATTTTAATTTCTTTTCTTTCCACGCTTCTTACAGCACTAAATTAAGAAACCAGCTCAATGAATTAAAAATTATGGTTTAATATTTCAATCCTGCATTTCTTAAAGTAGAAATTGCTCAGGGAGGCAGTATCTGGATCTCTGCTCACTCCCTCCAGCTCCTTCTGTATCCCATTACCTTCCTCTCCTGCTCTCAGAAATGCAGCAAATTTAGAATCTACTAAAGTGAGCATTTCATCTACTAAACAGCTGTGACTCAACCTGCCTGTTCCAGGGGTTACAAAGCCAAAAGAAACACTGTTATGATCCATCATGCTAATCACTCCTCCCCACATGCACATTAGGGGACAGATTCCCCTTCGCGATGCCTCGACACTAGCGCCCATTAGCCTTAATGGGCTCCATGCGCCGGCATCGGGAGAAGCCCATTCCCACCAGAGCAAGCCTTAAAGAAATAAATAAATACCACAGCCTGCCACTTCTGTTGAGATTTCTTTTTCAGTGTCTGCTCTCGGGTGCATTGCTCGAAGATCAGCTCACAGCAAAAAACCCCCAACATCCCGGCAGAATGAGCATCGGGTGCCCCTCTCAGGTGCCCCACTCCCCACATCCTCACAGGCACCGGTATCCTGGGTACCACATGCTGCTCCTGCGGCTGGGGATGTGCTCTGTCCTCCTTAGGATGGTCTAATGGGAACTCTCTCCCATGTTCCCAAAGGCACTGGGGAGCTCCAGCAGCCAAACAAGCCTTTTTCTGCGCTCAGCACTACATGCCAATAAAACACAAGATCAAAACACGACCAGTGTAACTGGGAATGAAGTCCACACACTGCTGAGTGTTACAATGCTCACCTCCATCCTGTCCTACACCCCAGCCTGTACTTTGCGTATAATAAAGCCCAACTTACTCAGCGCCAATATGAAGAATCTACATCTTTGTTGAGTGACAGCGCACTCTGGTTACTGATGGTCTGCACTGTGCTTTCCCACAACAGCCTCTCTGGAAAAGCCAAACCACCATTCTCCACTTGTCCTCTGTCAAACCTATGTTAAGTAACGATAACGACTCTGGGTTGTTGGGGTTTTCCTATGACTAGTGTATATTCATGTGGGATGGAACAGGCCACCTGAATTTTCTTCTGTCTGAAGGAAGCATATTCATTCTCACAAATCCCGAGCTGCACAGAACACCACACACACTCTGGCTTGGGTTCATGACACCTCCTGCTTCTTGAACGCATCCTCAAAGTTTGCTAGCAGGTAACGCCTGATGTGTGTGCACAGCAGTTCCGGCAGCAAGAGGCTATGTCCCCTCTCAATAAGCATGGGTGGGTGCTGGCAGCCCACACGCTGATCACAGCCACCTTACTGAGCAGCTTAACCTAAACCTTCTGGCCAGAATTAGGCTGAAAGGAATACACACAATTTTGTCTGGCTTCTGTTAGATTTCCAAGAGTTAGAATTAATTTACAAATGACACCCCCCCTTGTTTCCATGAACAGAAAGGACAAGGTGTGATTCTGACCCCTCACGCAAAGGAATGATGTGATTCCGTCACAAATGCCTCCACAGTCAAAATAAAAACACCAAAAAAAGGCAGGGTCTCACAGCAGGTTGTTTTAGAAACAGCCTGTAAATGCTTCATACTAGACACAGGAGTTTTGACCTAGCAAGGCAGTTATTTTAAAACTAAGAATCTTACACGGCTAAATAGAACTGCAAGGCAAACATGCTCTTCACATCAGCAGGGATGAAGCGTGGAGTGAGATTTAAACAGACTCTGAAATACTGCTGCCTTGGGTTCCTCCACACCTCATGCTTTCGAGGCACAAACCCAGTTGCTTAACTGATAAATTTAGAAAGTGAAAGGCATTTTATCTTTTAATGTAATGACACTAAAAAAGTTGAAATTAAAATTACTGAAAGTCATCAATTTGAGAAATATACAGCTGTCCTTTCCTGAAGCAGCACACACACTGTTCTAAGGGAAACCCAGATGCAAAAAGCTCTTCAGAGAACTGGAAACCTCATGAAATTCCATACAACTCCAGGCTGGAGATGACAGGTACTCTGCAGTCTCACTTGTAAGACTGCTCCCAGCTTCCAGGCATGGACCTTTCTGCCTCATTCTCCATAAACACCAACCCCCCCACCCAGCCTGAGCAGGGTCCACGTCCTGCTTGGGGGCAGCAGTCCTGATTCTCAGGATGGTCCCAGCATATCCCCACGCAGCCCTGTGGTTACCCCTGTGGAGCACTGGGAAACGGCGGCCTGGGACAGACTGATGCGCAAACGTCAGGTTGCAGATAATCGGTCTGACAAGCCCATAGTCTCAGGGCACTTGAGCTTGAAGGCAAAACTCTGGCACCACATTGGCATTCTGGTTGCAAAAGAAAGCTCAGTCTATTCAGCCCCTCACATGTGCTAGGTAAGATCTATCTGCCATAAGAGCAAATGACTTGCCAGCCTAAAAAAAGAACGGGGAGGGGGGAAGAGTCATTGTAAAAATCCTTACCTTCAAGAGGTCGATCTCTTTAATGCAATCTTGCCTAGCTTTGGCATCCATCATTTCAAAAATCTTCAAAGACAAAAACACAGAGGATGAAAATGAAACAAGAAAACTTTATTTTTTAACAATAAATTGCTCTTTCCTCCCCTCACCCTGTGTATCCTCTGCCATAACGAGCACACACAATCCCCGGATCAAAGCAAGATCTATCTTTATTTTGAAACTACTACAGGGTTAGTGAGGGGGGCAAAATTCATTTTAGAACCTCTAGGCAACGTTCTAAGCAGCATGAAAAACAAAGATACTAGTTTATGAATCTGCTATCGTGATTTTCAAAACACATTTTAGTTACTATCGGTTCCATGTGGTAAACAGAAGATAAAATGTTGACTTTTTCCTTTTAAACAGACACAGCTTCCACTGATTTCTCTATAATAATTAACAATATCGAGCATTCATACTCATTCTGTAATAATCAAGAGTCACTAGAAATGAAAGTTTAGAAGAGCTGTTGAAGGATAAAAGGCAAATTTCTTCAAACAAAATACTGTTCTGAACACTGTGCAATACTTGAAGCCCAGTTACAAATTTGTACTGCAGAAATTCTTCTAAACCCCTGGGCAAGCCCAGGCATCCTTCCCTTCTGTGCTCCCATGTTCCCACACCTCATCCTGCCGAGCTGGCTGTCCCCAGCTCTGTGACGCTGGCCATCAGGGCCCTGCTCTTTCACATACACTCAGCAACGATTTAGCAAACTCTTTCTATAGAGTAGAAAGGGAAATTAAATGTGGAATGGCAGCACTGCTACCCAATTCTGACTGGGAAACATGAGCCCATTCCAAGGTGAGGAGAGGTAAAGGCCCTCGGCAGAAATACACCACAGAGGATGGGCACAGGGTCCCACACCGACACATGGGCTGTGTGGGGACACGACCAAGGGGCTGGCAGAAGCATGGTGCAGCCATGGGGCCTCATCAATCCAGGTGTGGGCTGAGCACTGGGAAACCAGCCTGACTTCAACTGTGTTTGCAAAAGTGCTTTGAGACCTTCAGAACCGTTATTCTTTAGTTTGACATAATAGAAGTTAAAAAAGTGAAAAACCTACCTGAAAAGCCAACTCAAAAAAAAAAAAAAAAAAAGAAAGTGTTTGGGTTCATAATGTAAAAATATCAAACCAGATCGCCTGGTGCCCTCAAACCTCAAGCTCTGCATTTATAAACTGTTTTATCGAGCTCTGCTGACAAAAGAACCCTGAAAGGGGCATCTGACTCCAAGTAATCCATGTAGACACTGAAAAGATTCCCATTCTGCTTGCTAAATAGTAAGACTTGAACTTAAAACACTCACCTGGACTTTCTTTAGTGCCACAGGCTTCCTGTCCAGAAGACAAGTTGCTTTGTAAACTTCGCTGAACTGTCCTCGCCCGATCTTCTTCTCGATCTGGAAATCCGCCAAGGTGCAGCGATAGGGGTACGAGGTCAAATGCCTCTGCTCAGGCCCAGGGGGAGGAAATCAGTGCATGAGAAAAAGTGATGCAGAAACATGGAATCACATTCCCAATCTGCCTTCTTTATGACCCCAAGCTGGCAGCTTCTCTGGCTAATGGGATTCAGGAGGATGAATTCCTCACAGCAAGGACTGCCCAGCAAGACAGAAAGAGAAATTCAGGTTTGAGGTGGTGTGCAGTGAAAAACAGGGTGGTCTGGCTTCCCTTTCCCCACTCAGACAACACCATACCAGTGCTGTCACAATATAAACACACAGGACATGATATAAACGCACGGAACAACAGAGACTCATGTAACAGTATTAACAAACCAAAGCATAAAACTACTAACAGCTTCCACACAGAGGGAGCACCGGGTGGGATTCCCAAAGGTGCCCACCCTCCTGCTCTCATTTCTGACAGGCACACATTTAATTTAGGCTGATTGGCCTATCAATAATACTGACCATAAATGCATTAATCCCTGGGAAGTGTATTAGTAACACAGGCTGAATGAAGTTAAATGACTTTTTAAAAAAGGAAATAAAAGTCTTGCTTTCCATGTAGGTAATTAATTAGTCCCAAACTACTCTCTCCCTAGCTACACACCCTCTCATCAACTTTGCCTGCCCGTGTCACTGGGGAGATGCTGATGCCTACTTCTGAGCAGGCTCAGGTAAACACCCAGCCAGGCAGGTAGACACAGTGTAACGAGGATTGTGTACCCCACAGGCTGGGGATTGCTCCCCAGAGCCATTCTGCTCACTTCTGCAATTAATGTGACTGCTAACCAATGTTTAAAAAAGAGACGATGAGAATTAATTACTTAAAGTTCCCATGCACGCCAAGGAGAGTATTTTTAAGCTTCAGCATCTTGAGCTGTTTCAGAGTTCCCATCAAAATCCACAAGGACAGAGCACAAGCTGGGGGAGAGCTCCCCAGGGATGCTCCACCACAAAGTCGCAGCGCAAGCAGCCAGGGAGAGCATCCCAGGAGGGCTGCATGCTGAGAGGAGACCACCAGTGCTAAGGTTTAAATGCCTTCAGCCCAGCACCTTCTGGCAGCACTACCTATAGCGTCAGGGACTCTCACAGCATCTATTTATGTTTACAAGTTTGCATGTCTTTGCCACAGACATAAAAATGACTATTCTTCAACAAACAATAAACAGAATCAATCAGACACTGGGAAATGCTGCCAGGTTTCAAGGTGTCTGCACAACTCTGAGCTACAGTCACAGTTATCTGGTGGAGGCTTTGTAAACAAAGTTGTAAAATTCAATGTATTTAAGAAAACACACCCATAAAGTCCCCTAAATGTTAATTTCTGACCCACAAACTGCATCAATCAACCATGACAAGCTATTCCAAAACCTGTCACGTCTACAGCATCTTTATCACAACAAAGACAAGAGAAATCCCCAGCACAAAAGCTGTTCTATGGCAGGCTCACTGGAGAAAAACGATTGTGTTTTATAAACGCTGACATGAGGTGCAGATGTAAGTCACTAAACAGACAGTAAAAAGACTACTGGGTCTTTCTGCCATCACCTTCCCCTCGTTGCCCTGAGAGAAAGGCTGCTTGTTGCTAGAGCCTGCCCAGCACTTCCACACCACGGCCCCGCGTCAGGCAATGAGAACGTCTCAGGACAAAGCTCTGCAGCTCTGGAGAGGGGGGACTGTGATACCACCACAACATCCACCCAGTGCCTGCTAATTCAAGTAGGCACAGAGCTGGAAATTTAACTCCTGGCCATCGTGATCACCAGCTTTCTCAGCTTCAGCTGAGCAAAGCCACTCACTCTCAGACAAAACAACACTTTGAGTTAACTATTTCTGAAGTGCCAAGACCATGGGTGAGTTTTTCTATCACCTTGAGCACTTCAGCATTCTGATACTATGAGAGATGAGTTTCATTCCTCTAGGCTAGAGCTGACACTATCTTTTCTCCATGAACAATAACCTACACGAGGCAGGAGGCTGTGATACAATTCACAGTTGTGGGTGAAGGCGAGTCGCTCTGGAGTAGGAAGCTCATTCCATCAAGTATTTCCTTTGAGCAGCTCAGGGACTGTTTCCCTTTTAAGATGACTTTAGTCTGCACGAAGCCACAGTGTCAGCAGCCACAGGACAGCTCCTCACAGTCCCTGTGCTGTGGTTCAGTGACAGGCTATAACATTTACAGGCTACAGCACAGCAAAATAAAATGAAGATTCAGGATTTATTTCTCTAAGTTTCATGGTGGATACTACACAATAAAATGGGAGTATCCTTCCTCTGATGAGCAAAAAGGTAAATAGCTGGAAGTTAAGACAACATTGCTTTGTTATCTGCATACACTGCACTTCAAGTTACTAAATGATCAACAGAGTAAGGACACAGGAAACCAGACAAGCAAACCTTCAAGGTAATCAGCCCCTGCAGCTCTCTATTTAAACTGGCTGTAATCCCTCTTTGCAGGGATCTGATACACAGTAATAGTCTTCAATACACATGGCAGGGACACTCAGCTCACTCCAGGGAGCACCAAGGAAGCTGCTGCTCACATGCAATTTCTGTGCTCAAAAGGATGTCTGGACACAAGGGTTTGTTCAATGTCACTGGGAACCAACTGGGAACATATCTGGGTCCCCACTTCTTTACATTCAAGCAACTAAGCAAATCAGTTGAGCTGTCCAGTCAAATCACTTCACCCAGCCAAAACAAAGGTGCCAGGATATATAATGTTGCAAACCCCTTTGTCCTAATTAAAAAAACCAAAGGAATCAAAGCATTTCCTTAGCCATGAATGGGTGCCTCCTGAGCCATGCTCTTCCTGAGCAGCAGGAAAGTTTGAGGAAAAGCTTTTCTAACACAGAGATAACAGCCACAATAGAGGCAGCAGTTTTTAAGGAGATTTTATGAAGCAACTACAACAAAACTTTATTTTTAAGGAAGAAATCCATGCTGCAGTAAAGGAGGCATCCATTTGCCCTTCATAGATCATTCAATTGGGGGGTTAAACCAAGAGTATTTAAGTGTAAATTAGTATTTTAGGCACGCGCCAGGAACTATGTAGCAACTTCTTAACTTGAAAATATAAATAAATGTTAGGCAAGTGACAGGGGTGTGTGGGTCCTAGCCACTTTCACATGGTTAGCACACAAAGTCTGCTTGCTGTGCTGAGTTAATGCTGGGTGATGACTGGACACCTTAGCTGATATGTTCTGGCATCCTCCAGGACTACAGCTGCACATTTACATATGCAATGACCTAGATTTGCATTTGCTATCACAACCTATCAGACCTAATTAAAGTAATGGAGCTTTCATAAAGGCTAGAAGATGTTGATTATGGTATGAACTGGAGAGCATGTTCAGGTTAGACCAAGCCTTACCAGGAAGCTCCCTGTGGATGATGGCAGCGCATCTTCCCATACGTCTCTAAAATTAATCTGCTGTGTTTAAACATAAGCAGGTAACTCTGCTAAATACTGCTACAAGGACCCATTCAAAGCACCTAAGAAACATCTACCTCCTCACACTATCATCCCTGTAGCCTGGCCTCATATACACTTCACTTATTTCATGACTCCCAACAAGGGGATCTCTACTTCTCTCAAGTTTTTCCACATTTGACCACTAAAATTTTCACAAAGATGTAAGAGAATTAAGACTCATTCATTCCAATAAAACATGGTCTTTGTTTCTGCAAATCTCAAGAGTTTTCACACACAGATATAAACTGTGTGTAAAATTAGATATCATCCTCTTCAAACCCACCCATCAAACGAATTTTCTCATTTTCAGGACTGATTCAGGCTCACTGAAGGGTTCAGGTCTACACAAACAGAGGAAAACCAAGCCCCTCCTGTCTGCTGGGCTGGTTTCAGGGTCAATGGTGAAGCTTAAATTAAAGAAAAAGGTCACCCAGGAGGGAATAAGCACCCCCCAACCACTGGACCTCTGTGGTACTATGAAAATTGGGCTGTTTGCACACTTCTGTTCCCAGAGCAGCTGTAGGAAGAGGACAGTCTGGCAAAAGCTAGCTTTGAGACAAAGGCTGTTCTCTTCATCCACACAATGACGTCTCACTCTTCTGCTGCTCCATTAAAAAGAAAAAGAAGCCAAAGATTAAAGTCAATTAAGTCCTCATTCAGATAAAGAGGCTATTCATTTTTAAGAAGAAATGCAGAGATTATTCCAAGAACAAGCTCTTCTGGATGACATCTCTGGCTCACATGTTCTCTTTTAGATATAATTGCTGACGTAAGAGCAGAAATTTGGAAGCTGGCAGAAGTGTGCAGGGACAGCCCTCATCACAACACCCAACGGAGAGGCTTGCTGCAGCTTTCAGCCTCAGGGTTTGAGGTGTTAGGAGATTTTCTGCAAAACAGAATTAGTAAAGTTTTCTAATATAAAAAAAATACCATTAAATAAAAACTTCAGCTGTATTACCTTGTAAGCACCTGAGCAGATAGACTGCAAGGATAAGAAACTTAATTAAAGGTTAATAGGAGTCTCTACGCAGCAGATTATTAAACAACCCCAAGGATGACAGTGTTAGAAAATCCCTTGCCATGCACTTGCTCTTTGGTGCAAGGATGTAGGTGTCTCATACTTCCATCAGAAGATGATGTCTGTCAGAGCAAGTGCTAACAGAGGCGACTTTTGGAGCATGCAGGAGTACAAACAGGCCAGAATTTACTACTGGATATCCCACGGACTCATTTAGTTGGAAAAACTGGTAACATTTCCCCCAAATCCTTCGTACTGCACTGCACCCACATGCAGGCAGGACAGCTACCTAACCTCAACAGAGTTCTGTATTACTTAATTGAGCAGTTGTATAGCTCAGAGCTGATGATTTGGGATAAGGATGGATAAGACAAAATCTGTTCCGTGGAAAGACTTTCCATCTCCGCAATAATCAATGATCAGTCAATAAATGTACCTCTTTGTAATTAAGAGCCCTGAGCAAACTGTCCAAGCCCCCTTCCTGCAGCCTCTAACCTGAGGTTTCAGGCACAGAGACCCAGACAGAAATATCAGTCAAATGTCGCCACGCTGCCGACCAATGCCTGTGTGTCTGCTTCTCCCAGAGGCACAGTGGGGAAAAGCCTGAATGAGCAGAAAAAAGGGGAATGTTCTCTGCTAATTGCACAATATATAAACCCAGAGTGCTAATGTTAATTAATAATAAAGTCAGTTGTTTCACTGCTGGCTGATTGGCATGTGGAAAGGCAGCACTAGTTATTCTGCACAAATGACTACGGGGTCACGAGACATTTAGATTAGTTTTAATCAGTCTAACGATTGTTAAAGAGTGGATAACCAACAGTTAAAAAAGTCAGACACTACAATCTTTAGATGCCAATAAAGGCATCTTTCCTGTAGAGCCATGAAATGAAATATTCTTTAGAAGAGTAAAAACGTACTCGCCCAATTAATTTTCTGAAATCTCATTAAAAAATTTAGCCCGACTAAGTCATACACTTCTGACCTGAATTTTAATTATCTTTATGCTGGATATAAGGTTTTTTTCCCTGATATTTGCAACGCATCATTAATTTTAAAGCAATGGTTTCCTTGCTTCTAAAGCGCATACTTCATCTGTATGACATTTACCGTAAACTAATTTCACCTTTAGAAGACATCTGTGGCGGTAGATGGGGAGGCTCCTGCCCCTCCAGTTGAACATGTGTACATTATAAGCAATGATTTACTATCAGCATCAGTGTTTCAAACCTCTTTATGATGTCCCAAATTATACACCCATCTCCATTCAATAATGCCTACCTGAAAAGAATCTCGCATAGTCTGAAGTAGAGCTTCCAGTGTGGATTTATGAGAACACATTAGAACAGACTTATTAAAGAAAAAAGAACTTCTCAGCTCACAAGAGATGAGGAAACTTTTAAAATATGGATTATCCTCCAGAAGGTAGCCAAGTAATCACTGAAGAATACATCTGCAGCTTTGGAACTAGACTACACAGCCATCATAAAACCCTTAACTTGGGCTGTTACCTAGAATTTAAAGTTTGCTGGAGAACTTGGTTTGAATTTCACAGTCTGAACATCCCTCTGAGCAGGTATTTGTACAGCTTCTGAGGGAATGAGGGGAAATACCAGCTTGAGAACAGCAGATCAAGGTGATCTTCCCAAAGAAATTAATGTAGAAACAACCTAAGTGTTGCAGAGATGAGCACTTGAGGACCTGCTGCTAGATGTGCAGCTCAAATCTACCTTCGATTCACAGCGTGAAATGGAATCGCCATGAACAGCTCTGCTGCCAGGCTGTGAGTGCACAAACCACTGCTCAACAGGGAATTACTATGTTCATGCAGTACAAAAGCCAAGTCAAAATTGTAACTGTATTTCTGTATTGCTGATTTACTCCTAAGTAACTTTCATCACTTACTGCTACAAACCCTGAGTAATCCAGAGGCTGAAACCACCCACACTTTCCCTCTGGAACACCCCTAGAAACACCGTCCTGAGGAGGAGCTTCCTCAGGGTAACGCTGAACGGGAGGGAGCCAGCGGCAACGGGGGCCTCTACGGCCCTTCCTGTACCTCACACACCTTCACTGACTCCTACTACAAAGCGCTACTCAACAGCGTCACCTCAGCACGGAGCTACAGCAGAGACAAGCAAAGCCTGGTGTGCTTACACACCGCTGAGTAGCAGCTGGCTGTAAGCCAGGAGTCACCCCTCTGTCAGAGGAAGGGGAGGCAGCTCCAGGCAGGCAATTCCCGGTGTCTGCAGCTGCGGGGCACGGGGTGGCTCTGCCTTTTTGGGGGCCACACAGCAGCTCTGCGTGAAAGGGCTGGAGGGAGGAGAGGGCTGTTCCACACAAAACCCTCCTCGTTTCAGGCTCTAAAAGCTCAAGTTGTGTTTTTTCTTCCTAAGCTTTTATCCCTGCCATTCATGACTCCTCTTGTAAGACACGTTTGGTCATTTTTTTCCTTCCCAAGCACCCTTCTCTTCCAGAAGCCATTATATAGCATGCCTGCTTTACTTGTATCTTCAGAAGAAAGAAATGATGTAATTTTGGATTCTTCCAGGTAATAGGCACCAGAAAATTGAAAATGATATATAATTATGTTCCTGGAAATGGAAAATCAGAAATATGTAATAAGCAATTGTATCATGCCATCAAGGTAAGGGGGCTGCCCTCTAAATGGGACAATTTCTTATTAATTTCTACACTGAGTTTGCAGAGGAGAAGCATCTTTCCTGTTCTTCAGTAGACTGCATTATTCTCGTTACTCAGCTTTGCTTTTCTTTTTTAATTCCCCCCTTTATTTTAACAGCAAACCCAACAGAAAGTCTTCCTGCAATCCTAATTCCACACGAGATCATTCTCTGAACAGTTAATACACTCAGAGCCTCCATTAACACAACTCGGATATTAACAGTTGAGGGGAGGTTGCACTGAACAATGTCCATACAGCAAAATGAGCCCACTCAGCATCAGCATAACAGCAGAACATGGATTATTAGCTACTAATTACACTTAACTATGTCATTACAAATTCTAACATGTGCTCCAAGATGCCATGAATGTATCTGCTGCACAGGAACACTTCCTAATCTTGTTCATGAAATAATTACAGGGGCTCTATCCTGCCAAATGAGGCAGTAATTAACCCTAATTGCTCAAAATGCAACTGGCTAATTCTAGGAGATTAATCAAGGGGATTCAATTATTATTAAATGACTTAATATGACAAATTGCTACATTAGGAGAGGGAGGCTTTGCTCCATACAACATAGCTTGCCCAGCAGCGCTGTGTAAGATACATTCACTGTTGTACTCTGTATGTAGGCAACTCAGGGTACTTCCAAGTCTGCCCTGTGCTCTGACACAGCTTCATAATGACCTCCCCTTGCTCGGGGAGCCTGTGTCACCCCTGGACTGCAGGCCCGGAGTGACAAATTACCACCCCAGCTCCCTCCCCAGGTAACACCAGGCCTCTGCTCCTCCAGTCTGAGAGCTTGTCCATGGTGCTTTTTTACTCCTTAAAATAGGGGTCTATACAGCTTAATTGTTCTGATAAACAGACAGAACGGCCTAAAAAAAGGCAAGGAGCCAGAATTCACAAAATCCCAGTTCCATGGTTACAGGGAAGGGATGGAGGCTGAGTGGAACGTGGGTGTAAGCCCAGTTTTAGCCCACTTCTGAGGAGTGTAGGGGAGGGATACGAGTCACCAGGGTGAAACTCAGTGGTGGTACAGACAAAATACATCACAGGAGAGATTCCAGGGGCTCACGGAGAACAAAATCAGAGCCCACAGTTTCACACAGGATGATCATCTTGCATTGGTAATTACATCTTTATTATTAAACTATGAAAGGAGATAAAATACATTTATTCACTTACACAAGCAACTGCTTTTCTTTGGCCTTCTCTTCAAAGAACCAAGAAGAGAAAGCCAACACTGTACTTGTTTTTATAAGATGATTTAAAAATACTCACTTTAAGCAGAATTAAAAGTATTTCCTTTTTCTCTTAGTATCATAAAAGAAAAAAACCCCAACCCCACCCTCTGGCTGACTGAATCCCAAACTGTATATACCCTAAAACTGCTGTAACTGCACTATGAACAAGAAGAGGAAAGGAAAAAAGGCTAAATGCTGAAGAAACCCTTTGTGAGAGGGAGGGAAGAAAACAGACAAAGACTGGAGAGACACACACTTACCTGAGGATCATGCTGGTATTCCTGTCCTGGCAGCTTGCAGAGAGGGTTGTTCTGGTCCCCTAGATGATGCGGATGGTTGTGCTGCCCTTCCATGGTATCATACCAAACCTGGTCTCACAGTCCTGCTGGAGGGAAGAGAAAGAGGGGAGAGAGAAGTCTCATTGCTGTCCATCCTGCGTGGAAAGCAAGGAGCTCTGTGCAGGGGTGTGCCTACACGTGCTCACACATCAAGTCAGCAAGAACAGATTCCTCCCCTTCCTTCCCTCAATCGCCTCACACAAACAATCCTCAGAGCAAGAACCCCCTGACATGCTGCCAGCCCCACGGGAGCTCAGACCAACAACAGCACCACACACCCGTGAGCCACAGGGACACAGCGACGGGTCCAACATACCCTCACCCTCCAGAGATTACAAACACCAACACCAGTGTCACCAGCACAAAACTGGTATCGTTTCATAACAAGCCAAATAGCAGAGAAGGGGTTTATTTGGTCAGTGGTATGTTACCTACTGCTTTTGTCAGCTCTAACAGCAGCTGGCATCACTTCCCCCACCACTGCTGAACCTCAGTGATCCTTAACAGTATCAGACCCTTTGGGGACAGCCCACTGAAGGTTAGGACCCCTCCATTTGTACAACAAACCTGGCAACAAGTCTGCCCCACCAGACAGCTGCATCTCCTCTGGGCGAGCGTAGCTTTAGCCACACACTTTCCTCCCACCCCCAAAGCAAAGCTTTCGTGCAGGTTGGTAAGCCACAGGAAGCAGCAACGAGAAACCATCAGATTCAAGGAGATCAAAGCATTATTCTAGGAACAAACACACAAACAAACAAGGCAATATTCCATGAATCAATTTGCTCCAGTTTCACCTGCAGCACTTAAACACCGTTGTCCTGCAGAACTTCCTACAAAACTTAAAGAAATTAAAAGGATGTGGCACTGGAAAAGAGAATCCAGCAGAAGCTCCCAGACACAAAGCTTACTGCAAGGAGGCAAAAGCAAATCCACCATCACTGATTTCATCACTGATCCTTCGTTTTCATTCAAAAACTGTCCTTCACTCTACAACAGACAGTGTTGTCATTTCCCCCCCCCCTCCCCGTTTTTTAAAGTGCAAAGATCTTGTTTGTGAAGTTCTGAGCCACAACACAAAACAAAACTTCACCTTCTTTTATGCTGGTAGCACGGTGGGTGAAGAGCTGTGAAATCCAGCCCCTGCAACAGAGAAGTTCTATACATCACATCCTGGGTTTGCCTTAAATGACTTCACAGTACCACAAGACTGGTTTTATTTTGAGAAGAATTATGAGGAGGGAACTCACTACAAGTATGAAGAAGTCTGATTTTAAGATTCCTTCAGTATCAGACATCTGTAGGTTTGTTAACATCCAGGTGAATACTTAAAAAGTAAAAACATCTCTTGATATCAACATTAACCTGTCCTACAAAATTTCTACCTAATACACGCTGCCAGAACTATCTTAATTATTTAATTACTTCTGATGTGAAGAAAGGCTGCTTACCTGAAGAAGAACATAACACATTATTTCTGAGTCCACAAGAGAACACAGTGTGGGGACTTCAGGCTACTGACAGCTCACATCTCACTACTCCTCTCCAAAGGAATTCAGAAATTTCACATTTACATCCTTGGGGGAAGAGGCATGTCCAGGCAGTGCCGTGGTAAGTACCTAGTCTAACCCTGAGCAAACATTGTACCTCCTGTGCCCTGCCTTTGGAAGGGACACAAGTTCCAAAAGGGGAAAAGGGTTATCTCTGAACAAGAGAGCCCACATCACCTCATCATACACAATCCCGGACACTCCTAAGAGGACCCTAAGTTTCTGGCTGCCATAAAGAAACTCAGGGTGCAATTACCTACCAAAAGGGGCTGGACAGCAGGCAGGTGATTAACAGCTCAGGACAGCCTAGGTGCCATGAGCGTGTGTGGGAATGAATTCGGCGGAGCCGCTGGGTCTGGTCACTGGGTGTAAAGCACTAGGGCTGGAAGGGAAGGGAGAAGGAAGAGCAAAATATCAGCTTTGAAAAGAGATCCAGCAGAGCTCACATGACACCAGCTCCGAGCCCGCTGACACTCATGGGACAGCGTGTCCTGCTCGAAGCGCTCAGCTGGGCTATTCTGGGCTGCTGGCAAGCACGGCTGGTAGGTAGAGTGGAAGGGGGATGCCCAGGAAGGGGCTTCCAGTAGCAGCCAACACCACAAAGGCATTTTATTATGTCAGGAAAGGTACACTGATTGTGCAGAGCTGTAATGCTAAGAAATTCCACGAGGTTTTTGAGATTTTTCTCTTTAGAAAAGTCTAACTGCACAACAGGAATGGCAATTAAATACAAACCCCCTGAACAAAGGACATGAAGTGTCATGTCAGCTACTCAAATCCAGGGACATTCACCTCCGTTCCAGACATGCTCCCGAGGAAGCGATCATGCCTTGAGCTCATCTGGCTAATTCTGAAGGTAGCTTGGCCACCAGCTGCAACATGTTCCATACAACTGAAGAAAATCATGCCACACAGGATACATTCAAATCTGTTCAGCCACCCCTTATTCCATCCCCCCATTCAGGCTAAATCATCCGTGCGTTAAGTTAGTCATCTCCTGGAATCCAAAAGTTAGCATGAAACTCTCACTTGTAATTAACATAAGCATTTGAGATGGAGCACAACAAAAGCTGTATCTTTGTTCCACTGGAAAGGAAGAATCTCCTCTCAGTTCCTCGAATGAGTTCCAATCCCCACCTCTCAGGCTGCAGCAGTCAGGATGAAGTACCAGTTTCTACACAGAGCATCTCCTGCATGCCAAGCACAGCGCAGTAAAAGGCTGCACTACGGGACATTTCAGGCTAGTTACACAGGCAATGCCTCGTTAACTGATGGCAGCATTAATAGCTAATGGATTTTCCTTTAATCGATTTTTTAAGTAGCAGTCTTAATTCACTGACATCTAGAGTCAGCAGTCATCACGCCTATGCCAGAGTTCTGACCCCCAGTCTTCCACCTGCACGAGAAGTGGGACAAACAGTACCTACTGCCCTGCTGTATTTCAGGATGTCACTCCCACTGCACCACAAGCAATGAATTTACTTTGCTTGTCACTTTGCAGCACCAGCATTGCTGATGCAGTATAGCATCCAAGTCATCCAACAGGGAAGGAAGCAAAGTGACTGGACTCAAAGCCGAGTGGGAACACCACCCACCGCTCCAGATTCGGTCTCGCTTCCTCCTTCCCAAACAGGGGGGGGTGGAGGGAGGAGCAGTCACAGGCAAGTGAGTGAAGATTTTTTTAACAGCCAAAGACAACCGTAGGAAGTCAGACCAGAGGTCTCAGAATAAGGTTTGTTCTCACACTGTTGTAGCTCCACACCTTTTCCTCCCAAGCGACAGGCTTTTTATTACGGCTGCCAAACTTCCAACAAAGCTTTGCAGTGTCAAACAGTTTCACACTGGGTCTTGACCACGACAGCAAATTAAACCATTTTTAAATTGCACGAAGTATCACATACCTTTCCAGGAGGTGGATGAAAGGACAGGATCATCAGTGGTGAAAGGCTTTACAAGAACAACCTAACAGCTCTCCACAGTGACTGTGAATGCTTGCAACCTCATACATGCAAACCCCCAGCTACACCAACACCTCAAAAGCCCATGTACACACAAGCAAGGACTGCATGCAATTCATGAATTCTCTTGCAGCATTTCCCAGCCTTTGAAGACAGATCTGCCCCCTCTTTTAGCCCGAACTGGAGCATTTACCTCTACCTGCAGAAAAGCAGTTATCTGGGAACTGTACACTAAACAAGAAACCCAGTGATAGCAACTGGGCTCCAGTCCTGGAGAGAGAGGCCAGTAAGCAGAGTTCGTACCATGTTTGCATCTCCTGGCGCAGGGAGATGTCACTGAAGGCCTGGTGATGCAGCACTACCTTCATGATTCTCGTGTTAAGGATCTATCACAACTGGTTTAGTATCTGGGATCAATGTTAATTAGCCAGCCAGATTCCGAATTACTCAGTGGGGCTGCTGCAGTGTAGTAACTTCCCACAGCAGCAGCAGCAGCAGCTCAGTGACTTCCCAGTACCAGAGTTTATGATCACTCAGTATCAGCAAAATCCATCACCTCATACATGTGCCATCCCTGTCTTACAGCAGCGGACACCAAAGCACTGCACCCACCAAAAAAGTACACCTGTCGTACCAAAACCAGGGGGAATTCCCACAGATACAGCATCCACTGGTGTTGCCAAATACCTATACTTAGCTGCACGGTATAAATAAAGTGAGGTGTATGATGTCTTCAAGCTTTCAACTTCCTAACACTGTTGAATAAAGCCATCGTGGCAACACAGAGCCACACACAGGACAGGCAGCTCCCGTGTCACAGACTGGTGCAGGCTGCTGGCCTGCACTGGGAGAAATGGCTCCTGAAAACAATGGGAGGGAGGGAAAGATCTCCAATTAAATCGGAAGCCAACTTAAAATAAATAAATATTTGAGGAAAATATAAGTGAACACAGCACAGCATGCTTGTTTCTCCCAGCCGATCTCAAGGCATAAGCTGGGAAACTCTGAAAACAGTACACGGAAACAGAAAATACTCAAGGTAGTGAAAATTCCCACCTCGTTTTCTTCAGGTTGGTATCTCCATAGTTTTGCAGGCAGCTCAGTTACTCTCCAAGGATTCAGAATAAATTTGACAACATAGTGGGAACAGGACCAAAGCTCACATGTGACGAGCAGCTTATTCTCTCAAACTCCAACTCCATGTAGGTTTGCGTGTCACCATGTGCCCTCCGCTCCCGCAGGGGAATAATGCATGAATGAGAAATACAAAACCTGCCTAACTACACCAAAACACCTGAAAAAGAAAAGACCTCACACAGGCCATGATTGAGTGGCACCACAGATCTGGAGCACCCTGCCACTTCCCACCACCCTCCAGCATCCCCTGGAGCAGCAGCGGGTATGGGAGCAGGCTCCACAGCGACCCTGGAGTCTTTACAGAGCAAGGGGAATGACAACCCTCACGTGCAGTCTGGGCCCCCACTGCATCACAAGCTGTGACTCCTTTTTGGATGACAAACTGCCCTTACACCCCATCCTGTCCCTCCGACACCTAAATCAGTGGAAAGCGAAGCAAGCCACAAAACCCATCCAACCCCGTGGTACTTCACAGGTACCAGACAGGTGGGATTCTTTAAAAGCCCAGGGCACTTGCTAGCAAAGGCCAAGATCATTAGTTATGAGACACTCATTAAGGAGCAGAACCTCATCAGCATCTTGGCATTCAGCCTCACACACTCTACAGCCCCGGGTGCAGCTCCTCTCTAAACTGACCCAGTGAAACAGCTGTGACCAGTCTCTTGGGTATCACCATGTGTCTCTGGGTGCCTCCAACCCAACCAAAGGCCAAATTATTTGCTCCCAGATGTATAATCAACGCAGTAGGACCAGGCGCCTCAAAGCAGACAGCAAAGCAGCAGCATGAGCACTCAGCCTTACAACCGTTCTCGGTACCAACACTTTTCACCCTCCCACAAGATGCAGCAGCTGCTTCCACATGTCCAGCATTCAGCTCTGCTGCTGCCCACGACACACAGCAGAGACCTCCCAGCAAACAGCTTTGTAAATGCACAATGAGGCACAGCATATATATATATAGTGTGTGTGTGTATATATATATATGCTTTTCCACTCAGTCCCTACACAGGCACAGGAGGGGGCGATGGGAAGCAGCTCTCTTTGGGTACCCCATGTGGAACAAACCAAGTCTTCCACGGCTCCAGAAACCTAGGAGTTGTTTAAACACAGTCAAGTACGTTACTTGAACTTACTGCAGAAGTTTCCATCTTCTGACATATACAGAGAATCGAGATTAATGGTGTGTAATAAAACCCACCAGGAAGCTGGTCCCTATGTTGGCAGCAGTAACCGTGGGGACCAGGGTGCCGGAGAGAGCCCAGGCTCTCCCAGCTCCCCCGAGCCACCAGCATGCTGCTCACTGCAGGCTCCCCAAAGACCAGAGCAATGCAAACTGTTTTACAAAATAAACACAACCACATCGGTAACACTTTCTCCCTCTCTGCTGCCCAATAATATCCTTCCTCTCGCTCGCTCATAAAATAAACCTGTCAGGATACTATATGAGATTACCTATATATTTAAATGATGATCTTGGCTTATGATTACATTATCACTGCGGTTCAGGGTACGTGCTGCGGGGAAGGCAGCCCAATCCTAGGAGAGTATTATTTTTGAGTGACTTTTATTGTCCATTATCTTATACCATTTCTGTCACAGCTATGATGCCTGGTAGGAATAGTTCACAACAGAAATATCTTTGTCGTTAGTATTCTCATTGCAATTTAGTCAGATCAACCTTTAAATCTCATCCATCATACTGAAGAGCTCTGGCAAAGCAAGCGCAGTAATATATGCTTCCATGCAAAACCTAATTACAGGCTAGGTTAAAAAGCCTACCCCATTCCTTCTGCAGTGCAAGGTGACAGGAAAACCTGAGCATCCCTTGGTTTCTCACTCTCCCTTTTTGCTGGTGAAGTGCGTAACCCATTCATTACAGCAGACTGATTCTGTCTGGCACATGACAAACTTACTTGAACCTAACAATTAAACTTCTGACAGCGTTTCCAAAAGCAGAGAGTATTTACTGTAAATGCTTGACAATTTTTTTCTCTCTGCTCATCTCTCTCAACAGTCACCTCATGATGACTGGAAATTACCATAAGCAAATAGCAGTCTAACATCCCCAAACCCTTCACGCTAATGTGAAATACACACCTGCCAACACGGGGAGAAATATGAATATGAATGTTAAAGCAAACAACATGAGGCCTGCCACTGAAAGGCACGAGACAGGAGAGGGCTGCAGGAGCAGACTTAGGTAATGCATTCAGTGCAGACTGGCTGGGGAGGAAGTGCCCACGTGGCATGGGGCTGGCTGCGGCTGCCCAACACACCACGGATGTGCCACCAAGGAATGGCTCCAACACGTTACGGCTCCGTGCTAAGACGAAGCTGTATCTACAGATACAGCACACCAATGGAGCACAGCACGAGTTGCACACACCCAGAGCCCAGGAAAGCCTGAAATACCTGGAAGTGTGAACAGGCTCTAAAACCACCGTGCTGAGGTCACTCGGTTACACAACTCTGTTAGGCTCAGTAATGCCATCCCTGACCAAAGGGCTAATATATCATCTAATAATCTATGTCATCCTCACTGACATAAGCTCTAAAGGACAAATGAACACTGGCAGCTTTCCCAGCCTTTGGTATCAGGGAAGCTTTAAAGGGTAGGCCCTGAATCGAGCACTGCAGTAATAAAAGTGTCACTCATCAGCTCAGTTAAATAGCTTTGTTTCAGAAAGTAAAAATGCCTTTATCAGCATTTTTAAGTACTAAGGACCCCAGATGTGTTTAACTCAACCTTCATTTGAGTTTCACTTCACAGTGAAACCTTTCAGAAGTGTATCCTCATCCAACCTTACCGAACTGCTGTTGTCAGAGGTTAGGGATATCCAAAGGATGGAACTGACCTCACAATACGAAAATACAACAACTTATTTATGTATTTAAATATTTAAAATGTCCCAAGTAGCTCTTGCCCAAAGAAAATGCAGAAGCCAAGTCACAGCCCTCCGTGGGAGCTGCACCTCCAACCCTGAAACGCTGAGGACGTTTGTAATGACCTGAGCAGAAGCAGGGTGTTTGCATCGCATCTTCCATTCTCTGAGCGCTGGAGTTACCCAAAAGCTAACAGGCTCCTGGTAAGACTTTCTGCAGACTTGTTGTGCAAAGCAGATTCCCAGCAGACAGAATGGAGCGCTGATTCCTCAGACCCCAGATCCAGTACTGGAGCAGTAACGTGGCTGAAGAGCCCTAGAGCTTTCTCATACTGTGTCAACAACTGATATTCATTAAACCATCCTGTGACAGACACTGTAATTCACTGTTCCATACCTAGAAGCAAAATGACACTAAGTCAACTATTTAAAGCGATCTGGAGCCATCTCACTGTGGATGTCAATAAAGCAAACACTTCCTGCCAATAATTAAATACCTGTGTCAAACTTTGCACTCGCTTTCAAAACACTCTCTGCACCCAGCTCAGGTCCTTACTCCCATTTTAAACAAGCAAGATTATAATTTCAAATGCTGGGTGTTCTAGTTCAGGGACAAATCTAGTAAAATGACTTGAAAATAGCAGGGTCTGACACTGTATTTGCCCATCCCCAGCCATATTACTGCACCTGAGGATGCTACTTAGATTTATATAATAGTGCAGACTGAACGTTTCGTATGCCCATGGCTTTCATCAGTTCTCACCACCAACCAGGAAGGTAGTTAGCTTACTTCTAATTTTGGTTTAAAGAGGTTTAATTTCAGTTAAGGGTATCTATGAGTTTATGGTTGGGGCTGGTTTTCTCCTTGGGGTTTTTTGGCTGTTTTTTCCCCCCTGTGCCATAATATCAGTTCCTAGAACTTGGTCCCAACTCAGAAGACATAACGGTTTGCAAAAGTCTTCTGGGTACACTTTAGATGCTCTGTAGCTCAATCCATCCATTAGAAAGGATGGTTTCACCCAGCTCCTACTAAACAGTCCTAGGATCAGTGCCAACAATATTTGATTTATAGTTATGACTAAGCAATCAATGTGATAAGATAAACATTCCTCTTCACCAGCCTGACTGGACCATTCCTACCTCTTACTTCACTGCATGGAATTTCCTAGTGCTACACCACACGTACGTAGTTATGTACAACGTTTGTGTAAGATGTAGATAAATATCAAATGCATATTCACATCCAAAGCTGAAGATGGACAGCAGTCAGCAGCGTTTAAAGTGACAACAGTTCCTCTGAAGAGATCACAGTGTAAACACAGCACAGCAACAGCAGGTTGCGTTTTTCCCCCCCAACAAGTTTTCACTTCTGCATATTTCAGGGAAAGAAGCCATTTTCTAAGTGTTGGAGTTACCTGAGAGCAGACGGGTTTATATTCTTCTAGTTTCAAGTTTGAGCCTTCCAAAAGTATCCACTCTATTACTTTTTACTAGATCTACCTGGATTGCTCACTAAGCGTGCAACAACGTGCCCACCTTTTAATTCATAATGCAATAAAGCTTTCAAGCCCAAAGCCAAATTATTTCAGAACATTTTTGTTATCCTGCTCAGAATTCATTCATTTCCGATGAAGGAAAAATTAAATACAGGTTGGGAATATATTCATAACATATACGTTCCCAGAAACTGCCAGACATTTCCACCTCATTAAATCAGGAGTGAAATAAGTAACATCAGACACAGCTCGGAAACACACGCTGTCGGCACCAGCAATGTCAGCTTCATTATGGTGCTGGCTGCACGGCCCCTTCCCCACCCCGGGAACAATCAGGGATTCGCACGGAAGTAAGCAGACTTCATTGTCCTACCAGGCAGTTGACAATCTACACATGAAATACAAACAGTTTCCACTCTCGATCCACATCTGAAGAGCCCTTGTAAAAAAAAGAAGAGCCAAAAATCAAGTAGGAAGGCAGGCTGATTGTTCCCCACGTATGGCAACAACATGCAATTTAAGCTGAACCCCAAAATAAGTTTCTACCACAGATCACAAACTCCTTCCACAGCTTGTTCCTATCAAGACACCTTGAGCAGCTAAGCATCCCAAGGCACCACAGGGGCAAACAGGTCATCTTCAGCCAGCAAGACAAAACCAAAAGTCACATCCCAAGTACAAAACCAAAATAAATAATAAAATTAAATAAGCTGTGCTGCTACAGCCCCAAAACCTGAATGTGGGAACCCTTCAGCCTGCTCTGCTCTCAGAAAGCTTACTAAACGTATCACCTTAAATCCTAACAGTGTCTTCTATAAATACATATATACGTGTGTGAGCAGAAACACCACCACTTGGCACTGATTAATACCTTTTAATTAGCACACTTCCAAGCACCTGACAAATATTAAGAAAACTTCACAAAGCTACTTCTGAAATAGTGCTATAACTACTCAACTGTTCCAGGAAAGCTTTGACATGGGCCAGCCTGTGTCAGATGGACTCAAACTCCACCAGACCACGGGGCCCTGGCAGCTTACAGCCACCGAGTCTTTGACAGCCCATGTGTCTGCTTCAAACACAGGGAGAAGGAATGGAGGAAGGTGTAGAAATATATACATCCACCCAACTTCAAAACATCAGAACGACAGCTTGAAGTATTTACATTTCTCCTAATCAGAAGTAAGAGGAAATGATGCGAGGAGCTGCGCAGCCCAGCCAGTCTGAAGGCTCCTATGATTCAACTCCAAAGGCAACTTCAAAGCCGCCTCGTAAAACCCTACGCAAAACCTCGGAGGAGCCAGATGCCAGCGCTGCAGGAAGAGCTCCCACAGCATCTGGATCTTGCAGCCAACAACCAGACGGAAGCAGAGACTCTTCCCTGGGTTTAACTTCTCTCTACTTACAAAAATAGCCACGTTAGAAACCTAAGTATTGTTTCACCTCAAAATAAGCTAAATAAGACTGTACTATCATACATGGCCTAAAGTGCCTAACCTATACTAAATAAAATCATCAGCTCCCAACACATTCTGGAGTTTCTGCAACTACCAGCACTGGTCTTCCAAAAATGAAGGCAGCTCTCCAGTTCATATCCACACTTCCAGACCACTGCACACACCTCCATCTCCCTTCCCACACAGCACAGTTTTCCATAAGGAACAAGATTCTTTCTCCAGTGCCTTGGTGATCAAGGTTACAGGGTAAAACAAAGAAGATCTGTTCTTTATAAAGTCTGCATAGCCACTTTTATTACTTATTGTGATGACAGACAGGGTTAATGAAGTTCTTGCAGAGAACTCTCCCTTTCCTGGGCTAAATGCCCAAATTTTTCCAGGATTCACAAGACTTGTCTATTTAAATTGGGTCCAGTTTTTTTTTCCCTACAGAAAGGCCCTCTTCAGAACATTCTGTGCAGAACTGGGAATTAACCTTTCAAGAAAATTATAGCTAAATGTGCAAGCTCTGTAGAAGAGGCAAATCACATTTCATACTATATTCTGCTCTCTGTGCAACAATTTTCTGTTACTCTAATAAGCTCCAATGCTGAAGCATAAGCTCAGCAGTATCAGGTTATTAAAAGCCATAAGCTTACTCATGCTAACACAAAGCTGCTCTCGTGCCCACCCTGCACATCCTTCCCCACCTCCACTGCCAGGACACTGCGCTCATCTCGGATTGATACTACACTGTTAGAACACAAATTCACTCATCTGAAGGAGCCAGGAACATTGCATTTTGCTTACCAAGACAAAAGCTCCACAGTTTCACTTCCACCTTGCCTGAAAGATCTCTGCTCTACACACCAGGTACCTCTCAGAGGTTCCCAGCTCTACAGCAGTATGTCCATCCATCAGAGACTGAGCAGTTACCCACCACAGAGGTACAAGGAATCAGCTGAGTGGAGAAGACTTGTGCTGCTCTGGTCTTTCCCTAAATCCAAGGTCCGTCTCCTTTGTTGCTTTGCAGATACACCACAGTCCTTCTATAGCAATTTAAAAAGCGCTTGTGTAACAGAGGACAACACCAAGGAATTTGGGGGTGTTTGCAAAGGCCTGTGCATTATGTTTTCAAAATGTAGTTTCTACCACCAGACACCGACTTACCAGCCGTGAAGAGGAGCACTCAGGGTTAAAGTGCTAACACCATTAAAAGAACCAAAATAAATCCAGCCAAGGCACAGAACAGTTTACCTTTCAGCAATCCATGAGCTGAGTAAATCGTCATTTTCCCACCATCTCAAACCACCAGGTTTTAAGAGTAATTATGCAGGACTTATTATGCTGGAAATACCTAGCATGGACCAGTTCATCAGCAAAGACAACTGTTTACCAGCAAATACCTGCACAAACAGAAAGGTTTGTTTCAGAAGAGAAACACAAATATTTACAGTATTTCCAAATAAGCTGCAATATGGCTTACTAATACCAATGCAAATTATGTTGACACCTGTGAATAACATACTCATCCACAGAAATAACTCATCAAGTCCAGCACACCCAGGCACAGCCATCTCCAGCCAGGAAGGAGCCCGAAAAGCAGAAACCCAAAAACCAGAGCAGTGACAGCAAAGGACCCAACTGACCTCACGTAAAACCAACCAAGGAGCCAGCAGAAGAAATACAGATGAAGAGCAAAGCAGCAGTTTACTGGGAGGTAACATGAATTGCTGCATCCAGAGCCCACACTGCACTGGAGTCAGAGGTGGGGATGACACAGGCCTGTCCCCACTCCACGCTCTGCTTTAACCTCTAGACAGCATCCCAAAATAAACATGGATCACCACAGTGATGTCAGCACTGGGTCCTGCAAGGATTTAGAGATATTTGGAAAGCAAAAGGAGTGTGTGGGCAAGGTCTCTATTAAAACAACAAAGCTCTCTGGGCAGCACACGTTCCTGAGAGTGACACCGTCCCCAGGCTGCAGCCAAGAGCTGCGTAACCACTCCTTTTAGAAGAGTGAATGGGCAGAGGGGGAGCACGCAGAGGAAAAACATTTAAATCAATAGAAAACATTTATTAATGTGTTTGCCACACCTACCACCTGGCTGACAGACATGGACTATTTCATCTCAAAGCAAGGGAAGAGAGAGGTGAATCCGAAGTCCCAGAGATGCCATCCCTCAGAGTAGGGAGGCAGAGGCAGGACCACACCATCCAGTTTGAGAGGTCACAACCTCCAAAACACAGGGGACAGCAAGGAAAGCTGATGCAGCACAGCAGCAAGTGACCCAGCTCCCTGGCATAATGGCTCTCTCCCCAAGGAGCTTACAGCCTCAACCAAGCAGGACACCTACTAGTAAAGTGATAGTGAGTCTACAGAAGCATGTACCTGCCAAGTGCTCTCACCAGGGCACAGCCAGGTACCTGCAAGCACCAGTGTTTCACACTATAGTACCAGCACAAAGGAAAATCTATGGGCAGCAGCAACTGAGTCCAGAGGGGATGGTCCAAGCAGTGCTGAAACATTGGCTGTCACTGCCTTGTTACTGATGCACAAACAATCCTGGGGCATTTGACCCTCCTATTCTGAAGTTAAAGTTTCCTTTGTTGCCCCTTTGACATTCTTCTAATCCATAAAAACTTAAAAGCTTAAAATGAAACCAAATAAAAACCCCAAACCCAAACTGGGAGCACTGTGGTGTGATGTGCTTACAGAACAACCAGCTCCAAAAAACCCAGGCTGGATCTTTGAAAACAACACACATTGCACTGAGAGTGACAACCCACAGTACCTTACACTGAAAAAGCTGCAAGGTCTGTTTGTCCATGAGAGTGAATCATGGTTTACCCCTGGGAGCAAAGAAATGTGCAACTAGAACACAGGCTCCTTCAGGGACTTGTTAGATCCTCAAAAAGCCATCACAGATGCTGAAAGCTGCTTTTGCAGCAGAAGCTGCATCTTGAAAATACACAATAGAGAAGTGTAAAAGAAAAAAGGCAGCAGATTACACTTCAGTGTTCACAGGTAACAAAAGGAGGAGACTTCAGCACTGGACTATTTAGTAGCTTTGGCCTCACCTACCTCAGACCTCCCAGAAAGTCCCCTGCCGCTCTAGTTCCTGATGCTGCTAGCCCTTGGGAACAGCATCGGGGACGTTCCCAAACCCAGGCTTTTCAAGCCACCAGCAGTTTGTGTGTTACACATACCTCTCTCCCAAAGGTATGCAGAAAGACAGAGAAAGGAGCAAGGGGAAAGGCAAGAAGAAAAACTCCAGTGCTGGGCACCAGCTTTATTCCCTGGGCCAGCTGAAAGCCCACAGTCAGACAGGGCTTCACCTTAACAGGGGCAGCTACAGGGAGAACATGAAATCAAGTCAACTGTCTGGCCCCACTATGGAACCAAACCCTCCCCAGGAGAAATGTGCTCACAACACAGCAAAACGTTTCACTTCCAAACCTTTCCATCAATTGCCAATCACAAGTATCAGAACACCATTTGCAGCAGTTCTGACTCCAGCAGCTGCAGCTGGACGAAGAGCCTTCTGCAGAGAGAAGTGCAAGTTCTCCCTCTCCCTACATTAGCAATGAGGCACAAAAGCTAAAACAAGCCTTCAGAGTCACTTTGAAGTACAAACCAGAGGGAGTAAAAGAAATCCCAATCAGTAAGCCACAGAGTAAGTTATTGCATACCTCAATATACAAAGAACTAAGAGCAAACACAGGTAAAGGACCATACCCAGCACTGTTTACCCTTGGATGGTAAAGTTCTTACAACTGACATGATGTTATAAATTGAGTAATTGACCCATGAGGACGTAAGGAGCTCAAGAGAGTTAAAAATTACCCTATAAATACCATAAAGATTAACAGATTTGTAATACCCACCCAAGAAGCACTTACCCTAAGTAGAACGATTATGAAAACACAGCAAGAATATTTACTACATAGTCCTGAGCTCAGTATATACAGACTGCTGCATGAGGCAGCGCTGGTTCTTAATACAGTGACAGCTGAAAGTCACCACTGCGATTGCCCGACTGATACCGGCAGCACAGACACACACTGGGGACTCACTCGCTTCTCTGGAATAGATTCAGCTGTTTCTAGAAACCTCCTCAAGGGTTTTTCCTTCCAGTTTTGAGACTCAGGTTTTGCACAAGTCTGACCAAAGAACTGATGAGATGCTGACAGCACCAAAGAATGAAAGCAGTCCTTCTCTGAATGGAAGGGGAGAATCCTCATGTCCATGTTTGTTGGTATCTATTCTCCCTACATCTGGAAGGGACAAACCTTAAAACACCTACAGCTTTCTCCCCATCTCCTCTCTGCAATGGCACACGTGTGCCCCAAGAGCCAGGACCCACCACAGGTCTGACATTCAGTGTTCCTACACAAGCGTTTGTTCCAGCAAGGAGAAAACCCACTCGCTGTCAGGATGGCAGAGACACATGTCCATGAGGTTACGAATAGGACAGACTCCAACTGAAATCCTGAAGGGAATCGTACTGGATTGTACTGGGAAGTTCAATCCATCCTCCAGGTCAACATTCCCCAACTAATGAGCCATCTGCAGTGACTTTCATCCCCAAGCCCACAGTTTAAAAATCACTAGGTTTAGAGAAAAGTTCTTAGGAAGAGTGGACAGCTGGTTCTATGGAAGGAGGAAGAACTGGGACTTGTACCATCCTGAGCCACTTGAGCCAGTGGCCACCACAAAGCAGGCACTGCCAGGCTGTGAGCACAGACAGACAGCTTGGGCTGTGCTACCTCCCATCACACCGGCTCCAAGAGGGAGCAATCCCAAATATCCATCACCCGTTTTTCCTGTCAGCATGGACTTAGATCCCCGCTTCAGGCACACCATGAGTTTTCAACAGGCTGGTGGCTATTTCCCACCTCGCAGTAAGTGGGCTTCCAGAACCACAAAAGTAACTGGAGAACAGTATTTGTCACTGAGCTCTGTAAAATGAAAGACTTGCAAGTCCTCCCCAGGGTGTGGAGCAGCACCTGCTCCGTCAGCAGGCCGGGCTGGGCGCAGGGGCACAGCCCTTATCAGTTCGGTTTTTGACCCCTGAAATGCCAGCAAACTAGGTGAGGCAACGATGATTCACTTGGGTACAGCACACACAGCAGTGGGATGGTGACAGCATCCCCCAAACTGAGTAAAAGGTGGGATGTGGCGCTGAAAGGAGACACTGGGACCTCCTGGGAGGGTCCCTCAGCTGTCTCCTGGCAGTGCTGACACTCACATCAGGGGAACGAAGCAGCCAGGCTGCTGACAGCCATTCCTTTCGTAAATAGCTGCAGCAGGGAAAGACGTCATCACCCCTCTCCTCCAAGGGGAATCCCTGCCTTTCCCCCCAGCAGCCAAGGGTTTATTGCCCTCCATTCCTCAGGCTGGTTTACAAGAGCTCACCCAACTGGCTTTGGCCAGGGAGTGCTGCCACGCACCTTCCTGCTGCAGGCAGGCCAGGATGAGGAGCCGCCTCTGCCCCCACCTGAGGTCTTGTGTCCCAAGGGGAACCTGACACAGGCTCAGCCATGCTCCACACATGGAAAAACACCACTTGAAAGCCATTTCTGGATGTTACATAAACAACCTGTAAACTCAATGAAAAAGACCCAAAGCACACCTCTAACACGGAGATGGATCAGTCTGGAAGGGCAGCCACATCTTCAAGACACGGCAAGCTGGAGGGTGCATGGACCTGCTACACCCATCAGCTCCCACCAGAGAAACAAGAACAGCTTCAGAATGGGAAGTGTTTGAGATCACAACTAAAGCCAGTCAATACTGCGATAAGGCAACAAAATCATCTGTCACACTAAGAAGCAAAAGCATTGATCTGTCCCAGCCAGTGCCCAGGGTTCTGACTTCAAGGTTCTCAGCACTTCCTCTGATTCCTCATGTGAAGCACATGCAGAGGTTAGAGTCCAGAACTGGAGACCCAAGTTACTCATAGCAAATAAACATGGGAACTCCAAGAAGTGACATGGGGTTGTAATAAACCTGTCAATAGTGCAGGGAAAAACCGGTCCCGAGGAGACAGGAACAAGGGAAAAGCTTTATGCCAGCAGCAGGAACTTTTAAATTTAAAACCAACAATCTCCCCATCTTCTGCATTTTGTGATTAGACATGTCACAACTATTTTAATAAGTTTTATAAATGCCGTGCTGTACCAGCTCACAGAACAATAAAACAGCATAACCAGTTTACATTTAAAGCCAGACTTCCTTGCGCTTGGACTCTTAAAAATACAGACTTGCCACATGCTTCCTCAGCAGTTTCTCACCTACCCAGTTTTGTGGTGTAAAAGCACAGCAGAACAGGACAGACAATGCCACCTTATCTTCCTGAAACACTGCGGACTAAGAAAGTCATTCATAAACTACCTGCAGGTCTGGTTTTCTGAGGCGCAATAAATAATGCATCCTGGCTGCTCAACAAGCACTTGGGAGGGTTCAGGAATGCTTTGGAGAAGGAAATTCCTCGAGTCTCATGCACTTAAACTATTTGGTTTCACAGAGATCGAGTCTGCTGTCAGCTCATCTGAACGGGTAACAGACAACTCAGATGTCACTAGAAGGTTGTGTTATGTTATACTGGTTCTGTATGGAAACCTTTTCAGGAGTAAGAAGCTAAGGGGAAGCTTTTTTCCCCCTCTCCCATCTGTGACAGACAGCTGTTCGCTGCCCAGCATCTAGGATAGCAGGCACTCCAAGGAGCTGAAGTAAACCCTTTGGTAATTTCATTTCTCTAGTTGTCCTGACACCGTAGAATTGTGTGCGATTTACTGCCCCGTGCCACGGGATAAGCTGAATCGTGAGACTGAGCACAGGAAGCTCAACACTCTGGGTTTAACTGAATAAAAAGTATTTAAAATTATTTCAGAGAAATATCTTTAAATGTTAAAACAAGGATCCAAGAGGCCCCTCCCACCCGCACGGCAAGGGTGCTTACAGCCAGTCCAGATGTTCAAATACTTCGCACAGGTTAGAACTTGAACTGAACTTGATCCAATCCAAACGCACAGAAAAAAACAAGCCAAGATAGGAAGAGACCGATCTACCCATAAAGAGATCTGACAGCTTTACAGACTGCTGCATCTGAGCCATTATTGAAAACAATCTCTCCCGGTGGTTTCTGGTTTTGAACAAAACTCGGCTCACAAGCCCTGGGACGGCACCCTGTCCCGCTGTGCTGCTCCTCGCTGCTCCCCGTCTGAAGGGAGCAGCTCCCAACCTGGCTGCAGCACGAGCACACACCCCCACACAATTTCTGAGCAAGGGTTTTACTCAGCTGCAGCTCCTCTGTAACTCTGACATATTGCAGCAATTTCAACCTGCTGGACAAAACCACCATGATTGCGAAGTGCCTTTTTAGATCTAGACTTTGCATGCAAATTTTCTGGGTTCGGGGGGTTTTTTTTTCTTCAAAAAGAAAAATATTGGCTGGGCCAGCATTACTTCTCAGTGTGAGTACATTCTTCTTCTATCTCAATTGTTTAAAAAAAATTATTTTTTCCTCCTTTTAACTTCAGAGACCCAGCTCTATAGTGAAACATGGAAGTCAGAAGTGGAAGAGACTTGTTGCAGCACATCCAACGTGCTCTGCAGCCGATAGACCACTGCTCCCTTGCAAGCACCGGGCCAGAGGGGTCCAGCTGACTGTCCACACACACACCCCGGCCCCTCCACTTCCCCACTGGGAAAAAGGCAAGGACACAGCTAGAGAGAACACAAAGTGCCCCTTCAGAAGCCACGGAAAGCCAAGTGGTTTCAACTCTCTTATTTAAGCCAAACTTTTTTGTTTGTTCTTTTCCATTTCTCCTTTCTTGGTTCCTCAGTTTCGCACCAATCTCCTTGCCAAGGGTCAGGATGCTGGCCCTGGCACAGGGGGACAGAGAGGAGCCCGTCCAGCTTGACTCTGTGTGATGCCAAGACGTGCCAGCCCTTCCTGAGTGAGTTACCCCCAGCTTGCAGATAACCCATGCTTACCTTCTAGGGCACCTGGAGATCCACCCATGAAAAGCACAAAGAACTTGCCGAGTACCTGCATGTGCTTGCACTGAAGGCTTTACAAAGGGAAGGGTGGGTATAACAAACACACCAGTAACAGGGCTTGGTAACAGAAGAAACTCTATCCAAGGTCTCTGCCTGTGACAGGACAAAGAGCCAGTTCTGCCCAGCTCAGCCAGCCTGTAACATCCCCGTGATTTCACACCAGGAAAGGCCCCTCTGCCCACAAAGCATGGCACAGAGATGCTTGAGCTCCCTCTGCCCCCACACCTGTCCAGCAGCCAGGGCAAAGCAGGTCACCGGTTTCTTGCCAAAAGCCAAGTTTTCAGGGTCTTCAGCGATCAGCGGTACCAAGGTACCAAGTCACGAGCTACATTTCAACCACATGAACGTTCTGGGTTTGCTTTCCATACAGCAGGAACACTTTCCTTGCACCCTGAACTTACACAAAGACATATACACCTAACTTCCTACAAGCAACATGGTCAAGCACCTGGAGAGGTGTACACTGCATTAGTCACCAGCATTCCCACAGCAGCTAAACCAGACTGGTTAAGTGAGTTTACAGGACAAATGCAGGAGTGTGCCACACAAGCAGAACACTGTCCATGACTTCCTTAATCACAACTCTGTGCTCAAACCACACACAGCATCTCTCACTGCCACTGTCCATCCAGATGAAGTGTTCTAGTAATACTGAGGAAGTTGTAATTAAAAACATGCTCACTCAGTGAAGAGGAGCCCAATTTCTAAAGCGAGGCACTACGTATTTATTTCTGTCATTTACTAGAGATCACCAGGAGCCACCTCTTCCATAAACAAGGCTATCTAAGCAAAGCAAATTAGGATGCCAAAAGATAAGACACAAGTTGGGTTATTAAACCTGTTTTCTGCAAGGACCATATCCCAACCCAGTGTTCATTCAGAACAGAGCAAAAGTCAAACCCCAGAGGTCATACAGATGCCCCCTTCCATCATTTTGGTTTGGAAATCTTCCTCCAGTCTCTCCCCTGCTCCTCCAGCAACACACAGTGAATTTTCTTCCTTTAAGCTGGGACTGAGTGCATGTGATCCCTACCACCCTCCCCGCCACTTGTTGGCTCCTCCAGTTCCCACAGTCGAGGCTGTACTGCCTTGTCGTCTGTTCTGCAGGTATTTTTAAGGCCCTTGAGGTTAACTATAATTGGCATCACACAAAGTATGAAAAACTGCATCCACTGACTTGTCTTCGACACATCCAGAACGTGTGTTCTGCAGGTGTGCAGGAGGTAGACTTGTTCACAGCTACCCTCACTTCACACCTCTGAAAGCAGGGGCTGAGCAGGAGAAAAACCCACAGGGGTATTTCTGGCTCCTGGCCTCATACAAAAAACAACAAATGAGCTCATTTTACTCTAAATAAACTCTCATTAATAGATCACTCTAAGCAAAAACTCTTTAAATCCACTGAAAGAGGCCTTGAGACCCACAGGTAGGTCTGAATAAAGCCCAAACCCACGCTGGAAGATGAATCTCTCTGTTTTCTCCAACACGGCCTCAATTACTACAAGCAATGAGGAAAGCCAGGGCAGGCTGAGTATTCTTACTGCACATTTAAGTACCATACACTGTCATTAAACTTTCTGGGTAGGACAAGCGAAGATGAGTACTACAAAAAAAGAATCTCTTTCCCAGTGTGGGCTTGGCGTCCAAGTTACTCATCTTCACCTGCTTTTCCCCCAACAAAATTCAAACTGAAGAATTTCAAAAGGTGCATTAAAACTCGCGTTCAAGCTACGTGTCCATCCTTGTAAAACACGTATTTCTCAATAAACAGAATTCCAGAGGAAGGAGGGAAAACGAAACAAGCAGACGTGTTTCATACACCACAGGTGGTAAGAAACAAAAGGTTGATTCTGTTCTGCCAACTCCTTTGGGTGACAGCAGTCACTCACACTCCCTCTGCGAGTCTCACTTCCCACAGAAGATGCTCTTTTTCCACCATAATAAGAGTTCCTCCCAGCCCCCACTTTCTGTAGGTCTCCGAGGCACAGAGCCATAGGCACGGGGGCAGCAGCACTCTTATCTAAAAGCAGTTCCCTTTTTTATTTCTTCTGCTGTTGCTTAAAAGAACGAGAGCGTCACAAAGAGTGTCGGCGGGGAAAAATAACAGTGGAAAGAGTTTGACTCAACGTCAAGGGATGTCTCAAGAAACGCTGCAGAAGTTACAGGGGTGCTTAGAGTGGTTCACAAAAACGAGCTCTGAGAGGAGAGAGAAGTGACAGCCCCTCATCAGGCGCCGGGACTGGCAGCACCGGACTCCTCGTTGCCACAGTGTTTCCTACCGAGCTACTTGCGCTGCAGAACGCCACAGGCAGCAACACACCGCGTGTGCGAACAGACAGACAAACAGATGGAGCTCAGAAACCCACCGCTATTCTAACGCAGCATGCATCAAGCTGCGGGGGGAGTAACGTGTTAGGGGGACACACACACCCGCACAGCCGGTACGCCCCAGCCCGCCGCTCCCCGGGAAGCGGCGCGGGTCCCGCACGCCTCACGGCCCGCGAGCGGCTGCCGGGCAGGGTCCGAGCCCAGCGGCTCCCGGAGAGCCTGGGCTTTCCCCGCCGGCCCCGGGGCTCCGAGGGGAGCCCGTTAACGGACGGCGCACGCCGGGCTCCCGGGGGGACGCGCTGCGGCGCTCCTATGGCAGCCGCTCCGCCGGGACGTGCGCTCTGGGCAGTGCCGCTGCCGTAAGCCCCAGCCGCCCCCTCCCGAAAGCTCCGCAGCGGCGCCGCACCGGCAGCTTCCACTCCGCTCGAGCCCCAACGCCGCCGGATACCGCCTCCCCGGCAGGAGCGACGGCGACCGGCCCGCGGCCCCGGCGACATTCCCGGCCCTTCCCGCTCCCGGCCGGGCACGTGCGAGCCCTGGGACGCGGCAGCCCCGGCGGGACGGAAGGCCATGAGGCGCCGCGGCCCGGACCCCGCGCCGGGACGGCCGCCCGCGGCCCCGGCACAGTGACCGCGCGTCTCCCCCCGCCGCCCCTCACCCGACCCGCGGCCGGGGCTGCCCAGAAGGAGAAGGAGAAGCGGGACGGGGGAGGGGGGGGCGGCGGAGGCGCGGCAGCACCGCCCGAGGGGCCGCGCGGCGCAGGGGCCCGCAGAGGCACACCCCCGGCGCGGAGCGGCCCGTCCGCGGCCCTCGGCGGGCGCAGAGCCCCGTCGTGCTCACCTGCGGCCGGCGGAGAAGCGCCGGTGCCCGTCCCGAGGGGAAGGGGGCGTTCAGGCGGCCGCGGCCCCGCAGCGAGCGAGCGAGCGGCGCCGCGTCCCGCAGACAACTTCGCCGCGCGCGCACGCCGCCCGCGCACGCGCTGCCCGCCGCCGCTCGGCCGCGCGCCCCGGCGGCTGCCACGCAGGCCGGGCGGGCCGGGAGCGCGCGGCGGGCGGGAGGCGGTGCCGCCGGCGCTCTGCCCACCTGCCGCCCCGGCACGGCACGGCCCGGCCCGGCCCGGCCCGCTGCGCCGGGACCCCGCTGCCTGGGGCCGGGGCAGGGCCCGCTGCTGGGGGCGGACGGGCAGGGGGGTTCCGTGTCCCGCCGCTTCTCAGCCCCGGAGCCCGGCGGCCCCCGTGGAACAGCGTGAGCGGCGCCCCCCCCGCCGCCGCGGCCTTTCCTCCCCCGGAAAACTATGGTTTCCCCGCGCCCCGGGTGTCGGAAGAAACGCCCGCGGCTTCCCCCGCCCCGAGAGCCGACCTGGCGGCTGTATGCGGGGTTTCCCGTGTTTAACGGCAGACCCGCGGGCCCGGGACTAGCTCCTCTCCGCTTCGGCGCGGGGCGGCGGCCGAAGCGGAGAGCCGCGCACAACGGCGGAGCCGGCGCGGTGGCCGCTCTTCCAGCGGTGCTTGGCGGAGGGGCGGCCCGGGGGAACGCTCAGCCAGTGCTGGGGCCCCGCGCCGCCGGAGAGCCCGGGGCGCTCACGCAGGTGGAACACTGACGTGGCTTTGCAGGACCGGGGGGTCTGACCGGGTCCCGCTCCAAAATACCTTAGGTGCTGCAGATGGCAACCCCCTAATTCCCGAACTGTGTTTTGTAGAGGAAGGGCAGTGTCGGTGCTCAGCGTGAGCCGACCTTGAAGCTCAGGGGATGATTTACAAGTGAACAAAAACCTGTCAGTAAACTTCCGAGGGGAAAAAGCCAAACTAGCAAGGCCCCTCCGAGGGCCTGAGCTGGGCGAAAGGTGCCCGATCCCAGTGTATCCAGTGAGAAACACAACCCCTCCTGTTCTGTCGGCTTGTGTACTCCAAGGCCCGGCTCCATCAGAAGGTGTTTGCTGGTACGACTGGGAAACTCCTGGTGCTGTCACAGCAGAAAGTGCTAATGCCAGCAAGACTGCGAGCAGCTCAGCAATGAAACACGCTGTGCAAGCGAAAGCTCCCTCTGCCAGTATCGCTTCGCTTCTGCTCAGCCTTTGCCAGCTGAAAATAATGCTTTTTCCCCTTTACCCAATGCTCTGAGCGAGACCCATTGAATTGCTCCAGGCTGGTACTGAGGGGCTGGCTGTAGCCACCACCTCAGCTGGGGACAAAGGGACAGGTTGGGGGGTGCAGGTCAGCACCCAGAACAAAACTGCGGGCGTGTGAGCAGCCCGGTGCTTTGAGATGTGGCTGGTGGTTTCAGCCTGTTTGGCCTGTGCCTCGGCCTCCACGTGTTTTCACATTCCTTCAGGTGTCCCACTGCCATCCTTGGCTGTCTGGAGGGGACAGCTGGACAGCTGGACACCCTTCCCAGCAGCAGCATGTGCTGTTTCCATTCCTCAGTCCATGCGTTGCGTTCACAGACGTGCAAGTTCTAGCACAGTGCTTGCAGCCTGTGTGGAGCGTGAGGCTCAGCGGCTGCATCTCCTCTCCCTTTACTGATTGCATCACCTACACCTACACCAGAGCTGCAGGGAACCTGCCACCATAGAGATTTTGGGTCAAATAAGTCACTTTTTCCAGCAGACTCCACTCACGTAGTTTAAGCTCCTAAGTAAGTCTCTGTTTGCAGAACCTCAAAAATCATGGTAGGCCTTTGCTCAAATGACCTTGTTTATCCATGGAAAGTCCTACTTTTGGGAACACATTCCTGCTAAAGCCGTGCCACCTGTGGCATCCAGAGAGACAAGAAACTGCAGCAAATGTTTGGGGGATATTCATGTGGGTTTGAACTGTTTCTGCTGGAAATGTCACCAGGTTTTGGGTTTGTTGTAAAGTTGTTTACACAAAGCTAATATAAATTCAGTGCATTCGGTCTAAGTGAATATAAACATGATCCTTCCGGGGGCTTGAGTTTCTGATGTGTCTCACGTTTGAGATACTGTAAAACTAGATTCTCTCTCCCTGAGAATTTCAGATAGCGTAGAGTTTTCTCTCAAGGGTACAGATGCCTGCACAGCTATGCAATGCTTCTCACTAGAGACAGAGCAATAGACACAACAGATGGAAACTAAGAGGCCACCTGGTTTTAAAGCAAATCATATCATCAATCTATCAGTACAAAATCTGAAACATGGGAAAGCGCTTAGAGAAACAAAATGAATTCAATTTTTTCTCCAAACTCAATTTTCCCAAGGTCTGTTGATGTACCATTTGCAAAAGTGCATTTCTTTTTCTCAAAAAGAGAGTGTCAGTGGATTGAGGTATAAGAACTTCAGTGTTTTACATCAAAACAACAGTAAAAAAAAATTTTAAATCTCTGGTTAGGCTGCCATAAGTTACTGTCTTTCTATTCAGAAAAGCGGTTTTTAAAAATCTGCTGCATTCTTGTGCACAGCTTCAAGATCCAGGTTTTTCATCGCTAAATTAGACAGACCAGACAGAGTTACTTTAGGTTATCAACAGCAATTCAGTTAGGAAAGAAAATGAAATTTCCTCAATTAAGTCTTGACAGAAATAGACTTTCTGTTGGAGTCTGTGCTACGGTTCTGCGTGAAATTCTCTTCAGACACCCCCAGAGTGAGAACTCTCAGAAGACATTTACTTCCCCTCTTCCTTGGTTTGCTCCCTGTAAGAAGAGGCAGGAATTGGTCCTGCAGCCTGGCGCACCTGAGTGATGCTTGAGGCCAGGCACTGACCACGTCCCTGTGCGGTGACACCGACGGTCTGCGCCCAAGGACAGCAAGATCGGGCTTTGCATCTCCGGGCCGAGTGTCCAGAAGTGTGGGAAGTGTCTTTTATACACACCTCCTACATGAAGGCTGCCCCCTTCACAGATCTCAGCTAACCACTTTCATATATCAGTTTAATTGTTTTATATAGTTCAAGGACGTGCATTCTAACCTGCAGTGTTTAAAATCCCACCAAGGCAGCTGCCAGAAGAGATTCAATAGCCAGTGTAAGCCTGAAGATCAGCCTTTAAGGACCAGGGAACTACATCAATGGAAGTATTTTAAATAGCTTAATTTTTAATCTAAGGTAGGAGGAAATGGTCTGTTATGCCTCTGAAGCTTTTATGGCTAATATGGTTGTAGAGCAACCACCCTCTCCTTGTTATTTACGGCCCACATGTTTTGGTACACATGGCTAGTGAGGCCACTTGATTTCAACTGTTCAAACACAACCAAGCACAGCAAGTAGTAACATCAGCAGAGGCTGAGAAAATTAAACAGGAAAACATGTCTGTTACTTGTGGGTATGAAGATTCCCGGTAACAAGTCTGTTTTGGGAAAACTAGAATGATCTTGGCCCAAATCTTTAAGGATTTGAAATCAACATACAGTCAATGTGATTGATTTACTTTATTCTGAGCGCTAAATGCAGCTGTCACTGCATCCTTCATCCTCAGTCCATTATCGATGAGTTCCTGGCCTTACTGACTTAATATGCCTATGGATTTATTTGTTATTTTCCATTGTTAATAGCGTACTCTGAGGAGACTCTGCTAGAAGTTATCTTCAGAGAAAAACCCCAAAACCACAAAAATCCAAACAACCTTCTTCCTCTGCTGAAAATCCCCGGGTTGAAAGAGTCGGTTTTCCAGCAGTACCTAGAGAAGGCAGGCTCCGAATTTCTCCTTCCCCCGACATAGCTGCAGCGTGTCTTCACACACACGCTCCATGCGGGCTGACTTTCATGCTGTGTCTGCAGCCTGCATGCTCGCTTCTCATATTTCTGTAAGGTTTGAGTCCCAGAGGAAGCATTAATGCTAAAGGAATGCATACCAGTGTGGAACTAGTCTAAAAGTCAGTACAAAATCTCTCCAACAGATTGCTCAGAGAAACACCTCTTTTTACTATATTTAAGATCTGTAGATTGATCTCATGAGCATTTGTGCAGCAGTTTAGTCTCAAACTGATAAGAGTGCTGCGAAAAGAGAGAAACAGAATCAAAGGAGATTAAAAAGTGCTGGTCTTCAGGAAGATAAGGCAACCTAGAGCCGCCACGTGACCCAGCGAAGGCTCCAGCTCAGCCGCCTGTGGATCTCATCAGGGAACCAGATGTGACCAGTGGCAGAATATCCTTCGCAGCGTGAGATCTGGAGTATGTGATTGCCATCCAGGAAAGGGGAGATGGGAAAGTATGATGGAGAAAATGTCCCTTTTTTATAGAGTTTAATTGCTTAGAAGAAAGACGCGTTTTCTTTTAAAGAAGAAGGGATGGCAGAAAGACTTGGGAAGGTGTCTGGAGGAAGGAGCATAAGGATTTTTCACACAGAACATTTAATGTTGCTTCCTCTCTTCTGGTCATCGTGCATTTTAAACAATGAAGTGGCAGTGGACAGTTCTCATTCATTTCTTTGGTTAGTAGGAAACAGGGGAGGGCGGCAGAGAAAACCCAGCAGGGTCCTGCTGGCCCCTGCTAGCAGGGCAGGAAACTGTGAGTTTCACTCCTGAATTTGTTCATTCTCCCAGGGGGAGTGAGGAGAGGACAGCCCTGGAGAGGCGTTTCATGCCAGCAGAGCCCCTCCGCATAGTGCAGGGGCAGAGGTAATGGAGGCCCTGGGTCAGCCATAGCCCCCTTCCTTGCTGCACCCAGGCTGGCTGTAGGGCTGTCCCTATCTAGCTGTCGGGGTGGTATCTAACACCACCCCAAACTGCGAAGAGAGCTCATGGCATGAGCTTCCCATTGCCTAGCAGGGGCTGTTCCTGCTGCTTTTGTGGAAGGATGAGTGGAAGAAGGAGTTCTTCAGGCACACAGGCTTGTGGTCACTGCTTACTCTGGGGAGAGATGAGGGAGGAGGAAGTTTGTAGTACAGAGCTGGGGCGCAGAGGATGCTCTGCGTTCTGTACATGGAGATTTCTCTCACCATGCTCTTGAGAGAGTAGCTGTGGATGCCTTGTCTCAGCCCTTAGCAAAGGGTTCGTTGATGAAGCCTGAGCCCTTGAATTTGTATTCAAACAAAGAACAGAGAAGTAGTGCAGGGAGCAGAGTGCTGGGGTGAGGCCCCCAGCAGCCTGGGTTGCCAAGCAGATGGGCTGCTGTGTTCTCAATCAACTGCAGTTTTTAAGGTCATGCCTAGATAATGAGCATCACGGCACTCAAGCCTACAGATCATGAATATATGGATGAATATTGACTCAGGCATTTTCCTTTCTGCAGCTCTGCTCATGTAACTTCCTCTCTGCTCCGAAGCCAGCACATCCTCCCTTCTGGTGTCTCTGCAGACCCTGCACCACGCTCTGCCCGCTCGCGACTCCCTGGCTTTTTCAGCACCTCAGCCCTCGGCAGCATGTGGTCACTGGCATCTCCCTTGCAGCCAGCATCTCCCGTGGTTCTCTCTTGAGAGCTTTCTGATATGGAGGGAGAAAGCAGGACAAGCAATGCCAAGCAGTAGAAAGTTTCCTCGAGTTCAATTTCAAAGCAAAAGCCACACAAAAGGTAATCCCCAGCAGCTAGAGCCCGCTCCTTACAAGTCCCGCATCACCACTAGAAAGGTGTAGTTATGGTGAAACACAGGTCTGGCTGCCCTTGCCAGTGCTGCAGGACCTGAGCACAGGCTGAACAACGGGCATCACTACTATGAGAAGTAGTCTGTGTGTCAGTGTAAGGGCAGTGTAAGAGGGGGTCAAAGGAGAAGCAAATACCCAGCCTCCACATCACCACATGCTGGCCAGCTGGTACAAGTCTGGCAGGGCAGAGCTGGAAGGACAGTGGTGGGAAGGAACCCAAGGATGAGATCTGAGCCATGTCCTGTACCACCACTGCAGGCTGCAGCCACCCTGAGCGGACCCATGTAGTTGGGAGAAGGAGCCCCAGAGTCACCTCAGTGAGGAAATGTCTGGTGAGGGCTGCCAGGTGACCTTGTGGAGGGGAAAATCACCCAACCTCCTGTGATCAGAGGGTCACAAATCGGAAAGAGGCTGTGTGGCACCAGGCACAGGGAGATGGTGGCAAGTTGCTTCAGTACTTCCTCTGTTACATCCCATGGTGTGCTGTCTGCTGCACCAGTTGCTTGTATTTTTGCAGAATTTGATCTCTTGCAGCCCCATGAGTGAATTTCTTGAAAAAGAAAAATTAAAAGATAGGTAAAGATGAGAAGGAAAGGGAAGAGAAAGGAAGGAAAGGGGGGAAAGAGAGAAAGGAAGGGAAGCAAAGAGAGGAAAAGGAAAAAAAGAAAAGCAAAAAAAAAAAAAGAAAATAGAAAAGAAAAAGGAAAGGAGAAAAGCAATTGAAGCCAGATTGAGCAGCTCTGGCTTTAACAGGCCCAGGCCCTTCCCCTATTTTCCCTGACATTCCTCCTGCTGACCCCTTCCAAGTGTTCTGGGCAAGTTTCACAGGAATGCAGGGTTTCGCTCACTCCGTGAGCACGCCTGTGATTCAGGGGGAGCTGGCAGAGCCTGCTGGCTTTCACAGCCAGATGTTAGGAGTGTGACCCTGCCAGAGGCTGCCTGCATGCACCTTCCCACTCCCAGCCCCCACTCATGGGGGATAGTTTCTGAAGGATCTATTCTAGGCAATACTTGTGTGATTTGTTCTCTCCTTCTCTCTTAAGGTCTGTTCCTCGCACCAGCACCATGTAATTTCACAGCTAAAGTGGGATGAATCTGCCATGAACTTCAGTGGCAGCAGGACAGATGAGCAGCATCGTAGGACGTAAGTCAGGCCCCAGGCTGTGCTTGGGATGGTGCAAAAAAGACAGGGCAAAAGGAGAGCCCTGCCCAGAAGCAGCTTGCTGGTAAGTTTTACATTACAGACTAACAATATGGATACAGAGAGACAAAAGAATGCAAATGAAAAATGAGGCAGTGTTGGTTAACATAACACAGAGGGATCGTACAGTATCAATAGCTCCTCTTCCATCTGTTCTTCACCTTCTCCATGTCTTCCTCTAGCTTATTAACAGTTATGGGGATACATATACTGCGATGCGCAGCCAGGACCCAATTCTCTGGAAGTGCAGCAGTATATCACCACACACTGAATGACAGCACTGCAGGTTTATGATTATAACCTCATGTCCTACGTGGTGTACGCTTACAGGGGATCTAAGCAGTCACGATTGGTCCCATCCAGCCTCCTCCTTCCTCTCCTACTGCTTTGCTTAGTTCTGAACTAAACTATAAATTTTGTGGGACAAAAACTTTGGGATTCCTAACCACACACTAAGAGCTACCACACTACAGAGACTTAGCATACACTAATGACTTGTCATTTCATTTAATTTACAAAGATGTAAAATGGAGATTATACCTTACCTGCAAATGAGCAGAGGTGGAGGTGGGAATCATGAAGTTCAACACCATTTTAGGATCCTAGAAAACAAATGACAAGTTTTGCCTTTAAAACAGTAATTTGAGAGGCAGTTAAAATAATTGCATAGCATAGTTCTTAATGTTAAGGTGCTCCCTGTCCCTCCAGTGGAAGGTGCTGCAGAAATGCAGAGCATTATGTTTATTTATTAATAATCCTGCAACGAAATTTTCATGATCGCCACTGGGGACTGGCTGACAGGTGACACAGGCGACCTCCTGCCAGGAGTGACATCTCTCCCCTACAATTTACATTCTCTAAATGATTTGTGATCAAATTACTTACAGCACAGATTAGCTTCTCTCCCCGCTATTCACTCACACAGCACCGTATTCAACTGTTTGTTCCATGGGGCCACAACGATAATAATATGGAAAGTCAGTGCCTCTGCTTCCAGGGCATTCCAGCATGGAAACAGCACATTGGCCAGCAGATCGATTCCTGCACTCATTTTCTCAGGCATTGGGATTTGCATCTGGGGGAGATGCAGGTCATTGGCTTGAAAAGAGCATTCTGGGTTCACTATTTGATTGCACAACCAGATAAACAAACAAAGTGTCCCAATTAGGGGGAAGAAAATAATCAGCCTGCGGTTTGGTGGTACAGGAACCGAGAGGACTGAGGAACAGATTTGGAGCAGTCAAAGGACAAATGCCAGGCATTTATTGGATGTTAGGGGGACCGTAACCATCAGTGGCATGGAAAGAGTTAAGAGAATATATTAAAGGTGCAAAGGGTCTCCCGACCTCTGCCACTGTCAGTTCTGTCAATGGGTCTACAGACGCCAGTGGAATAATTATGGCCTATATTTAGATTATGGATGCATGGGGCAGGGTGAAGGTTGAACATGGGGAACATGGTTGTTTGCAGTTCATTAGCGGCAGGAGCAGCCTAGGGTGGGAGGAGGGCACTGAACTGGATTCATCCCACCTGGAGTGCTTGTGCTGAGCTGCATAATGTCAGGGAAAGAGATCTGATTAGATGTGGAAACAAAGGCAATAAACAACTGTGTTCAGAGCGTCACACCCAGCGAGCTGAAGAAAGGAAGGAAGGAAACAGAGGAGAAAGCAAGAGCAGCCCCTGGCTCTCAGCCACTGCTCCCGTACGAATGAACACCACTGCTGAGGAGCTGGTGGGTGGGAAATGCAGAGGGGCTGAGGACAGCCCCATGTGTGTGAGTTCTGGTGTGGTGCCTGCATGTGTGTTAGAGGAATCACATGGTGCATTAGAAGCTGTCCCTAGCTGCACGCTATGCCCACGGCACTGCCCTGTGTGTCCAGGAGTGCCAGGCAGCTGAGGGGAGGTGTGGGCTGGGCTGCCCCTGCACCCTGAGGTGTGTGGTGCTGTGAGCTGGACAGGGAGCACGGCACTGAGGTGTCCAAGGACTGCACAAGCAGGACTCCAGGGAAACAGCATGACTAGTGAGCTCCAAAATGTACTGGGCAATCCCTGCACAGGAAACCATTGAAATCATCTCAGGTGCCTGTAGGGCTGAGGCCTGTGGGGAAAAACCACTGACACAAAGGGTGTAGAAAATAAAGTGACAGTGCAAACATGATGGCCATGGCTCATTGTGATGTGATGGTCCTTCTCCACAGCCTCCATTTGAGCTTGTCAATGATCAAGTGATGCTAGGGGAGCTAGTATCAGGTTGGAGGATGGTATATTCTCCTTTTGTTAACTACCGGACCTCAAAACCAGAAGGAAGCTCAGCCCCAAATAAATTAAGGCCCTGAGCACGCGCTGGAGCCCCCACTGTTGCTTTTTTAGGGAAGAGGAACCTGCATGCTCTGTGATCTGCATTTCCCCTGCTGTTCTCGCAGTTCCCTTTTGACTTGGAAAGCAATCCTTACAACCCTGAGCTGAACCTCTCCCAACTTTAAACTCACCACTATTGTTCCAGGCACCCAGGTTTTACTGTTCTGGTTCTCTATACACATCACCACCTTGCTTGGTCAAGGTCCCGGGTCCTTCTAAAAGAGCCAGAAAACAAGACCACGGAATGCTGTGTGGCACAGTAAAACATTCCAGCTCAAATCTAAAGTTCCTTCTCATTAAGGGAAGAGGAGAGAGGAGGAATGATACCGAAATGGTTTTGTGCCATGTAACATCACTGCACGGATCATGCCAGCGCTGGAAGCCCCTGGGGGTGCTGCTACGCGGGTCCTCAGCTACTGGTGTGCTGACACTGCTGTTAGTACATGACTATTAGTAACTTGGGTGGAGAAGGGGTTATAGAGAATGCAAAATGGAAACCAGATGCCACAGCATCACATCATTTCTTCAATGCAGACCAAACATGACTGACAGTTTCCCATCATACTGACTACACAGAGCCCCAATCAAATGGCTGGCAAAGTTTCTTTACTCCAAGACACTGGGGATAATGAACTCAGAAGTTTCTGAACAGCTGCTTTTCATGGATCATTTAGAATTTGTGATGCAAATATGAAAAATCCATGTTAAATGCCCTCAACTAATTGAGTGGAGTACAGTGAATACAAAAGAATAGTTCGCTGACCTTGGTAAAACCAGCACAAAAGCTTTAATCTGCCCAGAGAGACCAAGAAGGCAACTGAGGGGTAGAAGAGAGCAGAAGCCTGTTCACTCTCACTCAGGTTCCTAATTCGACTTGCCAAGAGATAAATACAAGACTTTCCTTTCAGGAGTACACAACAGCCTGTAACTCCCTTCCCTACAAACCACAGCAAAGGAGAAAGGGGTGTGTGGGAACTGGGATCCTGCCAGATTGCCAGTGTCAAATGTGACAGTTCAAGGCAGAATTTGACACTGGGGCAGACGAGGGAGCAGTTAAGGGCATCTTTTAGGAAAAGTGGGGAGATTTATTTTTCATAGCTTAGAAGGCGGAAGATGGAAAGAGGAGAAAGGCAGGGATGGGTGGGAGTGGGTCGGGTGGGAAGCACGACTGCTCAGACCACTTGCAACACGGGTGCTCACATGCAAGAGAGAGGGAAGATGCAATACTAGCAAAGCTGAAAACAAAGAAGAACTGTGGCATCTCAGGCTGACGTGGCAGAGCTGTTCACCTTGGAAAAGCAAGGGGTTCATGTTGCCTGGCTGCGAATTGCAAAGCCCTAACATTTTTCCTTAGCTAGGTGTATGCTCCAGAGGTATTAATTGTTAACCATCAGCTGCCTGGATGAGGGGCTGTTATTGCTGAGTAGGCTGGATAGATAAGCCATTGCTCTCCCAAGGCTCCCTGTATGGCAAACAGCAGCAAGGTCCAGCCAGCGAGCGAGTCTCTCCAGTTGTAGTTTTCTAAAATTGGAACGTCATGTCCACGGGGCTGCACATACCAGCTCTGGTCCTGTCAGCTGTTCCTCACTTTATCATCATGTTCCTTCGAGGGAGACCAGATAACTGCTCCCTTGCTGCTACAGGCACTGCCACACCTTCCCCAGGTTGTGTCTGTGCGGAGCAGCAAAACAGACACACTGGAAACCGGAGAGGCCAATCTATTATTTATACCCAGCTACTCCCTTTGGGCCTGAACAAGCAAAAAGCTCTCTTTAAAGGCTTATAATTCTTGGTCAGATTCCAAGAGAGACAAAGGGATGTTGTAAAAAGAGTTTCAGGCGAGCTTGGTAAAACACTCTCCTAGGGAAGAGGCAGCGGGTTCCTTTGTGTGGGCAGGCAGGAGGGAGATGATTTGGTTTGAATTTGTATTCACAATGAAGGATTTTTCTCTCTGTGCTTCAATGGCACTCATTCAAATGTATATTTCTTTGAGCAGTTTTCTACATTTTTTTAGGATTTGGGTGCCATTTCTGAAGCAGCCACCCTGTTTCATGCCCTCTTGAGCCTGTACCGCTCAGGAAGTTTGAAGTGCTGACTCAGCGCTCTGGAGAGCCCATGGTGCTCTCTGTCCTCACTGTTTGCAGTTCTCAGTTGAGAATAACCACAGAACAAAAACTTTTCGGTGCCCCTGGTTCAAATGCTGGGCAGATTCGGGGCTTTGTTTTAAACAGGAAGGAAATGGGGAGGTACCACAGAGGTGCCACTGAGATAAGAGCAAAGGCAACTGGTGCTACTGGGAGGAAAGTGGAGTCGGCATCAGGTGCTGTGTGAGAAGCCTGGGCAAACACTTGCATGGAGCTTTTGCTCCACTCGTTTCAGCAGAGTTTGAAATGCCCAGAAAGGATCTGGAAGGTTTCCAAGACAACAGCATTTTGAAAACTGCAGTGTTCAGGTTTGGGTGGGGATGAGGAACGTGTTCAAGTTACTCTGCAGTGTCGAGAGCCACAAGCCAGCGAGAGAGTAACACAGGCAGTGATGCCCAGCAGGAACCGACACAGCCCTCACCGAGTTCTGTTACTGCTGTTACTCAGCACAATCCACATGGTTTTCATTAGGTCCAAATTGTAAAAGAAAATATATAGATATTAAACAAAAATACCAGAGTTGTGTGAGTGTGTGCTTGGCAGTTTGCATTCAGGTTTACAAATACTCACAGTGTATTTTGGGGAAGAAAAAAAGCTGTTTTACAAGGTTGTGATCCGCAGCCGAATAAAGCAGGACATGCTCTGTGTGTTCTGCAGCCCACACGTCCCGAAAAAGCAAATAAACAAAGCCAAGGAAGCCAAATCATCCTGCAGCTCTGCAGCTTGGTTGGTGTGGGTAGAGCAGTGCCTCAGAACAAAGGGGTTTATGGATCAGAGACCTCTTTGGTTTTCTGGATGTTTTCAGCCTGGTTTCCTGAGGACACAAGACTTCTGGGTTCACACTGTCCATCTGTCATCTTCCCCCACCTCCTCCACCCCTCTATCTTTTTAACTCGCTGGCCAATGTAGAATAATTCCATGTAATTTGGCAGGCAGCGGGAGGAGGCTCCGACACAGCTTTCAGTTTGACAAAGTTTGTGAAAAATCAGTGGCCTAGAAAGTGATCAGTGTCCTTGCTGAGGAACGAAGCCCGGCACCTACCTCTGCCTGTGCTGCTGGCCAGCCCTGCCACAGCCAGGAGGGCACGGTCCCTTACACCCGCCGGCTGGGGACCAAGGTGGGGGCTGTCCCCAGGCAGGGGCTGTGTCACACACATGTCAATGCACTTGTCACTGTAACTGCAGCTCACACTGCCAGGGTCTGGATGGAAAACATGTTGTTTGCTGGCGTTGTGTGTGGCGGCCCTGGGGGGACAAGCAGTGACTGTTGGGGAGCAATAAGGGTTAAGGTAGTGTTTACACCATGAAAGTATGTTGTGCTGGTGAAACATGTATAGAAGGAAGCAGTATCTGAGAAGAGATTATTTTATGAGAGGCTGACTTTAAAATGACTCATTTAGCACAGAGCAGCAATTGTGACTTTATTAAAAATCACCATGTTCTGGAGTGAACTCCTTGGCTCGCTCCATGTCCTGCAGAACACAGGGCTCGCTGAATTCCCATGGAAAAGTGCTGGAGTGTGTCCCAACTCTATCTCCCTCCCCAGGGATGTTGCTGGCACCCTGTCTGTGTGCACGCGGGGGCCTGATCCTGCCATGGTGCAGATCACATCACATCACATCCCATCACATCACATCTTCTGCTGCTTCGTGACAACTTCCTGTTGTTATTTTTGTTCCTTCATGTTCATTAGGTACAGTTTGTGCAGTGCTCAGGCACTGCGAAGGGCTGGGGTTAAACTGAGCAAAAATGTTCACTGGAGATAAAAATCAGACTTTTCACAGCAGATTTGGGAGCTGAAGCCCTGTGCTGGAGCAGGTCCCTGTGATGGCTGCACACTCAGGGCAGGGTCCTTAGTAGCAGGAGTGGGTAACCAAAGAGCAGCAAGTGTGGGAAAAACAGGACTTCTTGGATTTAAGTTTCCATAGCTTTTAATGGGATCCAACAAATTCGGATATAAAACAGATTGCTTCGTGCTTTAAGTGTATGGACTTTGCATGGCCAATTTAAAACCCCACATCAAACTGCTTTCTTCTCTCCCTTCCCCTGAAAGCAGGTTTTGGGGATGGAAATACTGATCTAAACTAAATCCCAGGAGCCTGACAACCCTTCTGCAGAACTTCCCTGAGACCCTGGGATGTTGCCAGCTTGAAGCGATGGAAAGGAAGACTGCCAGGTCACAGGGCATGCCACAGATGGGATTTGACTTCTAAGCAGCCATTTAATTTAGGCCTGGAACAAGATTTATGGGAGTCTATCTGAAATCACAGAGAAAGAAAAAGATAGAGAGTAAGGGGGTAGAGCAGGTAGACATGAATTCAGATGAGACAAACTGCCTGGAGGGTTCCCCCATCTCTTACAGATGGGGAAACTAAAGCTTCAAGTAAAAATATTTGTACTAGAGGACTGAATAACAGCAGAGGGAAGAATAAGGACATACAAATCCTGCTGTCCAGCTTTACAGTCTACCCCTCCTCCTTCTCCACACGCTCCCTGTGCAGGGAGGATGGGGTGAAAAGGCAGAAACTCAGGGTTATTTTCTGCTTGTACTAAAAAAGGTCCATCCACAACTGGCAATGTAAGATTGGGCTGGTCTGGCGGACACATTAGGCAGGAGACACCCAGCCAAGAGGAACAGAGACGCTCCCCCAGCACGATCCCTTCTTGCATGTGGTCCCAAGGCAAATGAGGCCTCAGCACAGCGAGAGGCACAGGTATTTCAGTCACGTTCCCTGGAACAGTTTCACCAGCTACCTCTAAGGCATTTTCTGTTGCTCCTACTGTGCAGCACCTGGCCCAGAACCAAGCTGGTCCTCCTGAGCGCTTGTCATTTTCTCTCTTCCCTCTCCTTCTCTCTTAAACAAAACAAAACAAAAAAAGGCAAAAGGCACACAAAACTGTTTCCCCACAGGCTGCAGACATAAGTGAGATGCAGGTGCAGGCTGCACAATGCTAATGAGTTCCAATCCCAGCTCCCCGCACAGCCCCGTACAGGATGCCCGGCCCTCTGAGCAGTGGGAATGAAAAGGGAGCGAGCAGGAGTGTGTGCACCTGCCAGGCCGGGGGCTGCTCGCCCCTCCGGCCGGCCGGGCCCCGCACCACCGTCCACACACACGGACCAGCTGAAAAGCACTTCAGTACCAGCCTCTGTAGCGCCGCAGTGAAGCTGGTCATTACTGCCCCCCTTTTACAAACGTAGAACCGCCGTGCTGGGCACTCCTTTGTCCAGCTGATGGGGCTGTGCCCACCAGAGTGCTGCCCCTTCCCCACCAGCTGTGGTCCCCCAAGTTTCAAAGCTCAGCTAAGGAACTCAGTTCCCTCCTGATTGGGGCAGTGGCAGGACACTGGTGATTTTACTGCAGAGGGAGGAAATGAAGATTGCTCTGATCCATTTTGGAACAGCAGGAGCCAGTTGAGATACCAGGTGAGGCCTGGTGTAGTGATGTGCCACCATCTGTCCCATGTACAGACCTACAAACCTTCCTGCAAGGGAGAAGCCCAAGTGAGGACCAGCTGTGGATAGAGACAGGGATGCACACCTCCCCTTCTATCTCACTTCAGACCATTGTGAAGTCCTGTTCCTCACCCTGTCCCACAGGGAAACCACCTCATAGCAGCTTTCCTGAGGAGTCCTGGCAGCAGTTTGTGTCTTAATCACCACAAAGTCTTTATAGTTAGTGGGAGGAAAGACATGTTCCTACAGCATTAGTCGGTGCTTTCCAGAAGTGTCTCTTGCCTTTCTGCTGGCGGCTTAGGTTCCTGCTATTATTTTGCCTGTTACATATGGAGAGAAAGGGAAGCTGTCTCCTTCCCCTGCCCTCGACCAGCCAAGCTGCTGCCCAGCCCTTGCTGCAGAGCAAGCTCTCTCATTGCACAGCCCTGCACATTGCTGCACTAACCAGAAAAACCAGGGAGGCTTCAGCCCTGCCCTTGCAGAGCCCCAGCTCTGCATCCATGGTGTTCAGCTGTCCTCTCAGCCCTCCCAAGGGTCTGCTGTTCCTGTCACCTCTGCCGAGCATCGAGCATCATCTCTGCCAGCACAGCCCTGTGCCTGCCCACTCGCAGGCAGTCCCAGAGAGCTGCGCAGTTATGATGCTGCATATCCAGCAACTGTTCATGTCCAAACCCCAGGAAAAGGACACAGTGCCCACAGCCAGTGCCTGGGTTAACACAGAAGCCATTCGATCTTGCAGTCGAGAGCGGATGGGTGCTGAGATTCCCCAAACCCTGCACACGTGGGGCAGGAGACTGCTCCTTGCTTCTAGCTGGGGGCAGCGGGTGCTGGTGGAAGTTAACCCATCTGCACCACATTTAATGCCACAGTGTGCAGCTGGCAGGCAGGTGGAGCCCCGCAGGCTGGGGCTGTCCGTGTGGCTGGCAGGCTGGGGAAGCCCCTGCCGTGTGTCAGCCAAGCAGCACTTCTCCGCAGCACTCCTGCCCCAGCAGCTTTCCTCACATTTGCTGCTTTGCCATTTACACACCAGGAAACAGTTCAGCTTCACGGGGAGTCGCAAAGCACTTTCTGCCTCTGGTTATTAACCTGCATGCAGAGCTGCAAGGGGTGGCAGAAAATAGGACAGGAAGCCGGGGGTGTGCTGAGCCCCAGTTCAGGCGGCCCTGTGAGCACCCAGCCACAGCCTCGCAGCTGCTGGCGAGGGGCTAAAGCCATGTGTGGTGCAAGTGTGACCCACAGCCCAACCCCAAAAGCCAGCACAAACCCCGGCCTGAGCTGGACCCTGTGGGGTGGCAGCACACAGCTCTGAGCTGAGACCAGCTGCCTGTTTCCTCGGGGAGCTGAGCCAGAGCTCTGGCCAACATGCCTGATTTCCCTCTCATTTATTTTAGACATTTCCACAGCTACTCCCGATTTACACTAGTGGGAATAAGCGATGGTCCAGGGCCCTCCTCCCAGAAGCCTGGCTGTGGTTCCTCAGATTTCTTCCTCACAGAAAGCATGGAGAGTCCATTTTTTCCCTGTTAAATCATCTGATTTTTTTGGCTCCCCTTTCGACAGGAATTCTTTCTTTCTTTTGCATTCATTTTGCCCGGTTCCAGAACTGACCCATGTTTATGAAAGGGGCTTACGAGCTGCAATGTTAACTAGTCTCAGTTTGCTGATTCAGCAGCAGAATAAATAGGTAATTACACTCTGCCATATGTGTCTCTAATTCCAAATAGATGGTGTCCAAAAGGCGCTGTGCATTACCAGCGGATGACTGGAGTTGGGACTGTAAAAATGAGTAAATTGGTCCCCAAGGCCAGAAAAAGCTCTGTCAAATCCCACTGTTTATATCATACTGAGTGGCTGACTTGTGGTTATTTTGTAATTTAATACTGCTAAATGTCAACGGGAAATCCTTTCAACTACAGTTTGATACCTAGTGACAGAAAATCATTCAAGACTTAGACAAAGCAGCAAGCTCAGAGAGGTGCATTTTTTTCTTTTAGTCTTTGCATGAAGAGTGATCTTGCAGCAGCTGCCCTGCCTGGGAGGGGAGAGGGCAAACACTGCTTGCCTCCTCACCCCCAGGGATGCTCCCTTCCTGTGCCATGCCAAGGCAGTGAGCACAGGCAGGGCTGCCTCTGCCTCCCTTTCCAAGAGCCGAGCCGTCCTTGTGCTGCCCCAGCCAAGCCCAGCCAAGCAGGGTGTTTTCCTCCTTGTCCTGCACAGCCCAGCGTTCCAGAGCAGCTCTTTTGCCTCCGTGTTTGTTTATAAGAAAACAGAAAGCCCAGACTGGCCACATTCTCCAAATGCTTCCTGTAAACAAATCCACGTCCTCATGCGGACCAAAGGGAAGGAGCTGCAGAGATTGCAAGCCACTCCTGACGTGTCTCTTTCAAATTACTAGCTGAATCTCATACACCACGTTAAATAAATGTGCCTCAACTTGCCTGAAGCAGCCTGCTGCACTGCATTCAAGGTGCTGTGCTGCCCACCCAAAGAGCTCCTTGAAGGACTGCTGCTGGGGAGCCATCCAAATGGCAAACAGAAGTCATCTCTGGTGCTTCCAGCTGCTGGTCACCTCCTCAGGCAGGGACAGTCACCCCCTTTTCCCTGGCACCAAAGCATCACAGCTGTGCCTGTGGCAAGGAGGAAGAGACTCGGCTCGGAGCCCAGGGGAGACCTGCCACAAGCTCTGCAGGCAGGACACGGGCCTGGCGCTTGCCATGGGTGGGCACTGGCCGGGGACACACAGCGGGGGACACACTGACCACAGCCCAGCAAGCAGGGAAGAGGTTTTTTTGGTGTGCAAACACAGAGCCCTGCTTGGTACAGGTTCAGGCAGCGTTTCAAGAGCTCTTTGTGCTGGGCAGCAGCAGCCATGTTTCCAGGGCTCCTGTCCAAGCAGGGCCTATCGCACCTGATATTCTTTGCTGGGTCTGTCTCCAGCAAGATCTCTCCTCTCTGGGGACTGAACAGAATAATTAGAGGTCTGGGAGCTGGACAAAGCCTGTCTGGTGGATGGGGTAATTTACAAATGCTCAGACTGTCCAGACTCCTAAGCCAAAGGGGAAGCTTAATTAGAAGCACAGGAGAAAATTCATCTGGGAGAAAATTAAGGCAGAGAGATGCCCCACACCACCAGAGGTAGAAGGACAGACACCCTTGGCCCTGCCTCCTAGTCAGCCAGGGGAGGGGGTTTTACTTGGAAGCAACAGGCAAGTGGCAGCACTGTGCCCAAGAGCAGCACAAGTACACTTGTCCGCTCAGTGACTCTGCTTGTGCTGGGAAGCTGGGACAAGACGTGCCGAAGCAGCTCGAGCGGCTCTCCGGGGCTGCAGGGCCCAGCCTTATGTTGGCAGTTTCCAGCTCAGGCTAATGGGGTCTGTGGGGAAGGTTCACACTCCGTCCTTCTGGTAGCTGCACAAGCTGCTCAGGCAATATGTCTGCACAGATCCCACAGGGTCCTGTCTACTGCTCTGCAGTGATCCCTCAGGATCCAGTCTGCTTCCTCAGGTTTAGGCCAGTGGTCTTTAGAAAGCAATGGCTGAGGAGCTCAAACCTTTCTCCTCCAGACTGGGAGAAGAGCAGAGTTGCACAATGGGAGCTGCCTGGCAGCTGCATCAAGGCAACAGACACCAACAGAAATTTGGACCAGGACAGAGACTGTCACAGTCCAAGGAGTGTGAGTGGCTGGTGTCCCAGCTTCTGGGGCTGTCCCAGTACTTACAGGGAAGAACTTCAAAGGTTTGATCCTCACAGATTCCCACAAAATCTGGAGATACCCTGTGATTTAGGAGACAATGTTCTTCTCCCACTGTCTCCTCTCTCAGCCTGGGGAGATGGAGCCGTTCTGCCGCTGGGGCACAGAGTCCTAGATCTGCTCCAGCGATTTGCTCTGGGGCTTTGAGCAAATCCTTTTTGGCCCAGCTTCTCGCAGGCACCTGACAGAGACAGGAGCCAGTGCCTAAATGCATTCCCTCTCACAGTCTTCCTTTCCCTGGTTGTAAGCTTGGTTAATGCTATCTCATCCCTTCCTGGGATGGTGTTAGTGTTCGTTAGTGCATTTGGAGCATGCCGAGATCCGCAGATGAAAGAAATACGATAACGCAGTGATACTGCCTGATTATCTGTCAGAGACTCGGTCCTCACCCTGTATCCAGACTTGGCAGCTCCTGGCATCCCCAGAAACACCAGTTAAACAGCTGGAGAGATGAGGGGGAAGTCAGCAACAGCCGTACCATCGCTGCGAGGGTGAGCAGCCGCCTCCTCGGGAGCCCCAGTACAACTGTAAATATTTCCATGTCTACAGGGCTGTCAAATCCCAATTCCGCCTGTGTGGGGCAAAGGCACCTGAATTCGCTCTCTAATTCTGCAGAACAGTTTGAGGCGGAAAATGCCCACGGCACAGTCATCACTGCCACCCCTGGAGCCCCAGAGGAGATCCCCTCCCACCTGCAGTGTCCTGCCATGCCACGGAGAGGTGGGAAGCTTGTTTCCCCGTGGAGCCTACTCCGGCCCCTCAGCTCTTCTGATAAACAGCTCAAGGTAGGACTTACTCTGAGTGGTTCTAAGCCATCCTCCTACCCTCCCCAGCATGACACAGTGAAGGTTGAGAGTGGGTCCCCTACTCTGCCTGGAAGCCTGGATGTAGCCCAAGTGTTTTCTCAGAGGATCCTTATTTTGTCCTCACAATGAAGCCAGCTCCTGTGCAGGGCTCATCCCGCCTGTTGCTTTCTGAACTCAGAAGCTCGAGAGCTGCCCCAAGAAAGCCAAGTGCTCAGGTTAGGACTGGCTCCAGCACACCCCCGGCTTCTGCTGCTACTACCTGCAGCCAGAGAGGCACAGGAGAAGGGTGGGATGCCTTGAGCCACTAGGAATTACTGTTCTTGTGTGCTTTCTTTCCCTAGGGCCCCATTTGGCCCAAAACCCAAATTCCACAGCACCTACACTTTGCTGTGCCCGAGGCCACGGGATGTGTGCTGTGTGCACACAGCGAGTGGAGACAAGGCTGGGGTAAGGCACTAGGGTATGCAGGGGGATTTCCTAGCCTGTAACAGGATCTCAGATTTCTACTTTTGAGATCAGCACAGAGGGGAAAGTCTAGTTTGCACAACAGTCCCTGTAAAGCAAGGCAGCCACTCCCCTAGAGCAGAAACGGCTTCAGCCTGCTGCTCCCAAACCCAAGTTAACTCCTGAACCGCTTACCTCTGGCACTCCCTACAGCACAATCCAGCGCTCCGGGTGCTGAAGGGACCCATGGCACAGGGGTGTGTGTCTCCCCTGTGTTCTGAGAAATAACAGCCAAAGACATCCAGGCCTCATCTTCTGGATAAGGTGTCTGGGCTAAAGTGAGGTCCATATTTCCTTGCACTGGGCCTTACTCTGCTCCTCCATTTGGGGAACAAGTGCCACAGAGGGGACAAGGTGCCAGGGCTCGTGTGGTGGCACCGAGCCCTTCACACTGAGCATGGCGAGGAAAGGGGCTTTGGCAGGCAGGAGCAGAAGAACAGCTTTGAGAGAGTGTGACTGGCCAAGACTGTCATCTCAGGGACCCCCCGGGGCAGGGAAGTGCCGTGTGTGGGGTGGCAGGGACGGGGAGACTGCAGGGGCCAACATGGAAACAGGGCTGCGGGTGCTGTTTGCCCCGGGGTAACTGGTGTTCCGGGGAGGGGGGCTCAGTGCGGGGCTGTCAGGCCTGCAGAGTGCTTTGGCAGGCTAGATCTGCCCTGTCACCCCAGCCTGAAGTGACACCTGCCAAGCCCTTCCGCTCCGGCTGGGAGAGATTAAAGGATGGAGTAGCTGGTGGTGAAGGCTCAGTTCATTAGAAAGAGTCCTGTTAATTGGGTATTAACTGGCCTCTGCTGGGGATCGAGGACACATGGGCTGGGAATACAGGAGCTGCAGTGTGACACTTGTCAGACATTTGAACTTTGGCAGGCTGGTGGAGCTGGCATGGGGAGGGCAGCCCAGCCCTCAGCTGGCATGTCAGGCTGTGCCCCTTGGAGACTCACGGCTGCTATTGTCTTGGCCAGACTAATCCCTCTTACTCCCCCATCCCAGATTGTGTATCACACCTCTTGGGTTTTGCTCAGTTAAAAAATACATGTTTAGGGTTTAATCTGTGCTGCTTTAGGGCACAAAGACCAGGCTGGCCCTGAGATCACCTGACATTAAGTCCTGAGACAAAGCCCTTAGGGCAGAGTCCTCATACTCTGGCACTAAAGTCTCAATTCCTGTCGCCTGGAAACATAACAGGATTGTCTCCCTTTAGTGGGATTATGTCTGAAAAAGCCTTTTGTTACTGCCACTCTCTGCTCTGGGGTTGACAGCTGAATTAAACCAGATGGGAGTCCCACGGTCAGAGTGAGGAAATGGTGGCAGGCTCCTGGCTCTGACATGGGTTGACCTTGGACAAGTCACTCCATTGCCCTACACTTGCCCTCTCCTCCCTGGGGCAGAGGCAAGGAAGAGGCCTTCAGCGATCAAATGCCTTGTGCCCTAGACATGCCAGGAAGCTGTGTAAAGCTCGAGTAGGGACAGGGGTTGTTGTCCCTTCTGTCCCTCTCTGACCTGAGAGGCAAGTCTCACATGTATGTCAGGAGCAGCATCCCACAGTGGGTGCTGTTGGGGGACAAGTGACTTGTCACAGGGAACTCAGGAAGCAGGGAGGGCTCAGAGATGAAATGGGAGACACAAGGCCTCCATAAGTGATTCCTGTCTCCCCTTGCTGTCAAACCCCAGCAGTGTCCCCTTGCAATAGCACCCTGAGCTACAGGCCAGGCCTCAGCTTTCATGGGGTTGGTGGCATGAAAGTGCAGAGCCCACAGCTGCCCAGCTCTGCTCTGAGCAGCAGCCCAGAAAGGAGGATGCTGTAGGGGCTTTTCAAGGCAGAACTGCAACCAACCAGCTCCCCCTGACACTTGCAAAGCTCAGTGATGACGGAAGCCTCTCTACCTTTAAGGCATGAGGTATGCTATACACAGCAAGAAGGTTTGCCTAATTAACTCCGATTGTATATGACATTGTCATGTTGATTTACTAAATATACGCGGGAAATCTCTTTATTTCACCAGCTGATTGGTGACATAATCTGGGTCTGTAAGGAGCAGCCTTGACACCAATTCCCTCTGGTTATGTTACCTGTCTTTTCCACCTGCAATTGCATCAATGAAGCCCACAAGGAACTTCAATAACTAATTTATTCATTTTGCTTCTGATTTATAGTAAAAAGGAAAGGATGTCAGGATACACTTGTCTAGAATGACAATCAAGCCCAGAACCCTTCCAAGCTCACGCCTTCTCCAGGAGTAGAAGGCTTCACCTTAGCAGCATGTGCATCGTGCAGGCCGCAATTACCAACCACTTTTGTGTTGCTGTAGACTCACACCAGCTGGGAGAGAGCTTCCAGGTAACACAAGCCTGGAAAAGTCAATTACCTTGCTCCCTTATCTGCTAAAGATATGGGCATCCCTGACTGACACATGACATGTTCAATCACACTTCCCATGTCCCCGCTTTCCCCAGAATAATGACTCCATGTTTACCAGCCTGTACTAAGGTCCCGCTCTTGTACTGTACCCTGGTGGAAAGGGCACCCCAGACTCCTGGGATCACTTGCATAAGCAGCAGGTACAGGATGAAGACTCAAGTTATGTAAACAAATCCACAACTATCTGTGGATGAGGGCCAGTAAAACTGCAGCAGGGCTCAAGGAGCTTCCACATTATTCAACCTCACATCAGAGTACAGATTTTCAAACCTGCAGTTGCTATCTGAAGAAAATGGGCTCCGAGACAGCCCAGAAAATCTCATCCTAAAACTTCTCTTGTGCCACATGGGAAATTTTCAGAAGTCTGTTTTGGCAGCAAACTGTTTTCAGTATCTAACCATGTGCCAGAAGGTCAAGTCTTTCCTCCCTAGATGGAGAGCAGAGAAGTAATTGCTGATCTCCTCTTTAGAGGCCACAAGGAAATCTCTTTCCCAAAGAGAACACAGTGCTGTGTGAGTTGGGGAGAAGCAGCTGTTAGTGGTGCCTCCGGAGCACCGCTGCGGACTTTCACTCGCACAGCTTTGTGGTAACAGGGCTCGTCTGTGGTGTGTGCAGCCCCCACAGAACCTGAGCTACCTTGTTCAGGGGTAGGAAAGGCTAGGAGCCACGTTCCCAGTTCTCAGCACAGGGGTGGAAGAAGCATTGCTCTGTACTGCTCATCCTGCCCCAGATCAGCACATCACCATCCCAGGCCACCGCAATGGCATTTCCCATTGACCACAACTCTGTTTGACATTGCTTCCCAACCAAGCTTTGCTCAAGGCCCAGCCCGGTTGTTCTCAGGGACGGGCAGTGTAAGTGGCCTTCTGCTGACAGGGGCACCCTGGCAGACTAAGAATGCCTCCTTCAGCACTTCTCTGAGCTGCTCCAATTTCTGTCTGGAACAAGTAAAGTCACAGACCAAACCCACTTCCTCCTGCACATGGACTGTCCTCATCAATGCAGCACTCCTCATCGCAGTGAAACGAGAGCCTCATTTGGCAGAGCAATCAGGGGAGCAGGGTTAGCTGCTCAAAGGGATGTGCAGATACCCTGTGTCAGGCGTGGAGCCTAGCTCAGCAACAGAGAGCGGGGGACAGGGGAACACGCAACTCCATTGGACAAGAGCCTAGTTAAGATCCGTCTGTGTCAGCCCAAAGCTTAATCTGGATTGATGCAAACTGCAGAAAGTATCATTAGAGACTGTCTGGGGAAGTCACAGAGCTTCTCTGCTCCCTTCTTGTCTTCCCCAATAATAGAGATATTTCTGTTTACAAAGGTGGACTTGATCCTCAGAATTTCCTCTGTAGATCTCTAGTATTTGCATGTGTCACCCTGTCTTCCCTGGCTCATTAATCACTCACTGTGCTTGTCAAATTGGAGCAGTGCCTGCTGCGCTCCCGCAACCTGCTGTAGGGGCCCCAGGCTGAGTGTTTCCACTGCTGCTGTATCCTGCTGTAGGCACTTGGGAGCACAGCCCCGCACAGCATGCCCCTTTCGCAGCACACCCTGAGAGCCCGGTGTCAGCCTGGCAGCATCGCCCTGCCTGACCGCATGGCACATGGCACAGAAAGCTTTCCTTCAATTCCAAAGCAAACACCTCCCATCATCCCTGGGGTCAGTCTGGTGCCCCCCATCCTCTGGCACACACACATATCCCCATGCCAAGGTCCCCGTGCCTGGGGCAGGAGAGCCTCCGGTCAGGCCCTGCACTCTCCTGCTCTAGCCTCACACCGCTCTCCTCTATTACATTCTCACTCTCTGGTTCACATTGTTCCTTTCAGCAAACGAGAAGATAAAAGAGCAAAGAGCAAACAGTATGTGTCTACACACAGTATGTCTCTACACAGCCTCATGTCCACTGGCTGTGAGGGCTGTCTGGTTCAGGCCAGGGCTGAGACCTGCTTTCCAGGTGAGAGCCTGGTTTCTCCCTGGCTTCTCACCTGTAACACAATGTGAGCTCTTTTCTTCTCTTCACCAGCAGCGATGCCTTTAACAGCACAGTCCCTGTCTTTGATAGAAGATGAAAGCATCTCTTACCTAGCCACGCCAGGGAGTGTGAGAACTGAGGGGAGATAAGGAGGGTATGTCAGCAATATGTCAGGAGAGCTCCTGAGCAAGGACCTGTTTACAGCAGAGACAGCCCAGACCAGTAAGCCAGGTCCAGGTACAGTTTAAACAAGGTCAGTAGGAGCCGGGATGTGGCTCAGGCCTGTCTCAAGCAGAGCAGGGTTGTCTCTGCAGCGAGCAATGTCTCTGGCTGATTAGAAGCAAAGCCCATCTCCTCCTTCCTGCCTTCCCCGTCAGCTGGAGCACAGGGCTTACAGGAACAGCTCCCTTTTTTTCTTCTCTCCCATTTTTAATGACCAGTCTCTGTGATTGGCATGAGGAGCTGAGTCCTGGTCGGGCTGGGGAAATTCAATATTGCTGAGACCAGGACAGGAAACAGCAATGTGTGCCTGCAGTCACAACTCCACATTAAGCAATTTGTGTATTAAACTGAAGATGACACAATGAAATGCTGAAGTTATCTTGGTCTATCCCAGCTAACAGGGCAAAATGAACTTCAGTTTGGGGTGCTTCTAAGACACCTATCACCTTGTTATCAAGCTTTGAAGCATCTGTTTAGGCATTTTTTCAAAGTTGATCTATTAGGGTGGGAGCTGGACCAAGGGAGGCTCAGACACAGAGCTTGTGCAGAGTGAGACACATGCTGACAGCTCCCCGGTGAGCCCCAGGGCCATGGGACAGTGGGACCCCAGCTCCTACACGGCTCTGCTCTGCCCAGTGCTACCAATTCCAGCTGCAAGAACTGCCATGTGGTCCCAAACAAGGAAGCTCTGCAGGATCCTCACCCTACCCAGCAAGCCAGAGGAGGGGAGCTGTTTCCCTAGACACTGATGGGGAAAATCCCTCAGGTTCAAGGTAGTGTTTTCCATTTGAAGACTTTTAACAAAACTTTCCCTTCCTGGACTGCAGAGCTAGATGAGAGACGTCAGGAGATTACCAAGACTGCCTATTTTCCTGTCAAATCAGAAGCTCCCCAGAGGCAGTGCCAGTCATGGCTGAGTGACACCTGCAGTAACCAGGAGGGCAGCTGGGCTCCGACTCGGGAGTGGAAAAAGTTCTCTCTGCCTCGTCTCAGATTGCAGAGCCACCACGGAGCCCAGAGCTCCAGCAGCCAGGACCGACATAGGGCTCCCTCTCTGCACATGCTCGTTGCTTTGCTGTGTATCACAGTATCAAAGCCTGGAAACCTGGGATGCAGCCTGGCTGCTGGCTCTTCCGTGTGTCTGTATCTGTGCAGGGCTGTGAGGCCAGCTGAGCCTTCTGCTTCACCTCCCCTGTGCAACTTCTCACCAGTGAAAACCAGAGTTTGACGGACAGTCTGAAACTGAAGCGTGAGGTGAAGTTACTGTTGAACTGTAACTTCACTCTACTGTTCTTATTTGAATGTGAAAATGAAACCATGTAAACATCTAGTCCAATCCCATTAATAGCTATTAAGTTTCCCAAAGGAATTAATAACAAGTTATTGATTTGCACGCTCAGCAGCTGAGCGATGGAAAGGAGAAAACAAGACCACAGAAATCTGGGAGGGTAATGCCAGACTCCCACTCTGACACAATCAATTGCAGGACAATCTTTCACTTAAGGTTTTCCAAAGGATAAATCAAAAGAGGAAATATAACAATTGCTGTCTTTAAACGTGAAGCTGAAAACTGTTGGAATCCTCTGGAGTGTTTCAGGTGCCACTTCCACAGTGCTGTGATTATTTCTTCCCTACTTTTCATCAGGAAATTGCAAGGAGAGCCCTGAAACCATACTTGGCTGTGGAAGTGAGGAGTAGGCCAGCTGAGCAGCACTCCCCTCAACCCTCCTCACTAACTCACTTAGCAATGTGCTCAAATATAAGCTACTGCTCAGTCACTTACAGATACACATTTCCATTCACATTTCATTCATCCCAAACTAAGTATTTCTATTAAAAAGCTCTACCAATGCAGAAAGGCAAGATGTACCCCCAGTATTGAATGGCAATTAAGCAATTCACTTTCCTCTAAAACTCGTCTACTGTAATCTTCATCAAGAAAATCAAGCCAACCCAAAGCAAATTAATATAGATATGCCTGCTCAAAGTAAATAATTGTTAGAGCAATCTCTTTACTGGGAGGGTTTAATTCTCCTCTTTCCTTACTGTTTACAGAGTCACTGCCAAAGGAAGGACGTGTTTCATTTTCTCCACTTCAGTGGGGTGATCTAATGGACTGGAGCAGACTCACTAAAGCTCCAGAGCATGGTATAAATGGGCAACAGCCATTAGACAATTTGGGAACAAGACAAATCAGCCCTTTTTAGCTTCAGGTCCTCTGCATAGCCCATGGGATTGAGCTAATGCAAGAATTAGCCAAATAGAAAACCAAGCATTCAGTCCCTTAATGACAGGAGCTACCTTCCCTCAGGGACAGAATGCTTCCCTGCAAGCAAGACAGAGGGACACTGGGAGGACACCCGGTGGCAGAGAGTCACAATTAGTGGAGCTCAGTGGTGAAGGTAGCAGGGAAAAGAGGTTTTCCACATCTCATCCTATAGGAAGGGAGTTTTAGGAGCCTGTGGGACAGTTTCCCTGGCCCAGGTCCTGGAAATGGACACTACTGCATTTTCAGTGGAGGCTGTAGGTGTCCAGGCTGCGTGCTGGAGGACACCCGAGATGAGAGATGGTCCCCATAGCCCAGCCCCAGGTTGCTCTATGTTGTCCCCCACAATACATGCACCAGCTAGACCAGCCCAGACTCCCTTTGACTCTGGCCTGCCCCTTTTCTTTGGTCAGTGGAGACAGGACAAGGGGCAATGGCTGCAAATTGGAGCACAGGAAGTTCCACACCAACATGGGGAGGAACTTTTTCCCAGTGAGGGTGAGGGAGCCCTGGGACAGGCTGCCCAGGGGGTGTGGAGTCTCCTTCTCTGGAGAGATTCAAGACTCATCTGGACGCCGACCTGTGCAGTATGAGCTGGGGAGCTGCTTTGGCAGGGGGGGTGGACCCCATGATGTCTCGAGCTCCCTTCCAACCCCTACAATTCTGTGATTCTGCGATCCCTGTGAGGCAGCAGAGCACTTCGCTGACTTCTGGGACCATTCCCTGGCATAAGTGATCAGGACAAGTAATTTTCAAAGTCACCAGAGTCAGCATCGTCCCAAGCCTGACCTGTATGTCAGCCACACAGGCACTCAGACCAGCACCACAGAGTCACTTTCTAGTGTAGGAACCAGCAACGAGTCTGGGCCTGATCTCACCGCTCACCCCAAAAGTGCAGAGCTGCTGTCTGGAATATCTGTGATCAATATATGGAACCAGAGAGACTGAAATAGTTATTGTAGAACAGAAGTGAAAGTCGTGCTTCGACACACCACCTTGTTCCTGGAACAGGCACAGAAGCAAAATGAGCTGTAGAGATTAGTCACAGCTCTGACCTCGTGCTCTGGCCAGCCGGGAGGCACAGGGCTGAAACAATGCCATTTCCTGTGAGAAATGATTCAGAAGCCTAAGTACACCCCACCTCCCAGGCCAACGTGGTGTCTTGTAACTCCACTCTATTTTTACCATTAATCCAATGCTGTGTCCCTTTGAAATCCTGAGGACACCCAGCCTGACTCGCCAGAGGGTTCAGCTCATGCTTTTCTCCCACATCTCTTCCCACAACCTTGCACGATTTCTCTGCCCCTGCTGTGAAAAGGACTGTACCAGCCTTGCTGCATTGTAAATGGAGAGAAGCTGCTCCACGAGTAAGAGAGGTAACCCATTATCAGGTGAAGATCCAAGGAGGAGGCAGGCCAGTGTTACCAGTGTGTCCTGGAAGATGAGCAGGAAGGCCTGCAGTACACTTGATGCTGTTGGACATGGGTCTGTGCCTATGTGCACACTGACATTCGGATGGGGCACAGAGATTTGCTCCATTTTACTGAGCACCGTGCGTGGACTTGGACAGATCCTCCCTGAATAACTCCCACCTTCCTTGCTGCAGACAGGTGTCCTGATGCAGCGCTGGGAACAGCTTTGTTAAGACAAGTGCACTTTAGAGTGTGACCCTCTGAAAGGCATTTACAGCTAATGGGGGAAGGCAGAGAGAGAATAAACATGCATTTTTCAAAAGCCCGTGTAAAAATGGCGTAGAATTAAGCCAGCAGAACAGAAATTACAGCTGGAGCCCAGGACCCAGGCTGAATAACTGAACAGCTGGAGGCCTTGTCCCTGAGGTGCCGGGGGGCGGCTTGTTCTTCAGATAGGTATTTACCACTAGCACATTTCCAGATCTATTGGAAAGTCTTGTTACAGTTTCAAAACAAGGGTCCCCCCTCCTTACACCAAAATAAAGAAAACCTAAGAACCCTGGCTGACAAAATCCAGAGTAGCCTCACAGGCAACTGGAGCTATGGCAGCTCCTACCCACTGGGTATAATTTTTAACAACCCAAACCAGCTCCAGAATAAAGCACGGAAAATGTCAGCCCTTTGTATGAAAGGGCTTTTGAAAAAGCCAAGCAGATTCCAATTTGCCGGAGGCATTAAGACAGCATATGTCACAGTGCTTGGGAACTGAGAGGCGAGGAGCTGGCTCCGATGTGCCAGATAATGGAGCCACTACTACTCGTCCAGTGAGCTCCGGCTGCCACCCGGCTCCCGGTAGCAGTTTCCAGCATGCTGGCACATGGTGCAGGCCACCTGCAAGCCAGATCTGGGCTGTCGGAGGAAACTGGGACCTATTTTAGTTGCCCAGCTGCAGCTCAGCTCATTTGCAAGAGGCAGCCTGCCACATCAGAACTCCTTTAGGAAGCACCAGGAGGCAAACCAATCTGCTGCCTCCCAAAACAAGGCGGGTAGGAGGGTGCGTCTTTGCCCCAGCTTACATGGGGAGCAGAGGGGATTACTGCAGGAAGCAGGAGAATGTGAGGGCTGTCTCCTCACCAAACACCCTCTGCTTTGCTTCAGGGAAGAGCTCTGACCTCTCCAGACTTGGACATAAAACTGCAGGGCAACCACAGTTTGTGCCAACATCTCCTACAGGCTGCGAGGGCCTGGCACACCAAATGCCACTGCCTCCCCAGTTCTGCTTTCCAGCAGCTGTCCCCTCCCCAGGCTGGGGCCAGCCCTCCCCAACTGCCATTGTGAGCAACCCCACACCTACTCTGGCCAGGGAGGATCTGCTGCTGAGTGGGCCAGGCAGGAAATCCAGTCCCATCGGGCCAGCCATGGACATCACTCACCCCATGGCATTGACAAAGGATGTCAGTGTCCTCAAGAGTCAGCAACCTGCTGAGCAAAGAGGGAAGAGGGTCAGGGCTGGTCCCTGCAAACCTAGTGAGAGGGGAGAGTTGAAGAGTTTGCCCTTGGTCTCAGCCTCAGGGTCTGGTGTGCTGTGGAGCCAGATAACCGTGTTGCAGCAGTGTCTGCTGCTCTGGGCAAGGCTGCAGAGCCCGCAGAGCAGTCCTCCACCTCTGCTCACTGCCAAGAGGCACTGCCACCATGCTGCTCCCTGCCACACTCCCAGCCTGGCCACACAGCTCCCCTTGGAGACTGCCTCATCTGATCAGCTGCAGAGTAGTGCTGCATCTGGGCCTGCTCCCACTCCCCATGGCAGCTTCCTTCCAAAGCAGATCTAAGCGAGCAGACAGCACTCCAGAGAAGCTGTGTTGGAACCTGTGTCATGGCACTGGCAGGTGATACGTACCCAGGGAACATGGAGAGAGCTAAGCCAGAGCAGAACAATAAAGTACTGCCATCTCCTCCCAGGCCTGGTCTGTCATCAGAGACAACTTCCTTCTTTTTAGCCATACATTCCTGTTCTCCGTCCAGAACACGATCTCAGACCCAACAGCAGAGATGACTGAAGTGCCCACGCTCACACATACCCCTGGATCCTCCCTTCTGCTCCAGCTGGAAGGGATCTGCTCAGCCACCTGAGGAGGAGCAATGAAGTTGCCCCTCCACAGTCTGCTCTCCAGGAGAGCGGTGCTGTAGACTTGTGTTTCAATAAAGAGTGGAAACAGCCACCGGAAAGAACAAGACATCCCATGCCCTCTTGAGAGAAGAGATGGTCACTCCCACATCCACTGGCCTGTTTCCTTACCAGAGCGAGTGGCCAGGTGCTGTGGGTGGGAATGACTCAGGCACAGGACTGCTCATAAAGCGAGCAGGAAACGAGAAGTATTGTCTGTGCAAAATGTGCTTATCAGAAGCCTGGAACTAAAATGTTCATTTTCTTAGGGAATGTTTTTAGTGGAAATGGTCCTAGTATTTTTTTAAGAAAAAGGCCTAAAGCCTCAGATTTTGTACTACTATTTTTTTTTCTTTCTAATTATAGAAGAAGGTTTGTAAGCAATGCAGAGGCTGTTATTTGTGGGATAAAATGGTCCTCTGACATTAGCCTGCCATGAACATCCCAGGAATGCCAGCTACTGGTAGGAATGATCACAAACCAGCAAATCCTAAAACATCCTAAAAGGCTGTTCCATAAGGGGAGGTAGGGGCTCATAAAGCAGCTTTTGCACCTGATGCCAGGAGTTACGCTCACCCGGTTTGGGAAGTGAAATGCTGTCACGTGCTCTGCATGTCAAACCAGAGCAACGCAAACTTCAATTGTACACGCTGGCAGTTTCCTGTCACAAACAAACTGCAGACCAAGAGCTCCTCATTACTACCTCAGTCATTTCAAAGCGTAAATGTAATTATCATGATCTGATCAGGGACAACAGAGAAAGAGGCATAATTTGCTGACAACAGTATTTGCAATAATTAATCTCCCAGATCTTGCCTTACAGGGTCATGTACGTCTTGAAATGGGAAATGGGATGTTTAAATCATTTGCGTCCCTTTAATCATCTGCACCAGCCAGGGTGACTCAAGGCCTCCTGCCCTGACTCTGCCAGGTCCAGAGAGGACATGCTGGACTCGGGCGCTCCCCCCAGAGTGCCACACAAGTCCCCTCTCCTTCCAGGCACCAGGATGCTGCTATTCAGGATTAAAAGCTCGACTTTCACTTAACAAAGGAGCTGTAAAGCCTTTGCAGACATCGGTTCAAACTATAGTGGAGTAGTTCAGCATGGAGGTTGAACCCCTAAACTGAAACACCATCAAACCAAGCCCACAAGCTCTGGCACTCACCATGGGGTGAGTGTGGGGAAGTTTCAGCTATACTGATGAATAATGAAGACACACAGACAAGACAGGTGTGAAATTGGCAACCAGACAGCATGTCTCAAGCAGGCTTGCAGCCCAGCAAGATGAGGACTTGGGCAGAGCGGACAGGGCATGGGGAGAGTTTAGAGAAGCCAAGTCAGGAATTAACGTTGCCCTGCAAGATGCCAGGAGAGCTGGAGGAGCTCAGCATGTAAAGCCTCGCAAGTCCTTGGCCTTGCTGACACTACCACAACAAACCAGTGACTGTCAGTGGGAATAGCTGGATGCTGTGAAGACACCTTCACTCCCTCACAAAAATCAGAGATGTGCCCCACATTCTCCGTGTGCTCTGTCTGACCACAAAGGGCTTCATTTCAGCCAGGGAGAGGATTACATGAGCGAGTCATGCGTGTCACCAGGTCTGCCCACATGCTGCTCTCTCACGGCATCCAGGCAGGTGGGTGGTACAGCATGAGGTGGGAACTGTCTGATGCTGCTCTACCAGCCACACGCTGTAGAAATGAGCATGAGAGAGTAGTAATTCTTTCATGGGGAAGAAAGAAATCCTGCTTACTTGAAAGGCAGCAGAGATTAAAAAGGGAACTGAAAGAAGTAAATAGAGCCAGGATGCAAGCTGCATATGGAGCCACCATACCCAGCATTGAGCTCTGGCCCCTGGGCTGAGATGGGCTGACTTTGCTGCCTGGAATGAGACCTGTCAAAACCCTCCACCTTTGATCACCTTTTGCAGGAAAATGATGTACACATTAAATGTTCATTAACATTTATGTAAGTCATCTGCTGCACTAGCAGCTTATCTTGTCTACTATTTGCCTGTGGAGAAAAAGAAAACTCAAAAACGTCCTGCACAGAAACACCCCAGGACCACAGCACTGGGAAGATGTTGCTGGAAAGTCCACCTGACCCTGCAGCACCAGTTATACTTTGTGCACCCAAACTAATTCCCACAGAGACAGAAGCAGCTCAAGGCCAAGAGCTTCCCAGTTAAACTCTTACCATTGCTTTAACAGGTTAAATGGTTACCTGGATGTGCTCAGCTTTTACACAATAGTTCACTGAGCACAGGTGTCACCAAACAACCCTGCAGCAGAGACTCAACAAAGCACTCAGGGGAAATCAGGTAACAGAGGTGGAAAATGTCCTGTGATCCATTTAACTGTGTCTGCTCCCTGAGAACACCAGAGACACACACGCTGGTGGTACAGCAGGATGCTGGGACCAGCATGGACATCATGGACAGCGTGTGGAAGCAGGTCTGGAGGGAGAGGAGGGCACTGTACTCTGGCCAGGACTAACCTCAGTGAGCTTGTTGCTTCATGGAGCCTGGTCAGCAGATGGAGTCTCATCAATGCACGCAACTAGATGAGCCTTGCAGTCCCTCCCACTCACCTGGCTCAGAGCACTCTACCCACTGTGGGCTTAATAATTAAGAAGTTGTTCTTGCCAGGTTAAGGATACATCTTTCTTTACAGAGCAGCCGGTTCTGTTTACCCCTAATTGCACTCTAGGTAAGAGGTTAAGAGGAAAAAGGATCTTATTATCTGGGTAAGCTGAAAAAAAAATTCCCCAACCAGGAGGGCCAGCACAGCTGTTCCTGCTTCTCCAAGGACAGGACTCTGCCTCTGGAACCTCCCCAGAGCCTCATCCGTACCCCAGAGAATTAATTACCTGCTCCTTGTGCCTGGGCAGAGAGTGGAGAGAGATGACTCCTTTGTGTTACGAGAGGAATTGTGAGACAGACAAATTAGGTCTTGCTCAGTGTTCAAAGTCAATTACAGCCCAGCCTGGAACAGCTCTGGTCTGCACCACACGCCGTACCTGATACACAGAGTGCTGTGCTGGTTGCACACCCAGAGCTGTCCTGAGACAAGGAAGGATTTCTCCTGCAAGGGCCTGAGACTACTCAGACAAATCCTATCCATCAGTAAAGGTCAGCAGACTAAAACCCTTGTGGCTTCAGCCATGCTCTGCAGTCCTGGGGACCAGAAACATGACTACGAACACCTGAAGTGCCAGCTGCCGCGAGCCCTGCAGTGAAGGCACTGGCTGTGCTGCCCCAGTGACAGTCTGTGAAGCAGGCAGCAGTGGCTTAGCTCTGCAGAGCTGTGTCCTAACCAAAAAGGAGCAGAAAGGCCAGCACACCATAAATGAACCCTGGAGCGTAGCACCTAGTACAAGGTGGGGCATGTGTGCAGCACAGGGACTACACGGAGCCACTGCCAGGGCACCCAACTGGGATTCCAGTGGGACTTGGTAAGTCAGAATTGAAGGCAAGACGCCCAGAGGGCTTCATACAAACCACCAGGATAAGGGGCACATGGGCAGAGAGCGTTTTAAGCACAGTGTCAGAAGAAGCTGTTCAAGAAGGCTGGAATTCTCCAGCTGTATTTCATGTGAGATGGACTGCCCCAGATACCTGCCTCACTACTGATTTCATGGGAGGAATGCAGAGCCCCGACGTGTGGGCATGTTGTTTGGGTTCCTCTCCATGCAGAGGTGCTCATGTTCCCCATGCAACTCAGAAAACATGCTTATCTTTTGCCAGGTAAGGATGCTTCTTGACACAGCTGAGAGATGCTGGAATTCACGGCAGGAACTGCTTTCCCATCTCTTGAGCACACCAGTCAGTTCTGAAGCAATTTCTCCTTCTCTGTTAACAATGTAAAGCTTTGGCAGATTACCCAACTTAAAAAGTAATTTAAACTGCACTTATAAAATATTTCATGAAACATTTCTAAAAACATTGCCACTTTCACTCCCCAGTCATGACAGCAGCAGTTGAAAGGAGGAGAGTGCAGTGAAACCTCTCTCAAACTCAGATCTCTTGAAATTTCTGCTGCTTCAACCTGCTATTTCTATTCTGTATTCACTTAAAAGGTGTGGAAAATAGGCATATTCAGTATCAGTTTTTGTTGTTTTAAAACTCATGGAAGTAAATACTTTGATCTAATCACATGTAAATTATGTGTCACTGTTAAAATATGGGACTGCATGTAAATCTCAGATACAAAAGAAGTCATCACCGTCTCCATGTAGAATGAAAAGAAATATAGAATATTAAAATCAGGAGTTTCAACTTTATTAGCATAACAGCTCCAGTTTATATTCATGTGTACCAAAAATGCATTCACAGCAAAATAACTCCTAAAGAAGAAAAGCCCTGATTCAGCACAGTAATTGAACTTGTATTTAGCTTTAAGCATGCACTTAAGTCCAGCTGGGCTTAAGTCCAGATGAAGAAAAGTCCTCTGATAGTCAAGACAAAGCCAATAAAAGTTGAATAAATGATTTCAGGCTGCCCAAAAATCCAGAGTATTTTTTATCTGAGTTCAGTCTTTGTTTCAAGTCAAGTGTGTTCTTTTGTTACAGATCTCTTTGTCCAGGCCCAAACAAGTCCTCCAAGGTAAATAAAGTTATAATAAATACTGTCCTTGAAGGATGGAGGATAAAACCTGCCAGACTGCATCATTCTTCCCCTGACAAAAAAATAGATAGAGCAGCTACAGGTAACACCAGCAGAAGCCCAGTGGAGCATAGTGGTGCATGTGGAGAGCTGAATGGGATGGGATGCTGTTTTTCCTTGGTTTTGTGTGGGGAAATGGAAGGGGCCGTGGCTTCCACCTGCTCCTTTCTCCCTCCTGAGCTGGGAGGCAGTCCAGAGCTTCGACTATCAGATTCTCTACCCAACCTCCTAGCCAGGAATATGCTGTCATTGCTGGGAGATGTGGGGAAGGTCTCTGGCTCTCCCATCCAAAGGAAGGGCTGGTGTCAGGGCTAGAGAAAGGATTCCCACAAGCAGGTGGCTGTTTTCCTCCCTACACACTATGGGGACAGCACCAGCTTTGCAGGAGGTGATTTCCAGTGACAGACGCTGATGCAGAGGTGGTTGTGGGCAGCACGTACAGAGATCCCTGACCTGGCAGGCTGCTGTAGCTCCCTCTGAGGATCTGCAGTGCCTTGTCAGACTGCTCTCCCATTTCTCAGCTCACTGATCAGTGACAGCGCTGTTACAGACCATCAAGGCGATGAAGCCGTGGCTCAACTGTGTAAGGGGGGGAGAACCTCTCTCTGCCCATCCGTCCGTCAGCACTGGTGTGGGTGTCTGAGCCTGCATCCAGTTCAGGCGCCAGCCCATGGAAACAGGGAGGGGGTTTGTGACTTGTCTGGCTGAAAGCATCACCTGTTAGCTACAGCAAAGAATACAAAGTAGTGCTGCCAGGCCTGAAGAAGAGTATTTTAAATGCAGAATAAGATGAAAATAATAGCAAATGGTTTTCAACCACTCTTAAGTAGAGGAAACCCATGTTACCCTTCAAATAACAGCACCTGGCACCCAAACAGAAAAGAAAGGAGTCTCAGCTCACACACACGCAAGCGGCTAACAGATGCTAACAGCCTCTCAGGCTCCCTGGAGAGGGTGTTCTGGGGTTGCTGGGCTGCAGTGGGCAACAACGGGAGAGAAGAGGAACTCTGCAGTACCACCACTCAGACTGACCCTCTGCTGATAGTAAGCAGAACTGCTCATTAACTTTCCAGGGCAACAACAGATTCTTACCCAATATGTATACGACACCTAGAGAAGGAAAAGTACATTGCCAGTGAAGCCAAAGATGTTAGTGTAAAAATTGCAAGGAGTAAGAATTGTTCTCAAACTGAGGAAGAAGCACACCTGAATAATCTGGATCATGGGCTGTGCCTCCTGGGAGTCCAGGCATCAGCAGCAGGGAAAGAGATTTTGTCATTTTCTAAAAGGCTTCACACCCTAAAAGCTCTAAGCCTCCCCAAAACTCTTTGGTGACATGAATTCAACCATTTCCCAACAATCTTCTTTTCCAGAGCAGCAGCGAGACACCCTCTTTCAAGGCACTGCAAAGCATCACTGGCCCCGTGCACGCAGGAGATCACTGCTTTCTCTCTCTGTACATTAGGTGACTTCACTCTGTTTGCTGTGAGCTTTTGCAAAAGGTTCCTTTCATCAGCTGCCTTTGAGGTTCTTTGAAAAATGGAAATAATTAGGCACGTGTATTTTCATTGGCACAGAGAGGCTGAAGCCTGATCTGAAAGGCTTTGCCTTTGCAAGAAAATAATAGGTCCAATTAAATGTACTTTATTCTCTGAAGTTCAAACGCCATAGCTTTGGGGGCAAGAATTACGTGCCGAACAGGGATATAGGTATATATAGGACTGGGGTTAAAGATAATCTGCTTGGGTTTACAAAACAACAACACTGATGATTAATAGAGAAGCAAAGGGTGAAAGTGTGACACTCCTGTCTAGAGGGACAAGGAAAAAGCCCCGTGTCCACTGGCGCTTAGTCCACTGAGAACCCAGGGACTCCATTTGCATGTGTAATCACCCACCAGACTGTTCAAATGATGGATGTAGCTGTGATGAAAACACACTGGCCCTGAAGGGAGCTGGATCAGACCCCTAATTATCACTCATGATTCCTTGTTCAGTTAATACTTGCAAGAAGTTTTTAAAGTTTCAAAGGAATATAAATCTTATCAAAGTATTTCTAATTGCACGTAAATGACAGGTAGTGTCATTTAGCTTGGGCTGCAGGGAAGGGGCAGCAGAGTTCTCCAGAACCAGTGCAAAGGTCTAACGCTGCGTTCAAAACTCGCAGAGAAATCAAGCCCTCAGATAAATGTTAACTGAAAGCAAAATTGCAGTTAAAAACCAGAGAGGATGCTCTAAAAATAATTAAAATCATGTGAGACAAATCAACATACTCCTCTGCTTATGGGTCTTGGCTCTCTGGGGGCTAACGCCTGTCTCTGCTGCCTGCAATGGCTTTCTTTCCTTATGCTTGGACAAAAGACACTTTATTACAGTAATTTATCACCCCATAAAAGTGGCTTTCTTGTATTGCTGAATAATTTTGAAAGAAATATGTTTTAAAAATTAAAAATGCAGTCAGTGTATGCACACTCAGGTCTGCTGGGAGACATTTCTGCAACTACTGTAACTGCCTGGGTAGTTTTAATACCTCCACCTTCTATTATTTAAAGTATGATGATATTTTTTCCTTCTCTGAGCTTTGTCAGCTATAAATAAAAGATAAGGGTTGAATTGTACAAGGTATCTGTAAGCACTTCCATTATTGATACTTAATGTTACTTGGAGGGGGTGGTGAGACCATGGTGCTTCTCATTTGCACCTAAACCTCAAGGCCCAGCTGAGGAACGCAGAAGGTGCAGGTTTGAGAGGTCATTTTCTCTTTGCATGCTTTTTTTGTTTTCCATGTGGCACCTTCCAGCATGAAAATATTAATGAAACATTAAGCAAAGATGCTTGGGGAACCTGTGAAAACTGCCTGACCGGACCCAGGATTAACAGGAAAGGCTCTCTGGATAAGCACAGGACTCAGAAGATGCTTAGACAAGGTCTAGAACTGGGTCTGTGATCCTCAAACAACAATAACTTGTTTTGCACTTTATTCTCCTAGACCCAGAGGGCCCTTTTTCTGTGGAGCCACTTCCTGCCCAGCTCTGGAACAAAAGGAGATCCTTTACCTGGCACTCTTGCCATTCAGGGCGTTGCCCTTGTTTTTAGCACCACATCAGTCAGCAGCTCCTCAAAAGCAGCAAATTACAGAATGACAAGAGGGAAAAAAACAAAACATGCTAAGATAGGATTAGAAACAAATACTCTCATCAGACTGGCCCAGAAGAAGGTGGTTGTTTGACCTGGGATCGGTCTGAAGGAAAAGGAACACGTTAGTAAAAGGGCATTCTTCAGGCAGCTCTGTACTTTGGCTTTACAGATTCCAGTGTCCTTGCTCCTCAATCTGCTGTCTCCACTTGTCCCAGCTCAGCATCCCTAGGTGTTGGACTGAAGGCAAGTCATTTGCCCCAGGGTAAGTGTTCCTACAAATCTTTTATTTATAGCTGACTTGTGTCCTTGCTTGCCAGCAAATGGCACCAAAGCAAACCTCCTGTACACTCTTTCTACACTGCTGTAGCTAAATCAAGAAAATGGTTGCTGTTAAAACAGACAGGAACTTCAAAGGGGCAAGGACTACCAACTCCATAGTAATCCTCATCCCCACACCCCTTGGATTTGCAAAGCAGCAAGAACAATCACATGAAAGCACTCCTAAGGGATACACTGCCAGGAACCCTGCCCTCTATGCGATTTCTTCAATTCTTTAAAGATCTGTGGCAAATTCCATCCCACGCAGGTGCACGAATGCAACGCCGACACCAGACAGTTACGTGGAGTCCCAGTCAGACCCAGCCATCCCTGCACCCACAGGCTCATACAGGGAAGGGAACCCCTTGGAGCAGCACTTCACACATGGCTAAAGGATGGGGAGGGGGTTCAAAAGATCTAATGACCACCTTTGGCTTCACTGAAGCCCAGTGAGATCACAGGTAACCAGATTGCTAATCAGCCCCAAGAGCACGCCAGCATTTGCCTGATGAATCAATAAACACACTGAGCTGAGTTTCCCCCTCAAATTCTCTGTTTTCCATATTGCCTCAGAACTGGTAATGACTGCGTCAGGTACCCTTTGCCAGCCATGCACTAATTACAGAGCTGCAACCAGTCCTGATGCTTCTCCAAACCACAAGATGATAAAATTAGATCATTACTCACATCACCTCCTTGCAGACAATTATCAGAGGGATGTAACAGTATCTCCCCATTTCGTTTTCTAAGAAGTGACTTCAAGACCCAGAGACTGAGATAGTGAGTCACGCTCAGAGGTTTCTTCACCAGCTTTAATTTCATCAGTGGTAACAGAAAAGCTGCTCCCTGTGCACAGACACCTAAAAACTGAACGCACACGGCAGCACCACAAGAATGGCCACATGAACCTCAGGTTCTGTGGGAATCCAAATCACTGGTCTACACTTGAAAACCAAAGGGGCTGCCAGGCAAATCACAGGCACCAGTGAGAGCAGAAGGGTGGAAGCCTGCATCCAACCGTAGCATAAGGGAGAGTCCCTAAGTTATCTCGCTGACAGATGGACTCCTCCTGCATCACACATCCTTGAAGTGCCATTTGGGTTGGAAACATGCAGCAGTCAGTCACACAGGCACTGGGCAGCACGCTCAGAGGATCAGTGCTGCGGAAATGCCTAGACAGACACTCACCTGTTGAGCGAGGATGCTTTAGTACAGGTACAGAGCTATGCTGGATGAGGCCAGGGGTTCAGCTAGCTGCTGGCCTGTCTCCTGCAGTGGCCAAAGGCAGATGCATAAGGCAGAGTTTAAAGTTGGGCCACTGTCTGCTAGGGCTGGCTTAGTTCAGCTGTTCATTTATGAAGTCATTTGAGGCAAGATGTACCCGGCTGAGCCAGGCATTTCCCGTATAAGCACGGCAGCATTCCTGAAGTGTGGCAAAACTGCAGTCCCACTGGTCACGCTCCCTGGCTGCCAGCTGTGGGAGCTCCTGCTAGGCACAGTTATCCTTCCCAGCCAGTTCTGCAACATCACACGTACTTGGCAGACCTGCCCTGATTATGCTTCATGTTATGGTACCAGCTTTATGCAGCTTAAAAGGCATTAATAAATAATGAATTGATGTTCTTGGCCTGTTATATATATAAGCAGCATGTGTCCAAAATGGTTACCAGCACATCAGTGGAAGTTACCATAGATAATTATAAGCTACAATTAAAAGCAATCTACTGCTCTGCTGGACTGTGTAACAGTATGTAATAAAAGATTAATCGCTTATTAAAATAGCTACAAGTATTTCATTAACCTTTATGCATTATTTCTAATGGGGCTTGTCTACACTGCAGTCACTGCAGAGACTAAGTGGACTAAGAGACAGAGGCACCGGGCAGGATTTCAGCAGCCCTGCTCTGGCACTGTGTGTGATGCTGCTGCTGTGACTAACAGTGCTGTTAGTGCTCAGCCCAGAGTGTTTACCCAGCACTTTGGGCTGTGGTTCTGGCCTTGCTGAGCTCTACAGTCAGCAGTACACAAAGAACAGGTTTAAAGCTGAAGCTGGAGTTGCAGTGCCTGTAAACACATTCAGAGATGACTCTGCCATGGAGCCCTGCGTGACACATCCTGGCAGAGCTGGGCCACTTGCTCCCCATAAAGCTGATTCCCAGTACCAGCATCCCAAAGCGAGCCCCCGGCCGCCTTCCTGCAGAGACATCCTGCCTGTGCATAATGGCCATTCCCTGAAACACTCTAGTGACCAGTTCGACTCCTGCCATCTGGTTTCCTTCCCATAGCAGAGATCAGACAAGTCTGTTGCCAGGAAAGGAGCTCTCCAAAGAGCCCTGGATGCCGTGCTCACCCCATTCTGTGCAGGTGTCACCTCTGCTGGGAGCACAGGGGAGCTCATTCCATTTAGTGTGTTCATCTTCTGTTATCAGTCAGGTCTGGATTTACACAGACATGTGGAAACCCAGGCAAAATCTTTCCTCTGAACACATGCTATTAGCTCTGCTGATTACTCCCAGCAGTACTTACCACTGGATAAGAGAGGCTTTCAGAACTGAAGTACTTCAAGGAGTGTGTTTCCTTCACAGAAGCTAACCTGTTTCTTCAACACCCTGCTACTTGAAGCTCTCTCTGCCCATGGCAGCCTATCACAAGCCTGCAGAAACTAAATCGACTCAAAAACGGTGTGCAACTGAAAAGTGGTTTTCAGGAACGCTTTTTAAGTGTGTAAAATAACTCCATGGCTTGTTGAAAGCCATCAAGAGGCATGCTTGAGGAACAGTGTTTGGAGACAGCAGAAAATAGCTCTTCATTCCAAAGGATGGCAAAATGTCTTTAGTTCTCTCTTCCCCTCCTATGCAAATATTATCCTTTAATATGGCTGGTCCTAGAGTGATCAAGGACACCCCTTCTCTATCACATGAAAGTATGATCTCCCTTCTGCATTACGTACTGTGCTTTCTCAGTGCAGGAGGGAGCCTGAATTCTTCCTTCTCAGAATCTGCTGCGTTTCAGCCCCAGCTTAACATCCCATCTGCCTCTCCAGCCCCACCAGCTCTCAGACAGAATCATCTGAGACATTGCCTGGGCAGCAGCCCTCCTTTATTCTCATGTTAGTGGGACTTATTCACAACTAAGGGACCTTCATCTGAAAGATGTGACATGTGGGAACAACATACTTTAAGTCAGTCATGCAGTAGTTCCACAACCTGAGCCAGAGGTCTCAGTTGTACATAGCCAGATTCCCTAAATCTCTGCACTGAAATACACTGTTCTCCAGCAAAACCACACCTGCACATGGATACAGTTCTTCCTGCTGGTTCCTTTGGCTTTTGACTGTTGGAATTTGATGGATATATCAAGGCTAGGAGAGGAAGAAGCATTTTGCTCATTAAGGTTTGAAATCACTCTCAGTTTGCACCTCTGACTTTCAAACCAAAGCTCCTAGCTGATATTCCTAGATGTCACAATGGTGATGTAAAGCATTGCTGAAGGGTTGAGTATCATAGCTTCCCCAAAGCACCAAGAGCCAGGTCTAAGCAGAGGGATTGGGAACCTCTCAGTGAACCCAGGATAAGTTTTCAGCTTGTAAAGTAAGCTGAGGAGTTTCTTCTACCTTCAGTGGTATATGATTTATTAGGAACATGCATACCTTCTTTCCATGGGGATTGGAGCCTGCAGGAGCTTGCATGACAGAGGAATCTTTCCCTGATCCTCTAGCACTACAGGCATATTCAAAAGCACCAAGCACAGTTTGAGAAGCAGCACGACTCACCACAAGAGTGGTGGCACAGCAATAGGTCCAGGAGCACAGGGACCGGTGCACAAGTGGCCACCTGTCCCAGGCTCCTGCTTCCCACCATCACTGACAGAAAGAGAAGTGCAAAATGTGCTGCCCTCTGTACAAGTTTCTCTCTGACCTCCTGCAGCCAGAGAGCAATTTGTGCTCCAAAGCAGCAAGGTGCAGGTATTCAGTCCAGAACAACATGGTGTTTATAGACTCATTATTAACCCTGAGTAATGAGACAACCCAGAGAGATGCCCACTACCTTTTATCCCCTCAATAGGTTCTTGGCCCAGACAATAATTTTGCTGGGTTCAAAGTATAATTTATATGAAAAAAGACTTTTTTTGTGTTGTTAATCTTGGGATTCCTGGCTTGAAGGACATGGTCTCTCTGCAAGACATGTCACAGTTGTGGAAATTGCCCTAGTGCTGAATGGTGACCAGTTAAGATACATGCAACAGGTTGCAATGATTCTTCAAAGCTTTTCTTTGGCATATGTCTCCTTTGGCTTTGAAAACAGGGTTCTCTGTCACGGGCATAATATACAGGGTGTGGAGGACAAGGGAATGTATGAGCTGTTTTCTGGGAAGCAGGTGCCTTTCAGGTGCAGTATGCAGAAACTTGTGTCTTTAGCTCAACTTGACACAAAAGCAGTTCCACTAAGTTGTCATTGCATTTGCTCCATCCCACTTGCTGTTTTCAAGTGCAGAAAGCATTCTTCTCTTCAAAGATCCAAAGAAGACAAGCCTCAGAAGAGAGCATTCCTGCCCAGCATTGGATCAAGAGCTCTGCACTTGACTCAGTTCATAATGGGTGTCCCTGAACTCACTGTTTGCAGGATGAACACTATTTTTCACCCTTTGTTTGCCTCAGTTCTTGGCACCTCTGCAAACAAGGAAAGCTGAAAAACCTGGAGCTTGCCAAGAGCTGTTAATATGAAATCTTAATCTTCCCTCTCTGGTCTGGCAGTCACATGTGTCAAGCAGCATCTCACATCTGATCTTGGGGAACACCTCAGCTTTTTCATGCAAAGCAGTGCAGAGCCAGGGGTACACATATATATGGCACAGGTCTCCTTTCTTCTTGTGTCATGTCAGAAGCAGCCAGGCACTGCAGCACAGCTCACCCTACTGCCTCTTCCCTCTGCTAGAGCCACACATTTTTAAAACCAAATCCTTGTCTGTTTTCATCCTTCCAGCCCATTTTCCAATTCATTTCATCCACTGGAGCAATCATGGTTATTTCAGATGTGTCTGTAAGGATCTGAAATAGCTTTTGTGATTTCCTACTGCCAGAGCTGGCTTTGGAAGCAAGCAGGCAGGGAAATTTCCCAGGGCTCAAGATCCTAGACAGGCCCTGTTAAGATAATATAGACAGGGAGTCCATCCCTTGGCCTCTGCTAGAGTCTAGAAACCATCCCATGTGCTGCTTTCTGGGCAGTTTATTCTGTGCTGCAAAGCAGTCTTTCTTGACAATGCTATTTGCCTCCTAAGGTTAAATCCTTTGCCTCCCTTCAGCCACATCCAAGTTGAGTGCAGTGTCCCACAGTGCTCTGTATGCATGTGTGTTAAGCTAGATACCAGGTCTGAGCTTTAGAAGTGCTGAGCACTCACAGCTCCCATTGCAGTCAGGAGATGCTTCAAGTTCCCTGAAACCACAAGCCCTGCAAGTGCAGCTCTCCAAGTCCTCTCCCCAGTCCCCAAAGTCACAGCCCCTGTGTTCCCAAAGATTCCTGTACTCTCTCAGCTGATGTAATTTAGCTATACCCCACTGACATCAGCTGGGCCACACACAGACTTGCACTGGCACTCCAAACCCAGCTTTACCGAGGACACTATGGGCTTGTGTGGTAGTTCAGCCCCAAACAGTGGCTGGCTGAGCACCACAAGCTGCTCACTCACTCCCAGAGGGGACACCAAAAGAGCCACCCTGGGTTGGGATAAAGACAGCTTACTGACAAAAATCATCATGAAAGGGGAACAGTAACAGCCCACACCAAATTCCATTTAGACCCAGTGGTATCACAGAGTAACCTACTGACCTGAAGATCAGAGTGCTGCATGACAGAAGGACCATCTCAACACCCTGGCCACACTCAGGCTGCTCTGCAGGCACCCAGGAGTACCCCTCTTCAACCAGTCCTTTTTATGAGGGAGTAATGTCAGGTGGGGTAGAAAACAGCCTGGGCTAACTCAGCTCACCTGTGCTGGCTACTTGGGGAGGTGAGCTCTGGGCTGGCCAGAACCAGGACAGCTTGTTTATACGGGTAGCCACTGTCTGGCCCATATTAGTGCTTCAAATATATAAAATACTGCAGGAAAGTTGAGATGAGATTGCTTGAATGGGACAGGGATTATCAGGAAGCCAGGCTGGGCGAGCAATTGCATGATGTACACGCCCTGCCCCTTCCCCTGAAACACAGCACCAGCCACTTCATATTCCTGTTTGTCATATTCCGGTTCATCAGTGGTAACGAGCAGAGTGGAGCTGGAAGAGACCGGCCTTGACAGGCTGTAACAGGAGCTGTGGACCCAGCTGCATGTGCTGTAAAGCCCTGTTTGACACCACTGCAGTCTGCTCTCTTGGAGCCCTGGAATGGGTTCAGCATTTCTCAGACAGTATCATACCAAGTTACTGAAAGTATTTTCAAAGAGGTGTTTGCTTCCCTACGTTTTGTCTGAGTTCATAAAAAGGGAGAGAGTTGGAGAGAACACAGAGCACATGTGTTCCTGGAGAGAAAAAGGGCCAGGCAACAAAAATGTGACCAGCTGGAGAGCAGGGTGCCTTTGAGACCTCTGCAGCCAGAGAATGAGGGAAGGGCACTGGGGATGGAGTGAGGAGGGGAGAAGATGGCTCTGCAAGTCTCAGGCTATGCTCCACATCCTCCTCTCACTGCCTTCTCTTACAGATGCTTATTTACATGCAACTGAGAACAACAGCCAGGTAAGGCCAGCACTGGCTGAGACCTGGTCTGCTTCCAGCAATAGCTCTCTCTTCCTTCTGAACAGATATGGGCTCCTGACTAGGGAGAAGAATTCATCTCTAAGGATGGCATTCTGGTATTTTTTAGCAGTGATAAAAAAAAAGTCATTGGCAGGAGGAGAAGAGGAATATTTTGTTTACTTGCAAATGCCAGAGACCAGAAAAGAATTTTTTGTTTCCTTCCCAGGTCAGGCATGTGTTTGTAGCTTAGAGTTATTTAAAATGCTAAATTACCTCCAGCAAATGCAGGAGAAAATCATAATTTAATTACTTGTGAGAAAACCTTTTTGTTCATTTTGACATAAACGAAATTGCTAAGATTTGGTGCTTTGGTGGGTTTTCATAACAGGAAATGGAAATAAAGCATTTCTGTCTATAAGAATTTCCTCTGGTTCTCCTCTTGGCACTAATGGAACTTTAGGAAGCTGCTTGAAACAGGCACAAAACTTTTGCCATGGCAGGGAGCCAATTCTGTTCACTTTCTGTCTCCTGCTGAAATTGTTGGGAAGCCCTGAAAGGCTGCCTGGCACTTGGCTCAAACAGGAAAGTAAAGGTCTGTGTCCTGCAGTTCTGCACAAGGGAATTAAAAGAGGGTAAGTAATGCTGCTATTTCCTCTCCTGAGCCCTGTTTCATGCAAGGCAATGCAGACAATCCTCCTCCAGGACCAGAGTAAGGCAGTCTGATCCTAGACCCAACCTTCCCACACGCTCCTTCACTCTGCACTCACAGGCAGCCCTCTTGCAAACTAACATTAACCGACAGACAGCACCTGTGGCATCAAAATGAAAGCTGAACTCATTGGAAAATGTGGCCTTTGGCAGCACACATAAGGTCACATTAAAGTGTCCACATCCCGGGCTCGGACACCCCTGCCTGAAGTTCCTGCCACTCTTGATACGGCTCTGCCAAGGGTCTGCAGAGGGCTCAGCTTTGGCATGCAGCAGGCACTGCTGTGTGCTGTTTCCCTCTTCCTTTAAGAAGCCATTGCTGACTGCTGCTGAAATGCTGTCTGCAAGTCACCGCACTGCCTCCTCCGACAGAGAGCTTTGCAGCGCACTGCAACTCCGGGGTATAGGGTCAGAGCTGCTTCAGCACTTGCAATGGGACCTGCAGTGCAAGGTATAGGCAGGGATCACGCTGTGGATCCCACGCTCCGTGCACCTGAAGGGACAGGGTCTGGACGACCCTCTGCCGAGACTGTGCCACTGCAAGGGGCTTGCTGTGTGGCACAGCCAAAGGGAGGTCCCTGAATGGTCACTGTTAGCAACTGTGAAGTACAGATCTCACTCACACATACTGTTAAAATACATTTTTCTAATTTTGAAAAGCAGATTTTGCCATCCTCCCCCACCCTTTCAAGCTCAGAAATGTTAACAAATGCTACAGTTCAGAGGTATGAACAAGGCTGTCCTAATAATGTGTCTCTCTAGATTCTTGTCATGCTGCCCTGGTGATACTCAGTGTGATAATGAAGGCAGCAGGGAAGGAAGAACAGAGAAAATAGCAAACAACCTGGGAATAATGTGGAGTTGCCATGAAGAGTCACAGATTCGCTTACTGGAATTTAGAGCAGTTTGATTTTTTCTCTGAAGTCCTGCTTGTTGTAGCAGAAGCCAGTACGTAGCAGCAGAACCACTCCATGGGGCTCAACACTGCCGGGGCAGCTCAGGTGCACATGAAAAGGTTTGTCCTGGACACTCTGTCAGCTCAAAGATGTTCTTCACCTACGAGATCCAGATGGAATGAGAGGGTACAAACAGCCCCAGGGCTGACATCACCTCACAGCCTGGAGACATCCCTACTTAACTCAGGCGTATCTCAGCACTGAAAATGCAAGAGTGACCTCTCCTTTCCAAGCTCCCTGGGCAGCACCTGGGCTGCCAGTCACAGAAGAGACCAAGGGTGAAGAATGCAGAGCAAAACCATACCTCCCTCCAGTCTGCTGCAGGACCTCAAGAGGTTAATGCAGCTGGGAGTGGAAGATGGGAAGGTGAGAGGGGATGGAGCACAGGAGAGAGGAGGACCTGCTGGTAGTGGCAGGTGCATAGACAGAAGAAGGAACGGCTCCATCCTTCCATTCTGGCCTTGCCTTCTGTGCTCTCACACCTGCTGCCACATCACCCCAGCAGCCCCAGCATGCCTCTGGTATGACCCCCTGAAAACCCACCTCTGTTGTCTCACCTTTGCTCCTCAGCACACATGCTGTGTGGATTTGTACTGAACAGTTCTCAGCTGCTATAAAACACATGTGCATGTCACAGAACAAGCTATGAAATAAGGCATGGAAAAGGCATGTGGTCCCAGACCTGCAACCTGGGGTGCAGGATCCCTCGACATCAGGTGCCCCAAGACAAAGTGGGAACTTCAGGAGAGAATCTGCAAGAAAGAATTAAGAAAAAAAGACTGAGTGTTGCCTGATTTGGAAGCAAGTAAAATATTATTTGCCAGGACAATCAATGAGGGAGTGAGAGATTTAGGAGAACTGTTCTTTCTTATGTCTTGTCATAAAACAAAGTGATGGGGCAGGCCAGAGTTTGGCACTGTGTTTTGCACCTGAGAAGAGCTTCTGATTAGATTGTTTTTACACCCAGACTGTGGGGTGGAGCAAATATGAGGAACGGAACAGCAGACGCTGCTGCTGTTAAACTGGGTTTAACACCATCTTCAACCTGAGGATGCTGTGACAAGACCTGAAGTGGGGCCAGCATGGCACTCAGACCTCGCTGTTCCTCCAGAGCTCCAGTGCACTGGGATGAAGTCAGCCTTTGGTTTTCTGATGAGTCATCTGATGAACTTTAATGAAATTCTCTTGGTCACAGAATTCACTCTGTCAGGTCAAAGTGGTGAAACTTCATTGTGTAACTGGACTCAGAGAAGAAAGAGCCTTTTGCTCGTTTCTGCAGAGCTCTGCAGATATACATTCATTGATAGTTGAGAGGATTTTTTTCATCTTGGCATTTGTTTTTTATCTTTCTTAATAGACAGAATGTTTAATTCACTGTAACTAAAGATACTGGGATTTTAGTGAGTTTTCTGTCAGTTCCCATAACTCATTTTGATGGGAACCCATTGGATTTTAATGGAAACCTATTAGGTGAACATATTGTGATCATTAATGAACTTGATGTGCAATTATATGGGGAACCACCTAAAGGTAATTAAAACCTATCAAGACCACTAGGGAATAAAGAGAAAGGAAGTTAGTCATATTTAAGACAATTAGTGTAGACAATGATCTGAGAACAAAATAAATGCTCTGTCGTGAAGCAAAGCTGTGTAGGTGGCTATCCTGGAGGAAACAGGCCATGCAAACAAGGGGGTTCTTTAGAAAATCCACAATTACAGTAGTCTGGGTTTTTTTTAGTGCAAGTGGCACTTTGACAGGGAAGTTCAGCCTTTTCCTTCCTATTGCCTAACACTTTGACATTTTGCTAATCCTCTGGTTCTCTGGGTCTGGGGCAGAAGAGCACAGAATGTCCCTCTGACACCTCTGCACTTGTAGATCCAGGCAGAGGGAAGCAAAGGAGTGCTAATCCCTGCTGGTTTGGAAGGATCTGCTGGATGACATTATGCCTGGATCGAGCACACACAGAGTTCTCTCTGTGTTCAGGGTAGCTGGAGAGGTTGCCTGCAGCTAGCAGAGCACAGAAATGGCACTACCCCAACGGATGAATTCCAGGCGTGGCAGGGAGCAGAGCTGTGGTCTGCCCCGATTCCTTTATTTCCTGTAGTCTAGTACTGCTCTGCCCTCTGAGATGCTGCTTGGTGCCAGGGACTTAGCCCCATAACTAAGGAAGGCCAGCATTTCAGAGCAAGCAAGCTGCAGGCTCAGAACATGCCCCCACATCACTGATACATCCCTCAAAATCACAAGAAACCCTTTGCTTGCCAACCAGTAGAGAATTTAAGGGTCCCCCTCTCCACTGTCATTGATCTGCTCCACATGGCTTTGGTGCAGAAAGCAAGGGCTGTAACACAATCAGCTGGCAGGTGATGTCCACCAAATGTCATTCCTGAACACGTTTGCCTGAGTCCCTATTCACCAGCATCAACAGCAACACTGCTTCCCCAGCCACTGGCAAAGGCTTTCGCCAAGATTTTAGAATTCAACAATGAAACAGGCCTGCAACTAAAACATTTATCTGGCAGTTTTCCCTCTTTAAGTCAAAGTGTTATGTTGGCACAGTGCGCTGTGGGTGGCGATTTGCCAGAGAAAAGCATGTGTTGGAAAACCTTGCTCAATATTATAGCAATCTCGTGCTCACAAGCCTTCTATGACTTGAGGAGGAGTCTGCCAGCCGGGCTCACAACCGTCCTCCCCTTTTCCCAGGGCAGGCACAGAGCACAGCTCAGCAGTCACCCTGAGCGATCGAAAAATGAAGTGTGCTGGACACAGGCTGGCATGCTGCATGGTGGGTTGAAGAGGAATCAGAAAGGTGGGGGGGTTGTACAGTCACTGCCACTAGCATATGTCAGCGGGGCAGCAGAAGGAGCTTTGTGGAGGGTAGCATACAAAGACATTGTTTTATATTTTTGAAACATTTCCCTGAGGGTCCTTAAGTTTGTTTGGGACCAGCCCAAATGTTGGACAGCTCTGGTGGGTTTTTTATGTGAGGCAGATTACCCTCATTGAAGCAGAAAGAAAGGCTACAGGGATTTGCCTGTAGTACAGCAAACATGTTGAGAAGGCAGCAGTAACTTAATATTCAAGAGAGGCCTGGATTCAGAAGTCAGTTGCATCATTCATTTAGCAACACTCAAGCCATGGAGCAAGGGCTGGGATGCCAAGTGTGTGCACTGGGCATTGTGCTCCTGCCAAGTTACATCTTCGGGGAGCCAAGGAATGAGCCAGGACAAAACCAAGAGGATGAAATGGAGTGCTACAGAGCCAAACAAAACGAGGACTCTCTTCCCCTGTGCTCGGGAGAACACAGACTGTGAACAGCTCTGCCCTCTCTGCTCTCCCTGTGCCCCGTGCTGCTGTGGCAGAGGTGCAGTCGGTGGGGCAGAGTCTGTTGGCAGAGCCGAGCTCAGTGCCAGTGGAGCCGTCCTCCTGCACAGACTGCCAAGCACTTCAACCTACATGTCCCTCTGGCCATCCAGGTGAAGATGGGCCTCTCAGGGCACTTCTGAGCAGGAGGTCTCTGAGACACAGAGGTCTGCTGCAGAAAGGAGGGCACTAACTCAGCTGTGACCTCGAGGCTGGAGCTGAGGGTCACTGGGTGAGACAGGGGCCCCTGCTTTCTCAGACAGGGAGGTCCAAGCAAGCCCTCTTGCAGCTGAGCTGAAGGCATCTCAGAAACTTTCCAGTCAGAGCACAGGCAGGGCAGTGCAAATAACGTATCTGCTGTTCTAAAATAGTTATCTACAAAGTTGTTACCAGAAATGACAGCTAAGATATCAAAAAAGGCATGAAATAGGTTAGCATTCCTTCTGCTTTTTCTCCATTATAAACTCCCACAGTTAGAGGTCTTCAGAGTCATCCTCATCCTGCCATCCCATTTCACTTCCCTCCTGCTCCCTCCTCCATCTCCACAACAGCCTCCAGGCCAGATGTTCACCAAGGTGGTGGCGCAGTGGCTGTGTGAATCCCCCCAGACAATGGTAACCTGCATCTCCTCTGTGCAGATTCCCCTCCCTCAGCCACAGTGAGGGACAAATAATCTTTTCCACACCAAGCTGTGTGATACCTTCAGGGTCTGACTGAGAGCCCAGCTGTGCTGGGGAACGAGCCACTGCTGTGATTGCTAGGTGTTACAGCCCCAATTGAAAAGTGCAGCTTCATCTTTTCATTCCTTAGTTTGGGTTGTGATTTCTCATTACACTTTAAAAGTTAAAGTAATAGGCATTGATCCCTCTCCTGTGTTCATGCCAGAATTTGCATCACATCACCTGGATGTGGAAGATACTGGACAGATAAATGTGAATGGGTCTTGGTCTCACGAACAGATGTAGCATCACAAACTTTTTAGCTAAGCCGAGCTCCCAGTAGCGGTGTAGCTACAGGAAGTGAACAGTCCATCCTGCCACAGTTATCACAAAGTGTGGTTAGAGCAAAAGCAATTTCATTTCTATTTAATGAGGCTTCCAAGTAAAGACATTCTGGGTTTTCTAGGATCTTCATCTTGCTCTATTTAAAACTACCAGCAGGGCAGATGTCACACAGGAAATAACACCGCTGGGCAGCTGACGATGCTGCAACAGCAGAGCCTTGCTCTCCTGAGTTGCACAGAGCAAATACTGGAATCTAGCACACCTCAGTGGAAGTCAGTAGAAGAGCCCCCTTGTCAGGGCTCCCATGCTTGGTGCACTTAGTGCTCCAGCTACCAGGCAGAGCATCATCAGCCTTTCAGACTGAGAGATACCAGAAGCCACCCACCCTGGAAAAAAGGGTCAGAAAATAAAACTGCAGTGCAGCAGGTACTCAAAATTTCTGTGTAACCAGAGGAACACCTCACTTCCTCTGGAGAAAAAACAGAGAGAGGAAAAAAAAGTGTGTAGAGCAGGAGGGGAAAAACATGTGGCTGTGATTAATGCCTCAACCTTTTATTACTAAGCCTTTATAATTCTATCTGCTCCACCTCACTTGATGTCAGGAGCTGCTGCGCTTTCATATGTCTCCCAATGCATACATACAGTTTGTTTTGAAAAAAATATGAAGGTACCACATTACTGTTGTGCACGTGCCAGTAACACAAGCCATCCTTCACAGTGCTCCCCTCCTGACAGCAGTGCGTGCACCATACGTGCCTGAAAGCCTCCCTGGGAATCCCAGCCTGTTTCCTATTTACCCTCCATTTGAACTGAAGCAAGAGATGGGAAAAAAATCCTTTCCTTTTCTGCAGCTTTCTTGCCTTTTGTGCCCCCAGCGTGGCTGGCCTTGTCCCCGCTGCAGCTGAGCAGACTCCTGCTGCACGTTCCAGTTGGGATTTTTGACTTTTGGAAGAAAATAGCAGTTCCACCAACAGCATGTTCTCAGGTCACAAGTACTCCTTCCATGGGGGCACAACTCCATTCTCCTTTTCCCTTTCTCCAAACCACCAGCAAAAGCTTCAATTACCATTTAACCCTCATCTTTGTCCCAGTCAAGCTCAGTAACTAATTTGCTTTGTGCCTCTGGTCTCCTCAGATACCTGAACTGCCACAGATCAGAGGGGTAGACACAGATCCGCTGTGTAGGAGGTGAGACCTGCAGTGGTTTTACATGTCTCTCTTCAGCCCAGCTGCTACTGATGGAGACCATGAGAAGGCCTTGGAAATGCCTGCAGAAGCGAGTGCATAGCGAGGGATCCGGGGTGTCATTTCGTATTCACTGTTCCAGTCTAACACAGCCCAACATGAATACTGTCCTCGGATAGATTTGTTTGAGACTTGGTGTTTGCATTCACTGAAGTGAGCAGAGCCATTTCAAACCTGTCCCAGGCACTCCAGGCTGTTCCCATTCAGTGGGTATCAAACCCACTATTTCGATCTGTCTACAGTCCCCTTGACTGGTCCCACCCCAAGTCCCTGCCTTCCCAAGACACAGCTTCCCTGCACCAATATAATACCCGAATCGTACCTGTATATCACATTAGCACTGTGATAGCCTATTTTCATCCTGATCCTCACACTTACTCCTGGCTCTAAATTGTTCTTTATAAAGAGGTCTGCAGGGACCTTGTTATTTTTATTGCTGTAATAAGGCAGCTCTACAGGAGAGAAGGAAAGTGTTTAGAAAGATAGCAAAGGCCTTGAGGTTGTCTGAATGTCAGGGAAGGCCTGTTGCCGAGGCCAAGCAACTTGGGCTCTTGCCTTGGTGAGCACTAATCAGTTTGGCTTGCAAAATATATACCAGGCAATAAAATAAAAGGATGAAGCTACCCAACTGAAGGATTAATCTTCACCAGGGTCCCTGACCAAGAAAGGAGGTAGAACAGAGAGGTTCAGCAAAGCACCTTAGAGGGTGCTTTGGGGGGGTGCTCTTCCTTTCATCCTCAGGGAACAGGCACATTGAGCAATGATCTGAACTCTAGGGAAATGCTCAGCAAAAGCAAATTACCAGCAGCACATTTACATATTCCAAGTAATTCAAAGCACAGGCTCATCAGGCCTGAATCAGGTGGTACCCAAGTTGTATGCTCAGCAGGCCTGAGTGCTCTGCAGTCCTGTTGGAGGACATGGAGCCAGGGCTGCCAGCAGGCAGGGCTGGATGGAGCACCTTTCCATCTTTGTTCCAGAGGCCCTGCCCAGGGAACTTTTGGGGCACTCCTATGAGTGTGTGCACCTCCTGCCACTTCTACCTTGAGGAGTTTCTTGGGTAGCTATGTTCCCAGGATAGGGACTGACTGGGTAAATCTGCTGATGGCTGAGCAAACAATGATGCATCATCAGATTCGTCTCTCAAGACTCCAGCAGAACAGGTTCTCAGAAAAGGTAGCTGGGTCAGTGTCCTGGTGGACCTTGAGGAGGTGAAGGAGTACACTGACACGTGAGAAGTGCCTGTTGGCAAAGAGAACCGCTGCACTGGCTGAAATAGCTATTGATCCCATTAGTGCTATTGTCTAATCTGAAAGCAAGTCCTCCAACATGCATGACAGAAGATCACAGCCTGGATTTAATTTCCAAATCATGCAGTAATAACACGGAGAGATATAATGCTGAAGGTAGAACAAGTATAAGAGGCTTCCAGGGTTACAGCTGAAGCAAAAGCAAACATTAAATAAATTGGGTGCCAAGAGCTGTGCCCATCCTCGCTGCCGCCACTCGCGCTGAGCAGAGATGCTCAGAATGCTTCTGACCAAGTGTCAGGAATCAGGAACTGCTGTTTCATCAGGAACTGAAGTGCTCCCTGGGAACACGGGCAGTTCAACAAAGCTTGAAATAGGAATGTTTCTGAACAATTTGTTCCTACAATTCTGAAGTCTATGTCCCTATATACTTTATTGTTATATATCATCTCTGACACTTTGAAATTATTGCAGAGAAACGCTCCAGTATTAGGGAAAGGTAATGTTTGGATAATGCTGTTTTGCAGGTTTTTTCCCAGCTGAAATATTTCAGATGTTTTGTCCAATGTAGCATTTCAACATTTTGATTTTTATCACAATTTAGGACAAAAATACCCAAATTCTGAAGTATCTGAATTTCTTGGGGGACCAATATTGTGTTTTCCAAAAAGTCTTATTGCTGAGAAACTAAAAAGTTAGTGTCTTGGGAAGTGATTCAGTGCTGCAGCAGCATCTCAGGCGTGAGAGTATACTGTGCTAATGGATGAGGCTGGTGTATGATGCTAATATGGAAACTAGAGCTTCAGCAAACCGTTCATCTCCCTGGTGAACCACTGAGCTCAGTAGCTCACAACTGTTTGCTTTATACTCTCCCTTGTTGTTGCCATGAGGCCAAGCACACATATTCAGTTCCCTCAGCATTCCTGCAAGACTTAATACTCATTCCAGGTTCCCTCTTGGCACAGAGAATTCGCTGGCTTGATCCAAAAGTGAAAGCAGCTTTTCTTGTCTCAATCCCATTGCTTTCAGTAAAGTGGCAACTCATTTTTCTGTGTGTGTGGGGACTGAAAGAGCAAGCTCTCCACTACATACCTGTGCAGCCCACAAAGCCTTGGCCTGGAAGGTTTGCAGCAAGAGCCATTCTGCAGCATTATCTCAGCGCTCCTTTTAAGATCTTACAAGGCAGTGATTGATCTGTCCATTGCAATGGGTTTGACTAACATTTCATTACCTATCCCCACTGAAAATGTTGTTTGATTTAGGTTCAAAGAGCTCATTATGTAGGGCTTTTTTTCTCAGGGAAAAAAAAAAAAAAAAAGAAATGCAGAATAAGAAAGTATCAAATACTGAGCTAATTACAAGTTGCCAAGGTTTGGTTGGTGTATGAGAGTATCTAAGATTTTGCATTACCAGTTGTATAATATAATTTCTACTGCACAGTTAATTAGTACCCAAAAAATAATCTAAGGAATTTACACAAGCCCAGTTGGAGGACAAGAAATAAGTCACTGAGGAGTGGGTCTGGGGAAAAAACCCAGTGAGGGCATTTTCACTGTTGAAGGAAACCACTGAGGTTTAACTTTGAGGATGGACATTTTGGGAGAAGCTCAGAAGCATCTCAAGGACAGCCTCTGTGCCATATGCAGACAGTTAAAGCCCATCTCATTTCACAAGCTAAGTGCTTTTATCTCGTTGATGTCAGCTGGTCCCCACACGGGACCCAGCTCAGCTCGGGAATCACGCTTTCCACTGACTTGGTGCAAGCACCAAAGTCACATTCAGCCTGTCTCTCATGACAGTACTTTGTTTCCCAGACTTCTCTTCTTTTGATGGCTCATTCCAGACACCCAAAGCTAACTTAGAGAAATTTCACTTAAACACTAGCACAGATACCTCTTCCTTCCACCAGCACAGATACCTCTTCCTTCCACCAGCACAGTATTCATCCCACGACAGCGGAAAATGTCATCAATCCTTTGAAGTCAAGAGAGTGATAACAGACCAGTTGACAGATCTGCTCCTCACAGTCAATGAGGTTCCCTTAGGTTATGTCCAGACACATGAATGACCTTCCCAGCTATGCAGTGTGCCTGAGAAATCATCATCATACTCCTAGCAGGCTTCATCTTGGCTTGTGTTGTTCACTAGTGTGGAATGGGCCATACAGAAAAGATGATGCTTCAGTTCTGAGGCAGATGAGTGTTACTGCATATGTGGGCTTGGCAGCTTTGCTTTGTTCTCCAAGTCAGCTGAGCTACTCTGAACTTTGGACTGAATCTGAAAGGAACAGCTCGCTCTGTATTTCTTCTAAACTGGTTTGTTCATTCCTACTTTCTGCCCTTTTCCATTCAGATCTTTTGCACTTTGAAACGTATCCAAATGTTCTACCCCCAACCAAAAGAGACAATACAATTTACAGAGCTCACAGCACACTCTCAGGGAGGTTCTTCCAGCTGCTCAGCAAGAAATTAAACCTACTGGGATGCACTAAAACCAATGACCACCCCAGACAGGTTAAAAAGAAGTTAGATGCTGGTAACCCAATATGTTGCCATAAAATGATTGGTCTGACTGGGTCTGTGTTTGCCATCGTATCGAAGACTAGAAGTGGCCTCCAATTTGCCTGTATTGGAATTCTTCATTATTCACCACTCCTCCCAAATCCGATGTGATCTACAAACTAGGAAATCTTGCTTTCTATGTCCTCAGCCAAGTCTTTCATACACTGTAACTATCAGAAAGACCAGGATCCGCCAGTGCAGTCTCCTACAGTACACGCTCCTTTATTAACTTGTCTTTCATCTTGAAAGGCTTCTATTTATGCCTCCTTTCCCCACTCTGCTCCTGTCCTCTGGCCAATTTTCAATCAGTAAGCCAATTCTTCCCCTTTCCAACTCCCCACCTTTAGACATTAACCTCCGACGTGGGACCCTGTCAAACACTGTCTGAAGATCCAAGCCTCTCCTGACTGCTGCTTAGCCTCTTGTCTATGCCGACAGGAGTGTATGTTCTAAAAAAAGAAATTTCCAAAAGTTAGCGAGGCAGAAAAGGTCCTTTCCGGAAACCACACTGGCTATCTTTGGTCAAGCTGTGCGTTTCTCAACAGGCCACCTTTCATCTATTAAAACATTTTCTAAGACTTGTCTTCACCTGAAGGGAAACGAACTTCCCTGCAAGACCCTGGTGCACATCTGGGTCGTTCCTTAAATAATGGTGGGAGGCTGTCCGCCTTCCACCTTTGAGGAATCTCCTGCAAAACACTTCAGCTCTGTGAAGTGCCTGTGAAAACCTTTCCAATTTAGACCCACAGTTCCTTTAACCTCTTTAATAAGAGAGCCATAGAGTAGGGGGTTTGGTACCAACCATCCACTTCACACCCTCCAGCTCCCTGAAAGCTTCGTTTTCTGTGCTCTCTTTTCCTTTGAGGAATAAAGTCTGGTTTCCACCTTTCTACTTACAACTTTGGTCCAGGCGGCTCCTCTCTGACTGAGGTGTATTCTCTCTGCCAGTAGCCAAGCCTGATATTTCTACTTGCCTCTTCTCTACTCCACAACCAATAGATTAAAACAAAATTAGCTTCCATCTTTACAGCCAGCTCTTTTCTTCCTGCTGACATGCAGACTCTGCCAGCTTGTTCTCGCCCTGCTCAGCTCCAATGCCAAAATGTCCCCAATTACCAAAGAATCCCATATATCCTGCTCTGTGTGTGATCACTCCTACACCATTATCTTGCCGCTCAATTCATAGCCTCTGCCTAGAAGCAGCAGTAAACCTGTCTCAATGTGCCGCTTTACATCCACATTGAGTCTCCTTGGTCTCCAGAGGAGTGTCTCAGCTCACAGTCACCTTTCTGCTATGCCATTTATAGAGATATGTGTGTGCACAGGCAGTTTCCTTCCTTGCATGCCAGATGAGGAGATGAATACCCTACGTTGCTTACATAGCCACATAAACAGGTATTTTTCCAGGCCACTATGTTGTTTTGCATGATTAGAAAGAGCTGACTTAAACCCATTCAAATGGTGGCATGGGCATAGTGCACTGTGTGGAGTGGGTGTAGTTTTTATCCTCTGTAGATCCACACTGCTCTAGACAAAGGTACTATGTCTGTAAAATGGAAAGGAGCAAGATCAAAACTTACTTTGGGCAGAAGTTCTTGAGTTTGAGTCATTGTTGGGGCTTAGTGGGAAGGGATAAAAAGATCAGCCCCAAATAATTTATGTACCCAGCACAAAGACTGAATTCCTCACAGGCTGCCCAGTTCATCCAAAACATACTGGTGTAGGGAGAAATAAAAATTATTCTGCTCTATCTGCCCTACTTCAACATTCTTTGCACTAGGTAAGGCAAGCCAACACTTCACTCAGCTTGAGCTGTTTCATTGTCCCAGATTTATGTCATGCAAGGCAGTGACAGTTCTTCCCAAGAAACCCTTCCAATCTTCTGGATAAATAGTGGTAAACCAGCAATTATTCTGGCAGCTGGTGGAGCAGAGGACCGAGAACCAAGCTGATAGCTCTTCATGGCATTGTCTCAGGTAGACATATCAACTGACAAAGCTCTACACTGCAGGCTACTGTGAGCATGAGAAATGTCAAGAGGAGGCAGCTGCTTCTCTGGGTTTCCCTGAATTCCTCAGAGTCTGAGGGCTCCTCAGCCTCAGCTGCACCCACTTGCCCATGCATGGCCTATGGGAAGGTTCGTTCTGTATAGGAAGAAAGTAGGTCAGGCCTCTCACAGGTTTGCTTGGCTGGTTCTTATGGCCTTGCCAAGACCTTAATTAGTCCTGCACAAGTGTCAGGAAACATGGGAAAGGCAGAGCGGTGCTTCCCAGCACTGCAGGGGTGCAGCCAGGGACTAGGCAACACATCTTGCCTGCTCCACAGCCTTCTGGCTCCAAGGTCATCTGCCACTTCCAGCTCCACACTCTTGCTGCAGCAAACGTTCTTCTTGTCCTCTGGACTACACTTCCCTCCTCCTCCACCCCAAAGATAGCCAAGGTCACGTTTGCCGAGTTACAGGCTCCAAAGGAGCTTTGTTTCAGACAAGCCAGAGGGAGCAGACAAGAGAGAGTCAGTCAGTGTTATCACAACTAATGCAGCTCATTAGAATTGTTTTAAACTCTGAAAGCAAATGAATATCTAATGAGATTTCCCCCCAGGTGTAATTAGCAATAAGCTTTACATTGCTCTAAAAATACCCTCCAATTTTTTGAAAAACTAAATGCAGATAACTGGAAGCTCTAGTTACACTTAATGAACTGAACAAAGCATATTGAAAACTAAGAATATTTTAATTGTGTTTATTTAGCCTTCAGCAAAGGATCCAAGACATTTCCATAATCATCAAATTAATTCCAAAATGCTTCTTTGTAAGTTGTCCAGCTAGCAATGTCGATGTTGCTCATATACAGTGGACTATTTCCTGATCGGACAGTCAATTTGCTAAACAATGTATTAGGCAAGAAACTGAAGCCATCTCTTCACCAAGGGTTCCCTCCCCTTTCTTCCTCCCATGGACTATTTAGAGTATAAAAAGAGTTTGTTAACTCAAGAAGAAACACTGCAGGTCTGGTAAGTGAAAATAGTTATGATTAGATATCTTCTTCCTCCCTATTTGCCCCAAAAAGAATGGTGAAGAAAGTATCCATTTTCTTTAAGATTCTGGAGAACTACTGAAAGGAGGTATTGCCTTCCACATTCCCTTCAAATCACTTGGTAAGTTGACTTTGTATCACTGAGTATCCCAAATGACCAATTAATTTTGGCAACCATCAGCCAGAGCTGTCTAAAACTCTGACCTTTGAAAGAAAAGAAGTTACAGCTTGATACATGTATCATCTTTCCCTGGAAGTGTTTAGGACTCAATCCTGGGTTTGATTAAATCAGCAGAATACCAGGAACATACTGTGTCATGGTTTCTGTGCTGCTGGTGATTGCTGCCAGGCTTTTCAGATGTAGGTGTGGTGGCCCTTACTGTGAGCGTTGTTCTCATTCAGACACCTCAGACCTGCCTTTGTCTATGGCTGATGCTCACACAGAGCACACACACACACACAAAATAATCACAGGACAGGATGGAAACAAGACAACCAGTCCATGCTGAAGCACAGAGCAACAGGGCCCAGCCCTGCAGCCTCTCCCACACACTGCTCCAAGGGAACATCTCCACTGTGGCCATGGAAGGATGCATGTCCCATGGGTGATGGGACCTGCACAGCTTCCTGCGTGACCTTCGTCAGTGTGGGAGCGCCACATGCCAATTAACAAACTGTTAATCATTTTATTATATGGATGGATCATCGCCTCTTTGCCAGGCAGGGGGGCGTTCCTGGGCCTGCTCGCTAAGGCCATCCTGACCCAAAGCACCTCTAAGTCACAACACCATTGCAAGGCAGAAAAGCAAGTGCAGAGGAGAAGCAGGGGCTCCTATGTCCCTTCCCGAACATTTGAGATTTTTTGTAACTCAATACTGATCCCGAGAAGGAGCAGAGACCTTCCTGTGAACTGTCAGTACCATTCCACAAGACAATTCAAAATCCCACCAATACTTCAGTCCCCAAGACTCCCCTACACTTCTATCACAGACAACAGGACTGCTGCTTCTTCACAGACAGCGTGTTCACAGCTTTGTCCACACGTCCCTGAAGAAGCATGAAAGAGCAGGACACAAGAAGGGATCATGCCAACTCACCCTTCTGCTCATGGAGCCCCAGGAGCATCCCTGGAGCCCAGGCTGGGGCCAGAGCACAGCCTGGCTGCGTTGCTTCACATAGTCCAGGTAGTCAGATCCCATCGATGTCCTTTGTGTCTCCATGCCTAGCTTGCCAGCTTCCTCTGAAGCATTGCAAAGGAGAGTTAATTAATTCTGATCACTCCTAATAGTCTTTGAGGTCACAAATTGGTGATTCAGCTTCATTAATTTGATTTCTAACATTTCATCCTTTGCACTCTCTGCCCGATTAGCTTCTTGAAATTTAGTTTCAGTAAATGGGATGAGCCAGGCAGAAACTTCCAAAGAGATCTTCCTCACTGGCATTTGGAGGACAAGCCACAGCACAAGAGTCCTGGACTTGCAGCCAGGGTGCGGTCACCTCAATTTTGCAAACTTCTTGATGAGAGGGGTGGTGTGGCTGGGCTGCAGCCTGAGTCACTGTGCAAGGGAAGCGTTGATTCTCTTTTCACTCAGACAGGCCTAAAGCCAGAAAAGCAACCAGCACAAATTGCACTGGAGTAAGACAAGCACGGCAGGAAAATCAGATCATAGAATATCTGAAGAGAACAAAGAATTAATTGATCTGATAGTGTTTTTAAAGAAAACCTGACACTGATTTGCAGGTGTATGTATGCAGAGATTATAGATACTGAAAAGTACTCTGTTCTTTGAGGCATCTATACACGCAATGTCAGGAGATAAAGCAAACCATGTCAGCAGCACTCTGGGGCAGTAAGAATACTGTGAGGCACTGACATAATCCATTGGCTTCGGTCTTTTTAGACAGGTCACTGCTTAGTCTAAGACCCCCTAAAAGGCTAATATTGCAGGTGGAGGAAGTGAATGTATTAGTCTATATTTGGGATTTGGGTGGGGTTTAAAAACTAAAAGATCTTTTTCAAAGTGACCCAGAAGTTATTATGGCTGTGTTCCTGGTTTTCAGATGACAAGATTGTAACATGACATGTTCGTATGTGTCTGTGGAAAGAGCCTTTATTGTATTCCCCTGCACAACATACTTTCTCCAATGGGAGACAGAACCCACTTCTTCCTTGCTAGGACCAAGGTAGGACCTTGGTAAGACCATTCTTTTTCCCAATGAATAAAAATGTCAGTGTGTTTACACGTGGCTGCAAATCAATGCTGTACTCACAAAAATCCTTACTTCAGCTGGGGAGGGAAGAGGGCAAGAATAGTATCAATTGTATTCCAAAAGCAGCATATAATTCTGTGATGCTGAAAGCCTCATAAGGTGACAAGAAGAGAACTAGAAATTGTTCAGTGGCACAGGCAGAAAGCCATACCTTTAGTCTCCATACATATTACCAATGAACGCTTTCTAGCTGAATTCACTCAAAGATCATTGTGAACCTCAGCCCAAGCCATGGCTTTTCAGCGAGGTGCACGCGGTTTTACCACAAACCCACAAGGCAACACAAGTCTGGGGATATTGTACCAAACCTAAGCCAAATTCTGTTGTGGCAGAGAAATGTGAAAGCAGGTTTGTCCCACCTGGCTTGTGGATTTCACTGCAAACACATCACAGAGCTTGAGCTGGAGAAGGAAACAGATTTCTGAGGTCAAAGGACATCTTGGGGTGACAATATTTGCTAGGAAATGAGTTGAACCATGCAGATGTACACCCAGAGAAGTGCAACCTGAGAGAGAAAACAAGCCCACAGCTGTGGCTGGAAAATAAACCTGCCCAGTCGGCAGCACAGCTTTTCACATCACAGGAGCCAATGAAAAAGTGCTCGAGTGTTCTCACTGCTCAGACATGTGCAACCTGGACCCTTCGCTGGGCTTATTGTTCCCTTGCAAAAGGCCCATTTATAGCAAGCCCAGCAAGCCTGAGAGGGGAAGAGGACAATGGCAATCTCTCCCATTCAGCAGCAGAGGCCTAGGAAATATTTGCTACTCCAGGAGAGCAGCAGAGGCGCCTTTTCAAAGCTCCCTTTGCTGGGAGCTGAGTGACAGCTGAATCACAGTGCTGCTTTCCAAGAGCCAGACCTCAGTAGCACTGCCAAGAGTGGCCCGTTGTATTCAGAGCTCCGACACAGCTGCAGTTACTGGGAGGTCCTGCCATTGTCCTCCCCCAGCAGAAAGATGTTTCTGTCCCCCCTTTATAGACCTCCATCGCTGCCCAGTACAGGGAGGCTGAATGAAAATGTCAGCAGCAAGCATCAAGCAGATGTGAAGGGACCATGCTCTCTGACCTGGATTCACCCATCACGTGGGCTAATGCTGCTAGATTGAGAATAGCTTTATAAGACAACTTCAGGGGGATGGGATGCTGCCATGAGCAGCAGCGTGAATGCAGGGCACCAATCTGACTGACTCAGGAACTGTGCTTCAAGGGAGGCAGAGAGAAATCCTTCCCAGGACACATCCAGGAAGGGATCGGCACGGTAAGCGTTTAGTAGGATTTGTGCGCTCCGAGTATCCTGAAAACTCCCCCTGTCTGATCCCACTCTTCATTTCCACATAGTGCACACTGGTCACAATTCATGCCCCACTTTTGAACAGTGACTGCAGGCTTCAAGTCCAAGCTTTTGGAAAAATAAAAGCAATAAAAAGTAAAATTTTTAGAAAGCATTAATGATATAACATCTCCAGGAAGTAAAGAAAACAGTCTGTGGTATCATTCTGCCTGCAGAATAGGAAAATGAAAGGTATTCAAAACAAAGGAAGTATGTACTTTCACAGTCCAAAGAGAATAAGATGCAGAAAAACAGAATTGGGTAAAGTAAGAGAAAAATGGCATGCATGTTCAAAACAAATTTTAAGCAAATTTTGCCCCCATTATGTTTGTGACACTTCTGCAATTCATTAGCCCAGTGCTCACATTGAGATCTTATATATTCCTCCAAAGTGCATCTACCTGTCTGATTATGCAAAGACTGGGGGGCTGCCCTGTCTCCATGCAGGCACTGCCTGCAGCCAGCACACGGCCCTGTGCCTTACGTGACGACCCACGGCTGCAGCCAGCATCCGACACAGAGTCTCTGCATCTGAAGAAAGGACCAAAAAACACGATTGATGGTTGGGCAAGAAAAGAAAAGGGGGAAAGACTTGGGAGGTCTGTCAACAGGGCAAGCAGTGTGGTCCAGGGGGGATTTTACTTCATTTGGGAAACAACGGGACACTTACGGAAGGGACTGTGCTCCTGGGGATAGTACAGGAGAGCAGCTGCTTTACTCTGTCAGCCAGATCAGAGAGGATTCTGCATCCAAGGGCTGGATGCGAGCCAGGTGTACTAAATGACTACAGAGATACCTAAGATACGGGGATGGTAATCTCTCACCAGGTTTGAAATGCAGATGAGGGTCTGCAGAAAGGGCAGCAACACAAATATCTTGGAGCTGAGAAAAGCCGACTTTGAAGGGAAATGAGACAAAGCTGAAGGAAATTGGCTGGGATTCAATAAAGCCTGAGAAATGCACAATGGAAAGGGTTTAATGCAGTCAGAAAGCAATTACATTAAAATAATTCTACTTTACAGCGGTTTTTGCATCGTCAGAAGGTTTTTTTCATGTTCTTTCTCAATCAGTGGCAGAAGCCAAAAAAAGTCCTGAAAGAAATCTCAAGTGCCAAAGTACACGGGATCCACAGGATCCAGGATTCCTATCAGCCAAGAAAGAAGCACTGGAGTAAGGCAAAGCAGGCGCAGCGGCGCAAGAGCAGGTGTTAGAGGGACTGCAGGAAAGCTTCCTGGCAGTTTGTACCTGCCACTTCCACTGCTGGCAGGTGAGCAGGCAGGAGAAATAGCCGCTCCATTCAAAGAGCTCCCGGGTAGAAGGTCAGTGCTGTGAGTGACAGAATAAAACTAGAGGGATGGAGCAACTTCTTACCCACACTTCAAACCAAGCAAAGTGCCAGTACAGTCAGCACAATGGGGCCATTGAAACCAGAGAGTGATAATGGGAGAGGAGGCGGCACCATACAGCTTAAAACCAAAGCAGATTCTTCCCAGAACTCACTCCCAGAGGCATTGCAAACCGAAGGGAAAAACAAGAGGGTAAAAATAGATTCAACTCTGATCCACAGTAATTGCACAACAGGGATGAGAGGGATTTCAGAGGTGGAGATCATAAAGTGGCAGAGTTTTAAAAGTTAGAACTGTGAGCACCCAGAATTAAAGCAGAAGTTGATGACTCTGGAAACTGCAATCTAAAGTGCTACTTCAGCTCTGAGCTGGCTGGGACCATTCTCTGAGTCTAAGAAAGGGTCCTCCGAGGATACCTGCCACCTTGACATACAGGGCGCCTTGCTAGGAAGTGGGGTACGTGCAGCTTATACAGCCAGTAGACCCCAAGGAGAGGGAAAAACATTCTGCTCCTGACCCTGGCTGTAAACAGAGGAGATACAAAGCTTCCACCTCTGTCTTCTCACCATCTGTGTAGCTATCCTGATGAATTACAGTGCTTCCCAGCCCAGCAAGATTTTTCCATCTTTCGCTTCTAGAGGGAACTTCCACTGAACAACTTGCACTCTAAATTTAAAAGCTTCCTCTTCCCATGTATCTGTCTTTGTCCTGATTTTATCTGCCTTAGAAGGCAATTTTTTTACTAACACAGAGTAATTAAACTGAGAGACCTGAATCTTAAACTGCTAACATTAAAATTTCCTCCGAGTTACTGACTCCTGAATATGTCAGACACATTGAGAAGGAGGCTTGAAAAATGAGCACGAGCAGCCCATGGGGTTCAGCATGTGCCCATGTAGGCATGGGGAGGGATGCAGAGCGGTTAGCACCATTCCACAGACAGGGACTATCCATCTAACTCCAGCCCTGGGGACAAGCGCTGCAGTCAGTGCAGTTCCTGGCCACGTTCTCTTCTCCCACCTCTCACCAAAAACTTCCCAGTGTCTTCAGCCCCCCCGCCGGAGGACAGATCAGTGCTGCAGAGCAGTGCTAAGCAAAGCTTGTGTTATCTGTGCATACAAGCAGGCTTGGAACAGGGATAATCACAGCGTGTGTTGCCAATTTCATGTGCTAAGAAGTAATGACTCACTCTTCCTCCCCAAACCCATCATGTGATAAAGAGGAGAGATACACTTTGGTTTCTCTTTCTTTGCTTTCTGGTTTCCATTAAGCTGCATTCATTTCATGTTTTAAAAAGTTCTCACATAACCACAAAGATCAGAAATATCTTTCCTAAAGTAAGAGCTCAAATTGCACAAAAATCCATTTCTTTCTGCAGCAGGAAGAAAAAATGCCACCAAATACTGCAGGCCTTAGTCACGCTACCAAGAGGACACCCAGGAGCCCTCTCCCAGCAATCACTGCTGGATTCGAGCGCCTTGTTCCCAAGAACAGCCCTGCCTCTGGAACAATCAGGCAAAGTCAGAGAGCAAAACTCCCTCCCCACTCCCAGTGCTGCCTCTACCCCAAACCCTGGAGAACAGAAGCGTGTCTTTTCAAGACTGACAGCCCTCTCTCACACTTATAGAAAGTATTTCAACTAATAGAGGAAATTGCCTTCTATACCAAACAGCCCCTGGTTCGTGACCACAGCACACTCCAGGAACAGCTTCGAAAACTTCTTTCCAACATCACTCTTCCTCTTACCAGGGAAAAAAAAGTTAAGCTTTCTTTCCTAACAAAAGTATTAACTATTACTTTCATGTAACAAAGCCAAGCAAAGGAAACGTAACAATCACTAGTGCGACAGTTACAGCGCTAGGAAACTGCACTAGCCATTGCTGGAGGTTATCACCAGGGTCCTGGTAATTAAAGAGAATCTCAAATCTCCTTGCATTTACAGCAGGAGCACAGGTTTTCTGCTGAAGAACAGAGCATTGGGTCTCTCTCAATGTCACACTAAATTTATATGTACCTCAGAGTAGAGGCATATGTCATTTTTTTCTGATTAACACATTTCTAATGGGATCCAGACAAGTCTGATGGGGAGACAGGGTTTGGAGGGAAATGAGGTGGTTTGTGATTCAAACCCTGGCTTCCATCAAAATGCTGTGGTCTGTTTAGCATGTCCACAGACATCATTTTACAACACACACTCACAAACACACACACACACACAAATCCCCAGGGGTTTTAAACCCTGATTTACAGCAGGATCCAGACTACAAACTTCTGTAACCTGGCTGCCAGGGACAAGTAGGCGCCTCTGCAATGAGAGCTTTAGTGGCTGGGCAAGACAGGACAGGGGGGTGCCCCTGGGATGGGGTACAGATTCCACCACCTCTCAGTTACAGCTTTCAGGGGGCTTTGTCCTTGCTGTCCTGGGAAGTTGTACACAGCAGAAATGGCCAAGCCACTTCCTGAGTCACACATTACTTCTGCCTGCAATAGCTAAATGTGTCTTGGAAGCCTCCCACTGCAGCGCTAATGCTGATCAGCCATCAGCCCTGCCTTGCTGCCATCTGATGGGCTCCCAGCAGTAGGTGGTCTGGCTGTAGGCACAAACACAACCATACAAACAATAAAATGTGTGCACAGACACATAAGTTTTTTCATGTCCTCCAGATTATAACTAAAAATATTTCAACAGCTGTCTCTTTTTGCTGCAGGGGAAGGCAAGGAAAGCACATGGCCCAAGTTGTTATCTCAAGGATACTTACTTTAATGTGCTGATAGGTACAGACATTAACTATATAGTCAAAAATCTATGTTCTGCTATGGACTGAAGACTGGCAGGTTCCCTCTCCCACCCACAAGTCATTTTCAAGTAGCCATCTCATGACAGGCACTTTGAAGGCACCTGAACAGTCATTCCACTGTCCAGCATCATGGGTGAATTAGTAGTTCATGGCAGGTTCTGTTCTCATCCTCCAAAGCAGAGCTGTTACTGAAAAGGCACAGCCAGGGGGGATGGTCCAGAGTCTTAAACTGAGCCTGGAGGAGACCCTCTTCCACCTCCCAGAAGATGCTGAGATAAAGTGCCCCTTCCCACACCACACCAGCTGCAGGCAGGAGCAGGCACTGACATCCCAGTGCCCTTTGGGCCTCTGCACTCGCTCCACAGAACCCAAACCACCTTAGATCAAACAATGGGTATTTGTTCTTTCAGGATATTTTATAAGTGCTTTAGGACTAGTGTCCCAAAACAAACCCTCAGCCTTGCTGCCAGTTTTAGGCTCCACTGCAGCTACCCTAGAGCAAATATTCCCTTCACACCAATTCCTGGTGTGATGCCTGACACAGAAAGGCAGCATCCCCTGTATTTTAACTGTCTGGTAAATATTTCAAATGCTTCTGGCTCACAGTTCAAGCATCAGAAACAGCCTTGTCCCAGGATAACAAGCTAGCCCTGCCTACACAGAGCAATGGTTTATACCTTCCTACCCAAGCACAGGAGAGAACAGTAGCGGAGTGTCACCATTCATAGCTAATTTGGCACTTCAAGCAAGAACAGGGCTTTTATCTCTTCCTTTTCATTACAACATGGTGAGACAAACATTAGATATCAATAAGTAACTAAGCTGGCTACAGAGGACAAACAAGTAATTGCAGACGGTTGCTTGGTAAGTGATAAGCCTTTTTGGGCTCGATCACCACCTGTAGGCAAGCTTTGATTCATACATGAGATCATGGAAGAGAAAGTCAGGCACAAAGCAGACATGCAGGAGAGCGCAGCACATCATTTCTTCCGGTACCTGGGACAGCAAACACAAGCAAGCGCCACTCCTGCAAACCCCCAGTGGAGAGAGAGGCGCGGGGGATTACTCCAGTCCTTTTCTTTTTTCTACCCAAATTACTGTCTGTTCTTTGTGTGTGCTCCTCCCTGTTCCCACCCAAGTACACACACCACAGTGTGGGATGGTACTCTAGCACAGCGGCTGCTTCAGCTAAAGAATCTCATGTCAACACCCCCTTAAGAAGGGACCAGGGATGGGGTCTTTCTCACCTGTGTGTACACACAAGCACACACCGAAGTACCAGCCTGAGTTTCCTCGAGGCAGGAAACTTAGGCAGTGGCAGCAACACAACAGCTTTACTCTGCTTCACGAATCCGGATCAAACCACAGAACAATAACCTGGAACCATGATCTGCTGGATATCTGCAATGGGGAGAAGCTGGTTCAGCTTCAGGAAGTGCAGCCAGGCTGAGACGTTGCTAAAACCGGGCAGCAAACCTCGGCAGCCCTTGCCCAGCAGGACTGTGTATGGAGCTGCCTTCTATTTCTAGAGGGCTGAACCTGACACAAACGCTTCCAAACTCCAGGCTTCAGCCCAGGACCTCTCTGGCCTGACAGCATGCTTCACCTTTAAGCAAAGCTGAAATGTCAGACGGCTGCTAATCCAAAGGACGGTGGAGCTGTGAGCTGCACCCGGCAGAGCAGAACATGAAGTCGGGGGATGTCTGCCGGCTTTTCCTGCCACTGTCTCCTGTCCAGGGTGAGCAGGAGGAGAAGCCACACAGCCGGTTTGAGCAAGGGGGCTCCTTCGGCCTTTATTAACAGCCACCGCAGCCACTAGATGGCAAACTGACAGCCCGAACGAACACTGACCCTACACACCCTAAAGCGCTCCAAGTCAGGGGTGCAAAAAGCCAGACACGGCTAATTTCTCCTCCAGGTTCAGGTTCTTTGTGCATTTCTGTCCCATGTCTATCCTGCACAAAGATGAGCCACGAACAGCGTGCTGTCTCCTGCACAAACCACCTCCTGGTATCCATGTGCAGCTCCAAATACCCTGGGTGCAGTTACAGCAGAAAGGACAAAACAAAATTCCAACACAGCCTCCAAAAAACATATTGCTTAAGCCAGGGAAAACCTGCAGCCTACAAATAACATGGCTAAAGGAGCCCAGATTGCAGATGATGTATTATTCATTGCTATCATCATTGTAAGCCTCCAGCCAATCTAGCTTTTTTCAGTGTGGGCTGCAGGAAAGGTGGGGCCACGATGTAAATCAGAAATATCTTGCAAATGACTCTTACATATTAGCTGCATGTCTATGAAAAGAAATGAATTGCATGGTAGCCAAAGCTCTACACAAGCAATCATCTTTGTCTTGCAAAGTGGCCATTTGTATTTTATGTCAGCCTGTTATTATCCCGAATCAGGTCTTGAGCAAAGATCAAAGCTCGTCTGGGTAAAGCAGTCCTCGCTCATTACACGCTGATAATTTCTCTAAGTAGGAGTCCTTTCCAGGAGCTGGAGTCACAGCAATGGGCACTGTTGTGTACACGGGTTCTGACAAAAACCTGGGTCACACTGAGCCAAGATTTCAGCAAAGATGCTGAGGGCAGCTGCCTGCCTCCACCATCCAGAGGGGCTGGATGTTCAGACTTGCTGTGCATCCGAAAAATACTGGAGCAGCAATATGATTGTAATTTTACAGCAAGCTCTAAATTTATCATTTAGCTACAAGGGCAAACATCCTTTACTTCAAGAATAACAGGAAATAGGTATTTCTTTTTATTTAGAGTCCAAAGGTACAAATCACCAGTAAATTTACCATGCTACTGTACAGGGCAAGACAAACTCTCAGGCTGTTAACTCTCCTTGTACAACTATAACAAAGAGCTCATCAGAACAATGTTCATTTTACACCAGTTTCAGCAGTCTGTTTCCCCAGTTGGATTGTTTGATGCACTAACAGAGCAGCAATGCTGTGTACCCAGATCCAAATACTCTTCTCATCCACAGTTGCTCTAAGAATGCCAGGGAAGAATAAACTCACAGTCCTGCAAACATTACTGAAATCATTTGCCTTACCTGACAATAGTTATTTCATGCCTCAACAAGTCCAGCCTAAATGTATAATCTACTGGATCCTATGATTCCTGTTTGCCTATGTGCAGAGCCATTCAACAGAAGAACTCACTTCCCAGATTACTCTTCCATACAATATATCAATAAAGTTCTGAATTACAGTAACTCCACTGGATCTGTGGATCACCAAAGCCAGGGTGTATCTTGCCTATGAAACTCACAGTAACCATCTGCTCCCTGTAACAGTGAAACACAGCTCCAGAAAAAGATGTTTTCATTGACCTACTTTCCAAGGATCCAAACTGAGGTAACTCTGAGGTCCACTCATACAGCTCATCCATACATACCCTCTCTGCTCTGCCTTTTTCAGTTCCAGGGGTTTACACAAGCTGAAAGGGTACTGTGCAACCTTAAGCAACACCACATTGCTCCTTTTTGCTATTCTGGTTCTGCTGCTTCCCTGCTTTTGCACCCACTCCCTTATACTGTTGACACATCTCATAAGCGTGTCTGTTATGACCAGCGTATTTTATCAGTACATTTTAAACCTGAGCACTGCATTCACCCATTTAATGAGCAATATTTTAGACATTTTCCAAACTTCCTGTCACCAGCATTAGCTAACACACAAGCGAACCAGACAGACCCTTTTGTTCTGAGCAGCTGTGCTGTAAAACAGGCTGAGTATCCTTGTGGCCACAAACTGCTCTCCAAGGTCTCCCCATCCCCAGTCTGCCATATGGTGGCCCTATAGTTTGTACAAACTCTTTCATTTCCTCTCTATCCTGTTGCATTTCATCAGGTTAAACTAAAAGCACACACCACTATCCAAAAGCCCAGCGGTTTGCAGTGTTCTGTTTTGCAGAGGGCAAGCAGCCTTTCAGTGAAGTTCTTTATATGGTCTCTCACTAAACTCCCTGGTTTTTATGTTTCTTAGCCTTGCAACTCTTCTACTTTCAAGGAACACTACTGTGAGCATTGGAGCCCGCTGCCTTGGAGCACTGCGAGCACTGGAGGTGTCACACTCACAAGCAGTCCGTAGCAAAGAGTGCTAGGTTGTTGTGCTGAAGCAGGGCTACCTTGGCTCAAAAATTAAGAAGTCAAACAGATTTAAATAAGGAAAACCAGCAAAGAATTTTGAAACCACTGACTGAGGTCGAAGAGAGACAGGACCAGTCACTGGCCAAAGCACTGACAACAAGGCTTAGCTCACTGTTATTCTGCCGAGCTGCTGCACAGCCTGGAGTTCATCACAACTTCCTAACTAGTTCTGCTCCCCTTCCACCCCACTATGGGGACAATTAATCAAATAAACATTGGTGCAATATAAAAACATAAAAAGCAAATACAAGATGAAGCATTGATCAAAATGAAATGCTGGTTAAAATACAGCCCTTTGATCCCTGGCTGTGACTCCAAGCTTCAAGAATCCACAGCCTAGTCTAAAACCCCAACATGATGAACAGCCAAAACTGGCACTGGATGTGTCTCCACAGTGAATGCAGTTTAAGGAGACCTGTGAGGACCATGTGGCAGAGGCATGTATTCCAGCCCAGCCCATGATGTGTGCTCCTGCAAGGATGGAGCCATTAAATGGCTTCCCTCTGCACCCAACAACCATCGTCCTGCCACTCTGTCTAGTAGCAGCAAGACCAGTTACAGATGTGTGCAGAAAACATGTCTGTCCTGGTTAGGAACAGGGAGTTACTTCAGATGATCCCAGCGCAGTAAAGAAGCCATCTCATACCACGCCCTCAGGCTGACAGACAAACCCGGAGTACCAAGCTCATCCGTAACTACTGAGACACAGCCTAGTGTCAACAGCAGAGTCTGAGAAAAGCAGAGAGAAGCATAGGTAGGAAGCAGCCACTTGGAGAGGCAGAGGTGATGCTGGACAGAGCCATCATGTGCTTCACGAGGGGAGGACCTGTGTCCTCCATGCTTTACTGGCGGAGCCTCCAGGGCCTCACTGACACGACAAGTAGCAGTGGTGAAAGTGAAGAAACAGTCACAGTTTCTTGAGCTCTGAATACCAAGAGGAGCCTCTTCAGTATTCCTCAGTTTCAACTTTGGAGGCCAACAAGACACAACTACACGTCATGCTTAGTGTCAGAAGGACACTAATGTGTGTGTATAACCCAGTGTGACAGGCAGCCCCACTGTCGGCAGACTTTCTCAACTCTCACCATCCAGAAATCCAGCATCAGCAGTGGCTGTGCTGGGCTCACTGGGGAGGCACAGCGTGGTTGACTGGCAGCGCTGCACTTTCTGCACCTGCACTGGGCAGCACATGCACATGTATTTCTGTCCGGACAGGCTGTGTGAGAGCTACACCCCTGGCCATGGCCCAGCTGGCTGCACTCTGCACTCACTGGGATTTAGGGAACACCGCCCCTGCTGCAGGAGACACCGCTACACTGATGTCAGTGGAGCTGCGTGGAAATGCCACCTCTGCCATCACAGGGACTCCCACCCCTCCCGCTGGCGGGCAGCACATTTTCCATTCCTCTGAACAATCTGACCAAGCTGCAAGCATCAGCAGCGCTAAATTCTGCTCTCTTTTGGGAAGGAGCCAAGGCTGCAAATGTAAAGCACAGGATGTGATTTCCTGCCCCTCCTGGAAAAGGAAGCTGCCATCCAAAAGGTAGAGAAAGAACTATTAATCCTAGAACAACCATCCTAATGCTGGGGATCACATGATGCAGCTGCAGAAATACCAATTCAATTCAAACAGAACTTGTAATGTGCTAAACATGAGGGACGCATGTACAGAAAAGGAGATAGCAGATCTGGGTGCCAAGAGGAGGAAATGCCATTCAAAGGTCCCTGATGAAAGATGCCTCTAGGTCCATTTCTCTTCTGACAGAACTCTTTAATCATGAAAATACTAGAAAACCATAAAAAAATAATGGCAGATTCTCTCCAGAATCTCCTGCAGTTCTACTTTATATTGTACAAACGAGCCGATTAGCAGCAAGGTGCTGGGCTTCTTGGGAAAGGAACAGCTTATGGAGTGAAAAGAAAACTAATGTACAACCCCAGCAGGTTTACTTTTGCACAAGCTTTAAAAAGAGATGGACAAACAAGCAGCACTACTGAGTTAGTGCAGACATGGGCTGTACAATCCCAGTAGCTATTGCCTGCTTAAGCACAATGAAGTAGGATGAATAGAAGGCCTAATGTGGCTGACTCACCCTCATTACCCAACAGCCTGAAATGGGGGGTGGGGGGGTCCTTCTGAGGAGATGAAAAATATTTTTTTGGATGAGTTGAGGTGTGAGTCTGTATGGATTATACAGCCCAAGCCACAAGCAACCATTATTTTCCATCTGTACCAGTGTAAGAACTCTCCTGTGTGCAGAGCTCAACAACTACTTTTGTTTTCAGAGTGTCTGCAACCATTTGCAAAAGACTGACAGACATGCATGCACAGACACACACCGTGCTGTCATAGGGACTTGCCTTCTGTTCTTCCCCACTACAGTTTTTCCTCAGCCTAAAATAAAAGCATGTTATGCTGTGCCCTTTGTGCAAGAAAACATAACACATGAGTGTTTATTTGCCTATGAACACTATAATCTTCATAGATCAATATTAAAACCCTTCACACTTATTTTCACTGCCTGGTTCAATTGAACTTAGAAATTTCAGTGTACCATGAGAGAGTGCTGAACAGCTGCAAACTAGCCAAGGGATCACATTCCCACAGATGGTATTAGAGTCCAAAGCCCTTCATGTTTGACTGTGGGATATGTACAGGTCAAATGAGAAGTTACACTGTCTGGCAACAAAGTTTCACAATCCTCGAAGACAGTGTTATTTGTTTTTACAGGTCTTTGATTTAATACCCTTCACTTGGAAACTGCTATTTTCCAAGGGGTTTTCTGCCGAGGCAATTCAAGGCTAGGTAGTTATCACTGGAGGCCATCTTTTATGTAAATTGTGCTGTGTCCAACTTTGTAGCTTCTCCACTAAGTGATGGATTAAACATAAGGTTTGAAGTCCTGTTTTCAGCACTAATCTGACAGATGTCCAGAGAAACGCATTAGGCTACACAGGTTGAAGGAGGGGATTATGAGGAGGACCCTCAAACTCCAGATCTGCTTGGTATTGTTAATTATGCTTTGCCAAATTTCCTAACTTCGTGTACAATCTGTCAGAGACGTGTCATGAGTTTCCTGGATGGGGAAGGAGGAGGATGTACATGATTGTTTGGTTCTTGCAGTTATTATCTGCTATGGCCTATGCTTAGTGTCATGCAGCAAAGACAGGACTGTCAGGGCTGCACCTAACTCCAGCTCACAGCTCAGCACTGGTGCAAGTGGCCAGCCCAAGAACAGCTGGTAACAACAAGAGTTTGCTCATGAAAAGGCAAATGGATGATGACAAACATAGCAACTTTCTCTTGATTGTGATTAGTAGCACCAGAAAGACCAAAAAGCATAAAGCCACAGCATCTGTCTGTCCAGAAACTGCTTCCACATCCTTACAGTAATGATCCAGAACTCCAGTTTTGGGACTGGAGTCACTCCAGTGACCTTCCCAACGCTGCAGTCAGAGGGCAAAATTGAGAAAAAGCAGATCTTTTTTCATGGTGGCCATTTCAGAAGGCAGGTGAGCAAGAAGACCACAGGCACAATTGTGTGTCCAGCAGCAGTAGCAGCTTGTTCCCAACCTCTGCCTGAAGAGATGAACTCTGGAGCCATCTTCCATTATTTGTAACCAAAGCTCAAAAGCTGCTTGGCAGACACAAGCTCTGGACAACTAGGCAAGCAGAAGGCTTTATTGTCTCTGTGTGATGAGAGGCTAGCCTGACTCCCATAGGGCCTTCGCTTCCTGACCACACATACTCGGCATGTGCTGCAAGATGCACAACAGTCACTGTGCAGCCTATCTGCAACAGCCAGGGCAAGAAGTAACCATGCTTCAGAGACAGAGTGGTTGTATGCATGTATATTTGACAGTAAGAGAGAAACAAGGGCAAGAAGAACTGGTGGGAGCAAAGCTGGCAATTTCTCAAACGCCCTACCTTCCACAGACAGGGTGGTGGGCCACCCCCCTTTTCAAACTGCCCAAAGCAGCCAGGGCCTCCAATGTAAGCATCACCTTCAAAACTGAAGGGAAGAGAAAGGCACAGATGCAAAGCAAGATCTGCTGCTGCTGGAGTTCTACAGCCTTCCTCACCACCAGCAATCCACCCATCTTATGCTGGCCTGGCCCAGGCACCTACAGCCAAGAGCCCGTCCGAGTGGTTCCCCTCTCAGGGCTGTCCCCAGGACGCAGAAAGACAACAATTACCTAATCTCATCTGGATAGGGTATGTCTGTGCTGCAGCAGAACAGGCAATCTCAGAGCTTTCCAGTGGCATTCACAGTGTCTTTCTTCATGTGAGCTTCCAGAATTAATCACCAGTGTATGAATTTGGCTTCCCATGCCTCTCCCCAGCTGACAGGAATTGATGGCACCAACTGCCGTCACCACGAGAAATAAGTGATTCCTTCACTAGCGTGGCAGACATATGCCAGCTAGGAAGAGAAGATCTGATCATCAGACTTGCTTGTTTTGGCTTTTCAATGCACAAAAGGCTGTTTTTCTCAGAATTAGGGTGACTGCGACAATCTGTTTTTAGACAGAGTTAGAACCACAAGATAAAAGAGGCAGAAATCTTCTCATCTGCATATTTATCATCAAAATGCAGCAACTGCATAATTTAAGCTTAGTGTTAAAAATATTGTATGTATATTTTAAGGTTTTCCTACTCAGGTGAAAAGGAGACATGCTTTCACTAAGGAGGTTAATTATTTCCTAATGGTGTGAAAACAACAGGAAAAAAAAAAAAGGAATCAAAAGGAATTTTCTTACCCTCCCCCCTACCCTGAGGCGCAGCAAAGAGACACCTCCGTCCATATCCTTCACAGACACATGCAGTAAAATGACTAGAACAATAGAACTGAGGCATCTGCTGGCGACTGGGGTCCCACCGAGCCCTGTGAGGGTCTGGACACTTGCACAAAGGTGCAAGTTACAAGCGATTTGTAGCAAGAGCAGGAGCATCCTCTCAGGTCATCAAAGAGCAGCACTCCCATGTGCAGGGACGGGCACAGGCACCCACTGCCGCGTGGGCTCTGCCAGAGGAGGGCAGGCTCTCAGCCCTACACCCAGCCCCCTCCAGCACCTAGATGCCAGCAGCTGCCTCCCCTGCAGTCCTGAGCAAAGCACAGCTGGGCTCTGCCTGCCCTGCATCAGCCTCCCCACCCCAAACGCACCCAGGGGGAGGGCAGAGGTGCTCTTCACTAGTCCAGCTCTGCAGGGAAGAATGAACTAAACACAGGCTGTCTCTGTGGCACTCAGTCATGGCTGAGCTCTGCCAGTGGTACCATGGGCAGTGGTATCATGGAGGCTTCTTCATTGTTCTTCCCTATCTCTGCTATCCGTATGGAGCCTTTATACTCCACAGAGCTGGAGTGACCAGCTAGCTGCATGTGAGATCCAACTTCTTAGGGAGAGGACTTGTTCACCCAGAGGTATCCTGGTTTACTGTCTTTCCTATTGGCTGCAGACGTGTCCATGCAGACGTGTGATGTTCCAGACAGGACATTCCTTTCACACTAGGAAGCATCCTTTCCTTTCCAGCACTGCCCAGAACCCCACGGCACGATCAGTGGCTGCTCAGAAATGTCTCTGTGAGTTTGGCATGGCCAGCACGGGCTGCAGAGCAGGCTGGCCATGGCCAGCTGGTGCTCCCCAGCTGACACAGCTTTCCCATGCTCTCTGCTGGCTGCCTCCACATCCTCCCACGGCCACGCAATCCACTCTGCTTTGACAGCCTCATCCCTCAGATCCCAGTCCTATAACTACCTGAGAGGCACACGTGCTTCTGTTTAAGAAGACAAGCTGGAAGGGCAGTGCGTGACAATGCACCGCCATCTGAAGACAGCCAATCAAACCAATAAATCCCCGCTTGCTCCCCAGCAGCTGTAGCCCAATTAAACTCAACAGTTCACAGGTGTTCACGTAATGACTTTAACACAAAAAAGCACCGCTCCCCTTTAGGGGCCTTTAAAAAAATTTAGAGCTCTTTAAATTTTATATACCAACAACATCAAACCAAAGTAGGAAATAATAAAGAAGGAAAGAAGATAGAGCAAAGAAAATATACCCAGTGTCAGCATCAGCAGCAGCCTAATTAAACAATAGCCCACAGGAAAATGCACATTCTGCTCACCCAGCCACGGCCCTTCTTGAGTTCTATGTGCTGGGTGCAAAAGCGTTTTTCTGTACAGCTTTTCAGCATCGTTGCACCAGCTATGCTCTCATTCATGAAGTCCCTCTGCCTCCTCAGAACAAAGCTGTGAATGAACTCACCTAACAAAGCACAGGCCTGCATCTATCATTCCTATCCAGCTCTTTGACTCCTTCCCTACCATGAGGTCGAGACTGGGCTGGTCTCCACGGCGTGCTGGGCAGGCAGAGCTGTACACCTCTGGAAGTGACTAATGACCCCACTATTTTCCATGGCCTTGCAGCACATGGTAGTTGATCCAGGGAGCCCTGGTGAAGCTGACACCCTTGCTGTTCAGCTTGTCTGCACCATCTGTTTGCAGTGTGCCAGCAGCAGGCTCTTGCTAGGTCTCTCCTTATTCTTGGGGTTTGTTACACCTTGCTAGCAGCTCCGGCCACAACATCGTTAGTTTCTTTTGTAGTTTCCCCATTGATTGCAGGTGTTCCCTCTCCTTCTAACTCACCTTCATCCCCCTCATTCCCAGACCAGCATACATGAGCCTCTGGCAATGTCAGGATCACAGCCAGGAGCTGCCATGACTTCTCATTGCAGGAGGGATGAGGAGGCAGGAAACATGATTCTCACAAACTTAGAGAAGGAAACATCAGGCTGGAGAAGAACAGATACTTTTGAGACCTTTGGGGCCCTGAAAAGGTAAAGAATTTGCAACACCTCAACCCTGAGGGAAATTCAGTTCAAGGCTTCTTCATTATTGACCTTGGTTTGATTATGTGTTTGTAGCTCCTGACTTTCCCATGATGAGATGCTGAAGCCAAAGTGGATCTGAAGCTTCTGCTTTGAGGCAATCCTGGCTTCAGCTTTTCTTTGTTATAATGAAATGTGAAGTGTTCTTATACAGAAACACTTCTGTACAAAAGATTTTTTAAGAGGGGCAGTGAAGAGATGCTGCTCTGTGGTAAGTCAGAAGGTTCTTGGAAGGGAGTTTCCCTCCAACATACTAAAAAACAAGAGCCTATGAAACTGAAATATTTTGGGGCTTCAAAAAGTGATGATGCCAAAACAGTGCAAAAGCAGGCTTTCCCAGAGTCCCTAAAAAGGGAAAGACCCTCTTGCCAGGCCTGTGAGCCAGGAATTTGCACAGGAGCAAACTGACAGCTCTAGATCCTGAAGTCCATTCCTTCATCAGCAGTAAGAGCAGAGCACAGACAGCAGCGGTAAAATCCCTGGGCCCCGTCTTCTTTTCCCAAAATACAAAATCTTAAATTGCTTTCTAGAAGGAAAAAGATGTGGAGTTCCAGACTTCATCCATCCTCTGTCCTCTCTGCTTAGAGAGGACATCAAAGGATCATCTCCCTACAAAAGGCAGATACATAGCACAGTATAGAGGTCTTCACAGATACAATATCTTACTCTTGCTTCTACAGCACCTAGTACCCTGGGCCCCAACCTGGGAGATTCCTTTGGGAATTACTGTAATATAAATAGTAAATAAATATGAATAATTATCTGAGGATGATAACCAGTGATTTAGATATGAAAAGGCCCCATGATGCAAGGGCTAATCTCTTGAGATACTTAGCCATCCTTTCAAGATGCATGAAGACATATAAATAGGCTAATTACAAAGGAAAACATCTTGTATATAAAACTCGCCTAAATTCAGAAGTGATACAAAAACAAATTGAGAAGATACCCAGGAAAAGTTCAATTGTGTTGCTGAGAAAGAGGATTTTTTTAAGATAACCCAGAAGATCCTTAAATACTAAAATAGCTAAACCTTAAATAGCAACTGCAAGTGTCACATCAGAAAGGCACTCTAAAATGAATAGAACTATTGAACTGTGGAAGCATCATGGCAAAAAACACAACAATTTCATTTTCTTAGTTTAGTTTCAATTTATAATTCACACAAGTAGCTTAAACACGTCGATTTGAGATCAAAACAGAACTGCAGGTTACATAGCATCTGTTCTATAGGAGGGTGCTGTGTGCACTGAGATAATTTTAGATGAATGTGTTATAAACAAGATCTGTGGAACATTGCAGAGTAGCAAGTTTTGAGAGAGAAAAACATACAGTTTAAATGCATAAATTGTTTAGAATGTTTAGCATGTGGTTGTAAAGCGATCAACCAAGTAATCTGCTTTCCAGAGTAGGACAGCTCACACAGATGAAACAGAAGCTTCCTCCGTGTTCAGCGTGACTCCTGCAACACTGGGAGAGACATCTTCTTACTCTGTGCAAACTTGGTGATCATAAAGCCACAGCGTTTAGTCACTGCTCTTGTTCTTTGCCAACACCTCCCCAAGCTGCTGCAGTATCATGCCTGCGTGCACAACGTATTCTGGCTGGAGAAAGTCTGCTGGTGACCAGACTAGACCTCTCCTGAGACACACTGGTCCGGGTAGACCTGATGTTGTTATTCTGGGGTATGGTCACTTGTGCTGTGAATTTGTGAGGTTATACCTGTGTTGAGAAATAAACACTCTTTGATTCTTTCTTCAGGAGGACAGCTCTGGAGATACCCAGGAACCAAGCTACACCACTGAGATGCCTTTTCAGATTCATTTATCCACATCAGGGTGCCTGTTCTGCTGTCAGCCAGGCAAACATTTCTGGGTACCATACTGTCTCCTGAACCCACAGGACAGCTTTCTAACAGGTGTTACTATCCTACTCCTAGACTGACACTCCATCAGCACTCCCTCAGCATACCTTATCAATCCCACAAGTCCCAGTCAAACTCAGATGAGAATTAAAAATTTGAATCTAGAAATGTAAAAGAGATAGACACTGTGTATTTCTTTATAGTTCTTTCTTCTGCTGTGTGAAAAAGAACAGGGGTGTGTGTAGCACAGTGTCATGGTTTGACCCCAGCTGGTGACATAGCACCACCCAGCTGCTCACTCACCCCTTTTCCTGCAAAATGGGATGAGGAGGACTAAATTCATGGTTTGAAATATCATCAACTCATGGATACAAAAGTATTCTGCCTTTTAACTCCTCCTTTAGTCAAACCTAAATGCAAATTCATCATAATCGTGTAGTTACGGTCAGAAAAAGGCATTTCATATGTGAATGCAAATGAAGATGCATGGAAAATGTTTTTCCGTTTAGGAAAAAGATTCTGAGATTTAAAAAACGGTGTGAAACAACTCACAAAATATAAGACAAAAATCAGTTCAGTTGGTTGATAATCCCATTCAGGCTGCAGTGGAACATTTCCCCAAAACGCTTCCTCCTTTGCTAGGTTATTTATGGTTTGCTTTCCAGCCTGACTGCAGCAACTGACACCCTGCAAAGATTTGGAATCAGATGGGAAAGCTGCTAGCACCAGCTCCCTTTGAGATACTCTGACCTTCTGGCTCCAAAGCAGATGCGTCTCTTATGCCATCGTCTCAACTCACTACAGGAGCAACGTACATTGTAGTGCTTGTGACCACCCCACAGTCACCTGCACTGCTGAACACAGAGCACCAGGTACTCAGACTGCAGAAGGAGCTTTCAGGGTGGACTAGTCAGCTCAATATCACTGTTTAGATGATCCACTCTGGAGATCTACTGAGGTCTGCAGCGCTGTATGAGTTCTCACCTGCGTGAAACCTATGCTGAACTGTAACATTTTTCACCTTCTAGAGCAAGGGCTAAGTACAACCTGCTGCTCTAGTAACAAGCCACTCCCACTAAAACAGTAGCACAGTACTTGCCAAGCCCTTCCTTCTACATCAGCTTTTCCTGCCATCCCTGAGCCTGCTGAACCGATGTGAGAAACAACCACACCAGGCACGCTACTGCACAGAGCTGGCTCTGTATTGCTGCTACAAAGGCCAGCAAGGGATTGCAGCAGCTCTATTCTTCCCTGTGGAGTGGAGTGGGTCTGAGTGGCTGCAGCATGGTCGCCCTCTCACTGTGACCTCTGAAAGTTCTCTGCTGCAACTGCTCAAGAGAGCAGAGTACACGGGAGCATCAGACATGAGTACAGACCCTGAGCAGCGTTAACAGGGACAAGTAGCCCTGCCTCAGCCGGGTAAAACTGCCCAACGGTGCCACCTCGCAGCCGAAGCTGCAGCAGCCTTGCTTCAGCTGAGCCCTTCTGCAGAGGTGGGAAGGAGACAGGTCCCTGGGTGCGATGTGAATGTGCCCTCCTTGTCCTCAGCACCCATCTCCTGCAGGGCTGCCCATGAGGAGGAGGTGCTGGGTGCTGGGTAGAGCAAGGCAGTGACAGACAGACTCCTGGCCAAGACAGACTCCCCGCTCTCTCTCCTCATGCGCTTGCAGCTGCCCACTGGCTCAGAGACCAGGCTGTGGTGAGGGTAAGGTGCCCATATCTGCTCTTTGCATCGGTTGCTCACAGGGTGTGCTGTGACCTCCTCCCACCCTTCTCCAGACACCAGCCACTTCCACACATTCGTTTTCTTGTATATTGAGCCAATGTGCTGTCACTCACAAAGTTTATATTTAAATAAGCCCTTCTGTTGAACTCAAATTAAATATAGCTCCGTTGAATCTGATACCATGAGAGAACCAAGGCTGGAGGCGAGAGAGAGAACGAGGAGGAGATCACAACTGAACACACACATTTGAAGCTGCGAAGTTAACACCAGGCTGCGCATCTGACTCCAGTGCACACTGGGCTCGTTCCTTTCAGCTCAGCAGTAGTATTAGCTGCAGTGAGGTCACCCTTGCATGTCCATCTGCTTCATGTCTCTCACTAGACAGACACACACAAATCCTCAAATTTTACAGACAGAATGAAAATTCAGACAAACATTTGTCTCCCTGACCTGTCAGCACTTAGAGCAGCGCCTGACTGACAGCGGCACGAGAGGGGAAGTCAGAGCCTCTGAAAAGGCAGGTATCTCAGCATGAATTTTGGACTCTTCTGACAACAATAACAATCAGCTCTTAGCTAATGTCACACTGCTACAACAAAGCCTGCGGCAGCTCGTGCTGCCATTCAGGCCAAGGACTCTTCCAGGGCTCTCTCCTGACGGGGGTTGCCCTGCCAGCCATTCTGCAAGTGGTGCTTAACCTCTGGTTGGGGACAGTGGCTGGAGGGGCTGGATATGAGAAGGACCAGAGCCAAATGTGTGCATATTAAGAAAGATGTTATTAAGGAGCCCAGGCATAAAAAACTAGACCAGAAAGTGAGACCGTTGCAGTAAGGGAAGAAAGTTGTACTAAGGTAGGAAGAGAGTTCATAAGCAACACAATAAAGTTAAAAAGCAGACCTTCAGGCCTGTGGGACTCAGGTGTTCAAATCCACTGAGCTGTGTGCTTAGTACCATTAAACTTCTCATTAGGCTTCAGGATGAACAGCCTCTAGCAGATTTCATCCAGGTCAGTCAGCCACAAAAAGCTTCATCAGGCATCACATGTAACCTTGACTGAACCATCCACAGAGATGTAAGAAAAAGCAGTCCCATTAGTTGCATTATAAGGAACCAAGCCAAGCTGTTCCTATTTCTGTCCCATACCCTAAAAGCTAATCCTAAAAACGAGTCCAGATGTACTTTGCTCTGGCTGGCTGACTTTCTCTGCAGCTCCTTGTTGTTTTTGACAGCTATGAAATCCACTATGTTTACTTACAAACTGGGCCAGGGCAAGGAGAAGTGGAAGAGAGGGAAAAGCACACTGAGCAAACTTGTTGGGCTTGCAAGAGTTAAAGATGCTGTGTGTCCCAGTGCCTACAGACTGTCTCCAGTACCGATAAAACAGCGTGCGTGGAAACATAGGGTAGGCAAGCCCTGCTTTGTACTGCTGCAATCTCTTCAATTATTTTTTGTGTTGTGTATTTTACAAAGGATAAATCAGGGAACATTTCAAGAAATGTTTTCTCATTCTAAAACTTATCAAAATATTGCTGACACTGATCCATGGCTAGGAATGTCATTCCTGAATAAACATGATGTCATTCTCATTCCATTCATACTTCTCCTGGACAGCTGCTGTCAGCCTCAGTGAAGAAAAATGCCACCTCACTGGTGACAGCTGCCACTTGAGGTACTTTGTATATCAGCCTCCATAGGAAAAAGAAAAAAAAAAAAGAGCCAGTCATGCAGATGCTATTTAAAGTATGTTGCATCTTGATGAGAAATGCAGAAGTTAATATGGGGCAGGTTGCTCTGTGTCAAAAGTCTGGACAATGAAGAATAAGGAACTTTTCTGGTCTCACCTTCCTCAGAAGCAAGGCTCAGGCAAGGCCCTCACTCCTGCACTGTGTTTGCTTTAAAAACAAAAGAAGTGCTGGCTAAGGTGTGCTGTGGTTGCTTTACTTTTCCTTATTTTAATCTAGACCTGGAAAGTCTTTTGGAGCAAACAACTTCTAGGGGAACAAAGAAGTGCATGAGCAGCCCCAGTATGGATGCTCTCTGGGACTTTATACCCTCTCTGTCCCAGAAAATACCCAAGAGTTGACACATCCAGTTTGGTGCCATCTACAAACTTGCTGAGAGTGCATCCCGATAAGAACTTGTAACTGGGCAAAGTGGGAGCAGACCTGGCCCTCCACACCCACCACATTTATAAGGAGACTCTTCATGCCAAGGCCTACAGCCAGGTTCCACAGGGAAAACACCAGCATGCCAGAGAAGCTGCAGTCCTGTCTACAAAGGCACACAAAGGTTGCAATACCTTTGCACACTCAGAAGCTCAGGCAGAGTTCAGCAGGACACAGGGAAATGGCAAATCAGACCAGAGGGAATTTTTTTTTAAACTTCTGAGGACAGTTGTTATTAAGTTCCTAGGCCACAAAGAAACTCACAACCTTATCCTTCTCCTCATCCGGGAAAATGAATAATGTAAATAGCCATAAACCCCTGATATTCATTGATGGAAATTGTTTTGAGGCAGTTCTAATTGTAAGCCTTGCACTGCCTCATTTGCCTCATTCTGTGAATGCATGATGCACACTTCTGATCCACGGGCAGAACCCTGCCCAGGAATATAAATGTGCTTCTTTTCATATAAATCATATCACAACAAAACTAATGAAACAATCAACAACTAGGCCTCCTCATTTAGGAGCTGCACATATTAACCGTGACGGAAATGCAGCTATTTCCCAGTCACATGTCAAAAGCAATTCATCTCAGCCCTTACATGACGGCTTCCCCCGTGGAGAATTCTGCAGGTGCTTCTGGTGAGACCTTTCCCATTACAACGATCCTTTGTATCAGGGTGCCTCTGACCATTCCCCATCACAGCAGATGCTGTAGAAACCCCACAGCTGGGAAGTGGTCCGTGTCCTAAAGAACATGCAAAGCATCCTCATCTCCACCCCCTCGTGCAAGGAGAGACAAAGCACACCTCATGGACGGGAACTGGCTACAATTTCTGAGGGCATGGGGAGCCAACTGATCCATTTTATTCAGGAAATATGTGGTAGTTTCCAGCTTGGACAGGAGGTGATAAGAAGGCAAATAGCAAGCACTGTCACTGGGAACACAGTTGGGCAACTTCCAATTCACCTGCCACACAGGGATAGTACAAGATGCAGATTTGTAACAAATCATTGTTTTGCCCAGTATCCCAATTACATTTGCAATTTGTTGGCACCCAGATCTCCTGCAATTGCTCTAGGAATTGTTCTGGGCTCATGTAACTCTCCAGTTGCTTTCCAAGCATGGAGACAGACAATCCTCACCTCAAAGAACAGCCCAGACTAAATCTGTTTTCTGTTCCTTCTGGCCTCCAACTTGCACTGCTGCTTCAGTGTCAAAGGGGCAGATGTATAATCTGGGAAGCTTTCCAGATGCATCTTGAGCAAAGCAAAGCATTGTGAATCACTGGTACTAAGCAAGATCTTCCAATCTGTCACAGTACCACTGGCAGCACTCAATATGTACTCACAGTACACCCAGGATGGCAAGCACCTCATGGAGGGGACACCAGTATTCACCACAGCCAGACTCTCAAAGAACAAATAAGTTATCTTCCCTTGCACACTGTGGTGTTTCATCATGCAGATTGTGCTCCAACAGCACTGCTCTGCTCCCAGTAGAATGGCAACAAGCCCATGCTAGCCATGAGCTCCTTTGTAGCCATAAATGTTGCATTAATAGGTTTTTTGCTAGTACTGGGCCATCACTTCAGCTTTTATTACTTCTCTTGTCCCATAAATGCTCCCAGGTTCTCTTCCAAGGAGTCTGTGCAGATTGCCAAGCAGAGGAGAAGAATGACAGTGACATGGCCTCTGGCTCTGCCCTTAAACAGCAGCTTTTCTGTCATCCCCTGGAAGTGCTCCAGTTTCTTTCCAGCTCTGGAAATGTGTCTCAAGCAAGGTTGCTAACACATGTTCCTCCGTGTCAGACATTACTCTTACTCTGGAGTCATTCTGATTCTGGAGCCTGTGAGGAGCCTGTCAGCTACCATTCTGCCAGGAACACCCCAGCCCTGACTCCTCTGCTTTCAAATTCAGTCTCCCTTAGGTTGAGTAAGAAGAGCTGTCAGGTACCTGGAAAAACAATAGCAGCTCTTGTATTGAAATCCTTTGTCACTAACTCAAGTGGGCAGTGGACAAAAAATAAGTGAAATATAATGATGCAATTCACATAAAAGTGTGAAGATAGTATCTCTTTGCCTATGCTTGCCAATGTTCTGGTGCAGATTTGTTGTGTCAAAGCATCAGAAAATAAGTGGATATCCAGCATGCTGGAGTCCCCTGATCAAAATGGTGTTTATCAAGTCTCCTCACAGGCTGTCCAGTTCTCCTGATTTCAGAGGAGTGGTACGCTACCAGTTCTTCCTTTAACCTGTGCTCCTCCAACACCTCCAACCCCCAACCCTCTGCCTGCCAGGTGTGTCCCGTACCGTGTTGCTCTAGCATTTTCAAAAAAAACCTCTGTGCAGGTTTTTTATGTATGTTGCCTTTGCTTGGCCTTTCTGACACAGGGATCTTCTGCTTCTTCACCATTTCTTCCCACTAGGCCACATGTGCAGCCTTACTCCCATCTTGGGTTTCCATTGCAGCCTGCATGGCTTGATGAGCACCCACACATCTCGGGCAGCTGAAACGCCAGCCACCCTCCAGCACTTACCAGCCCCTCACACTGTGAGGCAGGGGAATAGGAAAGATCCAGCACTTCAATGTTAAAGAAGAAACCTAAAGCACAGGGCAGTCTCCTACACTAGACTTCAACAAAACTTTGTTTAAATGGGTACAGACAGAAGTAAAGCCAAGCTCTTCTCCAGGCAAAAGCCCTCCCTGTCTCACAGCCGTGCTCCCCACTGCTGTCTGTCTCGCTGGCAGCCACAGATCTTCACAGTGCTCAGATCTGACACACACCAAAGCCCCAACCTCACTTTTAATTAAGGACTTTGCCCCTGCCAGCCCCTGTACTCCCCACCAAGAATCTCCAGTGGCACACAGACCCCACGGCCTCAGCCTGCTCCACACAGAGACACAGCCCTCAGATGGGCCGCCTGCTATGGCAGGCACCCCATATCCTTTGCAACAGAGGGGCTACGACAGAGGGAACCAGGCCCCACTCTTAGGATAGCTCATGGAATTGTTCAAAGGCTGTGATCCTGCTGCAAACACCTCCTGAGGGGCAGAACTGGCAGCTCCAGGCCCTAAATGCCCCAAACCTCTAACCTGTCTCCTCTCCAACCTTACCTGGTGCCGTCTTCTGGGTGGTGTTCCCTCACGTGGCGTCCATGGGAGACTGCCTGCTCCACAGAGTCCTCTGCCAGCACCATCTGCCTCTCCCGTCATGGGCAATGGATATTCATGTCAGGGGACCCCGGCAGACACAGGCTGGTTCCTCAGAGAGTTTCCCACCATCCCTGGCAATGCGTCTCCAGCTGGGTGAGGGGTTTCTGTGCTCACATGGATTCTGGGATTTCCTCCCCTTTTGCAGATAAAACACTCTCTTCACAGTGGCCATTGTCTCACCGAAAGCACCTTGCACCTGAGAAGTGCCCTGGCTTCCTCCCGGCAGGAGAGAGAGAAACAGATACTGAAACACCACAGTTCTGTGAAAGGCTGTTTCTCGGAACAGGGCCGCCTCAGGAAAACCCAGCATTTGCCTCAGAAACAGCTCTCTCAGGCACCTGCCTGCTGCAGCGCGCTGCGGCCCAGCCTGTGGCAGGAGAGCGGCTGCTGACCGAGGCTGCGGCCCCTCAGGAGAGGCACCCGCCCGTGTGGCTCCGGAACCTTTCAGCACCTTCCCTCAGGGAGCCACACAGGGGGCCCTGCCAGGCTGCACTGCGGGGAGGCAGCAGCAGCTGTGGAGGAACTCCCGCCCTCAGGAGGCCTGATGCGGCTTTCTGAGGAAGGGGCATTGCCAACCACAGAGCACGGCCGCCTGTAACACAGTGTGAGCATCTGTGGGGATGTGGGGGGAGCAGGGAGGGGCAGGAGCTCCCTCCGAAGCTGAGCGAGCACCAGTGCAGTGCTGTGCGGCAGCACAAACCTCCCCGAGGGACGCCCAAAGCGGCCATCCCAGCACGCCGGCACTCGGTCCCGAGGAAGGCACAGGGTTTCCTCCATCAATCAAGGCAGAGCAAACCTCGACAAAGAAAAGCTCTAGAAAGGAGTTAATTAAAGAGTTCCAGTTCCCTCCGACGCAGACCCTGGTCCTTTGTGAGCACAAAACTAAGCCCGAGCATTCCCACTGCTAATTATGAATAAGTTGAGGAGTTCTTTGATATTACTGCTGTGGTTCATGCTGTTGCCACAGAGTGCAGACAACACCCACAGAAAACCACCGGTGTGTTGGCTGCAACCTCGCCCCTCCCTTGTTTTGTTCTTTCACCCTGCACAGAAGCTTTAGCAGCAGTCTGTGTATCTCTGGAACTAAAGCTCTGACTGCTTTCTCCAGGAAAGTCTCAAAATCACACCGTGTGAATTCAGCCCTGTAATGGTGACAGGAAAATTTAAAAGATTTGTTTTTTCTGCAAAAGGTTCCAGGATTTTTCTGCTAAACAAGTGAGTCCACAGCTGGAAATACAGAGCGTGCAAAGACATGTAAAGCTGCAGCACACGTTCCCTCTTTGGCCAAGATACATCAGCTGCTCTCACAGCTCCTGGCTGGTTCAGCACAGAGTTTTGTGAGACACGTAGTGATGTATGCCCGCAAGGAAAGTGGCTACAAGGCTCCAAAACACCGACTGTACTTCCAGACACTGCCTCTGCTCAAGGGCTCACTGAGTCACACATCAAGCACTGAAATAACATGGTCACCTGCTAGCTCAGCTGTTGCAGAAATGGTGGGAAGGTGATAGCAGTTCACTCTGCGATGCTTCCTCTCACCACTCAGTCATCCAGCATTGTTTGGTAATGCCAAGTCCATATGGGATGTGGAATTAGGACATGGTGTCAGTGGCTGAGCTGGCAGCACAGCTTTCTGCTTGAGGGGCAGCTCAGTACATGGTTAGCATCACACACACACACAAAAAGAATTCTGTATTTTAGTCGGACTACACGTTGCAAACACATGATAAACATCAACTTCTCCCCAGACTGCATGGAACAGCACACAATAAAGCATGTCACAAACATGAAAACCTGGAGCTGTTTTCTCACAGACCATCAAACTCCAGGACTCTGTGACAATACAAGAGCTCCTTGCACCATTTGGTTAGGCTAAGCATGGGTACCAGCATGTACTCACATTCAGCACTGATTCTCCCCCGAAATGCCCCTCCACAACACCAAGAGCAGCTCTAAGAGATTCCCTCAGGTCTGCTCCAGAGAGGTAATACTGTCTGTCTGTCCAGTCCAACAGACTCCACTGGACTTGGCCTTCCAAACCCAGCTAATCACGGTGAGCTGCCAAGAGACCCTAATGCAAGCATCTCACTGGAGCATTAATAGGAAGCAGAGAGCATTATCTGTGCAAGGAAATGACTGCTTCGAACAAGGACAAAATCAGAAAGCAGAAAATTAGAGCTTCAACCATAAAGTTCAAAGAACACGAGGAAAAAGCATGAAAAATAATTTTGACACTTTGAAGTAGAACTCAATTGTTCCATTAAACTGTATTTTTAATAAAAAATAACAATAACAGCATTCCAAATATCTATTTTATAAGCTTTACTAATGTATATTTTTTTAATACATGTCAGAAATTCTTACTTGAGGCAAATGCAATATTTATAGAAAGCAAGAGACTTCAAAACAGCTCTAGAGACTTTAAGCTCTCGATTTATTCACAGATTTAGAATAACTCAGGAATACAAAATGACAAAATGTACATTTTTTATATTGTTTACTAATGTATTGTCTCTTGTCCCTGATCCGTCATTTTCCTGACTGGAGGAAACACATTCAGCTTCTTCGCTCCCTTTAATGCTACATACTTCTGGAGGGAAATATTCCCATTTGGTGAAAATCTATCACAATTCTGTCTTGCAGAATATCACTCCCGGAGAATTATGTGAAGATCATTAATAAATACATTTTTGCAATGACAGTCATTTCTTCTTTGGTCATGATTTGTATCTATTATTTGCCTCAGCCTCTCCAGTTCCTCCAGAGAAACTGCTGGAGAGAGTGAAGGAGATGAGGCAGTGCAGCTGCCTCAGACCAGAATCAGAATGGAAGTTTGCCGGTGGCTCTTTGGGCTAACGAGACGTGTGAAGTTCGTTAACCCCTGGTTCGATGTGTCACTGGGGGTGCAAAGATACTGTTGCTGTCTGTGAAAGACCCCCGCACGATGTGTCAGTCGTGTTCAGAAGCCAGAAGTGCCCTTTCTGGAGGGGGGCTCCAGGAGCCGCTGCGCCATGTCTCTGGGAGACCTGACACAGGTCACAGGACCCTGCACATCAGGCTCAGCCTCAGTGGAGAAAGGGTTGTTCCTCCTCCAGGCCTGCCCACAGCCCCTGAGCCCACAGCTGGGGAGAGGTGCCATGAACAACCAGCAAACAGAGGATGGGTGAGGTAGGAAAACAGTCACAATATTCATTGTTAGCATTTAAACCATTAGATTTCAAACCCAATTGTTCTCAACCCACAAAAGTGCATTGGTTAAAAAAATGCTAGATTTTGGCTTCTCTCCTATGTTAGGTCTGTGTGACACTCTTCATCCTGGAGGCATCTCTGGAACTGCAGAATTTTTGCTGTTGCTTTTGGCTTCCTCAATCAGGAGATGGGCAGGTGCGAGTGCTTCCCTCATGCTGGCTGTGTCATGCCCAGGCAGTTTCATGTTCCATTCCCATAGGGTTTTTCCTTATATTACAGTGCACCTATAACTTTCACAGCCAGACCTAACCCTACTTAACCACTGCTATAACTGAGAAAGTTTGGAGTAGCTGGTTTAGAACATCCCACCTATGGGACAGGTACATCACTCCAAAAAGGATGAAGGGGAAGTGGTCAAAAGCTAAGGGGACAAGAAAGCCTGACAGCGTGGGCTGCAGTCTGCTGTCCTGGTGGAACTGAGACACAAGTACCTCAGCACATCAGCCAAACCAATACCATGTTTTGCTCAGAAACCATAACCACTTCTGTACTTACTTCCCCTTTTTATTTCAGCACCACGTAGATTATAGAGTGCAAATTGCATGATGTTCTTCTAAAAAGTAATCTAGCCTCAGATTTTGGGGTGCAGGTTTATTCCACAGACTTGACAATGTGCAGAGGACACTGGGAAGCAAATAAATTTGTGACCCACATACACAAATAACTTTATGTGCAGTGTGATACAGATCTGGGCAGGCACAGGGTGATTTTTCTTTTCCAAGAAAAGCCTGGATCAGAATTAGTCAAAAAGACATGTTATCCTGGCAAAAGATAAGTCCAGAGCTCTCCCAAGTGTGCTGCTGATGAATCAACAGCTACAGCACTCAGCCAGCTCAGGGTTGTGCTGGAGAGACAGCAGTAAGTGATGTACTTTTGCTACACAAATTGCAGCAGCAAAGATCTGCCGTGACATGTGTAACTGTTGGAAGATGATTAGCTCACCGGTTCACTGCACTGCTGCAGTTTCTTTTCTCGTTAGACTTTTCCTGATGTTTCCAACTTGTACCCAAGGACCTGCTCAACCAAAGGGTTTTGGTACTTGACAAAAGACCACAAATGTTGCCTACTCGGTTTCCTGAGAGAGAAGAAACAAATTTAAGGTTATGCTTCCAGTTAGACCCACATGGGCTCTGCAAAGATGTGCCTGCCCCAGATCTGTCCAGGAGCTACAGACCACGACTGGAGCGTGTCGAGCCGCAGATGGCACCAGGGCTACGCTTCCTGCAGAAGTGCCCTGCACCCATACTGATGGCTACCAACCTTCAGAGAAACGATTAGAAAGCCTTGGCAAAAATACTTTTGCGAATTCACATCGTTAAGGTCAGTCTTAATTCACAAGTATGCCCAAGGTGAGGTGACAATTTGTCCTTTTCCTTCCAAGCCAGCAGCTGTACTGGCCAGAAGCTGTGTGTGACCTGTGCTGTGGAGCTGCACATTGAATTAGGTCCATGGAACAGAATCTTTGATTTGATGACACAAAAGACCTCACTCAACTCTGCTATGACAGGTAACACTCTGACCCTCGTGTGTCAACCCTGCATCAAACCCATGGTGAGCTCCTACACCAGCAATGCCCAGTCTGGGATATTTCCCTTGGATGTAAATAAGGAAATACATGCTATTAAGAAAATTGGTTAAACTGCACAGTAAAGGAAATGGACATTTGTCTGTATGGAAACCATCCGTGATCATAAGGTCCAGGGCAAGATCACAGCTGCCCTGGGTATCCAGCAAAGTGGTTACCAGTGTGGCGGTGCCCAGCTGCTGCCTCTGTTAAAGATCCACTGATGCCATTGCAGCAGAGCCAGCAGAATCCCAGAGAGCGACTTCCCAAAGCCCTTGAGCTGTGCTTTTCACTGGCACTGAACTCATTCAGCTCCCGTGCAAGGACAGGTTGGCAGAGAGGGTCTCGGATACCAGGGAAGCCTGGGCAAGATCCCCCAGTTCCCACCCCCCGGCTGCCTGTGCTGCACCTCGAAACGCTCAGCGCCCTTGGGTGAAGTGGGTCCCTTCCATGTCGGATATTGACGTTCCTGTTACAGCTCCTGCAGGGACTCAGCTCAGCAACTGCCCCGGGGATGGTGCAGAAGGCTGCTTATGCTGTGGACATGCCACATGAGCCGGACGCAGGGGCTGCCAGGGGAGCTCCCTCTCTCTCTGATACTTTGTCTTAGCAGGACCTCACATTTTCGCATCGTGCTCCAGTGCTCATTCACAAGGCTGACACGTACGGCTGTACCCTGGGTGGCCCCCGCTAATTCATGACAACACTAGTGACTGACAAGAGCTGGCACCCTCCCCATCGACACACACTCTGGGCCAGCATGAGCAGCAAATCTATAGTCAAGGAATCCCTTAAAGTAAACGCTGGAGTGACTGTTGTGGCTGTATCTTGCAAGCACTGTTCAAAAGACTTGGCTCCTGGGGTTGGAGTGTATCGTCTCCAGCGTGAGCCTTACTGAAGTTAATATTAATGCTCCAGATATTAATGCTACAGCCAACCCAGCCAGCTGCTGCATGAGGCAAAGAGGAAAGTTTACAGCAGAAAAGGCCCTGCAGCCTATTAGCTCTCTGCAAGACAGCAGCCTCATCCTTCCAGATGTGCGCTCTGGCATTCAGCTCCAGAGCGCCTGAGTGCTGGGGAGATGGCAAGCTCCACACACGCCCAACACGTGTCAGGAACATTTCTGGGGAGCGCCTGCTCCTGCAGCCTGTCCCACGCTGCCCCTGCTGCTCCCAACACGACCGCAAACAGCAGTGCCGCACACCGGGGTCTCGCTGCCGGCAGCAGCGGGCTGGAGTCACGCTCCAGGCAAATGGTGATGAGTTGAAGGGTACAACTGTAAAAACTAAACCCTTTTCACTGTGTGTTTAACAAGGAGTCACAACTTTAGTTAATTCTCACTCAGGCAGAAATAAGGAGGTGGCTGCCCCGGGAGGTGGTTGAGTCACCTTCACTGTATGTGTTTAAAAAAAGGGCAGATGAGGTACTTAGGGATCTGGTTTAGCATGGGACAGGAATGGTTGGACTTGATGATCTTTAAAGGTCTTTTCCAACCTTGTGATTCTGTGATTCTGTGAAGGGGCTTTCCAAAGCTCCACATTTTCCTACCCTGAGTAGGAGTGGGTTTGGGGAGGAGGAAAGGCCATCGAGCAGGCGGCGGCTGCTGTGTTCCAGCGTAGAGAGGTGTGGTGCTGCCTCCCCTCTGTACTAACCTGAACAAACAGCTCCTTTGGGGAACTGGAGAGCTGAAATATTAGCAACCAGTGGCACCATCATGGCCAGATGTCACAGCCCAAAACAAAGCCATACCCTGACAGAGAGGCTAGCAAGGTTTTACTGTGGGATGAGCTGCAGTTCCATCACTGAGATGAGAAGGCGAATGATGCAGAGAGGGATTAGCCAGGATGCGACAGAGGCATAGTGAGCAATGTGCTGGATGTACTAGTGGGGAGAAAAGGTTGAGCAAGAAGAAGTGACTTTGTTTACATTGGTGTGCATGTAGGTAACATATAATTAGACCTCTTGGTGCGTTATATATTGGTCTCTCTGGTGTCACTGCCTGTCCCTACGAGACCGATGTTTCCCACTCTTCCTCTCTTCCCATACAAAGTTCTAAGTGACATCTACACAGGCAGAGAACAAATTCTGTTCCACCACGTTCTGGCACATTAAACCTAACAAATATACCAGAGGTGCCAGAGCAGCTAATGCTGCGTGCTCATTGCCTTTGTGCTACATCACTGCTACGGAGCGTGGAGAGGGGGGCAGGCCAGAGCAAAACTATTGTTTGCAATTGCCTGTTCCTTTTGACATTTTCATTGTATGTTCTTTTAGGATTGTAAATCTCCTGCGATGTCTTTACAACACAGCTGCGAAGAGGCAATATCTAAAAGGCTGAGGAAGAAAATGTCCTGCCACCTGGGAGCAGCACTCTTTATCTCCCCAGTAACATTCAGGTGTCTTGGGCCGGTCTGGCTTCTCTTCTCTTCTGCTGTGATATTTTTCAGTCGATGCATGCCTGGTTCTTTTTTTGTTCTTTCCTGAATTGCAGGTAGCTTTGAAAAAACACGCATGAACCAGCCCTGCCAGGTGAAAAATAAAGGCTCCTGATTGCTATCATTATTATTATACCACTAGACATTTTATTAACACGAAAGTGTGACATTTCCCTCCAAAGAAAGGCCTTCTTCTGCCCTTCTGCATGGCTACTTTATTGAATCCAAACTCCGTTTCCGAGGATCTTCACCTGTTTAAACGCTGCTGTGTTTCTAAAAAGCAATTTAACCTTTCATCTTTTATGGATGGATCCTTTTTTAACAAAAATCCTATAGGGCCATTTTTCTCCTCATCCTCTTGTGATCTCAGTGATATTACGTGATGTAGCTTTTGAAGAAGAAATGCCGAAACAGCAGCTTCACCACCTGCAGCTAATGCAGCAGGAAGACGGAAAAGGCAACCTGGAAAATTCCCTTTTCAACATTTCTCTCACAAGCTCCTGGTAAGAATCCCCCAAACTGACAATGTCTCTTGCATAGAAATGAAGGACAAGTGCTCAGGAAGGGGAGAATGGCCTGGAGATTTTGCCAGTATAAAACCCACCAGCTTGTTTTCCAGCCTCGCGTTGTAGAGATGACTCAAGTGCCACCCAGCTTTAATTATTTACTTTTGGCAATGGCTCTGTGTTGTCCAAGGTAACACAGTCTCCTGGGATGTAGAAAGTCGTTCTGAACACAACCAGTGCCCAAGAGGTGCAGTGTTTAGGGACAGAGCTGTTTTCAAGGTGTTGGTGGATGATTTTACTGCTTGCTTACTGCACAGCTCGCATGGGACTCAGTTCAATAAAAACCAGACAAACCACTGTCACTAGTATGTATTTTCCTCTACCAAATCCTCTAATCCTGGTTCAGTCCAGAGTACTCAGAGAAATTTAGCCTCTCTCCATGCCAATACATGTTCCTCCTTCTCCCTCCTCAGCCCAGGCATCTCTCTGGGGAAGGCAAATCTGTGCTCACAGCGAGCCTAGCGCTGCCCCAGCCCGTGCAAGCCACTCCAGGCAGGGATTTACCAGCAGGGACCTCAGAGCCACAGGGCTGTGCTGGCACCAGCCGCAGCAGGTCCCCTTCTCCTCCTCCCATCTGCCTTGGCACCAGAGCTGAGTGATGGCGAGAGCCCATGGGATCTTTGGGAAGGCCTCCTGCAAAGGCAGAGTCTTTCACAGAGCTGCTCGCTCCAGCTCTGCTATGTGTCCGTGGAGCAGCAGTTGCCTCTGCTGCCCAGCTGGGATTACCCAGGGCAGCCAGCCGGGGGGAGCACAGAGAGCCTGGGGGCTGCGGGAAGCCTGTGGTTCCTCCAGCCAGGACCAGGCACCCTCTCCCCATATGTCCGCATTCAGTTCTTGGCCAGGGAGGCCAGGGCAGCATCTGGTTGCGTTACCCACGTGGGGAGGGACCGTGTGTCCACAGAGGACCCTCTGCTGACCCTTCGTTTGCACACTGTTAGTCCTGTGTTTCCTCATCTCTTGGCTCTTGGAGGCTGCTCCACTTTCCCAAAGCAGCTCAACACACCATGTCCCCCAGGAGGCCTGAGTGCCGGAACAAGAACTGGCAGAGCAACACAAACAGCTACTGCTGCAGCCATAACAAGGTCCTCTGGCGCCTGCAGACTTAAGCCATGGGCTCAGGAATGGCAGCCGGGGCAAGGAAGAGAGTCAAGGACTCTGTGAGCACACCCTACCATGAAAAAAACATATCCTGATTTTCCTGAGACACTGAGAAGGTTTTAGGGGGTTTTCAGGGAATTTTGGACCAGGGACAAGTAGAGAACTTGTATCTTTTCTTTATGAGGTCTCTGGATCTCAAGTTTGAGGGTTCTTCAATGACTCTGGACGGGGACTGTTGAGTGCTGCAAATGGAAGTTTCCTCCTTGGCGTGGGCAGATGTCCCAGAGCAGGAGAGCAGTGCTGAGTACAAGCTGACCCTGCAGACAAGTTATTTTGCAGACCTCATGTTCCCCTCTCTCCCCCCTTCCCTGTCCCTCTGCGTATCAGGTGTCAGTTTATAGTTTTGGCGCTTTAGCTTCAGTGAAGCTTCTCCCACTCACACCTGTGAGCATCCTCTTGCTATGGAAGATGTTATCATGCATTTCACCCACAAATTAGAGACTGTGAAGTCTCACAGATGTGCCACCTCTAAGCTGTAGTTAAAATCTACATTTATCTGTAATTTACTTTATAAAATACACTAATAAAAATAATTAAAGCCACATAGCCAGAGCATCCACCAGCCAAAGAGACATCATTAACATTCCCTGCACCTGAATAACAAGCAAGGAAAAACAACACAGGGATTTAGAGTTCAACTTGCAAAAGATAACACCATGCATTAGAAGAGAATGAGCCTCCCAATGGGAGCAGCACTAGAGAATGGAAAGAAAATAAAGTAGGGCAGTGTGCCAAATTCAGGAGGTTTAAAAAAAATAAGCAGCACAGCCATCACAAAAGAATCCCCGTTTCAGCCCAGCATGGGAGGAAGTATGAACTGAAACCCAACGAGGATTTCCATGTTACTGTCTTAATTTGTAAAGGCTTTGAAAAATAACACAATGCTGAGCTGGTCTTTCTTTTTTGGGAAGAGGGGAGAGGGTCAAAGGGAACTGTATTGGTTATCAAATAATGACAGAAAAAGCTATTCTCTCTGGCTCTCCTAAACTCCCAAGTGACTTGAAGGGACACAAAACACATCCAAAGAAACCCTTGCACAGGAAGGCAAAGCAAAGCCCACACCTTTCTCCAGCACGCTGCTCTTGTGTAGCTGTTCCCTGCCTCCTTGCTGTGCTCTGACACACAGCAGCTGTCCCCCAGAGGGACGGGGACTGCACCTTGAAATGGAGACTGATGCTTTTCCTCACACAGGAAGACAAGCTTTGGAGACTATAGAGCATATGGCAATAATGGGAGGATTAGATCTTGTGCTTTCGGTGACAGTTCTGGACACACAGCACCTCGAAGGGCTCATACCTTCTAATTACTGGTCCAAGCTGGAGGGAGTTTATGCTAATAACACCCACAGGTACTGGGCACGGAGCCTTTTTGTCCATATTGTTGGGGGATGCTGCATTCAGAGCTAACTTTTCCTTTGCCTCCTGTTTTCAAACCTGCTCAGAGTTTTTGCTTTTTCCCATTCTTATTCTGACAATTTTAATTGTATAAACCCAGCTTTTCACCTTTTGTTGCTCAATGGGTATAGGAGAAGGCGAAATGCAGGTAGAGCCCCACAAAAGCAAAAGGCAGGTGAGCTTTGAAGGGAAAGGGATCTAGGAAAGGGACAGAAAGGAGCATAGAAATGGAGGGTTGATCTCTGTTGTACTCACAGCATGCAGTAAGCCAAGCAACAGCTACTGTACCTTAACTAGGCAACCGGTAGAAAATCAAACCTTCCCCGTGATCAATAGGATCGCGGCGAGAGTTTGATTAGCCTTGGAAAAAATTACAATAAGGAGAGAACTTTTTCTCTCCATGGGCTGGGTGATTTCCCTGTGAAAGTTTTTACAAGAATGAGGCTGCATATAATGCGTCTTGTTAACCCAAATTACATGCACTCGAATTCCTTCCCTTTCCCCAAAGAAATCAGAGAAGAAATCAGGCGTGAAATGGCATGTGGGTGGGGCTGAGCAGCGTCAGGCTGCTCTTGTAATTAAATGAGACTCGCTGAGCCCCCACTTCGCAGAGCCTTTCAGTTTTTCTGATGGGCTGTGCTGGCTACCCAGAAACACGGGATACACGACTTGTATACAGACCATACGTGCTCCATGTGAGAGAAGGTATGCTCCTGGAAAGGGGCCTGACTTCTGCCTTTCTCTAGGTCAGACCTAACCTTCACGCTGCCGCCCCAGAGTAGAGTTCCCTGCCAGAAATGTATCTTCTACTCATTTGTCGAGCCCACTACTCAGTATTAAAAGTTGCCACCAGATAATGTCACCGAGCTCTTCCCCTGGCACACTGGGCCCCTGCGGTCCTGTCCCCTCCAAGCGTGAGCCCACAGGCCATCAGTGCCCGGACTGGTGGAGGCCCCGGCCTAGTCGCTGTCGGTGGCACCCCACACGTGATGCTGCTTTATTGCCCAGCATAACGTTTGCTCACTGCGCTTCATGGATCAGGGGGCTCGCAAGACTTTTGAGCCTTTATGTGGCTTAATATTGGGGTGAGTTTGCAGCCACAAGGTTTCGCAGGAGACTCTGCAAGGTGTGGCAGAGCTCACAGAGGGGCTAGTCAGCACACAGTGTGTGCTGGTGTGACAGCAGCGCTGGGCAGTGCCCCCAGGAGCCCCTCCGTGGGCTGACACTCCCAGCTCTGCCCTCCGTGCTTTTTCACTCTCACAGCAACGTTGGGAAAAGAACTGCGATCCGGGAGAGCGACACCCCAGCCCAGCTGTTCATGAGCAGCGGCGGTTCAGCTCCAGGACGTTCCCTGACAAGCAGAGCGCGGTTCGCACCCAGTTCGTTCGTCCCTGGTGAAGAAGCACCGGCCCTTTCCCGGCCCTTTCGCCTGCCCGCCCAGCCGAGGGCCCGCCCGGCCCGGTCAGCTCCCAGCCCCGCACTCCGGCCTGGCGGCGGAAAGAGGGCTCGCAGCGCCCCCGCCAGGAGCCCGGCCCGGCCCGGCCCCGGGCACCGCCGCGGCCCCGGGTCGGGGCGAGGGACGGCCGGAGCGGCCTCGCGGCCTGTGAGCCAAGGAAGGGGCCCTCTAAACAGCGGCTGGATCCTCCCGGCCGGGAGGAGGATGCCGTGGCACGGAAGAAAGGAGAGCAGCTGGTACCAGGAGAGACTCAGCCATACTCCAAACCCCTTCTTTGGGGACAGGAGTCTGCCTGATCCCTGGTGTAAAAGCCATAGGGATGGGGGCCCTGTTTCCTAGGCAGCACAGAAAATGCTGTGTTAAGTTCTTACTATTATTTTAAAAGATAATGGAAGTACTAATAATGAAAATATTAATAATTTACACAGTATCGGGTCCAAGAGTCTCTGCCTCACAGTGGGTTCGGTTATGGCAGGTGCCAAAGCACATACAATACCCCAAAAACTTCACAAGCCAAACACACAGCCAAGTGGAGGCAAAAGCTGCACTTTGGCCCCACTTTTACAGCTGAAGACTGAGCTGCCAGTGGAATTTAATGGCAAGAAGGACGTTTGGTTGTGAAAGACAATGTTGCAACTCTTCCCCTAACTTCTGCTTTGCTGCACCTTTCCTTCTGCAGCTTCCAGGGTTGTGCTCCTCCAGCTGTCTGGCCTTGGTTGTCCTCGAAGCCCACTGTCTCCTCAGCTCCTGTCTCTTGTTTCTGTCCTGCTGCCTGCTGGGGCTTCTGCCTTCTCAGGTCTCCCCTTAGTTTCTGGGTCTGTTTTTGCCAGCGAGGCATACGGTGCAGTGCCAGTGGTCCTGGTGATGCAAGGGAAGGCTGTGGTTGCAATAATAAGCAGAGTAAGTAAGCCCTGGGGGAGCAACTTGGGACAATGGTGCTGCCTTCCCCCATGGAGCAGAGACAAGAAGGAACAAAGGCGACTAAGTGGAGAGAGGCAAGCAGGTGGCACCAGGGAGGCGGCAGGTGGGAGCCAGGCAGCAGCATACTAAAGGTGAAAAGAAGAACGTAAGGAGAATATGAAGTTGAAAGAGATGTTCAGTCTAGGACAAGGGAATGCCAAAGAAGGAGCCACATTTTAGGCCTTTGCAACAATAGGTTGTGAGGAGGTCTGCTTAAGAGAGGACCAGCTCTCCTCCTTGACTGACAGCTGCTAAATGTAGCAGTAGCTCAAAAAGAGATGTTTTCAGTGCATGCACCTCAGGCTGCCTCTGCTGATCCGCTGCCTCAGGTCAGGCATATCATACACTGAAAAACAGCAGCATCTTCAACAGTGGCTGAGAATCTACCCTCCTCTGCAGTCATCAAAATGCACTCCTCATTCACAGCCTCCTTCCAACACTGGGAATATCTCAACCCTCAGCAACAGGTGTTGACAGGGCGTGACATGTTGTATCAGTGTTTCACTCTCTCCAGAAGATTAAGATTAGGTATCTCCCACCTTTGCATTAATCTCCTGTGAGATGTGCAGAGCTCAGTTTGCAAGCAGAGCGTTGTGTTTCCTACACACAGATGTACAGCTGAGCTCTGCAAAACCTGACTAATATATTGGTAATCCTTCTATCTTTTTTAAAAATTATTATTATTATTATTATTATTCAGAAAACCTTTATTTGGGGCCAACTGAACATAGTGATCTGACAATCCAGACCCCAGGCTGAGAACACACAAAATTAATCTGCTTTGTCGTTAGTGCCCCTCACAAGCAGCAGTTGGCCCTGTGGAGAAAAGGCCAAGCTGCATTTTTACAGGATACTGTGTGCAACTGAGTTTACTGCAGGCAGAATCTGGGACTGACAGCTCTGTCTGTGACAGTTTGGTGAGGCTTTCTGGGTATGCCCACACCATGCAGTGGGAGATGACATGATTACCACAGTGGGCTGCTGGATCAGCCATCACCTGGGGAGGCACTTTGGCTGCTCAACAAAGCTGATCAGGGAACCACCTAATAAAACCCCTGGAATTATGTGTTGGAGACCAGTGCCTTTAGTCTTGATCTGTGTCCAAAAGCAGTAAGGAGAATAAAGCAGAGGGGCTCTGATATTATTTAGGTATTTACTTCTTGTTCTTACTATATCCAAATGTTCTCAGAAACTGTAAGGGAATCTGAGGATGGGCTTGCTTCCAGGAGCCGTGTCTCTGCGGAAGGGCAGCCTGGGAGCCCAGACCTGGGGCTGGGGGAAGGCTCTGCTCAGCAGTGGGACAATCTGGAGATGTAGCATTAATCCAAAGGAATTGCTGCAGCTGGGCCACATCAGCCCATGTTGCAAATGAATGGCAATGTAGGGACAGGCGGGTTTGGCACGTGGGACCCAAATGGAGGAGGTTTGTGTGTGCCAGGCCCACGGAGCTTTCCCAGAGGCATCACAGCCACACACACCACGCTGCTCTGCCGAGTGCCGCGGAGCACGTACTGTGTAACTGCAAATCTTCCCAGCTCCCTAATGAATCCTGTTAACCGGATCATTAACAATGATCAGCTATGCAAATGGAGAAAGAGGTAACTAGTTATTAGCAGAGGACTCTTTTATTGTTTCTAAAAATACTCCTGTGCAACGGGGTGTTTTCTTGTTCTCTGCACACACATTAAAGACAAACTGCAGAGCAATAAACGTTAGTATTTAAAGACACCCAACTTAAGAAGGGCACATTCACTATAACTTTCCTCTTTATGGAGGAATAACAAAGGATCCCTAAGCTTCTATGGTTCTGCAGAGACTATAAAATGATTGTGAGTTTAACTGAATCTTTCCTGGTTTTGAAGGTATAAGATTAGTGTATATCAAGGGAATATGATTTGTTAATACTCCAGGTTCAGTCCAGCTGCATTTTTCCTGCATTTTATGGCATCTGGTTTTGTCACTTTCAGCAGTTAGGTGACGCACCAAGATAGGAAACATGCCCCAAATTAAACTCTGTACAAGGAGAGACGGGGCTCACAGCTCCCGTGCCAGGTTTGTAGGACTGGAAACGTGCGGTGCTGGCGCAGCAAGCAACACCTTCCCTTGTTAATTATTCATACGTAACAACTGATCTAAGTAAATACATTTAATGAAGAGAGCCAGCTTAGAGCAGCAAAGGGCAGCTTTGGGTACAAAGGCAGCACATGGAACAGGCTGGGCTTGTCTCCTTCATGCTTCTGACAGAAAGCTTGGAAGCGTGAAAGAAAATGCTGAGCCCTCCGACATGTCCTGCCATCTTCTCCCTTCTATTAACAACAGGGGCTGGGACGCTGAGCAGTCAGTAAGTATTGAATGTTTAAGTGTTGTTCCACACACTATAGATTATTCTCTCCCTGACCTGTGCAGCCTGAATCTGAAACTGCTTCTCAAGCCAAAGCCTCACGGGTGACCAGGGTTGGCGTCACCTCTAACACGGTAACTTCTCCTTATCCCAGCAATCCCGCGGTCCTGACCCCTGGGCTTGGTGCTCTTCTCCAGCACTCCTACAGTGATTTTTATACAGAAATGCATCTTTATCTTCTTTCAGTTGTAAAGCTCTTAGGACTTTTACTGTCTCTCAGGGAAGGAGAAGGGATAGACTTCTCATGCTCTCGGCCTTACCTGTTTTGACTGAGTTTAGTTCTCCACATCCCTGCTTCACAGGCCCGTGCTTCCCCATCTGTGGTTACTAGATAATATGATCTAGTTTCCTGGAAAAGGAAGATTTCCTTCAGTTCCAGCCAGTATAAATTCCTCTGTTTGCTGCAGAGGATAGAGCTGTGCATTCTCATGTATCTTGCCAATCCCCAGAAGACATGCAATAAGTTCCGGTTTCCATTTTCCAGAATAACGTAAATCAGAGTCTCCTGTCTTCAGCACAGCTTGGTCAAGCAGCAAGCAGGACTCGGAGGTGAGACCAGAGCTACACACAGAGTCATGTTCATCTGCTGCAATTTCCTCTTCTCGTGGTTTCCCATGTGAAATGGAATGACTTCCTCTTGCAGTTACTCACATTTTGCTCTAGTTTGGCACTGTTCAGGTGAGAACTTTAAGCATTTTCTCAAAATAAAGCTAAGTAACCTCCAGACAGCCTCCCTGTGACAGCTACAGAGTACAGCGGTGTCCGGCTGGAGGCAGGAGTCCTGCCTTGGCCCCTGAGAAATACCTGGAGTCCTGCCAGGAACACGTTCCTCCTTTTAACACCTGGCACCCCCTCCACTAGAACTGGAATTAAAATGCACTATATTTTTATGCAGATCCTGTAAACTCAGCCTAGTTTCCAGACTTTTCCTAGGCAGCTGGTAACGATGGCATCTACATGTGAGTGGCAGCTTCCACTCCAACCTCAGATCCCCAGGAACTGGAGCTGGTTTGTGGGGAGAAAGGAGCTCTACAAATAGCTGTCAATGTCTCTTCCAAGACTCCTCTTTTGTGCTGGAATAGCTGGAAGAGACGCTGGAGAATCCTGTCAGCGTGGAAGGGGGGGGGGGGGGTGTGTTGGTGTGCACAAGCTATAACCCCTGGGACAAAGCAGAGAGGCAGCAAACGAGAGTAGGAACACAAAACATGATGGGAAGCGCCTGCCCTCGGGGAGCCACAGAGTGAAGAATCCCAGAAAGGAGCATTGTGCAGCTTTTACCTCAACCTAAAACAGAGTCCTGAATTCTGTAGGCACAATAGGGGTAGAACTGGAAAGGCATAAAAATAAATGGAGTCCACAAATGGCCTTCATTACATTAGGGAAGGCTTTCAGAGTGTGTGTGGTTAGGCTTCTTTCTGTCACACAAATGGCACTGGCTGCAGTGTGACTTCTGCTGTCATTTAGCATGTTGGGAGAAGTGTTGGGAGTCAATGCCAAGCGTATGTGAAATGGAGAAGGTCTGACTCTGTACTAATCAGGGATGACTGAAAGAGATGCTGGGAACATCCATGATTGATTTCTTTAAGCATGATACCAGCTCCAAAAGGCATCAGCAGCTGGCCAGGGCAGCAGCCCGTTCCAAGAACTCTCCTATGAACCCTGCCCAGATGAAAGCGAGCACTGCAGACTGCTGGAGGGGAAGAGCCTCCGTTCAAAGGGCCGTGCAAGCTCAGGCTATGAGACATCTTATCTCCCAAGTCCAGGGGCAGCTCACGCTTGTACGCCGGCTTCTCCAGAAGCGGACAGATCATAGAGTAACAAAAATGGATATAAAAGCTTTTGAGCTACTTCTAAGGGATCTGTGCATGTGAACTACTAAAGGCAAGTCTGTGGTCAGCAGCGTTAAACCCACCAGACAACAGCCTGCATCCCCAGTAGAAAACATTCAGGGGATCCACAGTTTGAAAAAGGTGGAACTGCCTGTCTAGACTAGTGACAGAAGTGATGACAGGTAAAATGTTCTTCTGCCTCAAAAAGTTTCATACCACCATCATTAAAAAATTCTCAGCCCCTCTAGGTGCAAGAGATGAGCTGTCTTTGGGGGCTTACCCTGGGCAATGCCATCTGTTGAACCTCTTACCTGGCTGTGGTGACAGACCTGCCCTTTCAGACACTCTCTCCCCTACCTTTGCAGAGCCCTTGCCCAGACTAGCCAGGCACCAGCTCCTTGCTCAATCACAGCTGTATTACAGAGTCTCTCTTTTGTTAGCCTTCGTTTCCAGAAGAAGGGCAGCAAGAAGTGAGTGACCAAGCATGTGGAAATGATGTGAGAAAGCAAATGAAATAGTTGATAGAGAAGCAATTTCTGGAGGCTGGAGGCTGTAATCAGAGGAAGCAGCTGAACCCTGTCCACGCCGATCTCACATCTGCACTTCCCACGTGCCAGGGTTAAGCAGATGGACCACATCACTGTATGTGATGTTAGGAAAAAAACTGGTTTGAACAATATTTTGAAGGTGTGAGATGCTACAGTGGAGCTACCAGAGCCTTGGGTAGCTCCAAAGGCACAACGACTGCCGGGGCCAGAGGCATTCGGCCAGACAGGGTATGAAACAGCTGCCAGATTTATCTTGTAAACGCACCGAGAGCAGAGCTGATAAGAACATAAATATGCCTCTTGGACTCATTTCTTCCTCTAGCTATTACAGAGAGCCAGTGAGATCTGTCAGATCCATACACAGAGCCTCTGGGAGAACTTGTCTCTTCAGCTCTGTGTAGGGAAGGAGTTGACTCTGGCTGTCTAGGAAGGGTTCCAGCCAACACAGATCGCACATGGATTAGCACTCCTCAGCACGGTTACTCTTTATTGGACCAGTATGCTTATGGAATTTCAACTCCCTTTCACTGGAGTGTTTGAAATTAGTACCAAAGTGAGTATCTTCTCACTGCTTTTAAATAGAACCACAGAACTGTAGAATCATAGAATTGTTTAGGTTGGAGAAGATCTTTAGTATCATTGAGTCCAACACTAAACCATGTCCCCAAACACATCTACGCATCTTTCAAACCCCTCCCCGGGGATGGTGACCCCACCACTTCCCTGGGCAGCCTGGTCCAGTGCTTGACAACCCTTTTGGTGAAGAAATTTTTCCTAAAATCCAATCTAAACCTCCTCCTGGTAACCAAGGAACATTAAATTACACAGTAATTACTGTGCAGTGGATGGATAACAGCCTGGGTAGTTCTGTGCCATTGCAAGAAAAATGTATGGCCATCGCTGCATTTGCAGTGCTGCAAATTCATTGTGGTTCCCTAACACTAATTACCCAGTAATCTGCATGCACCTGGAAAAAGCCAGTGCTGATATTTATCAATTAAACCAGGTCACCACAGAGCTGCGTAACACTTCCCAAATATTTGTGTCCCTCTTGTTTTAGCTGTTACATAATTTTTATTCATAGGTACTGGGCTAAAACTAGGCAGTGGCCAGAAGAGGCTTCTCTCTTTAATGAAAAGCTTAATTATTTCCTCTTTTTTTTTCCTCTAGAGGTTGTTGCAAAAATTCAGCTTTCTGTTCAGTGCTGGATTTTACAGTCTAATAAATTGATACAACACCATGTAAACAAGCTGTGCAAATAGATACGTAGAGCCATGCCTTTTACAGGGGTTTGTTTTGTAACAAAAGAGGAACTTCCACAGGAGTGGTATTCTTAGGCAATAATTATAATTTGCACAGTGCTGTGCATTAGCATGCTAAAGGATACTGCTAGCTCTGAATTTGCTGCCAGCAGGTTGCATATTTTAAGTACGGTGTTTTGCTCCAAACAGAAATCCCAAAATATTTACTGACCTTTGTTGCTACAAAACTCCAGTTACTCGGCCAGAAGGAACTGCTGACATCATATTCATGTCATCAGAAATCCAAGAAATGCCCCTTCTATCTTTTTATCTAGTCCTTGATGAAAAACCCAATCCTCAAATTGATAAATGCCATCCATGGCCCTGATCCAACACAACTCCATTTCACCAGGCTGAATGGTGAGAAGAAACACATGTTCAATTAGCATAAAAGGTTGGGGGGGGGGCTACAATTGCAGCAGAAATTGTAATAATATAAATTCCTCCCTGATAGGCCTGGCAGGATTTGCTGATTCAGTGAAGCCATTTTTGAGGCTGGGTTCTCTCTCTGGACAGGGAACACTCTCAGGTCACCCATCGGCTGCCCACTGCCGCGTGTGGCCGGACACTGCTGTGTGACACATCGTCACTCCACATAGAGTGAAGGGTCCCTATAAACACCAAAGGTGCAACTAAACCCAGCCAAAGGCTTTTCCATCACTGCCACCTCACATCTGATGCTTTTTAAGCTATAGATATTAATATATGATGCCTGATGCAACTCAGTTCTTACTCCTTCATGGCACAAAGGCAAAGATCAGCTCAGTAAAGGGACTTAAAAATGACTCTGTAGCCCCCAGACACCAGAAGAACTTTGCACAGAGCTTACAAACCAGAGGATGTCAGCAAAATGAGACATGGGTATTGATGACAATTATAAAGTACTACAGTCAATTGCAATGATACATGATTAGTTTCTCTCCCCAGAGACGTTGCTCACTGTGGGTGTTCAGGAGGGTTCACCTCCCCAAGCCCAGGAGCCTGTGAAGATGCCTTCCCAGCAGAGAATAAGGTGTAACGCTCCATTAGCCGCTGTCTTCCCTCTGTTGTCTTTTCAGGCAGCTTATTGACAACTCACCTAATGTCATGACAGAGTCAAACCTGATTCCTCACTTTCCACATCATTTTAAGCCCCCAGCTAAAGCCTGTGGTGAACTAAAGACAGTCTCTGCACTTACAGAAGTGAAAACACGAGTGCTCGGTCCAGCTGCTTCACTGCTTGTCTTCACAACCCAGGCAGCTTCCTGTGTGTTAAAAATATGCCCTTTATTCCCCTTTAAAGCCATTTTCCATTCATTTTACAGATTGTTATTTTAGCTATGGAGAAATTAATTGCTACCAGGAATGGTTGAAATCCTCCTTATTCAGAAGGGTCCAATTCCTGCAGAGGTAGGAAAATGCTCCACGGAAGCATTCAGCTGGTCGGAGGAGTCACAGTGGAGAAGCTGTGGACAGCCAGACCGTTTGAGGTGAATGAGGAGTGTTTGCCAGTGTCAGAATGGGAACACAGGTAAGCAGGATATAAACAGTGTGACAAGACGATAAACTACCCTGCATTAAAGTCAACAGCATTTTGCCAGCAATTCATGATGTGTCCTGGAGAAGAACCAGGGTTAAAAAGATGGAAAGAAAAGATGAAAAAAAATCGTTCTTAAAATGTCTGTGCAGAGCTCATCACACTGCATTTGATGCTGTGACCCTTTCTAATGATACCTTGCACCACCTTTCATTGTAAAAAACACTAGATTTGTGTACATAGCCCTGGCTTTCTGAAGAAAAAACCCCAAAACATAATTCACCTGTTTTCAAATAAATCTCTCCTTCCAAGCATTATTAAATCACAGGAAGACCATCAGCATGTCCACATGGAACTTGTGTTAGGCACCTGGATGTCTTTGCTATCATCCTGCCCCAGTAGGAAGCCCGATTCATGTTTTGATTTGTGGGTTTTTCTCCTTTTCCTTTAGATGCAGATTATTGTCACAGGTGCCTAAGCTTTAGTCTTTACCTTCCAGCAGACAAAAAGTAACTACCAGCTATAAGAAGTGCTCTCAATATGTGGGGGTTTTAACAGCTCAGAGGGAAAAACAGTTTGGAAACCAAAATATCCTGGAGGCACTTTCTCCATCCACAGTATCTTTGACAAATTGACTTTTGCTTCCAGGGCAGGCATCCAGTTTCTTCATTAGTATAATGATCCTTAGTCTTCCCTTCCCAGACTTAGTTAATTTGAATGAAAAGTCAGTTTTATGAAATGTAGCAACTAACAGTGTCAATAGACTATGAATTGTGATTAGAGATCACTTAGTGTAATGCAATCCCTCTCTACTGCAGACTAAAATATATGTATTAAGTATTCTTAAAACTGAATATCCTTTCTCCTTGCTTGCCAAGGACACTCCAGTGTGCTGTCAGGTACCATGGTGACTTGAATGTTCTTCTAGTGTGTAATCCCCTTTCATATTCTGTATCATGTATGAACTCAGAGACAAAATACCTGTGTTATATTAAATAAACTAAGTAAAATGTATTTCAAAAAGTTTCTTGAGTCAAAAAGTAGCAAATCATTGTATGTATTTTCCATATTTGTATAGGTTTCATTATATTCTCATTCTAAGGTACTCTTAAGTCTCTTTCATATTTAAAAAATGAACTACACACCTATCATGCAAAATGTAAAGAAGTATGTTCAACTAGTTCAAATTAGATATACAGTAAAAATACACTTCCAAAGAAATATCATTTCCATTTTTGTTCATGTTTTTAACAGAATTTCAGACTAGTACATCAAATGTGGAACTGTACAAGTATGTGAAGAAACATTAGGATTGCAGTAGTAAAAAAATGTACAGCATTCAAAACCAACAAGCTCTAAACAACCAAACAATACCACAGGATTGAAACAATCATGGGGACAACATAGGTCATCGGAGCCAGAGAGTGAATCCTAATGCACCTACATAAAGACCCTACATAGAATATTGTCTCTTATTTATATGCAAAATCCCTGATTTGATTAAACCAGACAATTTCTCTAATTGTCTCTTATAGGTTTTAGATAAGATTAACACCAGAGTATTCCCCTTGATAACTGTCAGTTCTTTGAAAAGGCAATACTGAGGATTGGGTTGAAAGGTGTTTCCATCCATGGGTTCAGGTAGTTCAAACACAAGTTCCCAGATAGTAGCAGTGTGATTTTAAAAGACCCTTTGGGTTGTTACCTGCCACTTCTGCAGCAACACGTGAGAATTCAGGAGTCAGATTTTAAAAACTGTGTACAGGTTACTACACAGGGGGTTAATTATGGGTTTTAATTATCTAACAGTGGACCAACATTGCCTTTTAAATCAAGAAAAGATCCAGCTAAGCATGTAAAAAAAACCTCAAAAAATCTCCAAGGTAAATGACAACAAACCAGACATTACATACAGTGGAACCTCCGTGTCTGAGTATCTCTGAAGGGGGATATGTACTCCTTTACAGTCCACTGACCAGCACAATTTCCTTGTTAGACTCTTATATGATGAAGAAAATTGTCTTGGACAAACCTGTAACAATTATTAATTCAATCCAATTTGTCATTTGTAATATTTCATTATTGTGCAAAAACTTAATGAGCTGTGCCAGCCTACTGGGCTTGGTGACCAGAACATGATCCCTCACACTCATCTTTGCTAGTTGGGATTTTTTTAGGACTATCTTGCTTTTCAGATAACTCACCTGTGGGGTTTTTTAAGCTGAAGTGTAAAAAGGCTAATAAATGACCTAATTATGTCAGCATTCCTATCCCACAGTCCTCATGCTCTGAGATCTCTCCCTGATCTCGGTAGGAATTTGGCCTGCACGAGAATGGTGAGTTTTCAGCTGAGAAAGCTGGATAAATGTAGCACTTTAAACACAAAAACTTTGTTACGAAGGGGTCTGGGTACTGAATCATCCTCAGTGCACTGAAAAAGGCAAAGAGCCTGAACCCTGGCACCTGTTTTGCCATGTATTTGCAATCATCTTTTAGCAGTTTTGCTCCACGAGGAATGACAGATCAGAGAGCCAGCCACAAACAACATCTGACTGAAACTGATTGTAACAGGTTTGAAAAGGAACAACAATATGCATCTTAGGTACCACTCAAAAATCTATAAAACTACTGGGCAAACAGCATAGTGTATACTCCTTCTTACACATAGTTAAACTTTGCTGAGGTATTTCTTTAATTACAGAAAAGCATCTTGAAAAACAATAGGAAAAAAAACCCTCGAATGATGAGTTATATTCTGCACAAATTTTGGGGGGAGAAAGAGTTAAATTGTATTGAAAGGTCCAGAATCATTAAAGGAATAACCACTTTTATTGTCATCAATAAGATCAGTTTTCCTTGACTTTTTATTCCTTCAAAGCATTACAAGAAATGTAAGGCTGTGACTTTATAAAACATAATTTTGCCTTGATTTTGCCCATCGGTGTCATAAAATAACCTGAAATACTTCTGCCTTTTTTCCTAGGACAATATTACCCAGTGCCCAGCTCTGTAATGGGCTGACTGGCCACACAGCTCTGGGTACCCTGCTTGCCTCCCCCATCTCTGGCACAAAGGCAAGATCACTTTCACAGACGCTGGCTGACGTCGTTTCTTTCACGCAGCACAATTAAGTATAGTTTTTCTGTTTGAATTTTAACTTCTACCTGCAACTAACAGCTGTTTCTCTATGATGAAGACACCTAGAGTGTTGTACAAGCTGGATTTCTCACCCATATATACTTCGGGGACAGGAGGAACATACACATCATACTCAGAGTTTATCCTAGGCAGATACTGTGTCTGAAGTGCAGTTTTCTAGTCCTTTTACATACAATCAGCCTATCTGGACTGTGACACTAATGTTAAATGTAACTGCAGCCATTACCAAGTAGTTTCCATAAGTGGTTTTATTACTGGTTAGATTTTACAAATTCTGGTATTCGAACAGACTTCGACCTTAAAATTCTAAAACAACAAAGCAACTGATGAAAGGCTTAGGACTATTCAAAGTAACAAACTCTTAACATTTTTGCCCTGGTCATAAATATACAGAGAGAAAAAGAGAGAAGTGGACATGGAATCCAAAGTATGTAGATAAAACAGTATATAAGGCACATGGCAGTCTTTGAAAATACAGAAGCTTTAGCCAACTTAAATTAATTGCTGTTTCCCTTGCTCAGTCCACAAAACTGTACAGTTACACAAATGTTGTGTTGCAATAGATCTTCCAAGTTATTCTTCAGTCCATACTCCATAATACCAGAACACTACATTTCCTTCTGTTTTTAGGAGAGATCCTAATTGTGGTTAGTCAGTTGCTCAAAGCCTCTATTAAAATACACTTGGAATTTCAACTAAGAATAATTTCTTTTTTAAAGAAATTATTAAGAAAGAGTCATCAGAAAAGATTTGTAAGAGTTGTCTGTGAAGGACTTCGAGATTCATGAACCTCAAGACTTCCGGGCACTGACGTCAAGACAGATGTCACAGTAGGCATAGTAGGGTTAGTCAAGTCCGTTAAAGTAGTGGGAGTGCTGGATGGACTCATGGAGGCATTGGATATTTCTGAGGCAGGACCTGATGGGGTCCCTGCTTGGAGTGTTGAGTCTGAAGTCTTATCCACCCCTGTGTTTTCTTGACGTAAGAGGTTCCGTCTGAATTTGGCTCGAGCATTTTGAAACCAAACCTGCAATAGTTTAATATAACAGGGTAGCATTTAAAGAGCTGCAGTGTTTAAGAAAACAAAAGCATACTCACAAATTCACCAACACTTGAATTGTGGGAGAGGTTTTTACTGATAAGATGCGAGAGAAGTAGCTCCAGTCACGAGCCGTGTCCTCTGCACACCTGCAAAGCATTCCTCTCTCCCTCTCCTGTATGAACGGTCTGCCTGGGACAGGAGTGGACTAAGGATGGAGGTGAGGAGTCTTTCTGTGCAGGCTATGTGTAAAGATGCTCAGAAATTTGGCAGCCCACATGAATCCTCAACTGCCCTCAATCCCAGAAGTACTTGTCTGGATGAGGCAGACATCAAGCATCTGATGAATATAAACCAAGGAGTTTTGGCACCCTCGTATCTTAAGTCCATCTCCCATGGTAAGCAGCAGGTGACACAGCCCACAGCACCCTGCCTGTCTGCAGGCTCTCCCAGGAACCTTCCCATCTTTCTGTCAGCAGTGCTCTCATTTTTCTAGAAGAACTGTCCCTCTTTCTTAAATCTTCTTCCTCAAATGCTTCAGCTCCCTTTGCCTATGCCACTCTCCTTTTCAAATGGAATGATGTCAGGAAAAGAGCCTTGAATGATAGTAAGGACCCATTTTACATTAAAAGCTGTCATTTCAGTAGAAACTACATCCACACACAACTTTTTTTCCAAGACTGCTACTTCTTGCATTATTTGATTATTAACTACAAGTGAAGGACAGAAGCTGACTTCATCTTTCTCAGTTAAGTTGCTGTGCTTAGGTCCAAGTCAATAATCCTCTCCACTCTGCAGGATTTGTTCAAAGAAGAAATGTTTTTCTGACTGACTTGAAAATGGATAAAATAAAGTGTTTGTGAAACTTGCATGAAACCCAGGTACAGCATGTGACTTTGACATGGCCATTAAATACCCTGTGTTCAACCTGATTCATGTTGTTTCCAGATAATTTTACTGCTACACACTGGCTGAAATTTCACTGTGCTTATTTATCAGAAGGCTTTCTTTCATCATTACATTCTTTACAATGGATTCAATCCTGATCCTACTGTCCTCGTGTTGACCTGCTATAAGGAATAGAACTGAGTCTTTCCATTCCAGATGCAACGAGCCTCATCATCTCTGTATCTGCCAGAGAAAGGAATCGAGTGAGTGGAAGGATCTGCATAGCTGCACAGTATCTCCATCACATTTCTCTTCTGCTGCCTCTGTATGGAAACTGATTGCATGGAGCTCATGAGGCCACACCAACCTCTACAGAAATTCTGATCTCTAAATCTGATACATCTGGCCCCTGCTGCAGGATCCACGTTAAGCCAGACCACTAGCAGGGGAGCAATACTTTAAACAGGAGCAGTCCATGAGGTGTTCTCTCTGCACTCTCAGCTTGCCAGACACAGTTACAACTGATGACCATCTCAGCTTTTCTCCTCTGGTTTTCTTCTCATCTATAGATGGTCCACTCCCAAATTCCCCCCACTGAGCACTCTTGCTTTTTCTCTGGAAAGCTTTCTCCCCCAACCAAGGGTCTTTAAGGTGCACACCCTCTCTCTCACTCTCTCAGGGAATGCCACAAGGAAGGAAACCTCAGGCATAAATTCTAGCAGTGGCTATGGCTGTGCATGAATCACATCCTTACAGGCGCCCCTTTCTGAAAGCTCAGTATTCTAAAAGAGCATTCCCTTTGTTAAAACACTTAGTTTAAAGGCTGTATATCAATTTCCTATACAACAAGAAAACAAAAATCTTCCCCTGAACTAGCACTGGCAAAAACATACTCATGATTTTATGCCATAGTCCCTTGTAGCGGCACGCCTGCTGAAGGACAGCGATGTTGGCAGAACCAGGCAAACCAAACGTGGGGTGTTTCCCCGGGACATTCACAACCAGGGTCCTCTCCTGTGGCTGTTCTCTCAGAGCCATGCACGAAGGGAGGCACAGGAGTGTGTGCACAGGGCTCTAAGGCTCAGAGCCCCGGGTGCGGGGTGTGCAAGTGAAGAGAATCCGTTGGCTCTGGTCAGTCGAGCTGCGAAGTCTTAAAAGCCAACTAGTTGGGATGGTGCAAAACTGCAGTTTATACAGTTGTGGGATATTGTGACTGTTCAGGGTGAGATAATTTCTATTTGTTCCACAGTTACTTGGGTTTGATTTCTTTAAATTTACCTTCTAGCAGTTGTAAAAAGGGTAAGGCCAAATGGAGGTTTAGAGACTGCTGCTGCTGCTACGTGTGTGTGCAATAGCTACAGGGTAATTAGAACAGACAAAACCACTAGTACAGCTGCATATGTACATAATTCTGTGCAATTTCATACTCATATCTGGGACTACTGCATATATACCATGTATATTTGTAATGAAATGAGTAACATTTCCACTCTTGCTTAAAGCATGGAAAAGTCTAGCAGGTACCATAACTATTTTATTTGCATTGTTCCTAAATGTCCAACTGCTCCTTAACAGAGTGAGACACTCTAGGATATTGCTTCTGTTTGGGATTTGAAACGTGTCATATGCCAAGTGAACAATATTACTGGTGTTTATGTATTCCCCTTTACCTTCCATTAAATATAAAAATCTGTGCTCAAAAGCCCTTACTAATGTCTGTTGATGCTGTTTGCAGGAGCTGCACATATCAGATGGATCATTCTTTTTAATAGTGGTAATTGATGTTAGACATAGAAAATATTGCATAATCTTGTAAGTATTATTCAAAAAATAGAGATTATGTGGATACTTTCACTTCCTTCCTCACTGCGATACTGTTAAGGTTTATCAGGTAATGGTTATAAAGCTCTTTAAAAATTCCCAATAATAAATATTCATAATGTTTCTGAAAAGATGTTTAAATATTTCTTAATTGAAATTCTGAAATTCTGACAATGCCCTGTCTTATGACAGGGATTACTGTCACAGTAGTGATATTCTGGGATGTACTTAAGATATGACATTATTTTGCAAAGACTTGAGTTTGAAGTGAAGAATTCAAACTATTGTTTGGTGATGTGTAGAGGTGCAGGCCTACTTCTCTGCTGCCTGTGTGCACAGCAGCGCGCAGGAGTGGGCAAGGCCGGGCTGCCCAGGGATAACAGCAGCAGTGCCACACGCTCACATGGGCAGTTCGGGCCCTGCACCTGTAACAACATGACTGTGAAGTCAGGGAATAACAACCCCAACATACAGCACTGAAAGAATTGTTCCAGAAGGATTTATCTCACATCAATTACACAATTAGGAATCTGGTCTTCAGTACTGAGGAATAAACAAAATCATTGGAAAGTATGTAGTGTTTTCCTGTCCAACTGTATCATTGTGAGGCTGAGCTATTTCAAGTCCAAGGGGGAAGATGGACCAAAGCTCCTGCTGAAAAACAAAAGCAGCTGCAAGACCCTCCACTGACACTACCACACCCTGCTTGGCAGGGCTGGATGCCTGCAGTTGGGCAACTCAGCAGCCAGGCAAAATAATATAATATTCTAACTGCAATGAATAGTATCTCTGCACAGCTAACTCTTTGTCTCTACCAAGTAAAATAGGAACAAAATAACATCTCCAAATTGAAAATAAATATATTAAGTACTGTAAAGATTTGGGATACTGCAGTGAATGAGATTATCTAGTCTCCTTAGATAACTTTACTTTCTTTTATGTGACACCTCCATCATTGCACCTGCTACATGAGTTGTAGGAATAGCTCGTGCTAGGTACCAATTGTTAAACACAGCTTTGCTCATTCACACAGCTACCTGGAGACATTCAGGGTTACTGAATTTGACTGATTAGTGAGTGGAGGAACAAAAATGCAAAGAGTGTTGCACCAGAAAGCAAGCTATGTTCTCTGCTTGCACGACGTTCTGATTATGCTGAAGTAATTAGTAAGCATAGAGTTAAAGGGGAACTCTGGGATGTTTTATGAATGGAGCCTGCTGCATGCTAGCCTAAAGCAAAGCTGCTCAAAACGTAGCTCGGGGTACCCACGCACGACTCCGAGCGTTTTCATGCTTGTTGACTACTGGAAATTGAATTAGTGAAGTCCAAATGCACACAGCAATCCTTGTAGGGCTTTCCTAGCAGCTTCACTGGGGAGTGATTCAAGAGAGAATAAGCAGTGTACAAGACACCCGCTGGAAAATAACATTTTGTGCTCCTAAGCTGCTTTTGCCATGGGTAATTATACTGCAGAATCTTGGGGAGAGGAGGAGTACATACCTATAGCTAGCAAGCCATGTCTTCTGAGGACTATCTACTTTCACCTTCCCTTTCTAAACTCAGAGAAAGATCAATTCCCAAAAGAGGAACATTTATGCCAGTTAGTTAACTCATAATTAGCTGGTCACTTCCATTATGAACGGTAACTTACAATGGGCTTATGTTCCCCAGCTGCAATACAAGAGATGCATGAATTAAATTGCAAATATAAAGCTAAATTGAAATGAAAATAAATAAAAATAGGGGTTAAAATATAAATAGGCTTACTGTGGTTCTAATGTGGCTGCTTATGGAAAATAGTCTGCATTACACAGCCACTGAAGGAAATGCAGTTTATGAAGCCGTGTTACACTCCTGTGCCATTCCACTTCTGGACACGTGTAGCTGATGACTAATTGTATATAAAGCAAAGAGAGAAGTCAGGTCTTCCCAGGCTGATATCACAGATCATTAAGAATATGGTCAAATTCTCTGCTCATCTACAAAATAGCCTCATTGCATGTTATGTGCAACTGTCTCTACAGTAAGGGCACTGTAGCTGTTTCCTAAATCACTAGGAGCTCTACTCCATGTGCTTGGAAGTTCTCTGGTTTCACTATGAGATAATCTGTTTCTCCTGATCTGCTGCCTTGCATTTCCTATGAAAATTAATGATTTACAAAGAGCCACAATCCTTCATCAGCTGAACTGAGATCTGAGCATACAGAAAATACTCATGTGCCTCATAATAACACAGGGAAGGCAGAATTCTTACTACTGGCAAGTATGTGTGTACACCTGGGAGCCCAGGCACCTTGGGTGTGTAGGACAGATGATATGAATGATGCTTGTTTAGATCAATAGTGTCAGTGAATTACTTCATGTTCAATAAATGACACAGATGGAATGCCAACGTTTCTGACACAAAAGCATTAACAAGTGACACTATCTCAGTAACCAACATCAAGAAAAGTTTTCCCCAGCAAAGAGCAATCCTGAAACTCATATAGGTGAGCTGTGGTGTTTGAAAAATGCCTCTCAGAGGTTAGAGAGAAGCCAGCTGGGCACAACATTTCTACAATTAAAAAAAAAAAAAAAAAGAAAAGAAAAGAAAAAAACCCCTAAAAAATAAAAGGTGAGGTTTTTTCATGGTCCAGATTAATTTACAAACAAAATTACCAAGAGTATGGAGTAGAGAGTGCTCCTAACAGACAGGAAAACTGAAGTGATACTATGCAACATATCACTCCAAGCCATTATTTTATTGAATTGCCTTCAAGGGCATCAACCTCTGGGTGCCATCCTCATCATATTACCTTCCACCACTCTTTGGGTAAAGGACCCCAGACATAAAGGAGTATTTAACTGTGAAAGCAAAAAAGTAAAACACCAACAACCAAAATATAACAAATATTTAGTGGAATTGTAAGGGTTTACCACCAAAAAAAAAACCCCAAACCAACCACTAAGCACCTTAAAAGTGTAGGATGTGGTATGCTTCAGGTGGAGACAGAAGCAATGAAGAAACTGAAAGAGGAACTGAAGTGTAATGGAGACATGGAGCCCAGTTTCAGAGACAAGGAAATACATTTGAAAAGGAAGGAAAGAGAATCAGTAACTTGGAAAAAAAGATGGAAAGAATGACCCATTAGGTGCAAAGAGAAGGGATATGGAAGTCAAGTTGGTGTGGAGTGAGGAGACAGAACAACAAGATGATCAAGAGAAAAACACTTTCTAGACATTGATCTCATCTCTTAATGCACTACAGGAAAATTCTCAGCTAATTCAGGTGTCAGTGCACTGTCATGGACAGAACAGGTACTACATAGGCCTCCAAACTCACAGGGTAAAATAAAGGAGAAGTGTCAAAATAAGGACAAATACAGCAAACTGTTGCACCTGTGTGCATGGATACAGGAGAGCTGCTGAGAGACACTGCATCAAGTGTTAGGATGGGCACTATTATCTCAGAGGAATCTGTTCCACCACTGCAAATGAACCTCATGAAAAATAATCCAGCTACAGAGGACGTAGCCAAGAGAAATAATTATGTACAGTTTTTCATTAGTAGTTTTTACTGGGAAGCCTACAAAACCTTTACTCCTTCTGTTAGGTATTAACACTGTCAGGTCTAGACTTTCTCCAATGAGTTCACTTTTCCTCAGTATTTTTTGCCTGCTGGCCTCCACTCACCTAGGAATTTGCAAGAGCTCCACGAAGCGTCCCCAGGACCCTGCCTCTGAGCCCTGCCTGTCTTGAAGCTCACAAAGCACTTTGCTACAATTAAGACCCATTCAAAAACTTCAGCAACAAATCCTGGAATGCCATGGTTCCTTTCTGCCCAAATTTATTTGGGTATAGTTATTGGGATAAATGCCCATTCAAACTGACTTATTCAATTAGAACTATAAATTAAAACGGAGCTGAAGCATCTAACATTCTCACCTTTTCTTCCCATTATAGTTCCAATGAAGCAAGAAAATTCCAGCTTTCAGAGAAAAAGCACCTTTAAAATGCAGTCTCCTTTCATTCTAAGTTACTATGAGTTAAAAAAAAAATCTTTGAAAAATTAAATGTATGGCCATTTAAATTATGAAAGAAAATATATCCTCCTTGTCCTGATAAGATAAATTCAAGCTGCTGATTAATTTCTTATAAAGGTTGATATTCACAGTAATTTCTAAATTGAGAGCTCTCTATTTACAGTGACCACACTGACTAAAATAATTCACATTTTTTACAACAGATTGGAAGCTAAAACATGCACCAGGATTAACTAACTACAGGAAAATAAGCAGGGCCACAAACTTTCACATCTGTCATGACAAATTAGAAGCCAAGTGATCTGCTTTTGGGAAACTGAGAAGAAAAGAACTCTTCTCCTGTTTTGTAGGGTCTGACTGAAGTCCCACAGAAGGTATGAACGATTGAGAAAAGACTGAAAATCAGCAAAATGCACGGCATTTTAAATATAAACCTGGTGTTTTATTCACTTTCCAAGACAAAAGGTCATTCTTACCTGAAGAACTCTTTTGGTCAGGCCAGTTTTCTGAGCTAGCTGTTTCAAGTCCTTGGCGTCGGGATTGTGGTTAATAGCAAAGTATGACTTCATTGTCCGCAACTGGTGGTGTTTGAATGATGTCCTCATGCGCTTTGTTTTCTGATTGCTGGGGTATTGCTGGTCTCTATCCAGGTGGTCACCATCGTTTTCATTGCAACTTAGAGCTTAAGGCAACAAGAGGAAAAGGCGTGTAAATCTATTGCTCCGTGACCAACATTGTTTGCAGTTCATCTGAGTGCAGCAATTAAAATAACATACCATGGCACGTATTGTACTGGCACAAACCCTACTTGCCTTCCCCTCCATCTCTGCATCTTCTATTTTCCCCTTACAATAACCAGCCTGCAAGGACCCTCACCTGCCTCTTTATGGCTTTTAAAATGTCAGGTCTGTTTCCTTTTTTCTTCCCTCCATCTCCACACAGCCTTTCCTCCACTCTCTGCTTGTAGGACAGTAGCAGTCCTCAACTCTGTAAAGTGTTTTAATGTACTTTGTATCACTATAAATTGCATTGTAACACACAAAGAGAGCTGTACAATACAGTCCACTTAAATCTCGACGGAACAGACCAGTTAAAATTATAATTATTTCCTCCATCAAACTAAACCCTGTAGAGTACAAGAGAGACCATTAAATGAAACACTATAAAAGAAATAAAGTTTGTGGGTACCAGACAGCAAATTATTACTATAATTTGACTAGCTACAGAAATAAAGCTGTTGTTAGAATGTATCACTGGCATGCCAAATTAAATACATTTTTAATTATTTATGTGTTTGTACTTCACTTCTTTAAAAAGTATTTGCAAATACTAGTTTGAATGATCAATTTGTTATATCCTTTTGAAATCACTGAATGACACTGATTGATACATTTGCATAAATCAACCGTAAGTCTGTAGAGGCAGTCTGTGAGCAAGGAACATTATCATAATTATCAAGTAGTATTAAATGTTGAATGCCAAGCAAAATAATCTCATAGATCAAAAGTAGGTTTTCATTCATTTGTGCATACAGTTAACCATAGGAAGACTTAAAATAACACTAAGGAGGAAGCTTAAATCCACTAAAAATAATCAGGGATATAACTGAAAATTAGCTGAAACAAGCTGTCGTTAATTTACAGCTCCCTTTTAATTTCCTACCAGTTTTATATTTAAAGTAGTGCCATGAAAAAAATCACAACTACCTCTGTTTCATGCAAAAAATGAGAAAAAAAAAAAGTATTTTAAAATATGAATTCTTGGTGATTTTTTAAACAGATAAAGATTTGTTTTCATTCGTTTACTCTTGCTGGTTCACTACAGTTGAGGATATCTCGTAGATGTGTATTGTTAGAGTCTTACTTCGGGCTCATCTATCCCTCAGCCCTATTCAAAAACTCCAAATTCTGAAGGGTGTGAGTTAAAACCAGTTTTAAATATACACATAAACCTCACGTACTCATCAGTGAAAATCCACACAGCCTCCACAGGCCATGGTTCTGCAGCATGCACAGCTCTGCAAACTTCTGGAGAGATATGGCACAGCACAGAGCATGGCCTGCAAAAAACTCAGCTTTAAGGCAAACCCCATGTCTGTTTAATAGATAAACAGAAAGTGTCCAAAGCCTCAGATTTTTCTCTGTGTTTCTGTGCTCCTTTAATTTCAAAAACAGCCAAAAAAATTGTGCAGTATAAATAAATGTGTACGTCTGCGTGCGTGTGTGCGTGCATGTGTGTACATTTGTATAAATCCTTTCCAGACCCAAGGACCTTGTGCCAAATTCTAGCAATAAGAAGCATTTCTGCTTGTTTTCCTGCGGTGTGGAAAGACTAGAAGCACCTGAATTTAAAAGGTATAAGACACATAAAAGGAGATAGTAAAATCGTGGTATTAATGGAGCTGGGAGGAATGTAGTAAAATCTTTTTTCTGGTTTAAGAACTAAGATCTAGTTGCCAAACTGGGGTCATCCCCTGTGCTCCAGCCTCCTCCACAGCTACCATCCCTGATGTAAAGAATACTGGGATGAATAACTGAAACTATATTGCTCATAGCAAATTCTATTATGGAAATGTAAAACCAAGCAGTACTTGGGTTTAAAATGTACTCGTAGAATTGTAGATATTAGGAATGGAAAAGACCTCCCTGTGTTATCTTAAATGCTTTCAAACCCTCCCAGAAACAACAAGGCAGAGAAAATGCACTGAAATATCTGTCTGAAGGACTGAAGTCTGTTCATGTTAACGTGCAACAAAACACTTAGGCTGCAAGTAGTTAGATTTTAACCTGTTCATAGAGAATGAGATACGTGGAGGATCCCAGGAACTAAAAGTGACTCTAAACCCTACCAGAATGGAATGAGAATGTATCAGCTTGTCATCATGCCTGACTGAACAATGAACAATTTACTCTGTGAATTGCTCATAACCTTACCTCCTCATCTGCTCCATAAAGACAATATTAAAATGACAGTAGGTACATGCCATGTGAGACTGGTTAGCTATTGTCCTTTCCTATGGAGAAAGCTATAGAGCAGACTTTGAAAGCGCGCGAGGGCGTCTGCTGTTTGTTGTCTTGAGCAAGTGATTTGGGTACCCCCAGGCATCACCCCATATGACATAAATAGTCCTAGTGAGTGCCAATTCCCCTCTTGTATCTGGTTGTGGCGCTTGGCTCCGTCTTCAAAAGTCTCTTATATTAGGCCTAACATTACATGCATCTCTCACGGAATCTGAAATGTCTATGGGCATTGCAGACACAGCGATACACAACAGGCCAAGGGCGTGAGCACGTGGAGAGTTTAAGAGCTGAGGAGTTTCTGCAAAAGGCATCACAGTGTAAGACTAACCCTGTACATGCTCCTCACGCAACCCTCTTTTCCCTGTTCCTTTGTGGTGTCCCTGGGTGTCTCCCAAAGGAATTGCTGAACTATCCGTACGCAGGGTTTCCATTCAATTGCAGTATCTAGGGCTCCTGCTGGGAGTTCAGAAATGCAATTGGTAAAATTCCAGTCAAACAGAGGAGTCCTAAATTAACTAATGTTTCATTCCTATTTGTGATAAAACAAATTCTGGAGTGGTGCCAGGTTTCTTTTTTGACCCTAGAACATTTCTAAGTCCCTTATGCCTTTCCTGCAGCCCCCACATCCAGGCCATTGCCCTCCTGTCCTTCGGCTGGCCCCTCGAGCCAGCTCCTACAGCCTCCTCCATTAGCACCACGATACTAGTGTCCATTTGGCCACAAGATGGTGATGTCCGCAGAGAGCATCACTATAGACTTAAGATTAAAAGATCCTATTTTGGTATTGGTGGCCAAAATATCCTCTGCAGAATAATGCATAATGGCATCGCTAAAAACAGCAACGCGAGTGTGAAGCAGGATGTGCTGTTATCTTTGTAACAAACACTAAGTGAAGAAGAAAACTCGGGAGCACTGTGTTGCACACTGGATCACCAGATCCCCCCACATGTCAGGAGTGGGGTAAAGCAGGCGCTGAGCAGTCGGTAGGTCACCAAGCACATGGCACATGAAGAAGATGAGAAAGAGGAATTTCCTTTGGAGGAACTTTTGTTCTTAGCTTGTGCTTGACATGTTAAATTACTCAAGAAGAAAGCAAACTACTCCCGATTCTGAAAGAATGATGAAACAAACAACATATTTGGTGTGTGTATCAGCTCCCTGTATTCAGCGGCTCAGGAACATGCACCCCTTCTGAAGTGAGTCAAGGGGGTGTCTTAACCTTCTGCTGCCTGGAGAGGGAACTTGTGATTAACTGGACCAGGCAGGGGTACAGCCTTATTTGTTGTTTGGCATGAGTGAATACAGGACTTTTTGGTACCCACACCCTTTGAGGGGACAAAAGTGAGACCAGAGCCCTCTGAAAGGAGCTTGGGACAGGAAGAGCGATAGAGTCTTCCTCCCTGGTGGAAGGCGACACTTGGAGAAGGCAGATTCCTAAACTCTTTACTGCAAGTGGTATTAAAAGGGGTGAAGCTGTGGCACTGGAGCAGGCAAGGTAACCCTCTCTGCATCTGACGCTCCTCGGCAGCCCTGAAAAGAGGGGACCCCCAACAACCCTTCGGAGCAACAGACACAGAAAGCGCTGCCTCAGCCTTGTAATTTCAAGAAGTGTTTCTAGGAAGAGGGAAATAAAGCCTCTCTTAAGGAGCGACTGTCTCCAGGCCGAGCATCACAAGGCCACGAGACAGGAGAGCTGGGATTAGAAACCCTCTTTCCCCTGGCCTGCCTCGGCCGACTCGGACAAAAGGGCTGCGTGTCCCGCTGCCTCCCGGGGCTGCCCGAGGGACGGTCCCCCCGCCCCACTCCCCCGCGGTGCCTCGGGGAGAGAGCGGCCGGGGCCGGGGCTGCGGCGGGGCGGGAGAACAAAGGGTCCGGAGAGGGGCCGCGCCGGGCCGCCGCGGGGCACCGGGCGGTGCGGGAGGAGCCAGCCGCGGAGGGTTTTTCCCCTCAATTAAGCCAACTGAATGGCGCTGAATAGCCGGTGCGAGTGCACCGTAATTCCCTGAGCGCCGCGATTAACCCGGGCAGCCCCGGCCGAGCCGGGCTCCTCGCTGCCCGCCGGCCCGGCTGCAGGGCCGGGGGAAGCGGCTGGCGGTGGGGCCCGGCTCGGCTCCGCTCCCCTCGGGGCTCGCCCCTCCGCGCTCTTCCCGAGGGACTCCCCGGCCCCGCGCACGGCATCCTGCCGGGCCAGAGGGATGGGGGTGCTCCCGGGGCCCCGCTCGCCCTTCGGGGAGTGAGCGGTAGCGGCTCCCTGCCCCGACCCCTCCGCCTGCCCCAGGCCCCCGGGGAGGGGCCAGACGCACCGCGCCCGCGGCAGCCCGAAAGGTGACGGCGACGGAGGGGGGAAGAGGAGGAGGAGGAGGGAGAGAAGCGGGAGGGGGGGAAAGGAGGGAACTCTGATTTTTCTTAGGAAATCGCCGCAAGACATCCGTTTTTAAGCTGCCACTCCTGTTTGCTCGCTCTGCAACTGGAGTCACAGGAAAGCTTATTCCGAGCTTTTACTCCCCGGGGAAATTGGGGGGGGGGGGGGAGGGGGGACGGGAAGAGAAATTCGCTCTTCCAAACTTTCCAGGCTCTATCCATTTTTGTCAGGAAAAGGAAAAGCAAAACCGAAACACACCCCCACAAGCACCCCCAAACAAACCCTCACCAAAAAACCCAAAAAGAACAAACCAAAACCCCCAACCAAATAACAAACCACCAACAACCACCACCCCAAAATAAAGCCCCCAAACCACCCAACCAACTTCTGACAAACCCCGCTCAGAGAATCAGCTCCACACCGTGCCGGGGAAGCGGGGCCAGCGCCTCAGCAGCCTCCTGTCCCCCGGCAAAAAGCCGCCCCCGCAGCCGACAGCCCCCGGTCGGTCCCCATCCGCCGAGGGTGTGTATCTAGCCTAGATACCGAGTCACCTTCTTCACCAAACGCTGTGTATCGTCCTGCTAGCAAAGGCAGGAAAGGTTTCTGCACAGATTACGGGTGTTTTACCGGCTCGTCGCGCCCCAAGCCTGCGCAATGCAGCTGTCATTCCCGAGGATATCTCGGTGTCTTCATATTAAAGACAGACCCGCTACAAATGAATAAAATATAGCAGGATGTGGGAGGTTTGGGGTCTAATTCACAAAGGGAGTATTCAGAATTCTTTACAGGTGCTTCTGTGTTCAGCAAGCTTTCAGCCATTGATTTACTGACCTAAAAAAACCCATCAAACTTCATCCCAACAAGTGAAAGAAGAAATTATGATCACAGGAACACACTTTTAAAAAAAAAAAAGAGGAAAAAAGAAAGGGGGGGAAAAAAGGAGAAAGAGAAACCTTTTTGAAGTTTCAGCATCCTTCTAAGCTATTTTCCACTTGTCAGGCTCTATCCACATCTAAAACCCATCATCCCCGGGCAAACGGAGTCTCTTTCAGTAAGGAAAAAAAAAAATAAATCAGTCTAATTCGTGTTGCAGATGAATATTTGTTGCGATTTACAAAATAATCCCAGTCTCTCTCTAAATTTATCAGTCCCCCTTTTTCCCACCACCTCTGGATGTAGATTTATTTACACAAAGTATTTACACAAATTACCAGCAAGAGATCCCCTCAGAGGACCATATTGTGCATTACTAGTGCATTTCTGAGCAAGAAATTACCAGTTCCATTGAAAATAAAATTAAAAGCTGTAACGCTGTGAAACGGTTTCCCTTTAAAAGGCACAGAATGGAAGGGTTTGCAATAATTTACTAGTCTGTGAAATTTTACATCAACGGTCAACCTGGTCTGATTTCCAAGATCAATGGCACTTATTGTCATATAAATTAGTCAATTATTGGGTTAGTAAATAGTTAAGCAGATAAATAGTTTAAGCAAAGAAGCCAAAGGTTCCTCAAGGAAGACCTCTTAAGCTTCAGTTGCAGGCTCTAAACGTAATTTCAAAAACCAAAAGTCAGAGGGCAATTATTTTGAAAACGAATTTTATAAAATACAGTTAAAGACGGTTTATTTAGGAAGTCAGGGAGCAGTAAGACTTTTTCAGGCTGTGCTCCCATCCAGGACAGATGCCGCTGGTTCGGTTTACAGGTCCTTTGAATCTGAACATCTGTCCTGCACAGGAAGACAGCGGAAGGACAATTAAAATCTAATCCCTCCAAAAAGGACCCTTTTTAAACGGGAAATATGCAGATTTTATGTATGTTTTAAAGCTCAACTGTTACTCGCAAGAAACGTACACCTTTCATCGACCTTCACCGCTGGGACTACTACTGATTTTTGCACTATTTTCAAATTATTCAGCAATTAGTTAAACCAGTAATAGCTGGCAATTTCGCTCCCCAGGTTGGTTTGCTAGTTAGAGATGCGCCTTTTCTCCCTGCCATTTTCAGCGCAAGCCACTCCAGCTCGTCGCTATTGTTACTCTACGTTTACGCGCAAAACACCCGCAGCCTCATCCTCCCGGCGTGGTCGCCTCCCCCGCACCCGAAGACCTCGGTGCTGGAAGATCACCAATACAGCCCGAGACCCGCACCACCTCGGTGTCCCCCCACACCTTCCCCCGCCCTTCTCCCCCCTGTACAGGGCGGAACGGCGGGAGCACAGCGCAGCCCGGAGCTGGGAGTCCGGGCAGCCGGAGATGCGGCTCGAAACACAGCGCGGCAAACTTGGCCTTTACCTAACGCCCACTCCGGGGGGTGGGATGGGGGAGGGTGGGGTGGGGGGTGTCTTAAAGGCAAATCTACACCCCATGGGACATGTCTAAAGTTCGTAGATTATAAAAAGAAAACATGCATGAGACAGCGGAGAAGAGCAGACAGCACTGAGCAGCGCAACGAAAGATGCAAACGAGTTTTGTCTCCAGGGTCTAACTGGGGCGCACAGCTCAGGGCAACTCGGGATGGAAGCAAAGCCCACCTCTGTCTCCAATTCTTCTAATAAAATCAAGATCTAAGAATATTCCTTTGTCCAAACACTTTTCCCCGCTGCCTACAAACAGCAGTGCTGGGAGAGCCAGTGATCACAGCCGTTCTGGTGGGCAGTTACATGGACGAAGAGCGAGGGGAAGGGGGGAGGCAGTGCTGGGGGGGTGGGTAGTGGTGGAGGGGTAGGGGGGAGGAGGATGGAAAGCTGCTCGAATTCCTTTGCCTGCAAAATTACAGTGCTGTGGTCGCGGTGAGGTTAAACGAGGAAACACATCAGAAAGTTTGCAGCTCGATGCAGAGAGCCTGGGAGACAGGCTTTCTGCACAGACTGCAGGCTTGTGGCTGCTGCCAGGTTTGCTCCCTTTCTTCTTGCTGCTGATCTCAGTTAAGAGGCAGGGGCTGCGAGTCGGGACAGCGAGGGTTTAGAAGGGGATGCTGTGAGTTTCCCGACTCTTCTCCCAGCCACATCTGATGAACCACACTCCAGCCGAACCTGTCATCGTCTGAACAGACTCGAGGCTGCCTGCAGACACCTGCTGCCTGCAGCCCCTGCCCGGGCTCCGCGGGCACCCAACAGCCCTGCGGCCCCATCCACCTCCTGCTGCAGGCCCTTGGGAAACAGCCACTTTCTCACTTCTTCCCTCTCTCTTTCCTTCCAAAACTCTGGGGTGCAAGAGCTCAGGACAAGGGCAGAATAATTCACCCATCAGCAGCCTTTGAGTGTAGCTACTAAAGAAAATTCACAGCTCTCTGAAGTGCTAACTTACAACCTCTGGTTTCCAGATTTTATTTCAGGCTACACTCCCCCTTCTCCCCCTCCTTAACCGGATGACCTTGCTTCAAAACATTTTATTTCCAGCTGAAGTGAAAAATGCTAACATATTAGCTTCTGTAATTGCAGTTTGACAGCACTTGATCTCAATAATTATGCTGCAGCTAAACTATTATTAACGGTTTAAGCTAAAATAAACGGAAATCCCCCTTTGGAAGTGAACAGAAACAAACCATTTGAATTGTTCTGGGGGAAAGCGGTGGTCTCTTACCTGCGTTGTAGGCTGCCAGGTCTGCCCCAGGCCCTGGGCTCTTCCTTTTCCTGGGTCTCCCCTTCTGGACAGTCCCCACGCCGTTGTAATAAGGCAGTCCCAAAGTATTGGCAGAGCCCGCTCCCAATGCCGGGCCCTTCCCAGCGGCTACATCCGAGTGATTGAAATGCACCTGGTACTCCCCCTGGATGAGAGTCTCGAAATGGAGGCGGCAGTACACCAGATTGTCCTTCATGCCAAAGTGATCGCCGGTGGTCAGCATCTTGTTGCAAGTGGTGCAAGTGAAGCAATTTAAGTGATATACCAAATCCCTGGCCCTCATGACCATCTCGGAGGCAGAAATCCCCAGGTGACATCTCGCACATCTCTGCACCGAAAACCTCCTGCAAAACAGAACGGCCCGAGGAGACGGTGAGAGGCGCATCCCCCCCACCCCCTTCGTCGGGTCCGCCCGCAGGGCGGCAGAGGGAGCGGGGCAGCGGGGCTCAGCGCAGCGGCACAAAGCCGGGATGTTTGCGGGGCAGCCTCTCCCCACGGGCAGGGAGTCCGAGGGGCTTTGTCCGGTTTGCCACCGTGCAGCGCCCGTCCCGCCAGGACAACGCACGGACCCCCGCAAACTCCCCTGCGCTCCCGGGGTCGGAGGAGGCTCCTGGCCCCGGGCACGGCCCGAAACCGCGTAGGAGGCACTGCCGGTGGGCGAGAAGCCAGCCCCGCTGCCGGCTGGGGCTGACAGCGTGCCCAGGGCTCAACCCCGTCCCTTCTCATCTGCGAAGGGACACGCACGGGGAAGGCAAGCCCCTCGCAAGGGTCGTGGTGCAGCTCCGTGCCGCGCTCTGCCCGGCGTGTCCAGGGCAGGCAACGCGCCTAGTTCCCCTTGGCCGTTTCGTTTCCCTTCGCAGCCCAAGAAGCCCGGGACGGATGGGGACGCCTGCTTGAGGCCCCCAGTACCCGCAAAGCAACGCTATGCTTGGACCGTGTTCCCCTTCCAAGAACACGGGGCTCACCCCCACCGTCCCCTCTCCAGTGGGAGGCTTTTTAGGAGCCCACAGCCTGCACCACGGGGACCGCGTGCCCACGGATCCCCTCTGCAGTCTCTTTAGGACTGAGTTTGCTCGGCGTGGGGGCCGCCAAGCAGGTTCTCTTCCCCCCCCCCCCCCCCCGACTGAGGGCAGGCTATACCTGTAGTAATCCTCCTTGCAGTAAATGCTGCCGTCCTTGCTGAAGCAGGTGAGCTCGGACTCCAGGTTGAGTTTACATTCACAGCACTTCAGGCAGCGCATGTGCCACTGTTTATCCACAGCCAGGAGGTAATAACGGTCGGAGATTTTCCCCCCGCAGCCAGCGCACAGGGCAGCCCGGTCACTGCTGATGGAAGGCATGGTCTGCTGGGGGAAAACAATTACAGACCGTTAGCGAGAGGGAGAAAGTCTTGTGCACTGCTGGGCTCCCCCCTCCCCCTGCCCGGCCGGGGCCGGGCTTCTCCTCTCCCTTGCAGGGGTTTGGCAGAGGAGAGGGGGCTCCGCGCCCGGCCGCCCCAACCTGCTTCCCGCTCCCGCGAACGAGGATCCCCAGGGTCCTGCGACATCCCACCTTCCCGGGAGGAGCGGGGAAAGGAAGGCGAGACAAAAAGAAAACCACCCTGGCTTCTAGGGAAGGCGTCCGGATGAGAGCCAGGATTTTCTTTTTTTTGGGGGTGGATTTTCCAGCCCCGGAACAAGAAAAGCTGCTCAATCACGGGCTCAATAACCACAGAGTAGTGCAAACCGCAGACAGTTATCTTTAAAATGTATTATCACGGATAAACTGAGACTGCCTGCATAGTTAATGCTTTGTGAGTGCGTGTCTGTGGAGCGTGTCTGTGTGTGTATTTTCCTAGCTATAAAATTCCGAGTGAATTACGATCAAACCCCTTAGTAGTCACAGTGCTCAGACACAGCTCCCTCTGCAAGCTGGTTCCAAACAACGTGTATCCAAATCCGACGTGACCCAAAGCACTAAGGGGATCAGTAAATAAATAAAACTGCGGAGGAGACGAGCATCACCAAATCCGAGGGTGCAGAATGTTTTCTCAGGGAAACGAAATCGCGAGAAACGTGTAGGAAAGAAAAGTGGGGGGAAAAAAACAACAGAGCACTTTAGATTATGCTGGGATAAACTTGGAAGCAATAAAACTAAATGTAACCCCTATATAATTTAATAGTTTAGTGTCAAATCGCAATCCAAACGAAAGCCCGCAAAAAAACAAATAGTACATATTCTGTCAACTTCTACCAAAATAGAAAGAGAGAAAAATAACGGAAACCGTTGAAATACGCGGATTTATTTTAGCCGGCACCTTAAAGCAGGAATGAAGGGAGGAGGCTGGAGTGGAGCAGTGTTTATGGCAGACCTTACAACGCGCTGCTGTCCACTTCGTCCCAAACTTACTATTATCCACTTTGCACAAAAGCACTCTGCAGATTTGTTCTTGAGCAGGAAAACCCGAAACGGGTTTTTGGGTTTGGCTTTTGGTTGTTGTTTGTTGGGTTTTTGTTGGTTTTTTTTTTTTAACAGATGTGACAAACACGCAGTTTGTTTTGATTCGGAGTGGGGGAGAAGTTGTTTGTTTACTTTTACCTCCTCTAGAGCCTTAAGTCCTTGCGCAAAGCAAAAAGACAAGACAGCTAATAGGGAAGAATCCAAAAAGACTGAAGCTATTTTTTCCAGCATATGCCACACGGATTACTTTCTTCCAGCGCTTGCAGAGATCACAAAACCCAATCGCTATGAGCACTACTGGTTGCACTACACCATTCCCACTATCAGAACTACACAGAAATAAAACTATGGCGCTACACTGGTGTGTTAGACACAAGTCCACCGATCGCTTATTCCTTTCAAGGCATTAACTGACCTCCAATTAGGGACCGTTTTATAACCAAAGAAGTTTCTTGTAAATACACTTTAAATGAAATACTATTTTTCTGCTTTGCTTTTCCTGTAGCAAAAAATATTTGGGATCCAGAAGTGGTATTTAAGGATCAAGTAGTCTGTCCCAGTATTTATTATATATATGTGTGTATACATATACAATATATATATATATATAAAGGTATCATGCAACAATATTTATTCCAGGAGAAAATAATTTAATATTGTTTAATCGTACGGAGAAATACTAACTTTTCCAAAGAAAACCAAAACCGTTCAGATTAGAAATTACATTCCACCCTTATAGCATAAAGGCTGTTTTTTCAGCCAGTATTTCAGGACTAAATGCCCTCACTGTCACCTTTCAGTAAATTTCTACGTAGCATTAAGAGAAATTACACACACCGATTAAGTTTTAAAAACGAGAACAGATACCTTCCTTGAATATTCCTGTATCAGCTTACAAGACAGCTTTAACCAAAATACCGGATTCACTTCAGAATTATCACTTCTTAACAAAAAAGTAGTATACATAAAACGTTGAATCAGTTAACACTTCAGAAATCTCTTCCACTTTGCTAGTTTTAACTCTGGTTAGAAGGATGCATCTTTTTATTTCCTACTTGCGTTAATATACGAGTACTATGCATAAGTAGACATAAGATAAAAACTGATAAAGTTATAAAAATTTGCATCCATCTGTCTCACTGAAACATCTCTTCCAGTTCTCTTTGCCATGTTCACAAACCCGGTGTTCATACATACTGCAATTATGTAAAAAAAAATAATTATTTAAAGGCACTTGAGTTTGGAAATTTTTGTCTTTATAAATGCTATAAAGACCAATTCGGTGTAGACATCCTACCTGGAAAACAACACAGAATTGGATTCTTTGGTGTTTGTGTTTCCATTCTGCAGGAAAAAAAATAAATCGCCGTGCCAAAATGTTATCTGTATAAAAGCATTCTTTGCCTCTTCCTAAAAACTTTGGAAGGCCGGGCAGGCTGGGGGAAGGGAAGGAGTACTTGGACGCTACCAAAAGGCTGCTCTATCTTTCTGTTTTCTCGCAAGAGCAGTACCGTTCATTTCACCCAAGCGTTACTATTACTATGCATATTATTAATAATTAACAGTTTCATGCCTTTCCCCATGGTTTTATTTAATCTTTTGGGGTGCCTTTATGCTTAATTTTCTTCCGATTTAGCATTTTGCACACGTTCCCCCCATCTGTTATTTTAAAGGAAAAGCTGCATCTTTGAGGGGTTTATTATGTTTAGGGGGTTGAATGACTCTCCCAATCCTTCACCTCCTACCGTTTCGGTCTCTCCCCTGTCTATAGCCGAGCTGATGGCCGGTGCTTCGCTTTTGGTTCTCCGATCCATCTCGTCGATGACCCCGTGCATCTCCGAGCCGGAGAGACTGTGGAAAAGCATCGCTGAGGAAGCAGAGGAGGAGGCCCCGAGTTGCTGCTGCTGCTGACAGTTGTCGGGGTCCCTGCAGGAGCCCAGAACTTGCATTAACCGGAGCCCTCCCCCATGCATCTAGCACGGCCGCCCCGTCTCTCCTTGGGCTCCGGGCTTTTCACCCCGGCAAAGATCTCCGGAGCGCAGCGCAGGCACTGATCCGAGGTTTCAAGGGGATGGGGTGCAGAAAAGGCGGGCGAAGGGGATGAGGGAGAGGGGATAACTGGTGGTGTAAGCTTCGGGGCTCGGATCTAGTCTGTTGCGCGGCCCCGGCACATCCCTCTAGGAGGCTTCTTCAGTGCGGGGCTCATTGCCCCAGGTGCAGTCCCAGGCTTTATGCTCTGGCCCAGCTGGCAGAAGGCTGGGCAGGTTTACGGTTGGGAGGGATTAATAAATAATAGAAATATAAAAAATTAAGCTATCTTCGGTGAGAAATAAATAAATAATAATAATAAAAAAAATAACGACAAGCCCCCTACATCGCACTGTGAGAAATTTAAAGGAGGAAAGCGAGGGAGAGGGAGGCTGCAGCAGAGAGCAGGCTGTCGCTGCAAGGAGGATGGGGCGGATGCCCACCGTACGCACTCACAGTCCAGAGGGCTGGCAGCGGCGGCAGCTCAGGGGCAAAGTTTGCTCCTTCCCCCGCTCCTCCCCCAGCCCGCTGGAGCTCATTGGGAAAAGAAAAAGCCAAGGGGAAGGAGGAAGAGTTGGACGGGCACCAGATGGGACGGGCACTCGGCGGCCCCCCTCTCTCCTTAAAGCGGCGCGGCCCGCGGGGCCCGGGGCGGCTGCTCGCAAGGCGGCCGCGCCGCAGGGGGGGGAGCGGAGCCGGAGCCGCCGCCCGCCGCGGTGCCTGCAAGCGGCGCGTCTGCAGCCCGGGCGCCGCGCGAGGCTCCGCGCCTTTTCTACAGCCCCTCTGACATCATGTCCTGCCCCGCCGCCATTGGCTGCCGCCGCGCCCGGGCCCGCCGGCATGTGCTCGGGGCTGGGAGGCGCGGAGGGGCGCGGGGCCGCGGCCCGCCCTGCCCGCCCGGCCCGGCAGCCAGCCCGGCCCGGCCCCTGCGCTCCGGCCCCGGGCGTCCGGGTCCCCGGGACGCTGCCACGTCCCGTTTCCCCGCCCAGCGAGAGCGCTCCGTGGCCTCGGGAGCGCCTGAGGCGGTCGCAGAAGGCCGGAGCGGGACCGGCACCCGCAGCCGCTCGGAGGGTTGCGTTTGCCGCCTGGTGACGGTCGGCGACGCGCCTGGCCTCGGAGCAACAAAGAAATGGGGGGAAAGCCTCTGGCGTGGGAGGAGTGTGGGGGTCAAAAGTTTGTTTACAGTGCGAAATCACGGTACCCCAAATATGTATTGCTCACTGAGTGCACCCAGCAACGCTCAGGGGGGAAAAGATCCACCATCAAAACGTCATCATTCGTGTCACTCGAGTTCACGAAGCCGCCTGCCCCCCACCGCCCCTCATTTCCCTCATTTCCAAGCAGACGGTAAGAGAGCCAGGCCAGTTCTCTGAACTTGAGGAGCAGCTTCAGGAAGTCTCCAGGAAAGGCAAAGAGTACACAGGGAAACTGTTCGTGATGTCTAAATATTTATCCAGAAGGTGGGTAGTAAGGAAGGACTAATTAGTATTAAAGATGTCAAATATCACACTTCTAATTATACTAGAAAAGGTAGCACAACGGAAAGTAAATCTGAATGCACATCTGAGATCATGAGACTTGCTGCTTAATCCGTGGCTGCAAATTATTACATCACTTAGCGTATTCCTGTTAGGTGTTGTTTTCTGTCATGCTGATTTGCCTCTTGCAGGTTAGTGCAGTCAATACTACCTTTGCTATAAATGGAATGGCTCCGTTTATAGCCAGACTTCGCTGGGCTTACCCGTTCTGTTCTTACAATAATCTAGGCTTTTTATCATCCTTCTGTTGGAATTGCTCTGAGTAGTTAAATACATTTGCATGTCACAGAGGAGAACAAAGTGTCTCTTGTAGAAATGCATATGAAATAGCCACAAGACCCCTCAAGAAACCATACCAAATGCAAGCTAATTTGGCATCCGTGGGAACTATCCAAAGCCTGGCCTAAAATCAGGCCTTGGAAACAATGGAAATTCGTGTTTTGATCCAGTTTAGAATTCTACAATAGAATTACTGGTGCTGTATAGTATTTATCTTGATAAAATTATCTTTCCCTTCCTCTGTTAAATTCCAAGATGTTTCAAGGGCTGTTGGCTGTGACGGAGATTCACCTCCAATAACAGGGGTGTGGAATATTGCATACTGGACAGCACGTACACTGCTGTGGTACACCCTTGTGTTATCTTCACTTAAGCAATTTGCTGGATATATCCTTATCCACAGCTGCATACTGTACTACCCTTAGATGTTTTAATACCCTTTTAATTCCCTATCGCAGAATTGATTACATATATTTTGGAGTTAAGAAAGGTCGCGGATTCATACACTCAGCCTGACATTGCTAATTAACAATGAGACTTTATGTATTTAACAGGATTAAAACACAACATTTTATGTAACGGTATTGCCTAAGTGGTTGGAACCAATAATACCAATAGCACGTTAAAAAGGTATGGCATGACCTCCAGTTCACAGGCTATCTCTGATTATCTTCTTAATGGATATACAAACACAAGAAGACATCCAACCCTTGCTACCAAAACACAAGGAGAGGAACAGAATGTAAACACAAAGCTGCTAATGTACACACTGACACATGAATGACATTTACATTGTTCAGAATAAAATCCAGGATATTCTTGAATAATGAGCAACAGAAAAATTGCTATAGCAAAATAATCCCCAGAATCAAACGCAGACTCGTTTGAAATGAGAGGTTTTTTCATTTAAAAAATGGTGCAGCTAATAATAAAGTCTTTTAACCTGTATTTTGTTATAGGTGACAGGTGAACAAATCACAGGTCTTGAGTTTCTCTACCCTGCCTCTCTTGGTAACGTCATCTCCAGTACCATCTGCTACCTACCAGACAAACAGACCAACCACATAATGAGGTACCAGCTTCCACCCAGCTACCGTGACTAAATCAGAACAAAAGATTCAACGCCTCCTTCAACAAAGGAACACAAGTCTAAGCTGTCTTTGCTAATTGCTGGGTTTCAGGTTGTCTGTTACAGATTTTAAGTGAGCTACAAACTTCCATCAAATACTTATAGCTGTTGGATAAAGGTACTAAGAATAAAAGATAAATGGAAGCAAAAGGTAAGAGAGAAGAGAAGAAAGCTTAGAAAATAAGTAACTACTTATGGTAATTTAAAGGCTGTGTAATAATATAAACATGAAAGACCAAGGGGCAGAGTGATTGATATCTCATATGTTTTCGATGCCCCGACGGTTATTAGACTGCAATATATGGGAACATACAATAAACTATGAATTAAAATGTAATTGTAGCTTCAGGCATCTTCTTCATTGTCTGCTGTGGTGTTATGTCTTCATGCACCGTGATTGACAAGGTGTAATTAATCATCTTACTCAGTTGTAAATATGGGCACCCTTCACAGTAGGCATCAGGAAGTGTGTACCAGCAAAGGAAGCAATAGTTGACGCTGATATACCATTAAATCAAAATCAGAACGCTTATATGTTCAGAAATGTGTGTTTGGTGTGATGCTGTTATCGTTTATTTCTAAAATACTGTACCAACAGATTTACTTGATTTGCAAGTTAACTAAAACATTAACTGGTTTTATTTATTTTGTCTCTTCTTCATTTTTATAGGCAATGATGTTGTTCTCCTAAAATGTGAGACAGTTTGCTTCTTGTCAGCAAGTGGAGCTCAGCTCAGCTCTTCATCTCTCTGAGTTGCCGGAGACAGACTAGCATGCTTCAGATTCAGTTGCTCTGTAGCCTGACTTGAAACGATTCAGGGAAATTATTACTCCTTTCACTTTCTGGACTTCTTACATACCAAGTTAGACACTTTGGGTAATTTTAAAGTGAAGGAGAATAATGAAATAATCTTATTAAGAAACACCATTCAGTTTAAAAATAGGTCATTTCTTGTCACAAATGCTGTCCCATAGCTGTAAATGAACATATTTTACAAGATTTTTCTTTTCAATATTCCAGGGCAAGAAACATTTTATATCTGTTTCTTTTTCTAAATGATTGCTATCCTTATCCAGTTAGTGCAAAAATGGTGTATGAGTCACAGGAAATTTAAGTGGTTTGTCTCAGGGAAATTTGGTGGTATGCATTTTTTTGACGCACATAGAGCGGCTGAATGAATAATTGGCAACCTATTTAATGTCCTGTGCTTTAAAGCTGTCTAGTACATTTGCTGTTTAAAAAAATGTCTTTCAAAGCTGTTAAATATGTAACAAATAGAGTTTGCTATCACCATTCTGACATTGAACAAAGCCATACAGTGAGCAGCCTGAGGTACTTGTAGTAGGGTATTAATGACAAACACAATAATAAATGAAAATTTGCAAAGTTCTCAAATTTCCATTTCTTTGCAGTACCAGCTGATGAGGTTTTTCTAAAAGCATGCAGTAAAATATCAGTCCAGGAGTTACCTATCAAATGTTACCTAAGCCAAGTGAGAGTATGGAATCTGTTGGATTTCTAATTCCTCCATTTACCCCTGATTGAATAAGATCTCTAGCTGTCTCAGAAGCAAACCGAGCTTAAAACAGTAGCACACTTTCAAGAAGATGATCGACTAAGAATGTGCTTTATTTTGATTTGAAAAACTGTCAATCATCGATATAAAAGACCAAATAATATTATTATATAATACTAGCTAATTGTATTTGTCTGGTAAACCAGGAATACGGAGGAAAGGGAAGTAATACAGTTTAAAAGGAAAATATTCAGAATGTTTTGGCCAGATGTTGTGTTGAAATTGTTTATTGCTGGTACAAGCAATAGATTGTGGGTGAAAATACAAGGGGTGTATCTCTAGATGTGAAAGGGAAGTAAGATGCCCATGATCTTACATATTTCAGTTTATATAGCCACAGCTATTTAAACAATTCCAAAACTGCCTCTACGGGTGTCAAAGAGGGAGGGAAATCTTCAACCACATGATCTTCTCTCCAGAGTCCTGTTAAATCCACTGAACTTAAAACAGAACAAGAAGTGTGAAATATGGGTTTGAACATGTTATGTCAGAAATGTAAAGGTTGGAAGCCTTTTTAGTAACCGATATTAATATTGTATTAAATGTTATGAAAAGGTAGGTGTTGGAGAGAAGGGCTGGGCTCATGTGCAATTTTGTCAAGGTTTTTATCTGTGATTATGATTCCAGATGTATCGAATCCCTGAGGAGAAAAATGAAGTAAAGTTGGCATGTGACATGTGTTTTAAGGTGTTTGGCACAGTTTCCCAAAGTGATGACAAAATGTTCACTTTTATTACAGTGAATTGGTAAAGAAAATATGATTCTGAAGGTCAGTAGCTGTATATTTAAGATAGCTTCCGAGTGTGAGTTTGGGGAATATAGATTTTTGGTGGTGTGTTTAGATCTGACTCAAGCATCTGCTGTAGCAAATAATTTGAATAGAATAATTTTTACAAAATATGAAGTGGTAACTAGTGATTTAGTAAATTTCATGTACAGAATATGGCAAAGATTGCAGAAATGTCTCTTTTCACATCTAGTAGCGTAGCTGCTTCTTAATAATTTTAAAATCTATTTACACCATACTGACAGTTTTGCTCTGCAGTTAGAGTTTAAAAAAGTGTAGTAAGATTCTTTGTAGGAACACTTTCCAGTGTAAACGGGCTGTGGTGTTTGTTTTGGTTTTTTTTAAACAAAGTGGAGAAGGGATTTTTTTGTTCAAAACTGTTTAGTCTAAATGCACGTTGAGAGTTGGGATAAGAAAGTTCCCCATGGCTGCCCAGCTCCCCTCCTCTCCTTCCTCCAAACCCCTTCTGTGTGTAATAGTATCAGTAATTCCATGCTGACAGCAGGGCACCCAGGGCTACATTACCAGGCAAACACTCACTCATAAACATTTTACAAGTTCAATATCAACCAATCCTGGAGGTTTGGGAGGCTGCCCTGATTGGGTACATCATGGATTTGGTAAACACAGCTACAGAACAAAAATAAGGTTTGTAGAGAAAGAGCCCAATAGTATTGCTTCCTTTGAATAATCAGAGGCTAAGAATATGATTAATTCCATGTTTTATCAGTAAACCTCCACAGCTCTGTATCCATCTGCAAATATTCAGTGATGTGCTCAATACATTCCTTTCTGTTCTACAACCACATTTCTTTGTGAATTTAACCACATCAGAAAGCACTTCAGATTTTGAACACAAATATTAGATGCATTTAATGTAAGGAAGCTTCCTTTATTGGAGGTGATTTGGAGCATTTCGTGTTTTATAGGTATATTTAAGAGGTTAGCAGTAGGGGGGAATCGTCTGTGGAAAATCTGTCTACAGCTGAAATTTTTAGATGCAGAAGTGTTGCTGAAATGCCTAATACATTCACATTCTTTTGTTAAGTAGCTTACAGGACTATCCTCTTAGCTACCAGATACTTTTTTTTTAAAGACAAATCACATTTCTCATTTTTTCCTTATTTATTAATATCAGGAGCATATCCTTGTTTTTTTTTGTGTGTGTGCCATTAGAATATTTTAATTCTCAAGGGCTTTACTTCATCTACAATTCTGCTGTTCTTTCCAGTAATCTTTTGCAACTTTATCTTTAGTGCATGCATGAGCAGGGTACAACCCTGCATTTGATAGGAAATATTGATAACGATTTACAAGTTTTCACAGATTAATATTCCAGGAGGTGATTTTTCTCCAGTATAACATAGCTGCAATGAAAGAATGCCAAAGGTTAAGGTATTTTATAATACAATTTATACATTCATTTTTTATGTCCTTGTGCCAATATTTAAAATGTAGAAACATATTTATACTTCAGCATAAGAAAAATAATATGAAGTGTTTGAAAACTAGAAATGCAGTATTTTCCAGATATTGAAACGTGCCTGCTTAATGAGGGCAGAAGACTTGTTAACTAGGTTTATTTTAAAGCAGTGCTTTTAGATATTAATAAATTAAACCAGCAGTTTTCAATGAGATACTTATTACTATGTTATTTTACATTTGCAAGATACCTGACCATTTAATATTTATCCTTTATTTCTCTGAGCTGATCTAATTGCACCTCTCTATTTTGCATTTATTTCTCTTTGCAAACACTACATTATTCACTCTCTCCTGTGCTTATTAAACAGTGCCACCTGCACCAAATGAAACAAAGCTTCTCCATCAATCTATCCCAGCTAAAGAACCCTGACTATATATTATAATTAATTGAAGCTCAATTGAACACTTGAGTCTGAACTAGATACAGTAACCTGAAAAAAACATTAAAAAAATTAGGATGTACTTTAAAGAAATCTTTTAAATGAAAATGTTCACTCAAAACTGAGAATCTAACCTTGTACCAAGCACTCTTCATCATCTCTGCACAGTACCTCAAGTAGCAATTAGCAGGTCCTTTAATTAATTAACTATTCCCTGTACATCACAGGGATTTTTGTGGCACTAACGTCATCCTTCATAAGTGAATACCAAATCCAGTCAATATTTTGTCACTATAAACCCTTCTCTGGACTACCTGAATGCCCACAGCATGTCTCTGCAAAATGCTTGGGAAACATAGAGCACAGGTATGGAACCCAAACTTTGCTGTCCGAGCGGATGTGATTAGAGTAGATAAAACTAGAAGTAGAGCAGTAGATGCAAGGAACTGTATGTGTGAATATTTGCAGTTAAGAAGAAATCAGAGCAGATACAACTCAAAATAGCAACGATGAATCTTACAAATATTTTGAAGTAGAATTATTTTCTAAAAAAAAATCTCTGAATGTATTTTCAAGTTTCCAAGTGCTGCAGACTCTGCTCACTGCGCTGCTTATCTCTAAGACCGTCCACTCTCAGACAAGAACAGATTAATTAAGTGGCAGGTCAGACACAATCAGGTGAAAGGGCATTTCCAACCAATCACTGACATTTTGCCAATTTTCTACTTTGCAAACTTTTCATACAAGTGTGGCTGATTATTTTCAATGTAATTCCTGTTTGGGAAAATATTAAGCAATTTTACTGGAATTAACACCTGAAAATGAGACACAAAATATGTATCACTGGTTTGAAGATTTACAAATGATGCAGCATGCAAATTTGTTTATATAAATATGTATAAGATATATGACTGTATGAGGCTATGTGTGTGTGTGTGAATGAACATATGTGTGTGTATCCATCTATCTATTTGTAGATTCAGACACAGACATATGTTATCATTTCTTAGAGGCAAATATCTGCAGAAATAATGCTTTGTGTTCAGGTTTTTTTTTCTTTAATGTGTAGTAAGTTTATCTTAAGAGATTTCTGTGTTCAGGAAAGATCTTGTGAATTTATGTAGTGTACAGCATAATGTAATCAAATAAAGTATGCCTCATGATTTTGCAAGAATTACACATCATCACTGTATTTCAACATGCTTAATGTCTTGAATTATGGTGCAAACTTTATAGATCATTTAAAAATAATAAATAATATATATGATGGACTTGAAGAAATAGACACTGTGGAAATCTCAAGAAACAAGGAAGGGTTATAATTCAAATAATTTGGGACCTTTGCCAAATGATACTATAATTTAAAACCCCCTGTTTAATTGGAACAACTCATGAGGAGTAATATTTATTCAATTACCAAAAGACAGTAACTGCACCTCAGTAAGATTTTCTATTTTGTCAGAGAAACAGAAATCCCCATTTTCACCTCATGGATTCTCTCACATCACTGTTATTGGAAGTGCAATTAAAAAAATTGTGGGATGAGTAAAATGTAAGGTAAAATAGAAAGGTCAACTGATAAGCTATGTGTCTCTGTTTTTGCTATTTAAATCTGCTCTTATCAATAATTCACTATTCACGTTCCACAAAGGCTCTGTCTTTGCATTTTTTAATTAGCACTTACAATTTTGCAAAGATAATTAAATAAAAGTAAGTATTAATTTCTGTGTTTGGAGACTTTAAGTCATAATTTACTACACATTTTTTCCAATAGGTCTGGCAAATGTATACCCTATTTTGATGCATCAATCTCAAACAAAGGTGGACTCTGATGCAATTTTTCACTGTTCATTTCCCTGAATCTTTTGGGATATAAAGAATCATGAACAAATACTTAACAGTCTGATCAATAATCATTGACCGTTTCGAGCCCCTCGTACCCTAACAAGCACAGCTTGATCATGTATATTTGATCATTGTAAAATTTCAAAGCACCTTGATACAGGAGAGCAAGTCTGGCTATGGAATCTTTTTGTTGTTTCCTAAAGTACATATTTTCCATGATTTAGCTTTACCATTAATGGAAACTTATTGCACATATATTTGATGAAGCTGAAGACCATGAATTTCAGCGTTGTATCTCCACAGTATTTCATATCAATGGCAAATATAAAATACTAGGCTAGCATTTTAGGAAAGGAAACTCTGGATGTGCCTATGGATTCAATGGACCCCAGAGTGCAAATCTAAAAAGCCCCACCGTTATAAATCTTGCATTCCTGTTAAGTGTTGGCATGCACGTTACACTGAGGTGTGTTAAGTTTATTTTAGTGGAAAAATTGTAGTAAAAACCTTTCCCTTGATATCCTTTTAAATATATATATACACACATATGTATAAATTTTTTTTTTTTTTAAAAAGCAAGTTCACAACTGTGTTATCCCTCTGTCCTATTAATATCATATAAAGGGATAAACATATAAAAAATATATTTACAGTGAAAAATATCTTTGCAGAACTTTATTATTTCCACATCCAATGTTTTTCATACAGGAATTTCAGATTATTATTAAAAGATAACATTGATGCTACATTTGTATAGCTGCCTTTTCTGCTTATAATCATAATGTTTATTCTAACTTTCTGGGCTTATTATTTTAGACAGATATCAGTTTAATTAGCTTAAGCTGTCATACTCTAACAAATACAGACGGGTTGCCTGGTTCAGGAGGAGGAAGGTGGCTGCAGATTTCAGAAGCTGAGACAGTTAATGCTTTGTACATTATCATGTAAACAGCAAAAGGACAAAAATAATTACCTGATAAACTTTCCATTTATAACTCTCCCCTATATGCTTTCTGACCAATTTTTCTATAGAAAATCCATTCAGATTAGGCAAGTGCTCTAAATATCTGCAGCATCTGCTGGTTCAGACACCTTCCTTTATGCCGAGTACCATTTTCATATGATAATACATGTAATATGATATAGAATGACAGAATGCATGACAGTTGCCCATAATACATAGAAAGTCACTCAAAGGACAGAAGCGACATTTGGATAATTAGCATCCATTGGGCAGTCAATCATGCGAATAGAAAAAACTGAACAAAACCCACAATGGAGTTAGAAAACAAAAGGGACCCTAGCCAGTCTCAGGATTAACTGCTCTAAAGCGATCTAAATGCTTTTGTATCTAAAGAACTGAGGCTCCCAGGGCTGCCCTGTTCCCCTCTAGATACCCAGGGAACTAATTGTGGCGATCAAAGTTAAAGCATTCTCTCTTCTTTATAGACTGCTAAATACACAGAAAAATTATTTCTCCATTCGTGTTCATTAAACTATTTTAAAGTTAAAAAACTGATGCCATGTTCTTTTGCCAAGTGAAATGAACTAGAGTATTGAGATTGTCCTGCTTTTATGGGAACACAAGAGCCTGTTTAATTTAAAGTCTGCCTTTGTTAGATTAATATTATTTTGCTGTTGTCCAGCCTGCTATCTCTTTCTTTTTGGATAACGAAGGCAATTGTCATTAAAAACTCTTGTGTGAGAAAAATCTGAGAACAGCTAAGAATAATAATGATAATAACAAAGCCCATTAACAAAATTAAGCAAGAAAGGTCTCACATTTTCTTAGTAACTGCCAATTTATAAAAGAAATACAATATTGTTTCACTCAATATATGCAGCTCAGAATATTTCTGTTCCCCAGATTAGTTGGAAGATGAGGGCAGCCTCCTTTAAAGCTCCATCTAACAGAAGAGAGAGAGAAAGAGAAGAGATACAGAGAGCCCCAGGATGTGGAAAGTCATGAAAATACCTACCCTGGAGACAGTATTCCCATAGGATCCTTTTCATACAAATTCCAACTTGCCTAATGCCCTTAATGAATGAAATAAAGAGAGAATTCAGAAAGGCCCATGCTGATGGCTCCTGCTGGAAAGTGTGTGGTTTAAGGCATAGCTGCAGCAGTTCTGGGAGGGAATCGGCTCCGGTCCCCATCAGCCAAGCAGACAGGAATCACTGGGGCGAAATCTTCCCCCTCACACATTTGCAATTGACTTGAAATAACATCACGACACCTTTGGATAATTGACGCCTTCTTACCTTTCGTTGTCCTTTGTAATTAATATTTGTAGATCTAGAGGTTTCTCCCAGCCACAGATAACAGGAAGGTGGAAGGGGTGGGGAGAGAGAGAGTGCGTGTGTGTGTGCGTGAGTGTGTGCGTGAGTGTGTGCGAGACAGAGGCAGAGAGAGAGGCGAGGAGAGAAGCAGAGAGAGGCTCTGGTTGTGCGTCTCTGTTTGGGGAATGGTGTGTTAGTGTATTTGTGTGGATGTGTATTGGGGGGTTTGTAAACCTCTGGAGTTCTAAAGGCGAGATAGAAAGTGAGAGGTATGATGAGCTGATCTCCCTTGTCAGTCCTTACAGAGTTTCAGCAGCAGTGACCTTCAACCCTTTTGCTCTGTGTCAGCCTCAACTCGAGCCCCCTTGCCCAGCTGCTGTGCCAGCGTCAAAATGCAGAGAAGGAAAAAGGGACAGCAGAGGTAAGGAGGCAGAGAGAGATTGAGATCAGAAGGGCTTTTCGCCCAGTCAAATGGGCCTCTGGTGACAAATCAATCACGGCCTGTTCAAACCAATGATGCTGCCAGTCTCTGGCTCGCCAACCCCTCCACAGCCTCCCCCAGCTCTTCTGGCTCTCCTACATGACACTCAGCTGATGACTGGGGCTCCAGTCAGAGCAGGGCAGCTTTTTACAGGTTGATTTGGTCATTAGCATCATTTATTCTCTCCCTCGTGCTCTGTCTTTACCTACCACCTATTTATTTATTAAACATTGATAGCTAGTATTACAAGAGGGATTGTGACACACAGAAACCCTTCTAAATAAGTTCCTATACCTATACTGCCTTGTTATAAGTACCCAATTTATTTATTTTTTATGTTCATGTTTTGATGCAATTAGTAGATCTGATCAATATAATCAGGGACAAAGAAAGTAGGCCTCAGCAACTCCTCACTCTACCTCCTCCTTACCTTTATTTAAGCTACACTGGTAAAACTGGCTTCAGTAATATTTTCCCACTACACCCATAGGACAGGAATTATTTCTTAATTATCTTTTTTTTTCAGATATGTGTTGAAATGTGATTATTAAGTCCCCTTTTAAAGCTATGAGGCAGATCTTTAGCTGGAACTAAATCACATAGCCACTGAAATTCCTGTATTTCAAGGAGTGTATAGTAAGAAAGTTGTGACTAAGGTAGAAAAACAAACAAAAATGCTACTAAATCATAATAAATGTTTCTTTTAGTAATGACTTTCATCTGAATATCTGAAAAATATTTTAAAAGAGTTAAAGAAGAAATGGAAATATAAAAAGAGCACTTAAAAGCTTAGGAAGAACAAAGTACTTGCTTGCAGTTTTAGTGATCTTCAGAATTGTATTCTGTTTCTTCTTCCCCCCTGCCCCCCCCCCAAGTCCTAGTACAAAGGCAGGGGGAAGTCAAAATAGGGTCTTAACAGAGAATATATGGCTCTCTCTTAGTACTCCTAACCTTATTACCTGGATTAAAATCCTCCAAGAGATACATAAAAAATAATATTGTGCATTGAAAAAAGGAGAAGTCCCTCCTTGTCTTCTCTCATCTTCAGTGCCAACCTCTTCATTTAGAGGGATCTCATCTGTGTAGTCAAGGATGTCAGTGTATGTTTTTACTAACAAATTTACATGCTGGCCATCCGAGAGCGACTGGCCAGTCTGACAGTGTGCTGGGAGAGAATGAGGATGGAGATGTGTGGAATGGAGCTGAGCTCTTCCAGGCTCTATAAAGAGAGCTTGGGCAAGATAGAGCAGCATGGAAAATACAGCACAATATACACAAAAATGTCTTCCCTATCTCCTTTCTAATATGACTGAACTCTGCAAAACTGAAGTGAAGTGCATTGCAGATAGCAGTGTGGGGTGTTGAACAGCCTGTAGCTGGAGAGTGCTTCGGTCTTTATCTTCAAAGCTGTCCTGTCAAATACAAGGTCTTTTAAACATCAGAGGGATAAAGTTTCTGATTCTGAAGGGTTCATTTTCCTCTTGGTTTTCCTCAATCAGAAGTGAAGCCCATACGACCCCCACAGTAAGATGGCTCCAGGATTGCTGCCCTGCTACTTGCCCCATGATTTGGGGATGCTTGTATAGAGCAATCTTGATTTGCTCGCTGTTTGTTAAGTTCAGTTTTCTTCATGTTAGCTCTTTCTTCCACCTTACGTGTCTTGAGGCTTTTGCTGTGTGGCAGTGAATTGAATCTTACAAACTTAAAGGAAAATTGTGGCTGGGACTTGGAGAATATTCATCTGTTGCAGAAAATGCTGAAGCCTGAACATGTGAGAATTGAACTAATGAGTTTTTTTCCTCATTTCAGCCCCTCAGTCTCTTCTTTTAGCCATACCTTAATTGCAGTGTTTCCTGACAAAATAATCCTAGCTCCTAAAAAATTTTAAATGTGCACCTTCTTTTCACTGTACTTCTTTCTATCAACATAACACAGGACATTGAGCTGATTTACAAAATAACATGCCGTTCTGTCACCTTATTGTCAATAAATACTATACCTAAATCCAGATGATTTCTAAAATGAAAATTCATTACATTTCTAGAAACTTGAACTATCAGCTCTGTGCATTTTAATTAGATTGTCTGTTTTTTCATTTATTACTAATACAGTCCTCTTAACTATGATTTATTTGTTAAACAAAGTGCCATAATCCGTCACTTATTCATCTTAATTTCAGCAAAATTAAAGTAGTTGCTGTTATATTACACCTAATTGCACTTGCAATGAAAAGAACGGAGATGTTAATCAAAATAAATTGAAGATAAACAATAAAATCATTAAATCTTTGCTGCAGTAAGTGTAACTAATCAGTTTTGACTTGAAGCGACCAAACACAAATAATGAATCTGTCAGTGAAGACGCGCTCATTAAATACAGCCTAGTCCGCTAGGGTCCTGCAGGCAGCCTGCAACACACATCCCTGCGCAGCCCTCCAGTGCCTCCCTGCTATTAGGGGAAGGCGAGGGAGAAAGAGCAAATGGGATGCCATTTTCAGCACCAAATGTGTCTGTATGCTGCAATTTGATTAAAGGAAGATGCAAATGCCACAGGTATACAATAACACCGTGCCAGGAAGAGTGAAAGGCTGTTTGTTTTATTCAGCAACCAGCAGGTCAAAGATAAGAAAAAGGGTGTAAAGGGAAATAAACCCCAGAAATTCACAGATATGAAGCACCTTGATTTAAAAGTTATTAGAAGTATGAATTTCATAGCAGATCAATGAAGTGGATACTGTGTTAAATAATATGGTTTGCATTAGTACAAGATACTGATTATATAGCATTACCCACAGAGTAGGGACAATGCTTGGATTAGTAACAGAAGCTGTTCATATACTCATTGTCTTTCCACCATTTACCACTCCCAACCTTACTAGCATATTACAAGGGATGAAATAGGAACTCCAGTTATTTCCAAATCTGTTATTATGTTGGCAAGGAGTCCTGTATCTCAGCAGCCTGATAAGTAGAGCTCAAGAAATCAACACTTTCTACTTCAGCTTTTAAAGTGTTTACTTAATTATTTCACTTTCCCCAATGGAGTATTTGTGAGTAATCATTGAAGAGCATGAATTTACATGGCAAGGAGCATTTTTTCTTAAAATAGTTTTGAGCACTACCTTTGCATCTGTTGTGAGACAACAGCTAAGTGCTGATATAAAATACAAGCAGTGGACCTGATTCTGTGGTCCTTATTTAGGTTTAGTTAGACTGAACCATGTCATTATTTTCTTGAATAGTGTTATCAGATTCTAAACTGAAGATAATTTCTATTTTTATATTTTTCCCAGTGTGTTCTATTACTCATTCTACTATTTACAAATCTTGCTGTCCTTTGTCTTAACCATTTACTAAACAATATAATTCAGCTTAGGATGTTGATCAGCACAAAGAATCATAACATAAGCAATCAACGTTTTGCAATGCTAGTATTTGCTACTGCATTTTAAACAGTGGCCAGTCCAAATGATAGTGATAGTTTAACAGTTTATGTGCTCTAGCTCAAGCATATCAGTGATTACATATATTTTTTAGTTTATTTTTATTATCAGTGGATAAGAAACAAGCAAAATAACCCAGTGCCCTCTGAGCAGGAAGCTATTTTCAGCTCAATCTCTTTCTGTGTATAGTTCATATTTGGGTCATACCAAAAGAAAATGATCATGGGACAACAAGGTTTCACAGCCTGAGTTCATTTTTGCATGACTACCAAGCAAGCTTTTCCCCCCTTCCCTCAGTTTTTCTCATGCTAGTGTGGTTTGATTTTTCTTAATAGTCAAACTTTTTTATAAAAAGTCTAGCTGATGGAACTTATATTTAGTTTCTGTACTGCATCTTTCCAGCATTTATAATGCTTAACTTGGGACTCAACGTTTCTCAAGGCACTCATTTGGAATGATTTATATGGGCTTTGCTAGTTCAGTGCCAGGTGAGTAATTCTAGAAATTAAATATTAGCTGGTTTTTACTGATATAACTATAACCACTTAACAGAAGTAGTAAATATTACTATTCCTAATTTATAGAAAAGGTAATAAAAATACAGCCTGAGAAGTGACTAGCAGGATAGGCACTGAGTAATGATAAAACATTAACAAAAGGATGAACCTGATCCTTCATTACTTAGTCAAAAACTCCTACTGACTTCAGTCAAAATCTCCCTTGAATGAAAATGATATAGGGCTCCATAGCTGTATAGTGGCCTGTGTAAAGTTAATCTGAGAATCTTATTCCAGTTGCTTTCAGCAGGTCTCTCAAAAAAATTTCACCAATACAAGTGGCACTAATTGGACCCCATGTTGGGAGACTTTGCAGAGGAGCTTACAATTGAATGGGCCTTGGAAACTGAACTCCCTCTCCTATCTAGATATGGCTCCTTGAGGTCACAGTTAAAGCACGCCAGGGGGTCAATGTAGAAGAAGGTTGCTTTTTCTTTACTTGTGCTTTACCTTTTCTGAAGCTAGAATACCTCAATATTCAGGCTTCCCAATGTATCATTTTCTGCTTATCATTTGCTCTATATTTTAACTATTCTTTTTTTTTTTTTTTTAAATGTAAAGTGTTTTGGCCTTTCCAAGCAAAGAAATTAAATAATTAAAACCAGACACAATGATTGTATGGGGTTGTGAACCTGAATGACATCCACTATGTACCAGTGATTAAGAGAAGCATGTGGACAGCCTGTAGAAGAGGAAAGATTGAAGGAATTGTCTTTAACCCCATTCTGAACACCAGTTGGTGATTACGCATCTATGAAGAGGTTTCCAGAGGACAAGGTAAGGTTTCAGTCTGAACAGGAGAAGACAGGTTTGGAATAAATAAGTAGATCTGACAGTTGGCAACATAAGGGTGATAGCTGAATCTGTGTTCGACAATGAGATTACACCAAAATGAGATTTGGTTGGAAGGAGGAGAGGGCAGCAAAAATACAGCTCTGTTAAATACCTGGAGAAAGTAGGAGATGAAGGATAAGCAAAGAAATTCCTAGAGCTGCAGATGTACAGGGTCAGGTAATCAAGGACAAGACATCAAAAACTAGAATTCAGCGAATGATGAAATGTAAGGGAGGATGTAATTTGAATAGTAATTCTCAGCTTTAAGAGAAACGAAGCCTATGTTGTATATAGACTAGACTAACTCTTTGAATTCAGCTATTATCTTGATTAGAAGTATGTAAAACAATTAAACATTATAGATATATAACCCCACCTCCCACAGACACACTCCTTGTTGTCATGCATGTATGCATGACACCCATTTGATTAACAGCAGCACAGTAACGACTGCTCCAACTCTGACAGAAGGGAGCAAAGGAAGGAAATAGGATAGGAAGTAAAATAGCAGAGAAGCTTTAGAAATAGAAACATATTCAATTGTATCTGAATGTAACTATGAGCATAACAATGTAACAGATTATCATCTTGGCAAAGGAACAGAATTACTCTGAATGCCAGGAGCTCTGAGTTATGGAAAATTAATTATGCAAACTTGTGCAACATGTGCTTTCCCAAGAAACAGTGAAGATTCTCTTGGACCAAATGTTTTTCAGAATTCAGTATGCTTTATTTCAATAAACTACTGGATTTACTACTGGTTTTTATTTTTCAATTTTCCACATCTTGATATGATTCATAAGTTATTAAAATTTCATTTAGCAGAGGTAGATATTCAATCTGATCATGTTCCTTTGCACAAAGAACTAAAACTTAAACCAGCAGTGCCAAGAAGTTTCAACACTACAAACCAGCAAGTCCTTTCCTTGGATTAAATGAAGTAATTTTGAAGCTTTACAGACTATAATGAAGCACAAGGAGCACAATATGTAGCACAAGGGTGGGAAAAGTCTGTCTCTACTGGTCACCATATACCATCTTTATGTTTCTTTCTAGCAGGGTTTGGTTTTGGGTTTGTTGGGTTTTTTAATATATCACTGAATTCATGCAAAAACATCTGTCTTTTGAAAGGTTCATTTTACAAATCACCTAATTTTGCCAGTTACTACACTGATTCTGTAGAGCATTTCATGCTAGAAGGGCAACATTTGACTGGTGTCTGAACTGGAAGCTTCTTGATTGTGATAAACAGTGATTTCTGTAGAAACACAGCAAAACCCAAACCACCACACTGTTTCAGCAGCCTATCTAATCCAGTGGCCTGTCCCCATAGATAATGAGCCTACAAAAACCCCTTGGAATGTTCTCCAAGGAAAATGCTTCTTAGCTCCAGGTAGTTGGGACATGGCTCATTTCTCCTTGGGTGTAGTAGTTAGTATCCTAAAACTAAACCAAGTCAGCAAAACTCTCAATCCATTGGAGAGAAAAATGCACTTTCAGAGAGGGATTAATCCCCACATATTTTAGGGTAAGGTCACAGGCTATGCAGAGCTGTTTCTTTCTACCGCTAACAGAAAGCTTAGTCAACTAGCCTAGACTGCTCTGGCTCTTCACTACTGCACCCCTAAAGTCAGGTGAGATTAACCCCATACACTGATAACATATGTCCCCCTAAAATTGCTCACATCATGTAATATAATGAGATATATTCCAATTATAAACTTTTGGGGCTCATGATATCTGTGGCAGAGAATTAATGAGCTATTTCTAAGTTACTTGCTTCCATTAGGACTAGGCAGCCCAGTGTTTTTGCACTGGGAAAAGAAGCAGCTGATCTGCAGTGTCTGTTTCCATGTCCTGTTACCTTATCTACTTGCCTAAATTTTCTCTGTGAATTAATCTAAACCTTACATATCTCTCAACTGGAATTATGTGTTTAATAGCTTGATTAATTGTGTCTCTGGAATATCTGTGAGACTATTTATACTGATTTAATCTTTTTTTAGACTGGAAGGGTGAGAACTGAGTCCCATATTAGAGAAGAAACTGTACATTTAAAACACCCATCATATTTAATGTAATGTTTGTGGCTACTTTTAAATTGAATACAGTTTGGCTGACTACTGCAAACTCAGGGAAAGTATTAATTCTTGGAAACAGAGTAAATTTAAAATAATTCAAATACTTTTGTAGATATGTTGGAAACCATTATTCTGGGGGGTTGGAGAAGCATGTTGTTTCAGAAGGATAGGTTTCTTAATCCTGATAATATCATCCTAATCTAAGAGATGTGCAATTTTATTTTAACTGTTTCTTATTACTGACATATATGGGTCTCTGTATTGACATTTCCAGAATGGCCCTTCACACCTTTTAGTATATATATTAACTTTAGTCAGATTGCATATTCTTGTTGGTATTTCCAAAATGTCTTTCTTAAATCCCCCTAGAATTTGTTGAATCACTTTCCAGTCCTAGGAGCTTGTTTCTATTTAATTTGTGAATTTGTTCCAGCATATCTTTAAATTCTTGTGTTTGACAAACCTCCTCTTACCTACCAGGTAGAAATTTGGTATCTCTATTTTCCCAAAATTCTATGTGGAAACACTAGCACAGAAAAAGTAATTTACCTTCATTTCAGTGTCTCTGTATTCTCATTAGCTTTTTCACTTTTCTACCAAATAGCCCACTGGACTTACAAAATCTCTTGCAGGATTGCTGCTTCTTAATACTTGAGAAAATCTTGTTTTCATGTCAGGCTATCTGCTCCTCAAATCCTCTGTCATCCTCCTAATCTCCACTGTGTATCTCAGCCACTGCATTTTATCCCTATTGACTTCCCAAGTTAAAATTCTACCTTCAGAAAAATACATGTTTGACGATACTAACTTCTTGAATCTTCCTGTAGCCCTGTAGCTTATTTTTGCTTGTCAACTTCCTTTTTTGTTTAGGATTATGCATGCCTTCTGTTACACTGTTATGGTTGTTGGAGTAGCCTCCATGCTGAGTCTAAAGATTTTAATTTCCTCACTTTTGACTTTAGGGTCTTTTTAACTAGCTTCCTCATTTTTTGTGCAATCTGTCCCCTGAGGATGTTGAAGTTAATTATATTGTGGTCACTATTACTTAGCAGTTCAACTTTACTTACTTTATAAACTAACCCCTGTGTATTACTTAAGAGGCTTTTCTTGACTTAGTTCTTTATAGCTCTAAGATTAAAACAACTAACATATGTATCAAAACATTTTTTAACATCCTAGCAAAACTAATGGGAATGTCTAGAAAAAGGCATTTACTTACAGGGAAATTAATAACAAGTACCAAGAGCACTACTCTAACACTGGTGAAATGCCACCTAGTCTTCATTAACTGTAAGACTAGAACAAATCAAATCAATTAATGATGGTTCCATTTAGAGGCAGAAGTGTATGAGCATACTGATAACCCCACCATAGAATTTTGAATAGTACCACAAAAGTCCCAACTAGATGCAATAGAGCATTTCCAGGATGTTGTCCCCATTTTAGAGAAAGGGAACATTTTTGCCCACTTGCACTGCTCTCTGCTGCACTTTTCTATGTAAAGTTTCTCCATTAAATATGGAATTCTAGCTCAGAGTATTACCTCATTACATCTTGATTTTGTATCGTTGCAGTAATTACATAAATGAAATTGACTTTGTATGAAGTATAAAAATGAGCAGACAATCCACAGGTTAGCCAGGAACCCCTAAATTCTTAATAAAATGAGTAGGCTTCTTCCCCAACCAGGTATTGGACATGAGGTGCTTCTTAATTTGAATTTGTCAGACAAAAGGGGAGTACAAACAAGAATGGACAGATATTGAGCTTACTTAGCCTTTTGTCAATCAGGGGTAACATTTGTGATGTCATCCGAACATCAGTGCAGGAAAATCAGTAGACAAAATGTGTGGGCCATCAAATTCATCTTAGATATGCAAGTTCAGAACAGCTACTGCCTGTCTAGCACTAGCTGTTGCCAGCAAGGTAAGTTAGAATGTCATGCTTCAGCAATCATCTGGAATTACACTAATATAAAAGGAGTATAAATAAGACTCAGACCCATACTATTTAATCACTGTTACACTATTGAAGATCGTAGTAATTTTAATATTTGGTCCATTTTTTCACATAGCACCATTCATTCAATCTTGTTTTTAACATTCAATTCAATTTTGATGTAAACACATACTTTCCCATTGTTAAAACAACCAGTTTACATCCCAGAAGTGCTATTTGATGTTTTCTCAATAACAATTTAAAATTAATAGCTTATGACAACATGTTGTCTGATGACATCTTAATAAGTAGTGGGCCATCAATAGTTATCATGTTACCCCATACTGTGGCAGAAAGGATAATCTGGTTCCCCCTTAGAAGGGCAGTGAAGCTGACACTGCTAGTGGTCTTGGTTTGTGGTGATTGTAGTGATTATAATTGAAGCCTGGCTCAAAATATGTTTTATTTTTACATTAAAAAGTTGTGGTAATTGCTTCTGAAGACTCAAGATGGACTTATCTCAAAAAAAATTAGGATCCCATCAACTGTGAGAGGCAGGAAAATCATGCAGCTTACACCAGTACTTCATATCAAGGCTTTATTATTTTTGTTTCTGAAACGAGTGCAACAAAATATAAAATCATGTTTAAAATAATAAACATTACCAAGTAGAAACACTGTATTTTATGCATTACTTCATTTCCTTGTTTGTGTATTCATTTGTTTGATCGTTCACTCCTTCCTCCGTTCCTTTTTTCTCTTTTTCTTTTTCCTTCTCTTTCTTTCCTGCTGAGTTCACCAGCTTAAGCTGGGCAGTCTACTGTACAAGAGTTTAGTAGCATATGAAGTAAGTACTTCCCTCTGCTCCAACAACTTATGTCTTGCTGTTCTGGATTTCTCCTAAGTATCCTTGTTCTTCCAGGCTCATTAGTAACTTAGAGGGACTTGAATGTAGCAGTCTGATTTACATCAGTGATCTTATTCCTTTCAGCACAGGAGGGTTATCTTTTCTGTGACAAAGGCTATCACAGATATGAATAACTATTTTCATACTGGGCTTTTTTTTTTTTTTTTTGTCTAGCTGGAATCACACACCATCATAGATTTTGCCTCATAAATCTGACTTTGCTTTATAGAGCAATAATGGTACAGTCAGCACTCTGCCATCACAGCAAGGTGAATAGAGAAGAGTAACTTAGGTCAGTTGCTTCTTTATTATTGGCAGATGAAATAGTGTCTTCAACAGCTTCAGAGCAAGAACCAGCTAGGCAGTGTGTTTTCACTATGAAGGCAGTGCCATTCTGAGAAGCCATAGTGAAGAGGTTTTTTGCTAGATGCAAGGAGGGATGTGTAAGCCACAGAGTAAAGCAAACCACTAAGTAGGTGACCTACTCTTTAATTTAAAGGTGCTTGGGTGAAAATTCAGAGATCATAATATGCATGAGACATTATCAAGTAATACAAGTACAGTAGTTCTGTCCACTCTGGTAGACTGCAGAAAGAGGAAGATAAACAAGGCAAAGCCAATTTGTTTTAGTTGGAACTGCATTTTAAAAAGTCAGGACCAACGCTGCAGAACCTCATCTGTCCCTTGGAAAAGACAGGCATCTAGTGCTTTGCAGAAGATTTGACTTTCCACTTTTTGACACAATATTGTGTGTTATCTTCATAGAAACGCATATTTCATATGGGCACTTTAGAAATACCAACATCTTTGTGAAAGAGTGACTTCCAAAGGGTTTCTACACCCAGGGGACACCATTCTCACACCCACTGTGCAGCTCTGCTAGAGGCAGGAGTGGGCTGGTACTGGCCAGCCAGCGTCAGCGTGGCTGAGCCTGGAGCCCTGCACTCTCCTGAGCAGCAGAAGCAAAGCTGCTCACTGCAAGGGGCAGGATGCTCAGCAGGAGAAGGCCCACACAGAGTTCTCCTCAGGCCTGTCCTCCATTCGGAAGTCTGTGTTTATGGGTGTTATTTAATCCACAGATTCATTATTTCTGCACAATACTTAACATAATTACTGTTATTCATTACAGCTTTCCTCACCATCTTCTCTAACCTTTTTCTTTAGTTCATCTCCCAGTATCTCTGGCAATGTACATACATGTATGTTCATGGCCCACTTTGATGTGTCAGTGTTTTAGTCACTCAGTTTTGCTATTCATACAGAAAGCTTCAGTGAGTGCTTCTGACTTAAAACTTAGAAGATCTGAATCACCTTTGGTAAATTAAAGTTGACCTGCGAAGAACGTGGCATATGGAAGATTCTGACACCTGAAAATCATGTGTTTTATGGAAAAAACATGGTACCAAATTATGCTTCCTTTAAAGCTAGTTTCAGATTATTTCCAAGCACATGTAGGAGCAGTCATTAGCTGTTACCAATATTCATAGTTATGGGTTTGAGTATGGATGGTAATCACTCCTCCTTAAAAAGCTGTTCTTTTTCAGCAGTCTTAGTTGAATAATGATGGACATTGATACCTGGAGACATAAACTATGTAAGAAAAACATGAGTGTCAATAAAGAGGGTTGCATTTCTGCCACAATGGAGTGTAAGAAGCATTTTCTGATATTCATAAACATTCATAAACGTATTCTGTAGCATTTTCAGGTTTCAATAATAATTGTAAGAAAAGAACTTGACAGCCTACTGAAAGATTAAAAACTTAAGAGTGCAAACTTTGAATATGTCCCATAAAGTATTGATTAGGAAAATGTCTTCAATTTAAAAATAAAGTTATGAAAAAGCATTGCCATATACAGTTCTAATTTAATTTTACTTTGGTAGGTTATTGTCTCTTTGGGAAGAAAATTTGAAGTGTTCATGCTGAAATTGATATAGAAATAATGGTTTTTAAGACAAAACCTGCTGGTTTTGACTGGAAAATGCTCTGAGGTGAAGGTAAAAGCTAAAGAAATTTACAATGGAAAGAGCTTCTCAAATGAGAAAAGAGCTTTATTGAACAGGTGAGAGTAAAAGTGAATTTGGGGAAGACAGGACACAGTACAAATAAAAACTGTCTGTTGCAAGATGTGTTACCAACCATCAAAGGGTGCTGACTCTCATGCCATAACACTTCCCTAAGTACCAACTTCTTAATGCTCAACTGGCTGATTCTCTCTTACTCAAATACTTTGACAGACCCATCACATAAGATTTAAGTCTCAGGGCTTTTAAAAATGCATGTAACAAGAACAGTTCAGGCTTTTTAGGGGAACTTAGTCAAATACAAAACTATAGACAGGAGGTTTTCTCATTTAGTTCTGAAAGCATAAGATCCACAATGAATTTCATCATTCATGGTGAATTTTCTAATTGTAAAAATCCAGCTCCTGCCAAAGATATCTTATACCACTCCAGAAGAGAACTTTGAATGGTAAATTTTTTGTGTCGACTTGTGAATCTAATTCTTTAGGTCAACAATATAGAAAGTCAACTTAAAGACTGACCTTTAAATAGAAAACATGATCAATATTCTTAGGGATGAAAAGATTTTCTGACAGAAAAATCACTGCACAGTTAAAGACAAAGAACAGATAGCTCTGGTAGATAGTTTTTCCTAGTTTCACCATAAAAATTTTGTTAATCAGAAGAGATTCTAATGGGGGAAAACGCAGTCTGTCAAGAGACAGTAGCACAAGGAAATGTTTGCCATATTTAGATCTCTTTTCACTAAAAAATGAAGAGGTCATTTCAGGTCAATCATCCTGGGCTCTTTTCTTTGGGGGAATGAGTCTCCAGCGTGGCTCTTTATATTAAAGGATTTCATGGGCCTGAGTTATAGCTATTGGTATAATCACAGGTTTCAGAAATAAGAATAGTTATTTCTTACTTCTTTGTGAATGGAGAATGAAAAGGTCATTCAGTGTATGGTACTTCAAACACTTAAAAGGAAAGGTATTTTACTGCTTACTTAGCTTTTTATGTACTATATAGAAAGTACGCATAATGTTGCCACACTGCTATGCAGAAATGGAAAGAAAGAGCCTTTTTTATTTTATGAGAAAAACTTGAGATACATCTGTGTTTCTTATTCTGACCATAAAATCATAAGGTTTGTGAAATCATGGAAGACACGAAGAAGGTAAATAAGAAACAGCCCTTCCCTGATGCTTTCAACACAATATTTGGTGAGAAGTCAAATGAAATTACTGTGGCAGGTTCAACACAACCAAAAGGAGGGGTTTTCTTCACCAGGCATGTGATTAAACTGTGGTGGGTGCTAAATTATACACGGATTTAAAATCAACCGAACAAATTAATGGAAGAAAAATCCCTTGAAAGCTATTATATAGAAGCAGCACCTGTGGCTGAGAAAATGCATTAATTTATTGGAGGCTGGGAGAGGATTCTACATGCTTACATGTTCTTACACTCTTCCTTAAACATCTGCTAGTGCCCAGTTTTGGAGACAGAAAGCTTTTGATTTAACTCATTGGTAATGTTATTACTGGTCTTTTTCTGCTTATTTTGGTCAGGTCTTGTATTTTCTTCTGTATTTTCCAAATGTGAGTTGCACTCTGGGCAATTACAGATTGTTTCTTAACTTGTAATGGAACACAAGTAGACATAACTCATTTCCATCCATACCAGTAGGTACTGATGTAAACACCTCTCTTGTTTCAGGGCATAAACTGATGTCTCTGAAGGCTAACCAGCTATCCTAACAATGCCTGATGAATCACAGTTAGGGAGTATTAAGAACAGGCTTTTTTCTAAAGCAACATATGTGAACAATTCTGGAGGCTGTTTGCACACAAGATGGGCCAATGACCCAATCCATAACTCATGAGGCATATTGTTGGATTATGACAAGAATCACAAGCTTAAGGTTGATAAAATAATTTGTGCTTCACATCTAAAAAAAGTCTTTAATAAGCTTTTTATAATTTTATAAACATTGGTAGAGATTTTCCTAGTCTTCACCCACAGAGAAATTTGGAAAACCATACACAAACATTATAATCAAGATTATTCAGGCAGCAGTATATTTTTTTTCAAAGCATAGCCTTTTAGATGAATTTTAACTGTTGATCTCTGAAGTCAGCATTTTTTTCTTGCCTTTCCCATTGCCTGAGATGTAGCAGAGAGAATTTCCCAAGTAAAATCAGATGAGAGCATGCTTCAGAAGGGTTGTCACTGACTAAGAAGAAATTATGTTACCATGTATATTTGTTGCTGTGGATGCATTACATACTAAAATATAGGTTTGGCCACATTCACCCAAATTCATTCTACAGTGCACAGTATAAGACCTCTTATTTCTATGGTATTGAACTAAGACTTTCTGGTCAAGCTGGAAGTATCCTAAGGCTTTCACCAATCTTTTAATTCCTGGATTATTTTCTTTCTGCCTGAAGTTTCCCTTCTGCTTCCCTTTTGTTTGCTATTAATGCTTCGTCTCTTCTGGGAGGGTGATTCACAGTTAATCAGCTCATCTATTCTGAGACATTCAAAACCACTGCTTTATGGACAGGCCAGCAGGCATTGCTGTAACCCTCGTGCAGTTAAACCCTTCTCTTTCCTTAGGGGCTTCAGTGCCTCTGCTGCCCTGTAACTGTTACACAATTACCACCAAACCATTGGGCCAGCTGCAGACCTTAGTACCATCAATAGAACTGCAGAAACTGTACTTAGGGTCCCCTAACGAACAGCTTGTTTACATAAATATACCAGGGAAAGCAGGAAAAAACCCCAAACCAACCAACCAGACCCAGCCTGGAACACTAATATTAGGCAGATAGAGAGAAAAACTTCCTGCACTCAAGCAGGAACATCTAGATGATGTTTAACATTATGGTTTTCCCATTGTCTTTGAGCACTTGCACATCGAAAACATAGTTTTCACATTTTTTCCCCAATATTTAAATATTCAGTCTCTAGTAAACTGAAATTTTGAATGAATTCTCCTATTGCATTATCACCATTTGCAGGGCACACGCTGTGTTCTGTATCTATGCACTGGATTCTGGAATTTACCTGGCTGTGCTTGCTTCCTACGTACAAAATTACCACATTAATTCCATATTGAGTGTCTGGTTTATCCTTTAACTAGGAGAAATTTTGCTCACTCGTCCTCTCCTCACCTTTCTGGTTTCCTCTGTCTTAGCATTACCAGATTTACAAGCTCACACTTCTTTTATTAGGCAGTATTTTAAAGTAGAGTCTCCACAGACTGAATTTGCAGTGTTCATGTTGCCAGACCCATTAGCATGTCTTCTGTAGCAAGGACAGAACCTTACATTTTTTTATATACATTCCCATTTATTTCTACTAATTACACTCCTCTTTATTAACAATGTTCTTGAGGTAGGTCTTCCTCATCTTAAAAGCATACAAACATACTGCTTTTCAGGTTGATTCTCTCATGCTTACACACAGCCTATGTAACTGTAGTATTTCCAGAGCAAAAGTTTAGCATGCACCTGCACGTTATTTAGGTTGAGAAGCTGTGGATGAACAGGTACCAACATGGGGTTGCTATTATAATTTCTTCCCCTACGGGTAGGAAAATATTCTCATTACAAATGAGTCACCTGCAACATAGATGCTTCACTGAGACATATTTAAAGGTAGTTACCAAACAACTCATTTTGCAAGCCATTTTTTCTGGCATTTGCTAGTTATCAGCTGCTATTAGTTCTTCCACCAACTCAGTTATCTAGTCCTCTCAGTCTAGTTCTTGAAATACAATTTTTATACTTTGTTTTCTCCATGCTGTAGTGAATGCATGCTTCCTAATCATTCATGTACTCTGTGAAAGTATTTAAATTCTTCATTTGAATCACCTAACATTTTATTCCTTAGTATGTCCGGTCTCAAAATTATCAAATGCAAACCAGTCTCCTGTTCTTGCATACTACATTGTCCCCATGAAATATTTACTAGATCTATTCACATTATGAAGATTACCAAATCCTTAAAAAGCACACTAAACAGAAGGAAGCAAAACTAAACCTGAGCTCTATCTCTTCAGTATAATGTCAATCTATTTTCCAGCGTGTGATGAAATATAAGAAACTCTGCTGGCCACTCTTAATTTTCTTTTTTTTTTATATTGTTAATTTCTTGATTTTTTTCCCTTCATTACTGACCATGGGTTTTTTTTAAAATCTTGTAACTAATTTTAACAACATTTCTATAAATTTACATTCATTTGACAGTTATACATAGAGTGTGCTGGTTTATTTAAGGGGGAAGAAAAACTCTGATCTGAACACAGTAATTTTTGTTAAAAGGCTATTTTATATTGATATGGGTATTTCTGTAGGAGCCTTTATATAATGCATGTCAGGGAGCAGCAAATGCCACCTGCCCACTAAAGAGTCACCAGGAGCTGAGGGTGACCACAGGTGGGCTATGACCCCAGGGATCAGACACAGACCACGGATGCAGGCTAGGCAAGCACCCTCACCACAGACCAGTGGCCATCAGGTAAAACGAGGTAGCAGGCTTAATGCCAATCCAGGAAATCCAAGCAGTAACCAAGGAGCAGGACTGTGTACAGGTGTATCTATACCACAGCTCAAGTCATGACTGAATGCTGAGGCCTGAGCTTATGTATGGCACCTGTGGCAGAGGAAGCCTGTGGTGGAAACACTCCTCATCTACCCAAATATTTGCCTCACTATAACTGTGAATAAATCTTACAGGACTTTTTGCATAAACATATACCATATTTTGTATCTATTACTTGAATGAGGATGGTGCGTTTTCTCCTATTCAGCCTCCCCAGAGAGCAAATGGGATATAAAAGTACAGTATATATTCTCTCTCTCCCATCTTTCCGGCTCACTAGATTCTTCAACCAGGCCATTGGGTTAAACTGCGATCTGCAGTAGAGGGGCCTTTTAAAGCCTAATTTCCAATCTTTTTATTCCTCATGGCAGATCATCTCTGACTCAAAAAAGTTAGAAATTGTTATGTTACGCTAGAAATTGCCCAAACCTTCCTGAAAACTTCCTGTAAGCCATGTTTAATAAAACTGTGGGGTACCTGTTTGATCCTGTTTGCCAACTCCAATGCGGCACGTTTCAGAATCCTACTGCATTTTTTGAGTTAACGTAAGCTTTGTTTTCAGCAGACTGCATTTCATCTCTCCTTCACTTCTTCTTGAGAAGTCTCCAGTCCCCTTTATGACCTTACTTGGACTTGGAATTTTTTCTAGCCATCCCTTATCGCCTTTTCAGCAGCTTTTGTTTCTGTGACCAACAGTGCAGTATGTTCTATCATAGCTTTGCGAGAGTGCCAGCTCACAGCCCCTCTCTCTCTCTCTCTCTCTCTGCCTCTTTGTCTTCCTCTGTAGTCCCTAGGCATTGGACACTTATTTCTGCCTGGGACTCCAGTCCACCTCTTGCTACGCCATGGGGCGGCCTCACCTCTTTACAGGGCTTTCCAGGATGGACACTCCTGGCCCTCATCTGGTCTGGGTGTCAGTCCCCTCGGATTGCTACGGGCTCTGGGTCGTGCTTTAGGCAGGCTTTGGCCCTGTTCTGGCTGTGCCTCACAGTTCAGTTCCACTGGCAGGACCAAAGGTGCCGTGGCAGCCAAGCAGGCAGCTCTACTCCACGGCCGGGTGCTGGAGACGGGTGTCCCGCTCGGCCCCCTTCCTGACGCTGCTGCTCGGTAGGGCTCTTCGGGGCTCTTCGGGGCTCTTTGAGACGCTTTTCCACCGCTGAGCTCGGCGGGCGGCCACCACACGGCTCAGCACCGCCTGAGGCGCCCTGAAGGGAACGACGACCCCGCCCTGCGCGGGGAGGGGGAAAGGCGGGAACTGCTCGCGCGCGCGCAGCGTGCGTGCGCAGCGTGCGTTGCCGTGTCAACGCAGCGGGGGCGCGCGGCCGGCTCCACGGTGCCCGCCGGTCGTTGGCCCCGCCCGCGCCACCGCCCTCGCGGCCCCGCCGCACTACAGTTCCCGGCAGCCTCCGCGCCGCGCCGTGACTCGGCTGGGGCGACGGCGGCGCGGGCCGGGATGGAGTGAGGGGGCGAGCGGCGGAGAGAGCGCAGCCCACCGAGCTCCGGCCCCCTCCCCCCTTGCTCTCTCTGGCCCGGGCCTATGCGGCCCCCCAGAGACCATGGGATCCAGGATCAAGTGAGTGCCCCCCGGAGCTCTCCAGCCCCGCTTGCAGGCCCTCAGGAAAGCGGGAGGGCTCTGGAGAGCGAGAAGGGGACTTCCCCGCCCTCCTTCCAGCTCCCCGCGAGGCCGCGCGGGCGAGCCCCTGGCCGAGCCTACAGGCCTCGGGGTAGGGCGAGAAATTGGAGGGAGGAAGAAGGGAGAAGAGTGCCTCCCGCCCCCCCCGGGCCAGCTCGCGGGCCGGGGAGAGAGGGGGCGGCAGGGCAGAGGGCCCCGTGCCGTCAAACCCCAGCTCGGCGGCAGGACCCCGGGCCGGGGAGCTCCCCCGTCCCCCTCGCCCTGAGGAGGGGAGCAGAGTGCTGTTGCCGTCCTCAAGCCCGAGCCTGGTCTGTTCCCTACTCTCTTTCTCCCCGTCTTCAGATCTCCGTGTGGCAGCTCATAGGGCCAGGCTGTGAGGGCAGTCTGAACGTTATCGGTGCAGGCCGTAAGGAGTGTTGGGGCTGCTGGAACGGGAAGGTCTTCACTGCCAGCACTGGTGACGTCTGGTTTTGGGGTGTGGTGGGGTCGAGAGCGTTTAAAGGCTCCTAGGTTAGAACGCAAAGACGATAGTCTGGCTCTGGTATCTTGGAAATGCGTTAGTGAGGGCACTAGGAGCAGGGTGGTGCAGGTGATAAATGTGTTGGGCCTGCAGCTCTGTGCCTGCAATAGTTTTTTTAATTTTCAGAAAACTGAGGGTTGAATTATTGTTAGACTTCGTTGCTGTGTTTGGCATTGTCACATTAAACATCTCAGTTCATTCATATGCTCTTACAGACAAATTCAGTTCCTCTGAGACAGGTAGAAGTGTAATAAAGCTATTACCAGGCAGGGAGTGCTGACATCTTTGTGCGGGAAAGGTGTGATGGAGTGGAGACATCCAGTTGCCTTGTATTTTATTGAGTAGTTTCAGTAGGTGCTGTTGAGCAATTGCTTTTCCTTCTTTAACACAATGTTCTTCCAGATTGCATAGGGCTTTAACTTTTCACCTCTTATTTAACTTGTATATGAGACTGGAGGAGACATAGTTTGTGGTGTCCTTTGTGTGATGACCCATCTTCGTGTTCCCAGGCCCATTGGCTGTGTAGACATAAATGTTTGTCTGTCCAGTCAGGTTTGTTAGGAAAATGTAAGCAGATAATGAGTGCTTGTAATGATAGCACTGAGGTGATTGGTTGGTTCCAGACAACAACGCTGCTTCTGTGGGAGATGCTGTGGGGATCAGTTCTACACTTTGTTGCTGTATGGGTTCTCCACTGTTGCTACAAAAGATCAGCCTCTGAGAAACTAGCTAAGCTCCTAGCTTACATTCACATACAGGCAAGATCTAAAATTGTTACTGTTTTGACAGCAGAGCAGGTTACATCTATAACCTATCTATGTCTTTCTCTGTCACAAGGGAAGCAACGGTGGTAACCTAATATAGGTAGTACTTTTGATCCATTTTGTCCATTGTGTGATTAAGCAACTTTGCTTTGAGCAACAGTTAATAAATTGCTTTTTGTTTTTTCCTGTTTTGGACAGCACATTGTGCCCAAGTAAAGTGAAGAGAAAATTTCAGAACAATCTTGAAATAGATAAAGAATGAGAGAGCATCTCTGAGGCTGAGCTGGATGTTTAGTCCAGCAACAGTTTTCAGTTGATAAGTAACTCTCATATTGGGGCAGGTGGGACCATGCATGAGGAAACTATTTATAATTGGGCATAGGGAGGCATGCCTCCTTTACTGGTGCTGCCAATACATGTTGGAGCCCTAGGAAAAATCCAGTAGTCAGATCTCTTGCTTCTTGCTCTAGATCAGTAATTATGAGGGGTATTAAACTCCTTGGCACATGATCACTTGCACACACTGTGATACACTCTGCATGAAACCTGGACATATGTGTCAGTTATATTTTTGATGGATGTATAATAATGAGTCATTTGAGTGAAAGATTGCTTAGAGGAAATTATCAGTAGCTGCATCAGACTGAAGTGAAAGAAATCCCGAAGTTGCCAGCAATCCTGTAAGCTTTTGGCTTGTGTATAGCTGCAGGCAAATAAAAGGTAAATTGAGTATTGGGTTATGCTGTTGGGTTTAGCTTCCTGTTGGAGTGTGTCATAGTGTATGTGCATGGCACACTGTGCCAGCAAGGTAACATAAAATAGGAATCTAGTTAACCTGGCTGCTGGAGCTTCTTGGTAGCTCTTGGTACTCAAGAAATTACAAAAGAGAAAGGATTATTTTTTAAAATGATGTGGCAGTATCAGTCTGTTCAACAGAATTGCATTGCACTGTGAAAAAACGTGGCATGTTCTATTTCAGTGAGGGCAGAAGACATCCCTAGTATTAATCTGGGAATGCCTTCGGATAGTTAGCACAAAATCCGCCGTATGCTGAAATACGATATTCTCTACCTAGGGAATACCTGCAGAAAAAGTTATATATGGCAATTAAACAATTTGAGGTGCAGTTTCTGATTTGAATAAGCAAATACAGATTTCTGCTAATAATTTTTTGCAAGAGTTGAGCATCTAAGTCTTGTTACAGGATAGCTAATTATCAAACAGTGTCAGGCTTCTCTACTATGCCTCAGTTTTCAAGCAGAATGTTGCTTTATGTCATAAGTGCTATTACTTTATCCTGTGTTTTAAAAACTTTAAAATGCTCCTGGCAGAATCCCTATAGTGGCTTTAGATATGTGAGGTATGTATTTCCTTACATAGAGTTTTGGAGGACTTTTATTAAATTTTATTCTTCATTAATCTCTCGCAGTTTGGGAAAAATGAATAATTTTGATTGTGAAAAGAACACAAATATCAAAATATTATATTACTTTGATGTAAGAATGCTTTGATAAGAAAGCTATTTCTGCATCAGAGAGATTTGAAGTAATTCATACAGCTAGTGTTTATCACAAAAGCATTTGCTTCTCATAGAGCTCCTTCCTAAATTTCAATTCCAGAAAGTATTGAGTTTCCTTCTGAAATGATCCACTTACCAAAGAAATGGGTGTTCTGTATTTCTGTGCTTCGTGCATGTTTTTCAGTTGCATCTGTATGTTCACTGGATAACTGACCGTGGCTTTTACAAGTGATTATCTGGAGGCTACTGGGATGAAAAAACACTTAGTGTGTGTTTGTAAGGCTGTGGATGGTTTCTGTGTGTTGGGGTCTCACTACAATGCGCAGGTGGCATTAGATGTCTGCAGGAGAGTTTAATAGTCATGAAAATGGACTGCAAAATATACATATTATGATGCATGTTTATGCTGTGTTTGCAAACTGCGTGAAGCCTCACAGTGACTTGTTTCCTGAATTCCACTGAAAAGTTATATTCAGAATTCAACAATGACTTCATTCTCATACTGAGGTGTTAGCTTGTTGAATGCAGCCTTTAATACTCAGTTTCTGACTTGGCAAAGCTACTTTAATTTCACTGTTCGTAGAAATAAGTGGATGTTTGTCATGGAATATTAAAATACAAAATGTAATGTCTTTTTGTCTGAAAGTTTTGGTATATAGTTTGTGCTTTTGCCAGCTGTGTTATAGAGTGTTTCCACTAAAGAATTTGAACACAGACTCTAGCATAATACTAAAAAGGTGTTTGTTATTTTATCCATTAGCTGTAAAAATACTCTACAATTTATAAACTTTTAATTAAGGAAACAGGTTGCTAAAAATAAAGACATGGACAAGGAGGGTAAGATAAGGCTGCCCAGCAATATATATATATATATGCAAGAAAAAATACATTGCTGGTGTTATGTAGATCTCATTTTATCCTCATCCTCTGTCATAGGTTTGGGAATCTATCTCTGAAAATCTCAATATTTGATGCAGATTATGTGCAGCAACTCTTTAAGCAGTGCAGAGATTGATTTTAGATTTCTTGTTACTTAGGACTGTAGTTTTCTGAAAAATGGCTACTTAGGACTAATCATTTGGGAACTGGTGGCAAATTAAATTAACATTAATTGAATTGTGAACCGTATTGTTACTCCTGAGAGGTGCTCTGTAAAACTGCAGAGTGTGATCCTATGCTACTGAAGCCAACGGTAGCTTTTCAGTCGATTTAAATAGGTGTGGGGTTTGGCTTAGAGCCACTTGAGTTACATTAAGTGGGTCTGTGGCATGGTTAGAAATGTTTTGTTTAATACCTTTGGTGTTAAAGTAGGATTAAAAATAATAGAAATTCTCTGAAGAGTAGGCTAAACTCCTTGACATGCTTGTAGTTTTGGCTTGAGATGCTGGATAAGATGACTTATTTTTAAAATCATTCAGGTATCAATTCTAGTGCGTGTGTGTGTGTATATATATATATGGCTTTTGTCATTATTTCCATCCTTAGCTGTAATGGAGCTAACAAAGTTCACAAGTTAATTTTAACCCAATAATTTTCTAATGTTAGATAGTTTACATTGACACATCAGGGACAATATTATCACTCTTTAGGCAGCCCTAAATTTAGAGCAGTAATTATGCAGTTTTGATTCGTGGTTTTAACCACAAAATCTAAGAATAAAATGTCACATGTTCAGACATACAAAATCCTTATTTCAGCAACTAAACAATTACAGTCTAATGTGTGATTCTCTTTAATATCATAAAAAAATTTTGGAGTAGCTAAAATTGTCAGTCAGGAATTTAACTCAAAATCTGCTTGCCTATATAATCACCTGCTGCCTTGACATGTTCTGTATGAAATGCAATTCCAGAGCTTCACTTACAGAGTTATAGTAGTACCAACAGAAAATATACACTAAATGGTTTGGGTTTTTTTAGTCTTATATTGCTACTTTTTAACTTCTACTACTGGTACATTTATAACTCTAGAACGGTCTCTTTCCTTAAGCTTCATTTACATTTTGTAGGTGAGTCTGGAATAATTTCTGACTGTCACACCCATGTCCTTACTCTCTGGGTTGCAGACTCTGGAGTGTCACGAAGTGAAGCCTCCTGCATTGGTCATATTTTTCAGAATGGCCTTCTTTTTACAAAGAGGGAGAAACATTTTGACAGGAATTACAGAGGGGAACTGTCTTCATCCTAAATATAGCCTCTTAAGCTTTCCAGTGATGGATGAAGAAAATGACCACACATCCTCTTGACTGCAGCTGCTTCTTTTTGTTTTTCCCTAGAGCAAATAGGTGTCATGAAGTTGAACTCGGGTCACAGGAAGGGAAATGTGGATTGGGGTTGTTTGTCCCATGTTGGACAGTATGACTCAGTTTGGTGAAAAGAGTATTCAGGATTTATTTCTATTTTCTGAAAAAAATCCCTGTATTTAGCACATAGGCGATTTACTTTCTCATTTGAAAGTAAAGGTGCAATAAAAAGAACTTGCTTTTGCAAGTTGTGTATGTAACTGAAATGACTCTTGCAGCCAAGAGCTGAAGTGACAGGGTTTTGTCTGTCTGAGTATCATGGTTTTGTTTTTCTGGCAAAGTTCTGAATGATAGGCCTGTGATACCTTGGTATCTAGAAACACAGACTAGTCACCACAGTGGAATTGACATGAGGGTTCTGTTGTGCTTGATTTCTATTATTTTGGTTCGCTTTTCCTCTGTGGAAGTTTGTGAGACACCGAGCTCACGGTGATTCATCTGTGCTTCAGTCATTTCTTGTTACACTCCAGGAAGGCAGGATGATCTGTTGCAAAATCTTCACACACTGTAAGACAAGAAATCTAGTTTATCAAGTTGTTGTAATATATGTGTTTTTAGAACCCTTTTTGACTGAGCAATTGAAAATACCTTTTAAAAAAAAATCTCAGTGTGCTAAATACATTGTTTTGGTTTTTTTTTTTCCCCTTTCAGACAAAATCCGGAAACTACCTTTGAAGTATATGCAGAAGTAACCTATTCAGGAATCGGTTGCATTGGGAAAGGTACAGTTTTGCACTGCAGTTCTATCTATTTATTGGCTAAAACTATTATTGTATTGTGAGATAATGAAGTGTATTTAATGTTAGGCTGTTCTAGCTTTTAAGGATCTCTTAATCACTAGTTCTGCAGAATCTATTACAGCTAGGACTAGTAATGAGAATTTCTTGTCTCCGCCCGTGATTGTGGGCAGTTTTTATATTTCTTTGACTCTTTTTCATTTTTGTATTTTAAAATAGAAATAACTCTAACTTCATTGGATTGAAATTCTTAGATTTGTATTTGCTGCTTATTTTTGCTTTAAAACAAAAAATGCTCTAAAAATTCTTGAGTGTAATTTATTTTTGCTTCCTCTTCTTACTTCTCTAGAGAAGTATCTTTATCTGTTCCCAGAGTTCTTCCTTTGATCAAATGATTTTTATCTAGAAATAAGGCACAAATGTGGCTTATGATTTGGTTATCTATTTATATCAAACATTGTTACCAAGCTATAATTATGCATGTATTTTTCTATAATTTTGTTTCTGACAAGTATTCCTATGCTTATGCCAGAGAAGTCCTATAGCTGCTGAAATTCACGTATATGTATATTTGTAAACTTTTCATGGCACTTTTCTTTAAAACCTGAAGAATTTGAGCAAATAGGCAGGAAATTGCAGCAAGGATTGAAATTCACAGTCCCAGAGTTTAGTTGGAGATAGTTTTGTGACATCAGTCTCTGGAATGTTACAAGAAAGAGACGTGTCAAAATTAAATCATGATTTTTCAACATAAACTGAAGTAATATTTCTTTTATCTTGTATGAAATGATCATATGTCTATTGTTTATATGCTATAATGAACCAGTGGAAAGGATTTTTATATTTTATTGACTGGAAAGCCACTTACCTCCTTTTATATCTGTATCTGTTTGTTACAATCAGCAAAAGTCAAATAGCTGCAACTCCTTCCTTTACTGCCAAAGCCTCCATAGGAGTTGTAACTGGAATACAGTTTTGGCTTGTCCTACTGCTCTATGCCATCACGACTATTTGATGTAACTGCAGGAGCCCTTTTAATAACTAGTCTTTGTTTCTGCACATCTGACCTGGATTCTAGTGCCAGAAAATCTGAACAAATTTGACCATAAACATTACATTGTACAGTACTAGTGTCTGGGTATAATCTTCTCTTTGAAGTTTGTTTGCATCCCCCTGGAGGGATTAATTCCCTGCTGTGGGAAGGTGGGTTAAAAAGCACGGAAACTACTTTACAGGTTTTTAATTGGAGAATTTAGTATACATTTTGTTCTATAAACCCACTGATTCTGTGGGAGTTTCACTTAGTTGCAATTTTAGGTTGTTGTATGCATTTGTAGGTGCAAAATGTTCAGAAATTGTTTGTAAAAAATGTTTGAATAATTGTTTTTACAACTTGTGTATTCTGAAGTTATTCTCTAAATAATGTTTATAAAGGTTTTTCCCCAACCAATATTTTTTTTTACATTTATGAGGTGTTCTTTATTCTCAAAAGTATTAGATTTATGTATTCTCAAATATTCTGTCCTCTTCTAAATGGAAGTTGTTTGGTTCTCTGCAGCATCAACTCTATTTAACAGCTATGTTGTATCCCAGGCAAACAGCCATTCTAGAAATACAGACCTAGAGAAGTCCTCCTCTTTTCTCCTTCTTGGCTAGCTGTTCTAAGCCAACACACCAAGAAAATAGATCAATCTCTTTTTTTTCCCATTTTTTCCTCTCCGTCAGGGAATGTATGATAAATGACAAGAACAGTTACTGTTGAGAAAAGCAAAAATCTAAAACATAAAAGGTGTGCAAGGAGCAAACTATCAGGCATATTTTAAAACACTTTCTTCCAGTGTCATGGATCCCCAAATTAACAAAGACAAATGTTTTGGAAGATCGTGTGTAGTATAATAGTGCTATTGAATCTAGTACTCTTAAATCTCATATCCGTCTTCTGAAGTGAACTTGAAGAGAATTAGTTGCTCCAAAGCTGTAACAGTCCTAGTGTGGGAGATGGTCTGGCTTGTGGGGTGGCAAAACATGCCTCTCTTGTTTTATTCAAAAGTTTGTGTGGCAAAAGATATTTTCCATGTGACTGTTAAATAACAGCCACAATTAAAAGCCTTATTGTGTTTCATAGTTCACTTGCATCTTGCTGAAATGGGAGTTACTCACTTGTGTTATTAGCTACTGACAGACAATTGTACATTCAAATAGCTTCATTGCTTATGTAATTGTTAACGAGCTTGCATTAAATATTGATGTGGTTAATAACTTTTGAAATGAATGAAAGCAACAATATCCATTGACTATCACATTGTTACCAAGACAGCTGACAGCAGCAGGAAAAAATCTGTTCTGTGTTCCAAGAAAGACATCAATAAACAAGTTCAATGGAGGGCCATCAGGGTGCTGAGCACGCTAGAGCACTTGCACTGTGAGGAGACGTTGGGAGTGCCGGGCGTGTTCAGCCCGGAGAAGACTTCATGCCTTCCATACCTGTGAGGAGTTCATCAGAATGACATGGCCAGCTTGTTCACAGTGCTTCATAGCAGCAGGACAGGAGGCAATGACATAGACTGAATCAAGAGGCATTCTAACTGAATATCAGGAATGTGTTTACCATGAGAACACTCTTAACATTGGATCAGGTCACTCAGAGAGGCTGTGCAATATCCATCCATGGAGGTTTCCAAGACTTACTGGATCACAGCCTAAGCAACCTGGTCTGACCTCACACCTGGCCTTTCTTTGAGAGGAGGTTGGACTGGAGACCTCCCAAGGTCCCTTCCAGCCTGAATAACCTGAGGATCCTGGGGTCTGATTCCTAGAAATGTAAGCTTCCAGAACATCTGGAGGATGTTTTGTACTTTTAATAAGTTATGAAGAGAGAACTTTATCTAAACCGGAGAAGCCGAAAAAGCAAACATTGTTTTATTCCAATCCAGGCAGAATTCACCTAAACCACAATGAAATGTGTGAAGTGAGGAAGAAAATGACCACTGGATCTGCTCAGCTGTGGTCTCTGTCCTTTCCCCTCTTGATTGTTTAGAAATAACGATCATCTGTGCTCAGCACTGGTGATTTGTATGTTTCTGGCACATGAAGTCTTCAGTATGTTATACAGTTCCAGTATTCAGTGCCTAAAAATCAGAAGTTCTTCAGTTAATATTTCAATAATGCATCAATTCATGTTCAGCTTTTCAGTTTCATTAAATAGCACCATTCTCTTCTGATAAAATGTTGATGCCTTCTCACCAAAAGTCTAGGGCAGCAAAATAGAACAGAAAGAATGGAGTGTCCATCTTTATGGTGGCAGTACAAGGAAGTTGCATAGTGAGAAATCTGTGTTGTGATGTCAAGTGTAAGTATGTCAGGCTTAGGAACTTTGCACATCTAGTGCTTCTCACCAGCTCCCACATGCTTACTTTCATGGAGAGAGAAAAAAATGGAAATGCAATATTATTGCAGAGAAAATGTTGACTGAAATCGATACTGTTAATAATCTGATGTTTTCTTGTGTAGTGTCAGGTAAGTATTGGGTAACGACTGTGACTTAGAGGAAAAGGTGCAGCTGCAGGGCAGATATAGAAGCCTGACTAACAGGCTGGCTGAGGTTAAATACTCTTAACTCCAGTGCCTTTTGGGCAGTGGTGTAATTGGGATGAAGTAAAATGCTGATACTGCACAGACAGGCACAACAGAGTCAACTCTGAAGTGTGGTTGGCAACTTTGGCTTTTAGCCATTCCAGGAGAATAGAGTGATGGCTAAGACCTAAACAAAATTTGATGACTAAACCAAAGTTGTATTCACATTTAAGGGCTTTAATGTTCTGTGGTCTGCGTGTGGGGTTTGTATTTTTCTCTTTATGCAGTTTTGTGCTGTGTAGTTCTGAGAGTATGAGAATTTCTAACCTTAGATCAGAGGAGGCCATCTGCCTCACAAAATCCAGGTGTATTGCTTTAGAACCCCCCCACATAACCAAACAATAAGTTATTATATTTATCATGATTATTTTCAAGGTTTTACTGATACAAGTTAATTAATCTTACTTCAGGAATTGAATAAAACAGAGCCTCAAATATCACAGATAGTGGGGGTAATAATACAGCTTACTGCTTAGCAGATACCAGTAATAAATTCTGAACATCATCTCTAACTGCATTAGTTTTGCTTTTCTGCTGTGATGCTCAAGTAATTAAGGATGATTTGGGACAAATGAGTAGATATATGTTTTAGTTTATACTAAAATAATTATTATAATAATTCTGAAGGCTACATGCAAGGTTTAAGACCTGCCATTGGTTTTGCTAGCAATCTGCTTTATATTATGCTTTGCTATTCACCCTACTTTAAGAAAAGTGTTTAAAACCAAACTTGTATTCACTGCTTTTCATACTCACGACCAAAGTCTTTGCAGCAAAGTCAGTCTGTGCTGTTTGTTTCATTACTGATGTCACTGGTGCTTCTCAAATTCAAGATGCTGAAAGGGTACCCAATAAAATCCTAGCTGGAAATAGTAAGTTTTCTTGTGTTAGGGCAGTGTGTGTTCCATAAAATAGCACATTCTTAAGCAAATAATATTGGATGTTCTAAACTGAAGCAATAGATTACAGTTTTAGCTTATTTTAATAAGTTTTGATGTGTCTTTGGCGCATGGTCTTCTCTCATTCATTGGAATTCTTACATGCAGTGGAGAATTTGAGAGCAAAATAGACACTTTGTGTAAAATACTACTGTTTTACAGGGTTTCTTTTGCATTTTTAAATAGATAATGGAAGGGAAAAATACATTTTATGGAACTGTGAAGGCCTTCAGCTTCCATGTTTGTTGTGGCATCTCGTAGTAAAACTTCACAGAAATGGAGGTAGATTATGAAGAACTTGTATTGTTTCTTTTATAAATTATAACTGCTTAAGTTAGCATAAGCACTTCTAGATGTTCAATTCTATACTATTGACATTATATGCTTTCAAGTAGAGTGAAGCTCATTGGAACCCCATTTCTCTCTTTTTAAGCCTTGGCTAAAGGATTTTTTGGGTTTATCTGAGATGCAGAAGTACAATCTACTAGCAATTTTAATTTAAGTACCTATCTAAAGAAAGCAAAAGTATACTAACTACTTAAGAAATCTTTCCCTTACCCTTCAAAGCACTTCATGATCTTAAAACTGCTGCCAATCCTTTCTCAGAAGTATGATGTGACAAATTTAAGGATGTTGCTGGACCTCAGCTGAAGATTGCCTCTTGTTAGTTGGGACTGGGAAGAGAATTGCAGTCTGACTGTCCAACTGCTCACGTAGAAAAAGAGAATTTGTTAGTCTAAAGTAACTGATCAAAATAGTCTCTAAAGTATGAACATTTGAAAGTAAATGCTCACAAGAGCATCACACCCCCCCTGCACCTCTGCCTGGGAGGACGGAGCATGCTTTTGTATGGGCTTTTTGTGTTCTCGCCAAAGCAGACGGTATAAAAGTGTGTCAAATCTGGAGCTTTACCATGTAGTGAGCGAAAAGGCCTTTCTCTCCAAGGACCTCATCTTTCATCTTTTTGTGAGTGTAGCATAAATTCTTGCTGTGTGTTCAAGGAAAAAGCTAAAATGGTTTAGTGCAGCTAAAGGATTTCTTTCTCATTTAAAAAAAAAAAAAACCCAACAAAAAACCCCACCAAAACCTCATGGTAAGTTAGGAGCCTAAATGCTAGCACGGACAAAGTGTGTTGGAGTTTAACAAATGTTCACTGGATTAGTAAAGGAAATGTAGTTTATACTACTTCTTTTATGACAGAATTTAAAAGGACTTGCTGTAAGACTGCCGTGTGCTTCTTTCTTTTCTGGAAAACATACCACTAAGTTGAAAAGGGAGATGAATCTTAGAAGGAAACTATTAACTCTGAGGGAGTTTATCATTGTTTGAGAGAAAGGATGAAATTTGCATTTGAATTGGCTCTGAGAGTAGCATGTACTACTAATCTTGTTCCTACTAGAAGCTTGTGAGTACTTTAAGTACTTCCTTCTTTACTTTTCATGTTCTAGCCTTGTGTTGTAATAGCTCTTTCCCGTCCTGCCCCCCTTCCCAGTAGATCACAAATGTTATAACTTAATCTAACCGAACTCCTTAACTCTACTGGGAAAAGTCACGATGTGCTCAGGCCCTAAAATTATTCTACAGTTGTCACTATGGTTTCCATGATAGGACTTTCACAGGTAGAGAACTAGCAGCTTTCTGTCTCTGCAAAACAGACGTGCTGCTGCTCCTCATTGTTACCTTTATGTCCTATCTTCTACTTTTATTATAGAGCAGTGCCTCCATATAGTATTTTCTTGAACATAAGCAAAGTTACTGGAATAGGATTAAGTTAAGGGCTAGTCATTCAAAAGTTTGCAGTCCTTACCTGACTGCAAACATCTTGTTGGTTGAAGCCTGCCTGTTCTGTATTGAGAAATAGGGAACGTACTGAAGGTTTAGGTATAACAAAGGAAGTGCAAAATTCAGGTCTGTTCCCATTAAATAAGGACTTTCTGTTGAACATGGGCTGTAATTCATATAGCATGAGTTCTCCTCTCCCATCTTTACGGTATTAAGTTGCTACACTTAACTTCCTAAAGCAGGATTGGAAAAGTAACCAAATCTAAGTAGATAAGGTAGCATTTGGGAATTCTAATTCTCCTAAGCTGCTGCTTTGTTTCTCTGTTTCCTTTTGATCGATTTTCTTCTAAGTACAAACCAGGTGGAAGATTTTCCCAAAGAACTTAGTGGAGCTGCAGTGTCTGGATCAAATAGGTAGCACAGTCTGAAGGGCTTTGTTGGAAGGCAGACCACAGTTTGGCTCTTAGCAAATATCTAACAATCTGAAGAAACTCGCTTTATGAAAAAAATAGTAGACTGTCGTCTTTCAAGTCGTCATGAATTTGATCTCACACCATTTTAGGTGTTCTTAGCTGATGACACTAGATTAAATAACCCCCCAAAATGATGCTATCAGGTGTAACTGAATGTTCTGCCATTTCTCTGCGTTATTTTGTGGGAAGAGACCTGTATGTCCTTTTTGCTTCATGCTTTAGCTACTTCTGTCTACAGTCTTTTCTATTTCACAAGTATTTACTAGTCTGCACTACATTGCTACTGCTGACACTGTTTAACTAGACAGAAAAATTCAGCACAGAAAGTCTCACTCACAAGACTCTAAACTCTTTTGTTGATTTATATTTTTTTAAAGGAGCTTGACATCTTCATCAAGTTCACAGTGGGCCTGCTTTGTTTGCTTTCTCTTGAATGCTTGATAAGATTTTTCTTCTATTGTTTTGTGCAGCAAGGACAGAACTTGCCATGGCTGAGGTGGTTTTTTTGTAAATCCACAATATGGTCATTGTCTGCTGCTGAATAATTGTGACTGCTTTTTGTACAACCAGAACTAAGGCTTTGGCTGTGAACAGATTCCTTCTTAGCGTGAAAAGAGACTAATCCATGTAAATACAGCCCCAAAATAAAGCTTTACAGAAAAAGGGAAAGGCTGCTAAGCAGGAGGGCAGAGGTCAGCAATTTAACCTTTAACCTAACAAATAAGAAGCATGAAAGTTCCCGAATTGGTTTACAAAGGCAAGCTCCTGTGATCTGTCAGTTTTTCTTTTCATGATAGAGTCGGGTGAGAAAACTGACTGACAGCTAGTGCCTTTTTAACTGCAGGTTGAAATTAACTGCTAAACTGAAACTTTTGTAGGGAGGTGGGTTTTTAGTGATTTTAACAAATTATTTTCATTCACTACCTGTTCTTACAGATTTCCTTGAATGTATAGAGGAGTTGGAGTGGTTGCTCTCTTTGAAGAGTTCTTGATAGACTCAATTTAGATACCAAATACTACTGAAACATTTAATATTTCAGCATTTGAAGCATTTAAGAATTGTTGAAGCACTTGTTGAAGTTAACTGTCTGTCAATGTGGTCCTTTAAAAGTTACACCAGGGCCTGCAGAGAGGTTGTACCTTGGGTAGAGTCAAAAAGTTGTTAAAGGGGGTGGTGTGGCTTTATTTGAGGAAGTAATTTTAACTTCAGTTCGTGCTCAGTCACAAACATTTCCAAGGTGGTTTGTTTTTGTTTGTCCTTATTTAATCACAACAGGTAATCTCATTAATGAGTGTTAACTTTTGCTTAAAGCTTAATGCAGCAGCAGTCAACTGTTAATCTAGATACAGACATTGCTGTAAAGAACTTTGAATTAGAGTGTCATTCAGATGAAAAAGAAGCAAAGTAGTAACGGCTTTAAAGTAGACTCCCTGTAGATTAAGAATAGCGATTTGGGGGTTTTCTGCCTGATGTTGTAAGCAGCGTTCCAGGAATGACTGACATTTGGTCCATCCACAGTTGTACTGATGCTTCATATGAGTGTTTTCAATAGAAATACTGGAGTTTAGAAATTGTGCCTATGATCAGTCTGTTGACATTGCTATGTAGGTTAGTAATTCTACCCAGAGCACTAATTTCACATGCAAACAAAGCAAGTTTGGTAAAGCAAAAGATGAACTAGATCTATTTTTGTTACTGAGTTTTCTTTGTTATAGCTTCTTCTGTGCAAGAAGAGAATGTAAACTCTGATGCACAAAGAAGCCTATGAGAGTGCCCGAGGCAGTATTGGTCTGCTACAAAAAGAGACCTTGTCAGGTTTTCTTGTGGGTTTTTGTTGTTGGTTTCTTCTTTGTTTTGTTTTTAGGATTGAAGTAGAGTTAGAAAGAAAGATGATTTGAGGTTAAATTATTATCAAATAGCTGTAAAATGAATTCAAGACTGTTTTACTTCAGGAATGGCTGTAAAAAACCAAAGCCACCTTTTGTGCTACCAGAAACAAGGCTGCTGCTCCTGCAGCCTTCTTCCTGAAAGGCTGTTTCCCAGCCAAGGGTCGGTGTGGGATACCCATCCCTGCAACCATGCTTGTGAGTAATGCTGGTAAGACACCTTTTACTCATAAAGAACTATATTAGGTTCTCTTACTCTCCTGACATTTCATTACCTGTGAAAGGGGTGCAGCACGTGCTCTCCACTGGAGTCTGAACCAGTTGGTTGTGATTTTTCTGGACTCTTCTGTGATTGGCTGTTTGGAGACTAATGTTTTCTGGTTTGATGAACTAACTACTATAAGCAAATGATGCATAGTGTTCATAGTCAAATAACATAAGATTGTAGAAGTACCCTATAGAACATCATCTGGGTGGAAAGAGACAGTTAAGGGATGAGGAGCAGGAGTGAAGGGTCCTGTTTACTGTGCCAAAAATGTGTGGTCTGCCCCAGACTTCATCAGCTATTACAGTACATACCCCTGGGGAAGAGAAAAATTAAAAAAGGATTTTCAGTGAGTGCTTGTGAAGCACTATCTTGGGTATTGTAGCCAAAATAATTTTCACACTTACAATTTGTGCTAGGTTTTTAAATGGTCACGAAGGGAACTACACTCAAAATTCCCATTTCATTCTACTGGGATTAACTGAATTCCAACTTTAGCTGCATTGAATAATCATTTATGTTGAAAGGACATAGTTATGAATATAAATAGTGGTTACCTCTTTTTAATTGATCTCTTAAGTAAGTAATTATTCTTCATTTATGTCTATTTAACCTGTAAGATACTTTCGATATCCTTAAGATCTTTTGTTCCAAAGAGTCTAAAATCAGATCGTTGCTCTGTGGAAAAACACCTATCAAAAACAACTACTGTAGACTGAAGTCAAATGCTAAAATGTGAAGCAAAATAACGAAGTATCTGCTGCCAGCTGAAGCCATGGTACAACAGAACTGGCCTGTGGTGAAAGGCAGGATCAAATTGATTTTTTTTTACTCTGCCATATTGCATTACAACAGCATTCCCCCCAGCCCAAAACACAACCCCCAAAACTCCCATTTCCATTAAGTATGATGTTTTGTTCTGAAGTTGTTCTTCACCTGAGTCTAAAGTAGGATCTGGTTTTACTTGGTACTTGCCAGTTGATCATTCACGCAGTTTAATTTGAAGAGGAATTTAGCAAACGTGTTAAAAAGATTCAATAGGGTACATAATTCTATTAAAGCTGCATCCCACATCCACAAATGCATTAAAATTCATACTTAAAATTACCACAGACTAATACATCTATCACATCTCGTCCCATTCTATCTAGAGGTGATATTTACACATGGAAAGACATTACAGATATGTTTATTTGCTTCATTGTGATTAATGTCCTTCTTCACTAAAGATAATGTTATGTTTGTCCTGTTTATTTGTTGCTTTTACTTAATGGCTTAAATTCCTTTCTTGTGTTTGTGTTAATCTATCATCTTCTTTTATATACAGTAGAGTTAAATTTTCTTAAATCATAATCAAAGCAATATTTATTTGTAAATTACTCACTAAAAATACATACCACTTCAGTGTATTTAGATTCCATCAGTACTAATTAAATAGCTCTCACAGATATTTTCTGCTGGAAAGAATTAGGAGCAGTTTATAGCTTTGTGTGTACCTTGGTACTATTCATGAACCAAAGTAGATGTAGAGAGTAAATAGAATTGTTTAACTTGTTCAATCTATTATTCTTTTATGAACTGTAGAGGTAAAAAGCAACAGAATATCACAATTTGCCATCTCTCTTGCATGGAGATTGTGAAAAGTGTGTTTTGTTGCACTTAGAAATGCCAAATGTGGTATCCAGTAATACAGTAATTACAGTGCTTTTCATTTTGATGTATTTCTTGATTGCTTTGGTTCACCCTGGTTATGGGATTAGTCCTTCACTAAATCATCTCATAGCAATTCTGTATCTAGACTCGATCCTTAGAATACCATATCAATCACACAGACAATTAAAATTGGGTATTGACATGTTTTTAAAATAGTCATACATCTCAATTTTGTTTATCTCAAAGTTTTAAAAACCTAATGACCTCATTGCAGCTTGACTATAATTACCATGTTTAAACTTCTATGCATTTTTTAGTTTAAACAGCCTTTGTGTTTTTTTTTTTTAAGCCAAAAGAAAATTAATGAGAAGAGACAAAGAGACATCAAAGAGGTTTTCCCTCTGATTGCAGTGTTAGAAGTTTTGCCTGAAAATAGGTTACATTTCTTCTGTTTTCAGCTGAATCCTCATTAACTTTACATTTTAATGATGTCCAGAGCAAATTATACGATTATGGTAGATGCCTTAAAGGGAAGCTTAAAGGACACCTTTTTAATGTTTGTTTCTTTATTGGTGACAGTATTTGCACCAGTATTATAAACAGTGTTAGAATGCTAGAAGTAATCCCAAAACATATCAGAAATATCTTCTACTTTAGCTATATATGTAATGTAAGTATCTTGATTTAATATCTAACACAAGTGGAGCATGTTAGGGGTTATCTTCATCTTTGTGGAAGGAAAATGTAAATCATGTCCTTTGAAAGAGTTTACAAATTACTTCTGCGTCTTATAATCAGTTTAATTTTATAATGGTAAAATAAAATGGAGACAGATGATGGAACAGCTGAATTGTTTTATTTTCTTGAACCTTCAATGCAGAAGATGATTGAAATTTAAAGTGATAATTTGTATTTTTACAGTGACATAAAATATTGTTGGGGGAACTTGGTGAAATTTTAATTTATTCCATTTAGTGGAACACTATTAGCAGCAGTTTTGTGCTCTAAAGTATCTCTTCAACTAAAAATTAAGATTTCATAATTAACTTTTGAGATGAAGGATTATGTTACATCAAGTGCAGCAACAAGAACTTGTTTTTGGTACATCTTAAATGATGTTAACTGAAATTGGCAACTGCTGGGATGGAATGTGAACAGTTGAGAATCCAGGTAGTTCAAGTTAATCTTGTGAAACAGGAATATTTCTTAAAACATAAAATAAAAATTCCACTTGTTCCCCTGCAAAATATTGCAATTCTGTATTAACCTTTGTCCTGCTCCCTGTCTTCCCCTCTCACGTCTTTGCCCCACAGAAGGACAAGTCACTTCTGAGTGTAGCTCAATGAAAAGATAGACTAAAAGGTCTTGTGAAAAGTGAGGTCTCCTGCTTCCCTGCCCTGGCATTTGGTGTCTGTGTTTCATAAATAGAACCTTCTATTTCCTTGCTCTGCAGTCTAATCAATAAACTAAATTATTGGGAGGTGGGGTTTATGGCAAAGGAATAATAAAAAGTAGGAAAAATTCATTTACATAATAGGTTTTCTCTTTTGATTGGAACTCAAACACTTTTTGCTAAACAGTGCATAGTTGACTTCTTCATCGTTGTCTTAAGACTACTGTGTCTTAATGGAAGCATTAGGTATGTCCATCACTAGTAAGTAATTGGATAATGCAGAGGGCATCAGACAAAAAGAAAATGGAACTGAACTGTACCATTTTAGTATGATCCTTATGTATTATTTTTTATGTAAGCAATTTTTTTTGTAGAAACTGTTCACAAGTCTGAATTCTCTTATTGTCTGTGGTGGTTTAACCCCAGCCAGCAACTAAGGGGAAAGAATCAGAAGGGTAAGAGGGCAACAACTCATGGGTTGAGATGAAGAAGTTTAATAAGTAAAGCAAAAGCTGCACACAGAAGCAAAGCAAATGAAGGAATTAATTCCCCTCTGCCCTTGGCAGGCAGATGTTCAGCCATGCCCAGAGAGTAGGGCTCCATCACACCTAACAGACACGTGGGAAGACAAACTCCATCACTCTGAATGTCCCCCCTTCCCTCTTCCCCCAGCTTTATATACTGAGCATGTATCATACGGGATATCCCCTGGGTCACTGGGGTCAGCTGTCCTGGCCGTGTCCCTCCCTACTCCTTGTGCACCCCCAGCCTGCAGAAAAAGCCTTGACTGTGTGTGAGCACTGCTCAGCAGTGACAAAAACACCCCTGTGGTGTCACCATCATTGTCAGCACAAACCCAAAGTGCAGCCCCATACTGGCTACTGGGAAGAACCTTAATAGTCCCAGCTCCATTGTCCAGGAGTTACGCAGACCCAGGCCATGCATCTAGTCTGTTAAGTGAACTCTTGTTAGAAACTTGATTTAAATCTTTGCAATGTTTGGCACTCTGTAAGCTGGAAACAGCTTTTGAAAGCAGTGGTTTAAGTTCCTAATTTAGCTTAAATCTTATAGCTTTGATTCCTTCTAATGTAACTTTAGGTTGTAGACTGTATCACTAGAGAAGGAAAAGTTGAGAGCAATTTCCTGCCTCTTTCTCACCTTCAGTTTGTAATTAGAAGAGAATTTACTGTAGTTTAATATTTAGTTGAGTAACATAATACAGATACTGATTAATAAGCTCTAGGTGACAGAAAGGTGTGTACCTTCTTTCCTTGGCATGTAGGATTTTGTATAGAATCGTATTAGCACTAAAAACCTGAAATCTTCTTCCTGGCAACTTACCCTGCAAGTATCTGCAGCGCGGCTGTTTCCAGCCAGTTCCCTGGTAATGATGGTGCAAGGTTGAGACATTCCAATCATTCATCTGCCTGTCCTCCCTTTCTCATGTGTGTTTCTCTGCTCAGTGTTTTTTGCCTTATTTCTTTTGCTTTGTTGTGGTCAATTCAGTCAGTATAATAGCAAAGGCATTGGCTTTTTTTTTTCCCTTTAATAAAGAGTTATGTTAGATATATACTATAACAGAGATAAGAGCTATTTATGTCCTAAGCTATTGATTTTTAATTAATGTTGCCTGGGCTCATACATGTTGGCAGAATTGCTAACAGCTTGTGGCATTTTTTAATTCACATCTTCTTTTTTGGTATTTTGACAGTGTCATTCATATCTCATGAAAAAGTACCTCGTCAGGTTAAATGTGTTAAAACACCGAGGGGGGAAAAAGAAAAAGGAAAAAAAAAAGAGGAAAAAAAAAGAGAGAATGGAACATAGGGCTGCCTAGAAACCTTGATCCATTGCCAAAGTATTTAAACAATTTAGTGTTTTGGTTTTCTAGCTCCAAGCTGCTTCTCAAATCCCTTGCTAATTAATCCAGTTAATTCTTTGTAGACTAACTGTATGCAGGGCTTTTTCTTGTGCTTCTATCGCTGAGAACCCTGTTTTGTTTGAAGCAAACCTAAGCTCTGTTATAAAGGTTGTAGTAATAAAGTGAGTACTTGCAGATGTAAATACAGTGTTTGGAGCCTTTTTAAAAGGAGTTGTGTTTGTGTGGGTAACTTCTAATTTAATCTTTCATGTTTAAAAATTACGCCTATATTCTTCTCTAAGAAGGTGGAGGGAACTTTGTCACTAGTTCCATTGTTTAAGAAAAGGCAGTAGAGCCTCCATGGAACAGTTATGACATGAAGTATTAGTGTGGTGATATTCCCATTATATGTTTATTTCTCAACAAGTTAACTACTGTAAATGCTGTTAATTTTGGTGCTCTGAAATGGATGGTTTGATATAGGGCAAGTAAGAGAGTTTAATGGGAAGGAGAGTTTTTAGAAATGACCTGTTGATACTTTGAATTCTCTTGATGAGAGTACAAACAGTGGTGTGAATTCAGAACTGGAAAAAGCAGCTGGGGAGCCAAGAGCTTAGAGGCCCAGTTAGATGTGGTATGAGATAATGAAAAAAGGGTATGTGCTCCTTGAGGTGTGCTTGGCTGTGATAAAAGCTACTACAGCTCTTGAGCTTACTTGTTGTTCTTAAGGTTTGTTGAAAGCTGCTTCCCCTCATCACACTGCTTATCAGTGCTCAGCATATGATGGTGTGCAACAATGCCAGTGCAGCGCTCAGGGGTGTTCCTGCCAAGCACCATGGGGAAAATGTCTGCCTGTCTTGCTCCATCAGCTTTCTTGGTGATTTTGAGAGGTTACTCCTGAGGACTTACTGTCCATAGGACACAGCTTTCCCTCCTCTTCTGTGTGCAGGTAGATGTTCTTGCAAAACAGTGATGATGTGCAGATATTAGAGATGACATTTGTGCTGCCAGCTGGCCATAACAAGTTACTCTTCTCATTTCCTTGGTCACCCTCAATAGATTTGCATGTGAACACAATGGGAGTCACTGACCATCTGCACTTCAGCACCTTGTGGATCAACCTGTGGAGAAAAATGATGCAAACAGGTTGAAGTTGCATTTCATTCCACCTTTGGAGTTGGAGTGAAGGAAAATACTGTTTTCAGCAAATCTGCTGCTAAGGGTGGACAGGTTCAAAAGAATTGGCAGAGCTCTTGTAAAGGTCTGAAAGTACAGTTGGGAGCAAGAAATGAAATGAATGAAATAGCTCATTTTACATACACCTGATTTCCAGGGCTGACAATGACACAAATATAACACGATTATGCAATGTTCTTGCTTTTATCTAGACTAGTCTGCTGTCTCAGGGGTATGTTGGTAGCTGGATATGCACTATCCTACATCTTGGAAGCATCAAATACCTTAAAATGTTCCTGGTGCATTTCTGTTCAGAATTTGAAATCCTTTTGATAGCATTGCCTTTTCTACAGTAACAAAAACGTTACAAAATGTTTTATTGAGTTGATAGATTTCCTGTCTGGTTGCACTGAATATCAGCAAGCTGCTCCTTATGTAAAACAAATTATTTTTCAGGCTCATAGTACTGCCTTAAGTGTGCTAAACACACTTTCTCAGAGGCCACCTTTTTATTACAGCATCACACATGGCCTAAAGTGAGCTTAGTTCATAGCAGCCCAAAGCACTGCAGATAGGAAACAGGTCAATACTGCCAGTGTAACTATACCCACAGTTCCCTTCCAGCACTTGATGCTGTCCAGTTAATGAACTTTACTCCAAAAGCCAGACGTCACTCTGAATAGCTCAATGTGCAATGATTTTTTCTTTCATCTCATGGTCATTAGCTGGATGGGATGTATTTTTCCATGTTAGGACCTCTTTTCCCCCACTAAGTTTTGAATACCCTTCGTGAAGTTCACCATCTGTCGTCAACACATCTGATTCCACAGCATCTTTTTGCAGAGTATATTGAATGCTTTTCCTGTTTTTACAAACTTTCCTCTTATTGAACACTTCAGTTTGCAGACTCTATGAGATCTCAGCAATGCTGCAGCTGTAGTTGGGGCTGACTGTGACCAATCTCTGATTTATATTTTTTAAACTTGGTTCCAGCTTGCTGGCCCTTTTGAATTTCCATTACTGTTTTGATGGAATTAACCCTACTCTGACCAGTAGGTTCCATAGTTCATGCTTCAACAAAAAGGTGAAATCAGGTGCTGAAGGGAACCAGGCTGAGTTCAAAATGTATCAATGAAATTATCACTGTCGTTTATTTATGATCTTGCATGGCTTAAAACCTGGGAGTGAGCTGGTGACCACTGAAACTATTGGTCAGTTAGGATCATTTGATACCATAGATTTCTGCAGCTGAAAATACAATAAGCATGAAGCTTTAAGGATGTGTATGTTGTTGTAGAAGCCACATCTGTACCATTGCTCTTTATAATAACCTCACCAAAACCTAGGCTAGGCTGTCCTTTAGTGACAATGAAACATGAACGAGTCATTGTGTGATAGATGGGATGTATTTCACTATACATTCCAGATGCAGGAATAGGAACTTTGAAGCCATCAACCCCCAAAATGATTCAGGGAGATTCCCTGATGAGGTCTCGGCAGATAGTAATGCAGAGCAGTGCTGGTGGCACTCTGCTAACGTTACGCATAACACTGAAACTGAAACCAGTTTGAGACCATCAGACTGAAAGTATGAAAGTAAGGTCACTCTTAACCACTATAAAGATCCATTGCTTGGGAAATCGGTACTCACTGGTGCATGTGTGACAAAGGAGGTTTTATCTGTGTGGTCGAGGCAATTAGAGGATTGTGGAAGAATCCTCCCACCCTATTCTTTCTTTGGGCAACACTCTCAGAACTTCTGGCTGACTAGAATTGTTCCAAGTGCCTTTTGAGTCAGTTCAGATTAAACCTGAAATGTGATAGTCCATATTACAATGAATATGTTTCTGCAGTACTTGTATGTATTTGCCTAATAATATGTCTGTCTGCATTTATTATTGTTGGGGAAATTTGGAAAATGATTTTGAAGGAAGTTAGATGACTGTAAAGTGTTCTGTACATGGAAAATACTGGTTATTAGCAAATTGCAATGGCCATAATATCATTAAAACTAGAACAAAAAATGGTGAATATAAAGCAGTTTGGAAAATATTTACAAAACTCAAACTATTTCCTAGGAGTGAAAAGCCTGGCAGCATGTTGCAAAATACTGTTTGTTTTGTTAAGCAATTGGTTGAAGTTTTGTAATGCAGGTGATTGATTGCCAAGGCCGCATTGTAGTTTTATGCGAGTTCCTTGTAATGAAGTATTTCTGAAAAGCAATATGACATTAAAATGTTATGCCTGGCTTTCTTTAAAACAACAAACAGAATTAAAAATCATCTGGTTGACACAGGAAAGTAGAAAATGTGACATTATATAAAAATTTCCCTTAAAATTAATTGGATAAGGGTTGGGGTTTTTTTGAACGAAGGGGCTTATTAATATGCTATAAACTCTCATTTTATCAAATGTAAATCCTTTGCTGTAAAAAAGCTATCTTAGAAATTGGTTTGGGCTACACATGCTTGAACCTTCAGCAGCAGCAGTAATCTTGGGAAAGCAGATAGGCATACATAAGAAATTTGAAATACTTGTCTTGTAAATATTAAAGAGAGTGACTGTTTCTTGTAAAAGTGTCAGAACTTCAGTTGCTTTGGTCTTATCTTGTGTTACTTGAGAATTTGCATTCCAGAAATATGAGCGAAATTGGCAGATTGACACAATCACTTCTTGTGTCTGATATTAAGATCTAGATGATGCACTAACTCTGGATTAATTTTTGCTGCATGTGATGAAGATCTGTTCATTTCTCTTCATTTATTGATTCTGAATGTTAAGAAAAATCTTATCTTGTAAATCCTCCCCTGTGTGGTATTGGCACTCCCAGCTTGTCACATTTAAATTGTAGCATGAAATATTAGTTAACTGTTTCTCTCATATTTTCAGGACAAGGAGGGCTTGCCAGCTGCTGTTGAAGTGAAGAGGCTGTCACCAGGCAACTCTGCTGTCTCAGAATATAAATACAAAGAGGCAGGAGTGAAACGAATTCAGTATTCATGGCCTGAGCACTTGAAACATATCTCTATTAAATTTATAGAGTGATGAAAAGGTTACAAGAAAAAAAAATACACTGATCAAGCAGAAATAAATTTCTAAAAAATTATTAAAACCAAACAAAGCCTACTTAAAGTAGGTGTTCCTATTCACCTTCTGCATGTAAACTCTTTGTATCATTATTACAGGCAGCCTGTAAAATGTTTCAAAACACTTCATCTTTAATTTTTTAAGCCAGGCTTTGTGGATTTCTAGGATGTTACCTAATTGTATTTTTTGCAAGTTTTAGCTGCTGTATAACTTGCTGACTGAAATTACAGGGGGGAAAAAGCCCACAAAACCCTCATAATCCATTCAGAATTTGCTCCTTGTGGACCTCCTGGAGTTTGGCTTAGATTTCCGGTAACACTGAATTTCTGGGTTGGTTGAAGAACAGATGGTTACGAAGAGAAATATCCCCTTAAGTGCATAGTAAAACAAACTCAAAAGATTCATCAACCGTGCTTTAATGTGGACTTGAGGTATCACCACAGTAATTAACCATTGCATATAAAAGATCTGAAGACCTCAAATGAAGATGGGAGAAAACATGTAACAAACAAGACTTGAAATAAGTACTTCTTTTGTCTTCTCTTTTTGATCTCAGTTATTTTAGCTGTATCCTTTACATTCCCTTTTTATAGCTCTAACTTTAGTTCCATCAGTCTCACCAGGACTGCAAGTTTTCACTGAAGACACGTTAGGCTTTCTAACATCTCCTTATTCTTACAGTTTAGAGAGTATCTAGAAGAGAAATGAATCCATACTGTTAGAGAAGTGATATTTTTTAAAAAACCCTAATTTCTTGGTGTGGATGAAACAAAAGAAGTTAAGATTTGCTACAGGGGTGATTCCCCAACCATACTTCATATATTGAGCACTCTGCTTGCAGAAACACAACCGTTTCACAACTTTCATTAAAAGATCTGGTCAAGTTTTGATTAAACCTGGCACCATTCTGTACAGGAATCCAAAAGAGTAAATAATAGCAGTTGAAGTTGGAACATTTTTACTTATGAAAGGGTCTAACTAGTCTGATGCATACCTTCTCCAGTATCCATTTACTTATCATTTATCAGATTTTGTCTCTGACACATGTTTTCTTCAATCTGTTACTTCTTGAGCTGCTCCAGTGACGACTTTCCTGTGCAAGGGAAGAGCTGAGCTTGTCCCTTGGGAGAGAGAGAACTGACTTCATAGTGCAGAAGAGATTTGAAACACAATACAAACAAGAGTCTTTCCAAGCTGTAACTGTGCCAGAGGAAAGTGAAAATGCCAGTGAAGAAAACTACGACCTTTCTGTAGTGGGACATGAGTGTGATGCTAAATGCCATTTCAGAGGCACTCTGGACAGTTCAACAACTTGACATGGCACCAAGTAACTGATTAGGGCTGGCAGAGAGGAAAGTAACGTCTCTTCTTTCTCTTAAAGACAATGAGTGTTTCTCCTGCCTTCTTATGGCCCTGTGTAGAGCCAGGACTTGGAGTTGATGATCCTTCCAACTCAGAATACTCTATGATTATCCAAGAAGTGAGTGTTGTTTGTATTTTGCACTAACTGAAAATACTCATTTTCAGTTCGTTTCACATACAAAGATTGATGAACATTGCCTAGGAAAGTTTTGCTCCTCACTGCCCCTGTGGTTCTTCATGTGTAATAATATAAAACAATTATGGAAATCATAGTGATTTCCTTAATCTGTTCTGGTTTCCTCTCTCCCTTCCTGTTTCCTATGATGTATATTTTATGTTGCCTTTGCTCTCAGTCTTTCCCTCTTTTGGATCATTTTACTGAACTCTGAACAGCATTTCATGTGCAAGTTGAAACCCGTATATTCTGTTTCTAGACTAAACTGTCGTGAAAAAGCATTTTCCTGTTCCCAATGAGGTTTTTTGGCACTGGCAGGGCAGGCTTCCAAATGCTCTGCTGAGAGAGAGGCAAGCTTGCAAGTCTGTTTGTGATGGTGTTAATGTCAGAGGAGTCACTGAGCAGCAGCTGATGTTTACAGCACTTGCTGATTCACGCCGCTGCTGACTGCGCGTCGGTCACGAAAGCTTCAGTAGCTGAGAGCGATGGGTCAGTGTCCACTCCCCTATGCCTGGCTTGTCTCAAAGATGAGGACTATGTCCTAGCGATGGAGTGTTTGTTTGGAATGGGATCTGCTAGGGGAATACTTCCTCTGCATACTGCTCTCAGGTCTGAGTGTGATCCTGTGATGTACGCTCACTCGTAGGCATAGTGATTTTTGGGGTGACTTCACTTACATGCATCGTGGGGCTGGCAGGGGTTCTTTTTGTGTTTTATTTTTAAAAATACAGTTTCTAAGACATTCTTACAGAACTTTCTGTACTTTAAGAAGAGAAAAAATGAAGTCTCAAAACTTCACATTGAGAAAACCAGGTTTTTTTATTCAGTATATACTTTCTGCCAGAACTTGTTCTGAGGTTTCTTGTCTGTCTTCTTGTGTGTGTAGGGTTTTTTTTCTCTCCCACCTTTTTCTCCACCACTCCCCACCCCCTTGCCTTCTTCCCTCCTCCTCTCTTCCCCCACTCTGAGATGCTATCTGCATGCTAAGACTGCAGCAGTTTAGGGGCAAGCAGGAGTGTTCGGCTGTACTGAATACAGGACACCAAGGAGTTTGCAGAGGTTTGGAAAGAAGTTTATGTTGCTTTTTAGTTGTGCTGCATAAGTATTATAATGTGTAATGAAGTAATTTTCATTGTATTTCTCAATTTGGGATTAGTATATGTGAATGATTTAAGTTGGCTGACTTTTGTTGGAAGAAGCAGGTTGATATGTATTGGTTTTGTGTGGTTAATTCTGGGAAGTATTTTCTGATAATGTTTTTAAGAACTTCCCTGGTTTTATGATTTCCATACACTTCAAATACAGACCAGTTTGAGCTGTGCTATTTTTAGAAATAATTAAGCATGCTTCTTTTAAAAGCAAAACTCTTCACTTTATGATGTAAGAAAAGTTGAGAGTAAAAGAACAGCATAGCTACACTAATATGCCATTGTAGCATGTTCCCATCCTGTCATCTGGAAAATTAAATCAGGTTACAGCATGGATTAGCATCTAGACTTGTGAGGAGGGGAAGGTAGTGTCTTAAATGCCATGAAATTGAACAATGGGATTATACAGTCCACAGCTAATTTCAATATTCTTCTGTATTTGGCTTTTTCTTGAACAAGATTCCGTAGGGAGGGGCAGGAATAGGTTTTAGAACTTGGAAACATTCTCATATTTACTAAAATACTAACAATAATAGCTTGAATATGGTTGAGTAATCAATACAGTGCTCTACACAATGTGTGTAAGTGTGAGGTAGAATCTCTGCTACTAGAGGGAAAAACTAAATGTGTTCAGAATGAGAACTGTATTCACTTGGTGTGCAATTGATGGTCTGTGGTACCCAGCTGGTGATACTCTGGAAATGCATGGCAAGGAATCACAGTGATGCTGTGGCAGTGCAGAAGAGTTGTGCACTTCCATCCCTGAGGAACAGGATTGTCTTCTCTTACCCCTTTTCAGAATAAGTATGTTCAGTTCCAAAAATGTCAAATATAGTGGATGTGAGAAGTGATTCAGGAGCTTCCCTCAGAAGCACCTCATGAAACAGTTTCCTTTGCGACTACTTTAAAATAACTGTGTGATCTGTTCTGTCCATGGCTTTGCTGACTGCTCCTCCCTGGCACGGGGTGTCTGTTGTGAGTAACACAGGCTCGAGGTCTCCAGGGCTTGGGCCGGCCTAGGTTTTATGGACAGCAGCTGCTTCGTACGGAGCTGTATCTGCTGGGGGGAGAGCTTGCAAGGGTGTTCATGAGGTTGGTAAGTGAACCCACCCTGACTTCGGTGAAGTCATGTGTGAATCTTAGGAAATTAGTCAGAAGCTGTGAGGATCTTGTCATCTTTTGTGAGTGGACACCACAAAACGAGGTGTAGTGAAAGAGAATTGGGAGGAACGAAGTTACTATCAAACCACCAGTTCATCTTTTGAGGTTTGGGGAAAGTTTAGTTTGAGCAGCAGCTCCATAATTCATGTGACTTTTATTTTTCCCCTGTTGTTACCTTTCCCTTTGTTCATTGCTTTCCAGTATCTCCTTTTGCTGACCTCAGCTGAGCTTTCAGTGCTTTGTAACGTTGGAGGTGACTGGTGCATGGGAAGCTCTCGAGCTGCGTACTTCACTGGAACTGTGTGAGAGGTTGGTTAGGATTTCAGTCTTTCTGAAAGTCTTTCTCTTCCCTTGTCAGCAAATAGATTCCACTCTCTTGGAAAAAAAAAGTAATTTATGTGTGCTTCCTTTGCCTATGGAGTATTAAAGTAGAAAAATATTTAAGCATCATTTCATTAAAGCCTGTTAGGTACCTAAATAGTTCACCGTGTTTTGAGTTGCCAAGAGTTTTCTTCTGTTTGGAGACACAGTGGAACTGTGATTTTGCTCTTGTTTCCATTGTGCTCATTAGGTGCCTTGCTCTTACCCTTTCAGCAGAGACCCTGACTGTACAGAGTAACAATGATGTTTTTTTGGTAGATGTTTATGTTTCATAAAGTCAGGTGTCTTGATGGTCACTATTGAAATGGATGTGGTTATGTAAATCCTCTTGGCTCAGTGAGTGCTCCAGCTTCCTTAAACTTAATGTAATGACCACACAGAAACTAAATCTAGTGTTATTATGTGTGTAGGTCAGTGTAGTTGAATGCACCTTTCAAGTGAACATTAGATTTACGATGAAGAACGGGTAAGTTGATGACAGCTATAATAGGAAGTGATGTAGTTTCTTTTTCCATTGTGTAGTATTTTCCAAATAACCATGCTGGAAGTTTAGTAAATATTCCCAGACCATTTAAAAACTGAAGTGATGGAGCTGATGTAATGTTAAATATAAACTACATGTACAAACACGAGGACGTGCATGCGTGTGGCTGCCAGGCACAGTGTGAAGGTGCTTTTCTTAATTGTAGGGTTACAGATTATATGGATGGGCTGTTCTGATGCTGTATGAGATGTCATCAAAACCGGACTGTATACAAATTATATATATATATCCCACAGTCTTAACAGGCATGTAGACAGCCAGAGCAGTCCCATGAGGTGCTTTGCTCACCCAGCTTAGCATGTAGTGCTGTTATTCCCATTGAATGATGAGAAATTAATTCCATGTATTTCATGCATTTTGGGGGAAATTAAATTTCTTCTAATATATACATTTGATTGACGTAGGAAGTTTCTATTTCTATTAAAGGCAATTTAGCTTATGAGTATATAGAGAGCACTGTGTGGTCCATTTTTTGGGATGAAAGCGTAATTGTAGGCTGTGTGCTTTGAGAACATGTTATCTTGAACCTGTAGAAGCTGACTCAGGTGGGGACTCTAATCACAGTCACTTGCTTAATTATAATCTGGTGAGTGAAATGGTGCTGTCTGTGTGAGGATATCAATTCAAGCAAGGCCCAGAATCAGAGGTTAAGTTGCTTCGTCTCGAAAATAATCAAAACTGCTTCAGTTGCTTGAAGTCTGCACAGCCCAGAAAGCATCCAGCACATTCCCTTCTGTCTTCTTACTGAGACTTGCAGTGTGCATATCTTACTAAGTTTTACTGTAGTATTTTTAGTACCATTCCACTTTTACCTTTTTTCCCTTTGCCTTGAAGAGGTAGAGATAATTTATCCTTCAGGATGCAGATCACTAGACAAGTAAAATTGAATGGTACTAGTTAAGAGATACAGAAAAGCCTATGTAATAGCAAAGTAAAAAATACATTACAGCCAAGACGCTACCATGTGGAAAAGCCTAGAAACTCCCCATTTTGTGTTACTGGATTGTTTAGGAGGCCCTTTTCAGTAAGTCTGTGGTTTTGTGGAGATTTGGGTCACCTTTTTGTCCCTTTTCTTTCTACTTTCTCCTGTGACTAAGCTCAATGAAGACACCAAATAAGAAATAGATGTTCTAAGTATTTACTCAAAGCTTAGGAGTGACTTGGCTGGATGACATATAGGAAGGGTTTTTAAAATGTGCCAAACCTGCCTCATGGTACACAAGCTGCCGCAGCCGAGGTGATCTGTCCTCCCTGCCTGTTCTCAAGGGAAGGTGGAGACCAGCCTCCTGTGTTTGCACATAGCCTGGCCCAGCAGTGCTGAAGAGGCCTCTCAGTATCTCTGCTTTCATGTGGTGCATCTAAAAGACAGGTAGATGAGGTGCTCAGGGATATGGCTTAGCAGAGGATGGGGGTATGGTTGGACTCAACCCCAAAGGTCTTTTCCAACCTTGTGATTCTGTGAGAGGAAGCCATAGGCAAGGACCGTGAAGATGGAAATGCTGCTCTTGCAGCAAGGCTGTGTGCTGGTTCCTGCCACAACAAGAGCACGTGAGAAAAGGTTTGTTTTGGGAGCAACAGTGTTAAGCTAATCAGAAAGGTGATCTGATTTTTGGTGGATTGTAAAGGGCTTAATAAGCCATGGTCTAATTTTTAACTGGTGTGTGTTATCCCTAGAAAACAAATATTCAGAAACACCTGATTTCTGAAATAATTGGGGAAAGGAGGTTTGTAATGGATCAGTTACATATTTCAGTAAATTTGAAAATGGAAATACTCTGTGTTACTGGCTACTGGTAGGAAAGGACTCTCAGAGGTACAGATGAGTGATTGTTACTGTGTATTGGTAATCCCCATAGCTGCCTTTTACTTACATACTGCTCTTACATCAGTGATGGCTGTGGATCAGCCAGCAAATCCTGCTCCAGGTATAGTCTAGTCCTGTGAAACTTAATGGTCCTTGTAAGAGACCAGGACAGGGGGAATCTATTGGTTTGTTGTGAATTGAGTTATTGACCTTTCTGTGTTAAGGGCTTGTATGGAACAGCGAGTGTTTTGTTTGTTTATTTTATGCTGTGTTTTCTGTGGCCACTGCTCAGCTTTATTTCTTCCTGGCACATCAACTTTGAGATACAGGGGGGAAAAAATTTCTACATGACTTTCTGCAAGAATGAACATCCTAAAGAAAAAATTCTGGATGGAAACTGATGTACACAGACAGAGCTAAAATTAAAACAAAAGGACTCTAGCAAAAAAAATCTTTGCCTGTGTTTTTTGAGTTATTAAGTTGTGTTTTGTTTCATTTTAATGAGAAGGGTTTGTAAGGTGGCCTCTGAAACAAGAAAAACAGCAGCATGTATTTATTTGTCCATGATAACTTTCAACTGCTGGTGCTTATGTGTGAAACTTGGTCGCTTGCAAAGTGGTGCATAATGCACCTCTGTCTTCTGGACGTTGACCTTGCTGGGAGCTTTCAGGGTTTACATAACTGCTCTCAAATGGGCTCCTATAGGCCTTCCTTCCTGCCAGCGAGCCCCTGAGACACAGCAAGGCTTTCAGGATGTAAAGAAAAGAGGAAGAACGCGTGCTTGCACACACACAATTACTTTGTATGACTAATCTGTTTTGTTGGATTTTTAAAGAATGGAGAATATGGATTGTGATCTATGAAGGAATGTGTTTAGAACAAACACTATGGATTTATGTCACAATTTAATTTGTCATTTCCTTAGAAAATGGTAAATGCTAACATACTCTGCTTGTTTTATGTGTGTCTAGACTTCTATGAAGTTTGAAATCAGGGGATCAGTAAGTTTGCAATCAGTGGGTGGGTGAAATGTCATGTCATGTTCTGGGTACTGTTAACAGACTTCTTAAGCAATATTCTGTGTATTTAATTGATTTGGGATTTTTTTAGTGAAATGTTGAAAGTTTAGACTGAAATAATTGCTTTTAAAAATGTTTAAGATGTGCATCATAATAGGTGTTGCATATTTTCATTGTACCACTGCTACTGTGCTTTCCTTGGTGGAATCTGGAACTGTGTTGTGAATTGTTCCTTGTGTGTAGAGGACTGGTCGTGTGAGTTCAGCTGATTGGGTTTGTCTGCATGTTGGACACTTAGCACAGTACACTAACCTGCATATAAATGTAAGAAATTTCAAACTAAGGCTTTAAAAAGTGATCCCTTGCTTTCTGTTTCTCCTTCATTGTGTTAATGAAGAAGGGTTTGCTCACACACATGTATAACATCTGATATATTGTCTGTGCAGCTGTGTGTGTGTAATGGTGAAATGTTACAACTAAATGTCTGATTGTTTGGAAAAAGTTAAGCTAGAGGGTTTATTAAGGTACAGTCATCTTTATTTCTCAGGTAAAAAGAATACACCTTAAGGAAATGTTTGCATCTGCTAGCAATTTAATCACCAATCAGCTAATTTATTGCTAAAGTAAACTTTGCCACTGAGAAGTCTGAGGTGGGACCATTGGGAAATAACCATGCAGGGTGCCTGCATCTTCTCCTCAAGCCTCAGCTACAACGCAGCGTCGCAGGAGTTGAGCAGTAGAGGTGGTGTATGCAACAACCCCCTCCATAAAGCCTGAAATTTGTGGAAATGGTGTATGGAGCCTGAGGACTGACTCCAGTGAGCTGGGTGTCCCCCAGCCAAACCCATCTCCTTGCACAAAGGACAGAACCCCAGGGATACCAGTTGATTCTTCTTATTCTGAGCTCGTGTGCGATCATGTATGGTTTGTGCTCTGGTTTCTGTATGTACAACAAACATTTGTAGAATGACACCTGGCCTTCTCAGCCATATCCCTCTGAAAAATGGATGGCTTTGAAGAGTTCTGTTTTAAATAAGCTGTCATATAAATAATTTTAATCATGATATTTTGTTGTTGTATGAATATCTCAAATTAAACTTAAGCTAACTTCTCAGGGAATACTACCACATTATTTATTCTGATAAGCCAAAGGAATAAGGACATCACATCAGTCTTGAGTGCTTACTAATCTGAAGCATTTAACATTTGTTTTCCTGATGACAGAGGTTCCAGGCCTACTTTAATTGCCTCTTTCAAAGCCTGGATAAATATTTTTGTTTCCCAGGGAGCATACCTTAACATTAAATAAAGTTACTCTGTGAGATCTGTAGTCTGGTATCACTGAAAACAGTCTGTGGAGGTGAATCAACATGCTGTATGTAGCTGGCAAAACGATTCTGTGATTAAAGCCAAGATCCAAGTGCATTTGGTAACTGTTTTGTGGTGACAGAGGTGCAGTTGTCAAATTGCAGCCAGAAAGACAGCGCACAAGGTTACAGCCTGAAGTTCAGTGTATCAGGACATTGCTTATAAAATAATTTAAGTAGAGAGATGTATTTACATACAGATGTCTGTATGCAGATGTGTAGGTGTGTATGTATCTCTGTGCACAAGAATACTGATGGTTTCATGTGTTTTGTGTGTGTATGTGTTCTGTACAATTTTTGTCTTTCTGGAGGAGGGTAAAGGGAGAGCCTTGAAAAGTCCTTCCCTGCTCTTATCAACATAGCAGCCTCAGCTGCCCTCCTTGGATCCCCTGCCAGGGTTGCTATCATCTTCTGATCAAATATTAATGTGTGATTCTCTGCTTGCTCACTAATCCAAAGCCAATTAATATTATCTGTCAATTATTTACAGATCCTGAGGTGCGGAGGCAATTCCCAGAGGACTACAGTGACCAGGTTTGGAATGCGTAATTAATTTTTTACATGACAAAATTTATTTCAGGGTTGTTCAACATATTATTGCTGCTCTTTTTACTGAAAGAGATAAATGCATTCTTAGAAAGAAAAAGAAGCTGTAATTAGGAGCAGAAGGATAAAAACATTTTCCCATTTAAAGCAGAAAAGGGAAGGATTTTTGGATCTCATAAGATTGTTTTACAGTCCAGGTTTTACAGGCGAACATGAGAGCGCGAAGGAAAATTGATTAATAAATTTCACTTTTTGCCTTTAGGAGCCACAGCCTGCAGTTCATTTGGCAGTCCTCACTTCATTGTCTGAAGGGTTTATAGCTGTATTTAACTGGGCGCCTGGCCCTCCTGTACATGTTTTAAATTCCTGCCTGATCATGCAGTCTGTAGGCTGCTCCAAAGAGATGGTGTAAAAACACCCTCGTGCAGGTGAACCCCCCAGGTATCAAACATCTAGTGCATCCCCTTTTATGGATGAACATTTAGTTCATTCCTCAATTAAATCTGGAATTTTGGACAGGCTCTGTAGCTGACTTTGAAATTAGCAGCTCCAAGTGACCCTGTGCTTTGCTGTGTCTCATTAGGAGTGGGTTGGGGCGGGGGCAGAGGTTAGGGAGGGGGGATTATTACTGTGGTGTACTCCAGTAGTACTGGAGTGAGCATGGGGTTAGTGTTTGTCATGCTCTAACCCAGGTTGTGAGTGCAATCTGATTTCTTGCACCTTTATTTCTGGGAAGTGCTGAAGTGATAGCATTGTATAACTATTTAATATAACGATGAATTTTGGCTCAGTGAGTTAGGGTCAGCAGGGCTATTCTATTTCAAATCCTTTCCCCTCTAACTATATTTTCATGCCATATGAAATTTTGTGGCATTTAGACTGATGCATTTAAAAAATTGTTAGACAGGATAGCTCAGCGTGGCCAGAACTAATGCTCTGATGTTTGGCTGTAGTCACTCTGTGTGGTGGGACCTTGACGAGGGCTTGTAGGTGCTTTTGATGTAGCACTAATAATCATTTTTTTCAGAGCAACTATTTAAC